>OY728138.1:688129361-689340611 GCA_963277665.1 Viscum album | reverse complement strand
ATTTTTATTTCTTATATATTCATGGATTTTTATGTGAAATCTAGTGAAAGTCATGATGGAATGTGGGTCTTCGATCACTAAATATATATGATGTATGGGGTCCTCGTTTTTAGTGGGTGTATGTTTATTAAAATTCATTGATGAAGAGATATAAAACATGATACTCACCCATATATATGTCTTTATTATTGATTATGACATGCATCATGTATATCATTTTCAAATCTATTATAGTTATGAAATATAAAAAAAACTCTTTATTCATGTCTATATTTGAGAAGTGTCCTCAATGAGAAGCATTATGAGAATATGAATGTGAATGAAATAAATATCAATTTCAGTAACTATAACTCATGAGTCTTAGCTTCCAGATGTGTACATTTGTGTCGATAAACAAAGACTCAGAGATATGAGGTCTTCAAAAAGGGTGAAGTAGATCTTTGTGTCTGAAATGGAGTTAGAGTTTCTATATTAGAAGTCAACACTTATGATCTAAGTCTACCTTGTGGACTAGTTCTATAATTATAATTCTTAATTTTCTTCCTACAATAAATAGAAATTTTATTTCTGTATCTTATTTGTGAAAATTGGTTTTTTGTTCATTATGAAGAATATAAGTTATTCTATATACAAGAATGAAATATTTTATAGTATCATAAATATATTAAACAGTTTATATATTCTATATATGGACAATACTATTTATAACATTTAGAATAATAAGGTTATAGTTGATTCTTATCCCACCCCACTTACTTTCAGAATTTTCACCTTGGCCATATAAATGATAAACACATCCAAAGACACTATAGGGATGGATTATTGGAATCATTCTATTATAAATTGTTTTATAAATGCGAAACTTTTTTATTAAGAAATATGACCAAAGCACCTTATAGTAGATAATGTGAAAGGAAAAGTTTATTATTAGATCTTATACATATTGATGTATGTGGACTAATGTGTACTCAAGAAATTGGTAGGTTTTGGGACTTCATAATCTTCACTATTTATTTTATTCGATATGGTTATGTGTTTTTTATTAGACAAAAGTATGAAACATTTTAAAAAGTTTAAATATTTTTAAATAAATTATATAATCAATTGGGGAAAAGTGTTATGATTATTCAATCAAATCAGCGTGGTGAATTCTTTAGCTAGGTATTTACCGATCATGTCACGAAGTAGCCTGAGTACCCTGGTAAACTGATAATTCATCTGATACCAACATAGCCCGATGGGCGTTCTTGATCCCCCACAGTTTGGAAACTTGCACCTAACATCATTAAAAATGAAAGTGAGAAGTATTTTTCCACAGTCATTGTAGAAGCATGATAAACAAGTCAGTATGCACACAAAAAAACATTATAGGGAGTAGATCACCAAAACTCAAATAGCTACAAACAACCCAAAGTACCATATAAAATTAATATCAAAGAGGAGAAACTTCCCAAGTCCCAATGGATGAAACTCACTATGTTTATGAATCGATAACTAGAATCACCTCCAAGTTGAACTTTACCTCTTCTAAAACTTTGAAGGAGATAATCTAAAAACACCTGAAGTCATAAGTATAGTGTGAGCTAAAATCGCAATAGGGTCTCAAAAGAAATTATTAGTAATATTCACAATTTAATTAACCAAATAATGAGATTTAAATTTTAAATAAATAGGTTTGGAATTTCAAAATCATATTTAAAAAATCATTCTTTACATTTTAAATAATGGTAATAATTTAAACAAATGCTTCACATTTCAATTGATGGAATATTTCTAGACAAATGGAATAATTAATTTTTTCTAAATAAAACATGTTATATAAATTCACATGGAATGAAAAATAGTTCAAAAATATTGGCATACATTTATATCTCATCTATAAAGAATTAAGAAACATGGCCATCTACCAAGTTGTACGATAGTTCTAGGTTATGGAATCCTCACACACTTTTATAATAATAATGAAAATCTGTACACACATTCCTTGAAACTAGTCCAAGAGGACTTATCGACATCCTAATGAGGAATAAAATGTACCAACAAATTTATTTTAGAGTTGTAAATCATCAATCTAGTGTTAGAGAATTCCCATTCTATCGTCTTTATCCCTAATAACTCACTAACTACCTAGTCTTTCTTGTGATCTAATAAAGATCAATGACGGTTAATTTATTTTCAAAAACCTTAAAATACAGTTAAATCCCAAACTCCCATTTCAAAAAATCTATTTTTTCCATTTAAAAATTAAAATATTTTTTTTAATAAAAACATGTTTTTTTCTAAGATAAAATATAAAGGTTTCTATAAAAACCATTTTAATAAATTTTTCACAAATTAGAATTTAAAATCAATTAACAATTCAATTTCATAATTTAATTTCCTCCATAAAATACAATAATTTAATAGAAACAATTACCATAAATTTCATAATTTAAATTCAACAACTCAAATCTCCAAAAGTTTCCATCAATTTCACAATCACACCAAAATTCAATGGAATTATGGGGGTTTTCCAATTTCTTTCCAAACTTCAATTTCTAAAAACCCCAATTCAATGGATTTTTGTTTTTAATCAATCAAATTTAATGAAATATCATTAATAAAATAAATTAAATTTAAGTCAATAGTTGAATTTAAATCAAACAATTTAGGGTTAATAAAAATTGGGCATCATGACGGAACCACCTACCTCTCAATTGCTAGACCACAAAACACCATACCTTAATTGGAATTTTCCAATGGATAATGAAGAAAATGGAAATAGATAATCAAACCTACATTTATGATCTCAAAACAGAGATTATATAATCCTCTAACAAACAAGGATATCTAAGAAACCCTTAGAAGGAAAGAGGAGAGAGTAGGGGATAAAGAATAAGAGGAGAAAACTAATTAAGAGAAGATTGAACACCATTCTCCTTGATTTGATTCACCTTAAGAGTGGCATATAGGTGACAAGAACTTCTCCTGGGATCCTCTAAGGAATAAGAAATACTTTTTGGGTTGTACCATCACATTGAAGAACTAATAGAGGGGTTCATAAATTTTAAAATTAAAATCCGGATAAAAAAATCTCATACACACGGTTAGCACTACAGATGTTCCTAGTTTGGATAAACCATGAACCATAGCCATTCATCCTTTATTTCTAGATTCTTGGTTACTAAAAAAAGGGCACACAATTTTAGAAACCATGAACCAACTTTGAAAAATCACACTACCTTGGGATTCAAGATTTTCTCTTACAAGGTGCATCGTTTGGGAAAACCATGCACAACACTAGAATTTTCAAAACTAACCAAGTTTTGACCAAAAAAACACCAAAAGAAATCCAACCAAAGCATGGTAAAAATAGGGGTTTAGGAAGACCTAAAAATAGTAACATTATTTTACAACCACCCCACAATAGAAATGTTTTTTCCCTAGAAAGCCAACTCATAAATCTTTATGCCTAAATGATGAGGCCAATTCTCTCTCATCAGTGCCTCCCTCTCCCACATATCATGAGAATATGAAACATGATACCATAGAACACAAACCAAAGGAATAATCCTCCCATTAAGTACCTTGTTTTTAGAATCAACAAACCTGACTGGTCGTTCAATCAAAGAAAAATTAGGTTCAACATCAAGATCACTCCAACTCAGAACATGAGACGGACCAGATAGATACTTTTATAGTACAGATGCACGGAACACATTTTGTATCAACTTCAACTACAGTGAAAGTGATAAATTTTTTGTAACTTTTCTGACCTTCTCGACAACTTCAAATGGTCCAACAAAAAGAGGATAATTTACCCTTTCATCCCAATCCATTGATGACCCAAACTATGTGAAACTTTTAAGAACACCTGGTCAACAACTGATAATTCCAAATTTCTATGATGAAAATCAACATAACACTTATACTTTCTCTATATGTTAATATCCTCTAAAAAATAAAATAAGTATTTTATGTCTTCTCTTGAAGGAATCTTGGTCCAACCAAAGAACATTCAACACTATCAAAACAAAACAATTGAGATCTATAAGGCCGTCCATAAAAGGACTCAAAGGTAGATATTATGATTATGAACTGGTAACTATTTTTATAATAAATCTCAAATTTACCCAATTGATCATCCAAATCACCATAATAGTTTATAACACTTGTAAAAAACATATCCTCAAGAATCTTTATAGGTCGTTCTACCTAGCCATATGACTATGGATGTTATTCCATTCTCAAACGGACTAGTGATCCCAATGTCTCCTGAAGGGCTCTCCAAAAACGAGAAGTGAATCGAGGATCCATATCAGTGACTGTAGTAGATGGAACTCAATGCAGACAATTAATATCTTTTACATAGACATTTCCTAACTCCTCAACTATAGCTTCATTATGAATGGGTATAAATTGAGCTGATTTTGTAACTTGATCATTCACATCCCATATCGAATTTTTCATTCATTAGGTATGTGGAAACCCAACAAAAAGTGAATAGAGATATCACCTCACTTCCAAGTTAGTACTATAAGTGTCTAAAGAAAACATGAAGGATTCTAGTTCTAGATCTTGAACTGTTTGTATGTATAAAAGTGAGAGACAAATTCAGAAATGCACCATCTCATTCATGGACACTAGAAACTACGCCACGTGTCAAAGAACATTATCACAGTTCCTAGTTGCACTTCCCATTGATAATTATAGAAATACCCCATCACTACTTTATTTACTGCTAACGGTACGAAAAATTGATTATGATAGCATAGAATTCCCTCTTTATAGAATGACCACTCTTGCAAAGTTTCCCCACTATAAAGAGAGTCTCTAATGATTAAAAACCCATTGTTAAGATATTGTTCTAGAAAAATAATTTCGAGAAGAGAGGATGTTAATAGAAAAATGGCCAAAGTAACCTCAACAATTGATTTCTAGAATTTAATATGAAACTGTGAAAAAATAGCCATCAAGTGCCACTCTTCCAAATATTCTTTCACTGCCTAGGTTAGAAGATTCCTGGTCAAGGAATCTAAGATGACATTCCCTATCCTTGGGTTATAAAATAAGTCAAAGTCAGAATATTGAAGGTACTCCACCCAATTCCTATAGTGAATATTTAAATATTTTTGAGAGAAGATGTAACTCACGCTCTTGTGGCCTAAAAACACAGTAAACCTTTCTCTATATAGGTAGTTCCGCCTACTCTTAAACACGTGCATCATAGATGAAAGTTCAAGATCATGGGTAGGATAATACTTCTCATGTGGCATAAGCTGATGAGATACTTATGCAACAACTTTATTGCCTTGAATAAGAACTCATCCCAAACCTGAACCTGATGCAACACAAAAGACAAAATAGCTGTGGCTAGCCTCTGGAAGAGTCCACACCAGAGTAGTAGTCAAAATATGTTTCATCTTAATAAAATAACTCCAATTTTTTCATCATAATAAAAATTTACTCCCTTCCATGTAAGAGCAGTAATCAGAGATGAAAACATTGAGAAGTACTTTATGAATCGATGATAATACCAACCTGAACCCAAGAATCTTCGAATCTCAAATTCATTTCATGGTTGTTCCCATGTGATAACAACCTTTAACATTTCAGGATAAACTGAAATACCATGTTCTGACACCACATGTACCGAGAATTTCACATCATAAATCCAGAAATCAAGTTTCAAAAGTTTGGAAAAAAATTGGTGATTTCTCAATAATTATAGAACTAATCATAGATGACGCACACGATATTAATCATGATTAGAGTAAACAAGGATTTCATCCACAAATACTAACATGAAAGTATCTAGATAATCATGGAAAATTCTGTTAATCAAATTCAAGAAAATGGTTAGATAATTGGTTATACCAAAGGGAATGAAAATTTAATCATTATGGATATACCTAATCCAAAGGGTTGTTTTATGAATTTTTGATTATTTTATCCTCAAATTATGGTAACTAGATCGAATGATGATATTTTAGAACCACTTTTACTCTTTTAACTGATCAAATAAATCATCAATTTGTGGCAACAAATACATTGTCCCTATCGCAACTCTGTAGAGTTTTCATTAATCATCAAATAGGTGGAGTGAACCAACATCTTTCATTGAAAAGTGAACTAGATCCACCCAAGGTAACACACTCAGGCATATAAAGACCTTTTCTATAATATCATCCTACAGAGACTTCAAATATTTTATTTTGTCTAGTTCCATATATTAATTGGAAATAGAAACTAGTTTATTACTAAGAACTTGATCAATAGAAAAATCTAAATCACTTACAAGTAAAAAACTAGATATGTTAGAAGGAAACATGTTAGGAAACTCAATGATAACTGAAGGGAGATCACTTCTCAAAGGTTGTTGCTCTAGATCAAAATACAGCATAGTTATCACTTTTGTGAACTCCAGATAATAAGGTCCGACTCTGATCAGCCTTGGGTCACTTTATCCTTGGAAGACATGACACCCACCAGCAGTTTTAATAAAGGAGACCTGTTAAAGCTAAAAATAAATTTAGGCATTATAAGAAAGGATATAATCTATCCTGAATATTACATCAAGAGGTTTCATTTTTATAAAAAGAAAAATCCAAGAAAGCTCGACATCTGGCCGAGTGAAAACAAAAATGGGACTACAGAGACCCTTATATCTCTCCATACCAAGGGGTTAGTGATATCCATCACATAAGATAAAATATTTATAGGATGATTTAGTAGAGTAAAAATAAAAGTTTAAATAAATGAGTGAGATGAATCAATATTAAATAAAGCAACCAATAATGATGAGGCTATAGTAATGGTACCTATCAAGGCCGCTGGACCAGTATTCACTTTCTATGGATACATGATGTAAAGAAGCATCATTATTGATGCATATTACTGGAACCATTTTGTACATGAAGTATCTGATTTCCCCAAAGTTTTAGAAGGAGATGAGGACCTCATTCCACTATGAGGAGTGGAATAGATGTGTAATAACCTCCGTGGGTGACCAGAGTGTCTGTAGGAGCCACATTTCTTGGGTGCCTTAGTGGACACCCTCTTTGAATTCCCGGGATTTCCACACTTGTAAAAAATCAACTGAGCTCTTCCAAGAACATCAAGATGTTTGGAAGAAACATTCTATTAATGAATATAAGGAGAATCATCATGCTTCATATTTACTTTTAAGGAACATGAACCACCATTGGGAGAGAAAGAAACTCCCTACCACCATAACTTTCAATCTAGGTCCATTTTGACCATCAGTGTTCTATCCAATTCATTATCATAAGAAGGAGACTTTATCAATAAAATATGAGAGCGAAGATCCTATCAATGTCCCAAATAAAACCTTAAATCCTTCATCTTCACATTTGATACTATGTCAGGTCTAAACAACACAAGCTCAACAACATTGTTTTTATATTCTATCGTGGTCTTTTCAACCTTCTTGAGTTAGAAAAACCAAGTGGCCTTGGCCAATAAAAATGAATTTGGGTACAATTGGCTAGTGAAAAGATATTTAATGTCATTCCACTATGAGACATCATTATTCTTCTCCACCACCATCATGTCCCACCATCTCATCCTCGGTCCATAAATCATAAAGATGGAAAAATTCATCTTGATTTTCATAGGTGTCTCTACGAAATTTAACAACTGATCAATCCCTCTCAACCATTCCTATGTATCTTGAGGATAATTTGATCATATAAATGATGGATTCTTCTAGTGAAGTAACTCTTGAGAATGATTCTAGATATGATCCCTTTGAGGGTCCATAGATTGATCCTGAAAAAGAGATGGTTGTGGTGTTTGTCCCCAATATTGGACAATATGCAAGATCACCTCAACCAGATTCAGGTCCACTAGAGGATTCACTTACTGAGTTTTCACAACAGCTTCTTCCAGGATCTTATTATAACATATTCTTAGAGGCATGATGAAACATGAAATCAGATGTCAATAAATAAGACATCATATTAACACTCAAATAGAGTAATGAGGAAAATTATTCCCAATAGATAGAAAAAAGAGATTTTTATTTAAATATCCAAATAAAAAGCATAGAATGACTAGAACCAATCCTCATGACATATTTACCATACTATTATAGGTGACTTAAGGTTCATTGGGGTGAGATATAGACATTCAATCAATATCAAATGCCTCATATGTCCGGAAAAGAATATACAAATTCATACCAACATCAAGTAAATATATAAATCATACACCTCAGATTCCACTTTATCACAAACCAGACTAGGTACCCTGGTAACCCATTAACTGATCCAACACTAACATTTCCTGAATGGTATTCCCGAACACCATAGGTTCGTGACTCTCACCTTACATCATACAAAATGAATGTGGGAATTATGTTTCCAAAAACAATACAGAAGTATGATAAACAAGTTAATATGCATACAAAAGAAACTCCACAGGGAAAAGTGTAACAGATGTTCAAAGGGTATAAAAACCAAGAGTACCACAACAATATACCTGAAAATTGATAAACATACCAATTACTAATAGTCACAAATCACCATGTCCATAGATCAATATATAGAACCACCTCTAAGCGGTGCTTTACCCCTACTTGAACCTGGAAGGAGATAATCAACAAACACCTGAAGACATAAGTAGGGTGTAAGCCATAAGCCCGGTAGGGTATCACCAAGGATTCCATAATCAGATTTGAAATTTATTTAACAAAATAAATAACTTTAAATTTTAAATAAACATTTTCCTAATTCCATGAGAATATTTAAATAAATCATCATTTTCATTTCAAATAATGGAAGTACTTTAAACAAATTCTTCACATTTCAATTGATGGAATTTTTCTAAGAAAATTGATTAATAATACATTTTATATAAAATAGTTTATATGATTTCACAAGTCATGTAAAATAGTTCCCCTTCATTGGAATATATTTATATCACATATATAAACAAAAAAATAACATGGTGATCTTCTAAGAGGTACGATAGTTCCAGGTTATGGGATCCTCATAAATTTGTATAATAGTAAAGAGAATTTGTACACACATCCCTTGACACTAGTCAAATTCTACACATTGACATCCCACTAAGGAATAGAATGTTCAAAACAGTTTATGTTAGAGTTGTAAAGCGTTAATCTGGTTCTAGGTAATTCCCTTTCTAGCGTGTTTTTCCCTAATAACTCACAAACTACATAGACATTCATATAATATATTACAAATATATGATGTGAAATTTATTTTAATGAACATTAAAATATAATTCAATACCATTCTATCATTTCAAAAATACAAATTTTCAATTTAAAAACCAAAATGGGTTTTAAATCAAAACATTCGTTTTTCAAAGATAAACCCCATAGGATTCTATCAAACCCATTTTAAACCATATTTTCCAAATAAGAATTTGAAATCAATTCACAATTCAATTTTATAATTAAATTCCCATAATGAAATTCAACAATTAAATTGAAACAGTTTCCATTAATTTCACAATTTTAATTCAATAACATAAATCTCCATAATTTTCCATCAATTTCACAATCACACCCCCAATTTAATAAAAATGGTTATTTTTCTAATTTCATGCCAAAATTCATTTCATAAAAACCCCAATTCAATAGAATTGGGTTTTTAACCAATTAGTTGAAAGGAATATCATTTTTAAAATCAATTTAATTTAAATTAATAATTGAATTTAAATCAATCATTTTAGGGTTAACAAAAATGGGGCATCATGATGGAACCACCTACCTCAGAATCACTAGATCTCAAAACTCTAAATCCCAAGAGAGATTTTCCAAGAGGGAACAATGAAAACAGAAACTGGGAATAAAACCTAGGTTTAAGATCCCAAAAAAATTATTAGGTCCTATAATCAATAAAGAGATATAAGAAACCCTAGGGAAGAAAGTGGAGAGAACAGAAGATAATGGACATGAGGAGGAAACTAACCTGGAGAATATCAGTCACCATTAAAATAGATTTTAATTGTGTATAGAGGGGTGTAGAGGAGTAAATAACTACTGTTGGGAGCCTCTATGGAGGAAAAAAACGATTTGGGGACATACCAGCTCTTCTGAGACCTAAAAGAAGGGTTTTGGGAATTTTAAAATTAAAATATGTATTAAAAAAACATGTACATGCGATTAGATAGGGAGATATACATGATTTGGAAAAACCATGTTCCCCAGTCATGAACCCTTTAGTTATAGGTGCATGTTTACAACTATGTGGGAGCGTGATTTTATCAAACCATCTTCCAACCATAAAAATTCCCACTATCTTGGGTTGCATGATTTTCTCTATCAAGGTGCATAGATTAGAAAAATTATGTTCCAATTATGCATAGACCCAAAATTTTTGAAAGTAACCACGATTCACATGAAGCAACCCCAAATGAAACCAAACCAAATTTAGGTAAAAATTGGGGTTTAGGAAGAACACAATATAGTTTGGATATTACATTTCATCAAAAAGATTGTGGAATTATTTCACAACTCACTCCTCTTAGAAATATTTATTGGAATGGTATGTATGGAAGGTCGAATAATACACCATTATACATGGTTTTATTGATGATGAGTCAATGTGACATTGATATTTTATTCTTGGGATATGATCTAGAAAATACTGAATTCCAACTTAACTATGTTACATCAAAGTTAGACATAAAGAATCTATATGAAATATGAAATAGGAACAATCCTAGTATGTCTTTTATGTGGACTTATAGTTGGAACGAATATGTAAGACATTTTACTTCTGATAAACTTGTCCATAATTTTTTAAAATTTTTATTTGTTGATTATCTTAAAGAATATGTAGGATATTACATTAATAATCCTAATAAACATTAATTTTTTGTAACCCCACATGGTGGTTTCCATGATAAGAAGCACATATGTCATGGTGTTATTGGGAGGAAATTTAAACTTGGAGAAGTTAAAGATAAGTAAATAATAAGTATTATAAAATTGGAATTTGAGATATTTTTATAAATATTTGTGGAAGAAGAACAAAGAAAGTTACAAAATATCCTTGAAGGTCAGGTAGGAATCTTCATGATTCTGAAAGATATAGATTTCTCATGGAAAATGATGATGATATAATGCTATTAAGATATAAACCTACAACCTAATGAGAGGTATTATGAGGTATTAATATGAGAAATGGTTAAAATATATTGAATCTAAAATTAACTCTATATACAACAACCAACTCTTGGACTTAGTGGATACACCTAAAGGGATGTGAATAATAGGGTGTAAGTGGGGTTTACATAAGAAAACTAACATGGATAATGTAGTGTCTATCTAGAAATCACATATCATGGATAAGGTTACAAATATATATATCTTATTGAATATGAAGAGTAATTTTCACTTGTCTCAAAAATAAATCTTATTCAAATATTTATTTGTATTATATATCATTTTGATTATGATATATATGAAATGGATTCCAAAACCATGCTCTTTAATGATAATTTAGTCAAGGATTTATAAATGATACAAGATAAAGGTTTTTAAGTACCAAATAAGACTGTTAAGGATTTCATATTTCAATATTACACTTATGGATTCCTCAAATCATTGTTTTTTTAAAGATAAAACTTATTTAAGGTTATGTGTGAATATAAAAAAATATATAATAAAATATAACACTACAAAACCAAAATATATTACCACTAGAAGTCTGATACCACAAATAAAATCAAATACCAAACTCAAAATGACCACTCCCTCCCCATTAATAAAATGAATGGGACCCAAAATCAACATAACATAATATTTAACTGGATAGAACATTAGAAAAAATATACCAAATACATGATCATGTCTTTAATAGGGGAATAAAAAATAACTATACACAATATCCACTATAATGGCATTAATCAAACCATCACAATAGAATGTGTATCACCCTGAGAATTTAAAATATGAACATCATATTCGATGTCTTGTATGAAATAAAAAAAAGCATAAAGGGAATATAATATCCCATGAATTTATGATATATTTATTTTTTTAAAAATTCAGCCTCTTAAATAGATTTAAAATCATAGAACACCATGTTTGAATGAAACCGGATACTCTATTAAAATAATATTATTTAAACATTACCATTATAACCTAGATTTTAAATTGGAGAGTATGAATAGTACTAACTAAATTATAAAAAATATATGGTTTAAAAATGTCTAAAATAAATAACATGAATATCTGTTCATTATAAATAAAATTATAACCATTTTAAAGAAAACATAATATTTTTTGAAACTTTTTATATTTTTTAAAAGGGAGTTTAGTCGCCCATTGCCCAAATAATTTATAATTAATATTAAAAACTTTTAAAAAAATTATTTTAATTAATTAAATTATTTTTTGAAATTAAAATATCAAAATTATCGTACCTTTAATTTTTTTTATTTTTCCGAAATGTTTCATTTTTTATGAATAGTGAAAAGTTCTAAATTTTAATTAAAAACTGCAATTCCATTAAAATTATTTGTAAATTTAAAATATATTTTTAATTTATTTAAATGTATAATTAGTTATTTTTTTATCCATTAATATAATCTAGGTCAAGTTTATCATTTTCATGTGATGTTTTTTATATAAAAACATTGTAAAATTTAGAACAATTTCCCTTTAAAAACCCACTTTCTCATCATGCGTGTAGGATTAATTTTAAATTTTAAATTTCCAATTCCATGATTTTAATTTTGAATAATGTATTAAATTTTTGGAGTTATATTAATTTTATATTATCTAATATGGTCAAAATAATTTTTTTACCATTCAAATTAGTAAAAATAGAAAAAATTATTTACCGTGGTTAAGGTAAAAACAGTTTTACTGAGAGTGAAACTAAAATGATAAAGGTTATGATAACCTAAAAACAAGTTTTAAATATATATTATGGACATATTTGTACTTTATAATGTATAATTATCTATAATACTTCTTTTTGGTCCCTTTTGGAATGAGAAAAATTTGGGCACACCTTTTTCCTTTAAAAAATTATAGGTGTTCCACTCACCTCACTTATAAAAGGCCACCCCATATCCTCTTTTATTCACACCTTAAAACCATTTTGGTTATTAAAAACAAAAAAAAACATAAAAAATTCTATCACCTAATTACATATGACTTATTTTGGTCATAAATCAAACCTAGTAAGGATTTTGGTTGGAATCTAAGGTGGTTACCTAGATAAGAGGTAAAATTCTTCAATGAACATTTTTTATTTTATTTCTTACTCAAACTCAATAAATTATTATTAAAACATGATGATATAAGAACAAATGTATCTTAAATATATTTATTTTTTGTTTTGTTAAAGTAATAACCTAAAACCATCCCCACTTCTTTCTAATGGGTTATAAAATAATCATTTATTTGTACGACAGATTACCACCACACGAACTGATGTCATTCATTTTTCTATTACCACCCCTCAGGGTTGGGTATGATGATGGATATAAAGTATATATATGATATTTAAAGGCTGATTTAGGGGGTGGGGTTTTTTTTAGTTTAATGGGGCAGGGGGTTTATTATTTGGGGAAATGGGGTGGTGCAGCGCCACTTGAAGTGGCGCTTTGCACCCCATGCCCCACCCCCTTAACCTACCTTTAATATATATATATATATATTATAATAAATATAATATACATATAATAAATTTATTATAAATATAAAATACAATATAAATAGGATTAAATATATAAGAAATATAATAAAAATATGTTTAAATATAATAATAAATATAATAAAAATATAATTGTAAATATAATAATAAATATGTAATTGTAAGAATTTATTATATTTACATATAATTAAATAAATATATAATAAATATATTGTACCTATCATAAATATATTATAAATATGATAAATACATTATAAATATAATAAATATATTTTAAATATAATAAATATAATACAAAAATAATAAATTTATAATAAATATAAAATATTGTATATTTAAAAATATTATAAATTTATTATATCTTTAAATATTATAAATATACAATTATAAATATGATAAATATAAAATTAAAATATACACATATATATATAATTATAAATATGCATATATTTATAATTATATTTATTTGTAGTTGTTAATATATAATTATATATTTATATATGTAGTTAAATATATATATTTATAATTATATATATTTATAATTTTAAATTTATCTTTACATAAATAAATTTATATTTATAAACATATATTTAAGTAATAAATAAATAAATAAATATAATAAATATATAATCATAAATATAATAAATATGTAGTCACATATATATATGCTCATAAATATATATAATTATATATTTATAATTACATTTAAAAATAATAACTACAATTTTTAAAATATATTTATAAATATGTATTTAAAAATATGAAATTATTTATAATTGTATTTATATTTATATATAAATATTTAAATATAAATAAACCTTATATTTAAAATTTATAAATTTATATATAATTATTTAAATACATAATTAAACCATATTAAATTTATTTATAAATTTTTATATATATATATAAACACTATTAAAATACTTTATATTTATATAAATAAACATTATGAAATATTAAATAATTATTATAATTACATAATTATTATAATCATATATTTATTATATTTATAATTATATATTTATTATATTTTTAATCATATATTTATTATAATTTTATATTTACAATAATTACATATTTATTATAATTATATATTAAATATATATTTGTAATAAATATATTATAATTATGAATTTATTATATTTATTATTATGTATTTATTATAATTATATATTTATTTCAATTATATATTTATTGTGATTATATAATTATTATATTTTTAATTATATATTTATTATATTTATATATTTATTATGATTAGATATTTATTATAATTAGATATTTATTATAATTATATATTAATTATAATTATGGATTTGTTATAATTATAATTATATAATTATTATATTTATATATTTATTTTATTATACTTTTATTATAAATAAATACATATTTATTATTGTGATAAATAAATTTATTAAATATATTGATATATTTATATATAACTATCTAAATATAGATTTATAATTGTATAATTATATTTATATTTATAAGTATAATTATAAATAATCTCACATTTTTTAATTTACATTTATAAATATATTTTTAAAATTGTAATTATTTATTATTAAATGTAATTATATATATATATATATTATAATAAATATAATAAATATAAATAATTTTAATAATGTTTATTTATTTATATATATATATAAATTTATAAATAAATTTAATATGGTTTATTTATGTTTTTAAATAATTATATATAAATTTATAAATTTATAAATAATTATATATAAATAAACCTTATATTTCAAATTTATAAATTTATATTTAAATAAACATTATTAAAATTATTTATCTTTATATAAATAAACTTTATTAAATATTATATAATTATTATAATTACATATTTATTATAATTATGTAATCACTATAATCATATATTCATTATATTTATAACTATATATATATTATATTTTAATTATATATTAATTATTATAATCATATCTATATATATATATAAACCTTATTAATTATATATATATATATAATAGGTATATATTTACAATAATTATATATTTACAATAATTATTTAATTATAATAATTATATAACTACAATAATTATATAATTATAATTATTCTGTAATTACACTAATTATATATTTATAATAATTATAACAATTATATTTATAATTATATATTTATTATATTTATAATTATATATTTATTAAAATTATTTAATAATTATAAGTGTATATTTATTATATTTATAATTATAGAATTACTGTAATTATAATTGTATATTTATTATAATTATATAATTATTATATTTACAATTATATAATTATTATAATTTTAGTAATTATATAATTATTATATTTATAATTATATATTTATTATAAATATAAAATTATTATATTTATATATTTATTATATTTATAGTTATTTAATTATTGTAATTATATAATTATTATAATTTTATTTTTATTATAATTTTATATTTATTTTAATTATACATTTTTTATAATTATATAATTGTTATAATTATAATAAACATTATTATAAATTTATTTTATTTATTTTATTTATTTTAGTTATTATATTTATTATAAATATATTTTTTATAATTATAATTATAATAAATAAGATATATATATATATATATATATAAGAGTTGGGGAGGGGTTGCCTGGGATTTGGAAACCAAAACCCAAGAGCGCCAATTCATTTGGCGCTCTAGGGTAAAAGTGTCTAGTGCCAATTCATTTGGCGCTAGACACACCCATTTATCAAAATAAAAAAACAGACCCTTTAAATTAAAATAAAAAATAAAAAACCCCATATCCTAAATTCTCTTATATTTATAACATAATAATACCTATTTATTCATTATATAAGATATACCATTTAATTTATATTCCCTAAGGTGTATGATAACGTCGCTTGTATGTACAACGAACAACCGCCTCCTGAAGCGATGTGATTCTTCTTTCACGAATTCATTACATAGAAGGTGGTGTAGAGAAATTTGTTGAATATATGTGATATTTATGAAATAATTATGATATTAATGACATATTTATCATTCTTAAAATATAATTCATCAATTTTATAATTTTCTTCACTCACTGAATGATGTTAACGTCGTTGGTATATGTTTGGACTACCGCCTTCATGAAGAGATGTGACTCTCTTTTCATCACAAAACCAAATGGATGATATAAATATTTATATTTAAATAAATAATATGGTATTTATTATATTATGATCATTTTTATGGATAAATTATTACTTACCTCCTTTACATAATGATTTTAGAAAAATGAAAACGTTACCCTTGCGTATGTGCACCCCACCGTCTCCATGATTGTAAAATACTCCATCTATCACAACCATAATCTTGATTTTTTTAAAAGTGTAATTGATATTTAAATATGATTATTATTTCATTATTATTATTATTTATATTTATAGATAATGATCTCTTTGACAATAGTCATCCAAATAAAGTCATTTTTGACACATAAACCAAATACTGTGGAAACATCCGACATAAACTTAGTTGATTATGTTATCATATATAACATTGTAATAAGTGAAATAAAAGGAATAATAAATTTGAAAAATTTTCTTAAGGAATAAAATAATTATAATAAGGTTATTATTTATGAATATAAAAAGGTACGTGATGAGTAAGACTCAAGGTAAGGGTTTCACATCCAACTTTTACTTTTGTGAGACAAACACCATTTTCACCACTTATTTTATTTGTGTGGTGTAAATAATGAAATTTTTGTAAATTATATCTTTAATTAATCTATATTCATGGTATTTACTATTTCATTTAAATATAGTTATTTCATGGGGATTATTATACAAAATTTACCAAAGTGGTAATATTTTATTTCACAATATCATCATTATTCAGGAATGTTTTTGTTTAATTATCCAATGGGGGAATTATTTGATATTTATATCTTAAAATAAATATATTTTATTCTCTTATGATTATTCATGAAATTATTCAATTAATACTACCATTTTAACTATCCTTTTTTACTTAATATGATTATGAATTTTATTATGAAAATGGAACTTTATTTATCTTTTCTGTTGAAAATAATTTATTACAAAATGATGTTTTCTAAAAATGTTTTAAATTTTTTTATAATTATAAAAATAATTTATTAAAGAAATTTTTATCTAGGTTTGAATTTATTGAAAATTATTTTCAAGTAATATTTTGGTCTTTTTCTCAATGAGGCACTTTTTTAACATTTTTATTGTACAAATGGAATGTTATTTTTACCTTATATGGCATGTATGAAATTAATCGCCACTATGATAGTCATTTTTGTAAAACATTTCATGTTTACAATGTACATTTTAAAGAAATTTTTTAAACAAGATTATGAAAAATATTACTTTTCTAAAAGTGATTTTCAAAGAAAAATATTTTGACCATATTTTATAATTTTTTTAAAATAAAAAATGTTTTTTTCAAAGAGTGGTGTTTTTTTCAAAGAAGGGTGATTTTCCTCAAGAAATGTAACAAGTGATCATTAAAAATAATTATTCATCTAAGAAGTCATTCTTTGAAGTTACCTATTATTTAATGGAAATATACTCTAATGATACCATCTTTATTGTTTCTCTGGATGGTTTATGATCAGTTTGACTGAGGATATACAATTTTATTACCATTCACCATTTTACTTTGGGTAATTTATGATTTTGTTCATTGATTTGGGTAAATATTAAAATTTCATAGGTTGTCTTTTCAATAGGAAATTTATGTTGATTATATTTCACCCCTTTTATATGAGGAATGAATTTGACTTAGTATGTTATGGGTGGAGCCTAGTATAACCCCTCAATGCATTGGAATGTATCATGGGACAAACTGGATTGGGTTTTGGTTGAGGACTTTCCATTTATATAGATGCCTTGTTATAAGGACTCAATTTTATTATAGGTATTCTCAAAAGACCTTGATGGAATATTTTAGATTTATGGAATTATGCATTCCATAATTATGAATAGTGTTATTGATATTCCATGTGAATATTCAATTATTTAGAATATTCATTGTTAACATTCATGCTACTGAGATAATTTATATTTTATTATCTGATTATCATTTATTACTTCTATATTACACTCAGTTTATAGATTAAATTCAATGTTTTTCAATTACTTATGTTTCCATATTGGTTATTCATTATTTTTTTTCACATCAGGTGTTGTTAATTAACCCTTAATGAGCATTTGAGCTCATCCCTTTGTAATGTTTTGTTTTACATAGGATATGATGACGTGATTTCATACTTATATATAGGGAAACCATTATAGGAATGATGGGACTCTCAAAGAAAAATCTTTGTTTATTTTTTGTTTTAAAATTTAATTTTATTTTCAAGTATATATCTTGTTTACCAAGACTACTATACTATTATTTTCTTTGGGAAGTGATTCCTTATATATTATGAAAATGTAATAAAGCATACAGTAGCTCTGACCAACTGGGGTAAGGTCTCAATATAATGGAGATGAATTATTATAGTGAAATTATATGATCCCCATTAAGAAATATACTATAACACTACTATTAGAACTTGAACAACCCTTAAAATAACCTCAATAACACCACCCTAACCCAAACTACAACCTCAATGTACATAAATATTCAGCATAGAGAATCAAATGATCCATTGGGAAGAGCCTGATGATATTTCCAAGATAAATACATGATATACAACTTTTTATTTTCATTTATATTATTTTCAATAATAGTGTTAATGAAGTCAAGGATGATAAGATAGTCCTCAAAATAAGAATTTGTTGGAATCCTCATGTACTAATCATGTTTTAATGACCAAAAATCCTATTTAACCTGGTTAAATCTTGTAAATTATAACAAATCATAAGTATTATTGCTTAAGTATTCTAATGCTTTTAGAAGATCCATTCAAGATCTTAATTGATCTATATTCAGTTTAATTAATTTATAATATTCTTGACTCACATTATAATGAATTCTCTGAGATATGATTAAGTTTAATTCCTACCATAAGTATCACTTCTTAAGTCTAAATATAGATATTTTCCTAAGTCTGAGACACCATGAAGCATACACCGTGAACTTTCAGACACCATGACATTCAGACACTGTGACATTCAGACACCGTGACATCCAGACACCGTGACTATGAGACACTGTGAACAAGTAGACACCATGACATCCAGACACCGTGATATCTGGACACCATGAACAAGACACCATGAAAAAGACATCGTGAACAAGACACCGTGAACCAGACACCGGGACCATAAGACACCGTGACCACGAGACACCGTGACATTCAAACACTGTGACCAATCCAGACACTGTATGAAGGAGACACCATTTCCATGACATACTATGAAACTGTTTCCAAATATATTTTGTCATCATTTAATTTAATCTATAATGGGAATATTTGATGACATTAATGCACTGACATAATTAATGTTTCTTTGTAGACATATCATCGGACAGTACGAGGTACGAGGTTCAGAATACATGCAACATGTCAGCTCCAACACATGCACTCCAGGATAAAAGAAAAGTGCTGCCCAGAAATAATATACGCATGAAAAAGAAAACCAAGCGAGCATGAGAACCATAACGAATAACACACTAAGAAGAAATTTTTAAAAAATGCCTATTGCATGCAACTCAACACTACTGAAGAACACACGAAGCATATTTGAAACCCAGAATCGACGCCATCTTCGAAATTTCAAACATCACAAAGAAGACACGCCACTTTTTTTGTCTTATGAAACTTTGTTTTCTAGAGGAGGACTTGAGGTCTACATCTGCCTCATCTCAAAATTCCAGAGATGCAAAGAATAAAACTCTGAGCATTTATAAACCTATCTCAATATTGCTGCTCTATTGTGTATCATTTTTATTAACTTTCAAGTAGTGTGTGTTTCTGTATAAGTATACACTCTGTATCCATCATTAAACTGAAGGATACAATATATCCTTACTCAAACACTCATTTAATCTTGTGTATACCCACTGATAAGTGTGGAAGATTTCCCAGTGTGGCCTGGTAGTTTGTACCCATGAAGAACTGTGGAAGAGGTCCCTGTGTGTCCTGGTAGTTTGTATCCAGGAAGAACTGTGGAAGTGGTTCTCGTGGGGCCTGGACAGACCTGTGTACTATTGTTTAAACTCGATCCAGGGTGTGTATAAAATGTTTATTTATATAAACTGATTGGTGGAAGGTGATCACCAAGTAGAGTGGATTATGTCCTGTTTTGAGACTGGACCACTTGTTTCATATCCACTCTTCTACTTACTTTAGTTTTCTCTATTTTACATCTTTTCTATGTAACTTAGAAATCACTAAATTCACATTGATAGTTAGTTTTGGAAAGATGTTATAATTGTCTTGTCTTAGAAGAATAACTTCAAATGTAACTTTAATAACTGACATTAAGATTACTAAGAATTAATCAATCTTCTAAGAAGTTATTTAAATTGTAAAACTATTATAACAATATAAACTTGATTAACTGGGTTATATCTCATATTTGTGGAAACACATTTTTATATAAATTTTTATAGTTAGTCAATTCACCCCTCCCCTCTTGAGTAATCTACTATGACCAACATCTGGTATCATAGATTGTTTATTAGGACTCTGTTTAATCTTATTCATCTAGGATTGTAGTTTAAAATTAAAATCTTTAAATTTCTATTAATTATAAATTTCTAGCACTTTAAAGTAATACTTTATTATGGATAATAGATTGGAAGGTGCTGAAACCAAAAAACAACCATTCATTAATGGAACCAATTATGATCAATGGAAAATAAAAATGAAAGTGCATTTTGAGAGCATGAGTTTTGAAATGAATATAAGATTCCTGCTACTGATAGAAACACATGGTATGAACCTCCCAAAACTACCTATAATAATAATTGGAAAGCTATGAATGATTTATACTTCTCCTTAGGAGATGAGGAATTTAATAGAATTTCTGATTGTAAAACTTCCCATGAAATTTGGGATACCCTATCTGTCTCACATGAAGGAAAATCTAGTGTTAATGAAATGAGACTTAATACTTATAATATCAAATATGATAATTTTAAAATGAAACCAAATGATCCTATTTCAGACATGTATCTTAGGATCAATGAGATTGTCAACACAATGATTTTTCATGGAAGAGAAGTCTCTACCAAGGAGCAAATCTAGATAATCCTTAGGTGTATACTTGATAGATGGAGGGGAACCTCTGTCTCTATTAGAGAATCGTGAGACATCATCAAGATACCCGTAAAAGAACTCATTGGTAAATTGATGTTGTATGAAGAAGAACTGAAATTCAACAAGGAAGAGGAGGATAAACTAAAGAGGAAATCTATTGCATTCAAGACCACCACCTCTAAACACAAAGACAAAGGGAAACTGGAAGCATCTGTAGAATGTTCCACCAGTGAAAAATCATCATTTGATAGTGATAAGGAGATGGCTCAATTATCCAAAATATTTAAATGATTTTACAATAAGAAGAACTTTTTCCGAAAACCTAACTTCAATGGAAAATATGACCAAAAATAAAATTGGAAGAAGGACTAGAAAAGGAGTGACAAGTTTGATGAAATTTTCTACTATGAATGTAAGTGAAAAGAACATATCAAGGCATATTGTCCAAAGATTAGGTATAAAAAGAAATATGAAGATAAGGATAGGAAGTATAAAAAGGCCATGAAAGCAACCTAGGGTACTTCTGAGGATAGTTCAAGTGACTCAGAAAAAACACATAATGAACAGGAAAATAAAGCCAATATGTGTTTTATGACAAAAAAATTCTAAGGTAACATTGGACTCCTTTATACATTATTCATACTATTCCAGAGATGAGAGTGACTCTGAGAACATTAAAAATGAATAAATTTATGAATACTGTTACATGCTTGAAGAAACATTCAATGAACTAAAAGACAAATATAAATCATTACAGAAACAACATGATCTTACTGTGATACTTACATATGAACTCACAACTGAAAAAGAGAAAAATTCTCAACTTCTTAAAGAAAACAACGAATTAAAAATGTCTAATGTGAAATTGAAGAATGTCCTTGAAAATTTTACCAATAGGAAGAATACCCTTAATAAAATGCTGGGAAAATAGATTTCCCCTAAATACAACATTTTCATTGGTAATCAACCTGGAAAAAGAAATCTTGGTAGGACAAATTTTGTTTCAATATCTAGGACATATAGTTTTACTCCCAGTTCTGGACACAAATCAACTAATGATACATATTCTATTGTTTCATGTTTTTGTTGACCGAATAGAGTTTACTTTCCAAATACTTTACTTAATTATTTTTGGAAACCTATGAGGAAAATATGGGTTCCCAAAGCACTTATTACTAATATTACTGGACTCAAACAGGTATGGGTACCAAAATCTATTTTTGCCTTATCATTTTGTAGGAAAGCTGCTTAAAGAGTTCCTGTAAAAGTGTATGGTACTTTGATAGTGGATGTTCAAGGAACATGATGGGAGACTACTCATGCTTTAAGAATCTAATAAAAATAGATGGAGGACATGTCACATTTGGTGACAATGACAAAAGAAATATAATCATCCTCGTCCAAATCGATAACTCTAACTCAGTATCGATTTATAAAGTATTATTTGTTGATGGATTAAAATATAATTTCATTAGTATCTCACAATTATGTGATGATGAATTTCATGTTATATTTGAAAATGATGCTTGCAATATATTTATTTCTAAAGATGAAATAGTGTTTTCTACTCTAAGAAATGAAATGTTTTACTCTGTTAACTTAGATTCCTTAAGTTCTCAAAATGATCCATGTTTAAGTGTATTTCATAAACTGTCTTGGATCTTTCATATTAAACTAGGAAATTGTAATATTCCCTCCCTTATAAATCTAACTAGAAAATTCTTAGTTAAAGACTTACGCAAACTTGAGTTTTCAAATGACAAAGTGTGTAATCCCTGTCAAGAGGGGAAAAACACAAAACATCCTTCAAACCAAAGAAATAAATGTCAACTTCTCAACCTCTTGAACTGGTTCACATGGATTTATTTGGACAATCTAGAGTTTCAATCTTAAATGGGAATTAATACATTTATGTTCTTATAGATGACTTTTCTAGATATACTTGGACTTTTTTTCTAGCTCACAAAAGTGAAGCCTTCTCTTATTTTTCTAAATATGCCCAGTCTGTAGAAAATCATAATGGACATAGAATTAAATCCTTATGAATTGATCATGGGCGTGAGTATGAAAATCAAGAGTTTGAATCCTTTTTCTCACAAAATGGTTATAATCACAATTTTTCTGCCCCTAGAACACCACAACAAAATGGAGTTGTAGAAAGAAGAAATAGAACCCTGCAAGAGATATCTAGAGCAATGCTTAGTGAATATGAACTACCTATTTATTTTTGGGCTGAAGCTATCAATACGTCATGATATATAATAAATACAGTATTAATTAAACCCATTCTTATGAAAACTCTTTATGTGTTATGGAACAATAGAAAACCCAAAGTTAACTACTTCACAGTTTTTGGCTATAAAGTCTATATTCTTAATATTTAGGTCAATTTAAAAAATTTGCATCTAAGAGTGATGAAGGTATCTTTCTAGGATATTCCATTTCTAGTAAAGCCTATAGAGTGTTCAATAAAAGAACTAAATGTGTGGAAGAATCATTCCACGTGAAATTTGATTAAACATATCCACATGAGCCTAAAACCTCTCTAGAAAACCAAGAGGATGATGTATTAATTCTAAAAACCAATTCAAAATCCTCAAACACTTCTATGAAGGAATCTATGAAAACTTCCAGTTCTGTAAATTCCCTAGAATCAAGTCACAATGAACCTGGACCTGTCGATGAACTTGAAATCACTAGTCCCTCCTTTTCTAGAACTGTTAGAACTCTTAAGAACCTTCCTTTAGATGCTATTATAGGAGACCTAAACAAAGAAACTCAAACTAGTGATTCTCTTAGAGATCAGGTTGAACGTCAATTATTTTTGTCACAACTTGAACCTAAAAACATTAATGATTCTATCAATGATGAATTTTGGGTGATGAATATCCAAGAAGAACTTAATCAGTTTGAAAGGAACAATGTTTGGAAACTTCTTGAAATAACTAAGGACACATTAACCATAGGCACTAAATTAGTATTTAGGAATAAGATAGATGAAGCTGATAACAAAGTTAGAAACAAGGCTAGATTAGTTGCACAAGGCTATAGTCAAGAAAAACGAATTGACCATGAGGAGACTTTTCCTTCAGTAGCTAGACTTGAAGCCATCAGAATCCCGCTTTCTTATGTTGCACATCTGAATTTCAAACAATATCAAATGGATGTTAAGAGTGCATTCATAAATGGGAATATTGATGAGTATGACTTTGTTTAACAACCCCCTGGATTTACAAACCCTCATTTTACAAATAATATATTTAAATTATCCAAAGAATTATATGGTTTAAAACAATCTCCAAGAGACTGATATGATAGATTAAGTACTTTTCTTATTTCCAATGGTTTTACAAAAGGAATAGATGATCCTAACCATTTTATAAAACAAATTTCTAGTGATGTTTTAGTCATTCAAATCTATGTAGATGTAATTATATTTGGATCTTCAAAAAATTCTTTATGTGTTGATTTTTCTAAAATTATGCAAAATGAATTTGAAATGAGTTTAATGGTTGAAATAAAATTGTTTCTTGGATTTAAAATCTTTCAAAATTATGATAGAATTATTTTAAATAAAAGTAAATATACTAGAGATATTCTAAAACGTTTTGGATTGGATAGCACTAAAAGTAGTAAGACTCCCATGAGTACCACTTTTGAGTTGGATCTTGATGAAGATAGAAAATCTATTGATCAAACCACTTATAGAGGAATGATTGAATGTTTACTCTACTTGACTGCTAGTCGACCTGACATTATGTTTAGTGTGTGTATGTGTTCTCATTTTCAATAAAATCCTAAGGAATCTAATTTAAATGTTGTAAAGAGAATTTTTAAATACCTCAAGCATACACCCAATCTAAGACTATTCTATCCTACAGGACAATCATTTGAATTAGTGAATTATTCGGATGCTGAATTCAGTGGCTATAAGTTAGTTAGAAAAATGACATTTGGAACATGTATCTTTTTAGGCAAGTCACTATTATCATGGTGTAGTAAAAAACAAAATTTTGTTTCATTATCTACTGTAGAAGCTGAGTACATAGCTGCTGGAAGTTGTTGTTCACAAATCTTATGGATGAAACATACATGACTAGATTATGGATATCAATTCAGGCATGTACATATAAAATGTGACAACACGAGTGCTATTAACATCTCAAAAAATCTTGTTTCACAATCTAGGACAATTCATATTGATGCAAGACATCACTTTTTGAGAGATAATTATCAAAAAGGTGATATCACTTTAGAATTCATTAGTATTGAATATCGTCTTGCTGATATATTCACCAAACCATTAAATTTTGAGAGAATAGATTACATAATACATGAATTAGGCATGATAAATCTTAAGTAATGTCTTAATGTTTCATGATTACAGTCTCACAGTTAGTGCTTCATGACGACTGCCTGATAGTTACTGTCTCACCGTAAAATTCATGTTTACTATTTCACCGTAAAGTTCATGTTTGTTGTCTCACCATAAAGTTCATGTTTACTGTATCACCATAATTCTTAGTTACTGTCTCACCATAAAGTTCATGTTTACTGTCTCACCGTAAAGACCCGATATGATCTCACCGTAAAGATTCATTTTGATTTTTATATTTGAATTAAAAAATGTATCATGGTCATTATCCTTTTCACCTTTTTTGTTTTCCCTCACTTTTACTTCTGCAAATATTGGTATTCCTAAATTATAAAATAAAGAAAGTATCACTCGATTATTCACTCGGGATTCCTTCTATTCACTCATTTCGAATCCCTATTCACCCCTACAACCCTTATCTCTCTCTCTCAAACCTTATGTGGATGCCCAGAATGACACACCCTTCATCATTGACTCTTAAGAAACGTAGCACAAAGAAGAAGAAGATTGCACCCAAGCTAGCACTCGAAGGTCCTCTAAACCCAAATCTGGTGAACTGAGTTGTCATACCTGAGAAAGAGATTTGCCCCAAATAGATTTTTTCAAGTAAGTATCTGGTTCTGAACGTTTTAAGAGAGAAAGGCTAGCTAGAGTGGTTTTTGAAGGAATATAGACCTATTTATCCAATGTTAGTGCCTCAGTTTTATCAATATGTTCAGTTCTCCTTTGACTCTGAGGATGGATATGTTATGTAAAGTTGGATCAATGGGAATAAATGATCATTATATTTACGGTTATGTGCTGAATTCTTTAGGATACCTCATGAATGAATCTGTGAGGATTATTAGAGAGGACCTCCAACTTAAACCGTATTATTTGATTTGGAAGATGCTTTGAAAGCCTTAACTAGAAATGACACCAAGAGGAGATCCATTTCGGATGAACTAGATGGAGACTCATGACATCTGTTCAAGTTTATTCAGAATCTGGTTAGCCCCAGAAAAGGTGATTTTTCTGTTTTAAAATATTAGGATGTGTTTCTGATCCACCTAATGAAAAATGGGCATAAGATCAACCTTTGTAATTATATCATTCACCACATGAGTGAACTGATCAAAGCCACATCCAAATCAACCTACATGTTTTACTCTCGGCTTATCTCAGCCATGCTTCTTTCCAAAGTTATAGTTGGACAAAATGAAGAAGTTATAAGGAATTGTGAGTAATGCCTTTCAAAAGTCACTATCAAGAGGATGAAGATAAATTGGAACACATGGAAAAAGGCAAGGGTAGAAGAAAATGATAGACATTATGAAAAAATTAATCCTGTGGAACATCCCTCAAGACCAAGAGATATTTATGATCATGGTTTGGAAATAAATGAGGTTGTTGAGTACTCTAAATAATAGGAAGAAGAGGATATTATGCCTCTCAGGGAAACTGTTTCTGTTAAGGAAGACAATACTCCTATCCCTCTTGTGGTAAGTGAAAAATAAGTCCCTACACCAAAAAAAGTTGTTACTCTGGAAGCTCAACCCGAAACTGAAACAGAATCTGTTGCCAAAGAAACTGAAAATAATTTCATGGAAGAACCTATAGTGGAAGAGCTACCAGTTATGCAAGTAGTTGAACTTAAGGAACTCCTAGTGGAACAATCTGTTCTTGAGATAATCCCTCCGGCTGAGGAAAGGATGGAGATGGATTTTCAGTTGTCTAGGAAGAAAATGAGAGAAGAACTATAAGACGAATTTTTGGAAATGAATCAAGATCCTAATCTTCTCGATCCTGAGAAGGATGCAACTATTGAGGGGGAGCAAACCCCAAATCTAGAATCCACTAAATAACCAAACCCAATAGTTCCAAGTCTTGTAGTCACTCGGTATAAGTTCCCTAATTTCTATGATTTGGATGACCTTCAGAAAGTTTTAGTAAAAGGCCATGATCTTTTTACTATGTTCCAACTAACATATGTTTCCAATCATTCTTCTGAGAAGGAAATTGTGCCTGAATCAATCCCTATTTCTGAACCTCCATCAATACAACCATCCTTTGTGATTAAGGATGATCTAAAAGAATTTAGTGCTACCCTTTTTCTGGTGTTGAAAAATTTCTGAATTCTCAACCTGCTCTTGTGACACATCTAAGGGAGAAAGATGTCCCATTATTATTGGAGAATGTTATTTGGAAAATAAAGCCCAAAATGATTCATGAGATTCAGGAAATTAAAGTTGAGAATAGACTTCTTATTGATGAAGTGAAGACCCTAAGAGGTATGATTGATGACATGTAGAAAGAGATGCATTCGAGATCAGAGCTTGTCTCTCATCCTATAGAACCTGTTGTTCCCCAAACCTCACAGAATATTGTCTCTAAGAATCATCCACAATTAGCTTCCTTAACTGAAAAGGACACATAAAGGAACAAACAAATTGTGAAGAAAATGTGAGAGCTTGGGGTTAATCTAAACAAAGTCCCTGATGAGTATACGAGATGTCTTAAAAAAGTGATAAATCAACTAAAATCTCTCACCACCGCTGTCAATGCTTCTAAAGCCTCTTTTCAATCCTCTCAACCCTCTTTAGATAATGACTCTCTCAGAACTGTGGTTAGAGAAGAACTTCAAACTGTACTTAGTGGCTTCAATAAAGATTCTCTACATGAAGTTATCAAGAACAGTGACAACATTCTTGACCTAGTCTAAATCCATTCCAAAATTGCTAATGGTTCTCAGTAAGAGATTACCAAGAAAGTGGACTTCAACATCAACATAATCTTCTCCAAGACTGACATGAATAATTATTTCAAGTATCTTGTGTAAAATCTGAGGATTCCTCCTATTACTAAAGCTTTCAAGTCCCAATTCCAAAAGATCATAGAGTTTACTGGATTGATGGACAAGTTTATGGAGAACTAAGATGATTTTGAGAAATCCATGAAGTATGGGGGAGAGATCATTTTGGTTTTCATCAAACTCCTGAGTCCCTATCTTCATGTATAGAGTACAACCATTGTTTCTCTTGCGACTAGACCTCTAAGACCTAGTTTTCTTACTTTCACTTCTTCCCTAGCCTCTACTACTTTGTCTGTCATCCAAGACCTGAGTCAGATTAGGCATGTGATTCTTGATCAACACCTACATCGATCTTTAACTACTTCTACTCTGGCTCCATCTATTTTTGAAGGCCTTCCTTTACCTTCTCTATCGACCAACTCACTCCCTTCTTATACCTCCACTAAAGTTCCTATGGAATCCTCTTCTGTTCCTGCTGATAGAGGAAAAGATAAGACCATGCTTTGAAGAAGAACAGTGATTACTACTTTTTGATAGGAATGATGTTTCTTTTTTTTCTTCTTTTTTTATACTGGATCTTATTTTCTTTAATGAAATGTGCACTTTTCATAACTTCTCTTATTCCTTCTTTTTTATAATCCCAAAAGGGGGAGAAATCTATATATGTTAGAAATTTATCTCTATATCTATAGTTGAATCAAATATACACTTTAAATCTACATGATTTGTGATCATAAAAAAGGGGAAGATTGTTGGACTTTTCATGTACTAATCATGTTTTAATGATCACAAAAACCTATTTAACCTAGTTAAATCCTGTAAATTATATCAAATCATGTGTATTATTGATTAAATATTTTCATGATTTAAGAAGAGCCATTCAAGATCTTAATTTCTCTACATTTAGTTTAATTACTTTATACTATCCTTGACTCACTTTATAATGAATTCTTTGACAAATGATTGAGCTTAATTATTTCCATAAGTATCACTACTTAAGTCTGAATACAGATATTTCTCTAAGTCTAAGACACTGTGAGGTAGACACTGTGAACATTCAGACACCGTGACATTTAGACACTGTGACATTTAGACACCGTGACATCCAAACACCGTGACTATGAGACACCGTGAACGAGCAAACACTGTGACATCTAGACAACATGATATCCAGACACCGTGAACAAGACCTCGTGAAAAAGAAACCATGAACAGGACACCGTTAACAAGAAATTGTGAACAAGACCCCATGAACAAGACATCGTGAACAAGACACCGTGAACAAGACACCATGAAGAAGTCACCCTGAACAAGACACCATGAACAAGACACATTGACCATGAGACACCGTGACCGTGAGACACCGTGACATTTGGACACCATGACCAATCCAGACACCGTGTGAAGGAGACACTGTTTCCATGACATATTGTGACACTGTTTCCTAGTATATTTTTTCATCTTTTAATTTAATCTCTAATGGTTATATTTGATGACATTAATGCACTGACTCAATTAATGTTTCTTTTTAGACATATCATTTGTCAATACGAGGTATGAGGTTCAGAATAAATGCAACCTGTCGGCCCCAACACATGCACATCAAGATAAAAGAAAAGTTCTACCCAGAAATAATATACGCCTGAGAATGAAAACCAAGCAGTCAAGAGAACCATAATGAAGAACACACATTAATAATTTTTTTGAAGAAATGCCTATTTCATACAACTCGACACTGATGAAGAACTCACAAATCATATTTGAAACCCAGAATCAAGGACATCTTCACACTGTCAAACATCAAGAGGAACACACGCCAATTTTTCTCTCTTATGACACTATGTTTTCCAGACAAGGACTTGAGCTCTGCATCTACCACATCTCAGAAGTCTAGAGATACAAAGACAACCACTCAGAGCATTTGTAAACCTATCTCAAGATTTCTTCTCTATTATGTATCATTTTTATTAACTTTTGAGAAGTGTGTAATTCCGTATAATAACACACACTATATCCAGCATTAAACTGAAGGATACTAGATTTTCTTAATCAAGCACTCATTTACTCTTGTGTATACACACTAATCAGTCTGGACAAGGTCCCGGCGTAGCCTGGTAGTTTTTACCCACAATGAACTGTGGAAGAGGTCCTTGTGTGGCCTAATAGTTTGTACCCACGAAGAACTATGGAAGAGGTCCCCGTGTGGCTTGGAAAATCCTTCGTACTATTTTTTTACCCCGTTCTAGGGTGTGGATAAAAGTTCATTTATATAAACTGCTTGGTGTTTGGTCATCACTAAGTGGAGTGGATTAGGTCTCAGCTTGAGACTGAACCACTCGTTTCATATATGATGTGCTGCTTACTTTAGTTTTTTCTATTTTACTTCTTTTCTATATAACCATGAAATCACTAAATTCACTTTGATAGTTAGTCTTATAATGAATTTATAATTGTCTTTTCTTAGTAGAATAGCTTCAAAAGTAACTTTAATAACTGACATTTAAGATTACTGGGAATTAATCAATCTTCTAAGAAGTTATTTAAACCGTAAAATTCTTATAACAATATAACCTTGATTAAATGGGTTGTATCTAATATTTGGGGAAATCCTTTTTACAAAAAGTTTTATAGTTACTCAATTTACCCCTCCCCTCTTGAGTAATATACTATGACCAACAAAATGGTTAGATTTTAATTCCTCAAAGGTGGAGTCAAGTTGACTGCTAAACAAACTCCCATGATCATTATTAATCCCTAATATAAACCCCTCTAGATCTATTATAGAATGATCATTAGTTACTAGATAAGATTCGCAACACCTCAATATTTTAAGATATATTTATATAAATAATATTTTATTTCTTTGATATCTTGCATTACACGGAATACTGAGTTTAAAAAAATGGTGATATACTAATAAAATATTATGTTTCTGTTATAACATACTCATTAAAATTATCGGGTATGAGTATCACTAATTAAATTATGAGAAAATAGTATTTTACATGTATAAATTAAATTCATTTTTTATTAATTGATCAAAAATGGAAATAAAAATCAGTTGAAGTTAAAGTGATGCTTTTTTTAAAAAAAACTTTTATGCGGGCAATGTTTTTTATCATAATAAATTTAATTTATTACCATTGGTGTATTTTTTTTAAAGGAATATATATATATTATTTATTCAGTCAAGTGTTTTATCATCCATCTAATATTTTTTATACTCATTGGATAAAATAAATCTAGTTTAATGATTAAAAAAATATGTTTCCAAAAATATTTTTTCACCATATTTTTCACACTTATTTGGAAATTAATTTCTGAAAATTATAGATATTGAATCTTAAAAAATGAATAACTTATTTTGAATTATGTGGTTAAAATTTGGTAAATTTCCCCTTTTATTTTTTTCCATAATAAATAGTAACCATAGTAAAATTGATTGCCTCGGTAAAAGATAAATGGGGTTATCCTAGGTAAAACACAAGTGTTCAGGTCCCCATTATTAATAGTAATTTTTATTGGGTTATGTTTATTATAGAATTATAACCATATTATGGAAATTTAATTATTTAAGGGACACTTTTACATGTAAATTTACTTTATAATATCTAAAGAAATGAAAAATACAAAATACAAATATCTTAATTTTAAATACTTCATATGTGTTTACATAGGAGAAAAATTAAGTTTTGGAAGAATATAAATGTTTATTTTAAGAATAAAGAAATTATTTTTATAATTTATATATATTTATAACTCTTAGTGAATATGTAATTAACTTGTATACTTACATAATAGAGAAACAACATTTTATCAATTTATAGAAAAAATAAAATAAATGATTTTATAAATATTAAAAGTAATATAATTTTAGTGTTTTTTTTGTTTTATATGAATTTTATATGTGGTATAATAAATTATTGATGTTTTAAAGGATGATATTCTAATTTAAATATTTTTTTGGTGTTTTAAATTCAAATTAATTGAATAGTGTGAAAATGACATTAATGATACTTATGGAAACAATATTTTATTAAATTATTTATAAATTACAAGAATATTTAAATGGGATGCATCAGATAATATATGGTCCAAAATATCATCCCTTTTACATTTATGTTCCATTTTTTACATTATAATTAAAATTATTACCCTTTATGATTGAAAAAATCATTACTACAGTTTGGGTTAAAATTAGTTAAAATGAGTTTAATAAATAAATAAGGTTTTAAATGACATAGTATACTATGTAAATTTAATTTTATAATTTTATTTAGAATTTATCCTATTTTTATTTTAATAAATAAAAATTCAGAATCATTTTCCATTATTATGACTTAGTTATATTTTAATATTTTTTGCAATTCCAACAATATCATTTCCCTCCCTTATAAAAGGACACCCCTTCCCACTCTTATTAACACAAATTTTAGTAACATAGCTCAATAAATCCCAAAACATTTATATTTTAAAAACATCTATATATATTTATAGGTTCTTATATTCCCAAAATACCAACCCTAGGGTTATTAAGAGAAGAACTAAAGAAGTTCTTTCAAGGAAGAGGTAGTCCCATTAACTGATCACATTCTTGTTTACTTTTTTTAACTCCTATAAATTTTTTGTATTTATAATAAATTAATAAATTAATTATCCTAAATATACTTAAATTATATTATTATTATGAAATGTCCATTACCCACTCACTTTTTCATCAAACGAAAAATGATAATGTCGCTCATGCGTACTTGTGGACTACCTCATCCATGAAGTGATATGATTTGTTTTCTATTTACATGTTAGCTGGATCTCAATAAGGGTGGATTTATTAAATATGTATGGTACATATTATATAATAATTATTCTATAAATTTGAATTATTATCATCCTTTATTTTATTCCATCTGTCAAAAAGTGAAAATAACATTCATGCGTACATATAACCTACCTTCTCCATGAACGATGTAATTCATTTTTGTGTCTCTAAATATTGTAGATTACTATAAATTCATTTATAATGAATATATATGATATATATTAAATAATTTATGTTCTTTATAATTTATAATTATGAACAAAGTATAATAATAAAAACAACCAATCAAAAATATAGATGAAAAATGAAGCAGTTATTACTTGAGAGAGTGATTTAAACATATAATTATTAATAAATGGGTGAAAAAGTATTATAAGTAAGTCATATATGGTATCAAATATATTATTTTTGTCAAATAATAGATTAATAATAAACATATATTTATTATATAGCAGGTTCAAACATGTATGAAGGAAGTCATACATGAGGTAAAGGTTTATTTCACAATCTCATAATTATTAGGGATTATTTATATTTAAGTATACACTATGGAAATATTTTTAATATTTATATTTGAAACCCAATATATTTTATTATGATATATTTATTTCTATAAATTAAAAATTTTCCTTTCATTTTAATCTATTTAGGTACTGAAGATTCAGAGATAATGTTCTTAAGAGAATATAACTCTATTTTTTTTACTCGGTTGGGAATATTTCATTTCCAAGTCCATAATTTACTTAAAATTTATAAAATAAAAATTTTAAAATATTTTAAAATGATTTATGAAAGAAAATTTTAGCCATGTTTATGTTTTTATAAAAATTGTGAAAAGCAATTCTCTTTTTGTGTTCCGAACAAGGTACTTTTAGACCTTTTTACAAAAGTGTAAATGGATTGTTTTTAAAATTATATGGAATTAATGGAATTTACCACTATCATGATCGCTCATTACATTGGAAATTTCTTTAAATTTTAACAATTTTTTTCAAGGAAATTTTTACCTTAATATTGATCAAAGTTTTAGATTTTAAATTAGTGATTTCATATTGAAAAATGATATTTTCATCAAGAAAATATCTAGCAACATTTTGAGAGTATTTCCTTCAATTATAACATTTTTTTGAATAATATGATTTACTGAGGATATAATATAACCATTCCATTAAAAATATTTCTATTTATGGTTTATGATCATTTTTTACTTGGGAGACTATTTATATTCCATATGTTAGTTATTAAAATATAGATAACTATTGATTTGTAAGGCATGTTGATTAATTTGTGTTCTTTATTCATACAATGAATGCATGGGAATTATTAAGTGATGGGTGGGGATAAGAATTACATAACCACTAGATACATTGGTCGGTATCATGAGAAAAACTAGATTGGGTATTTTTTTCCAAGGCCATATCCATTTATATAGATGTCTTGGCACAATTCCTAAACAATATTTCTAAAATTATTTTCACAATACCTTGAAAATATTTTTAAAAGTCTTAAAAAAATTCCTTGATAATAAGTTTTAGATAGATGAAATTATTCATTCCATAATTATGAATTCATTTATGTATAAACATGGGATTATTTAAATAACTATGATATCCTTAGATAAGTTTATAACTCATGTGATTACTTATATGGAATAATTTGGCTATCATTTATTATTTCCATATTATTCACACATCATTAGATCCCGTTATATATAAACCCTTAATGAGCATCTAATAACACCCCTTTATTATGTTTACTATCCCTAGTATCCTAGGATGTGTATTATGATTTATATTCAGGGATATTCTAAATGAAATATTTTTTTTCTCAAAGAAAATAATATGTTGCATTTTCTGTATTCAAATGTAATGTGAGATTCAAGAATGTAACCAGTTTTTCAAGACTGCTACACTATTTGGTCCTTTGGGATATTGTTTCTTGTATCTAGTACCAATGTAGTAAATTAACCATTGAATCTGGGATACTTTGTTCATTTTCTATATATTTATTATCATGGAATCTTTATTAGAAACCATAAGAACTATATTTATAACCCTATGACTGACATTGAGGATAAGTCTACATATAGGATAACATACTAATGTTTTATAGGGTAAATATTATGTTTTTTTTCAAGAAATAAATTCTTTTTTTGGATACTATAAATGGATGTGGATTTGGAATAGATTCATATATGTGTAATAACCCCTAAAAGAGATGATTGAGTTTATATCAGCCATCATTCTAGTGTGAAATGAGTGCTCCCTTACTGCACACCTAGTTTAGAACTCCTGGGGGATATTCATGGATTAACTAAAATTTTCATTACAAACCAATATTAAATATTTTAAAGTATGTTTATGATTTTAGAATATCCTCAAAGAAACCAAGCATATGATTATGAGAAAAGTTATGCATTAATATTCAATTTATGAAAAGTGTTTTAGTTGTTTCGAAATTATACATTTGGTTTCATAATGTTATGATCAAATATAGTGTATGGAAATATTTAGAAATGGTTCCTAGTATAAGGAATAGAAACTATGTAAATTTATATAATACATGTAGGGATTTCATTCTGGTGAAAGCTAGTGAAGTTAGAGATGAAAAAATTATATCTATATAAAGAAAACTAACTCACATTATGATCGATAACCTTACTCTTATAGAATAACCTACTGATCCACATTGTGGTGTGGCAATTCTAAACCATTTCATGCATCAGAAAAATCCATCATTTAACGGGACAACCATTCCATTTTTATCTGAGTGATGGATAAATTACTTTGAGGAGATATTTCTCAATTTTGGTAAGTAAATAAAGAGTGAAAGGTCTTCATGGAATTTTATCATCTCTTTAGGGATGCATATCAATGGTGGTTATTAACATAAAACACTAAGTTAGAAGAGGAAATATAGAACATGTATTGGATGGATTTTAAGGAGCTTTTCTGGGAATAAAATTTTCCTCATGAACAATGACTGGATATGGAGAGAAAATTATTGATTTTGAGACAAAATGAAGTGAAATGTTTTTCTAAGTAAGAAGCTAACATTTCATGCTTATCATGGAAAGCTAAAAATATGTATTTGATATAAATAGTATGATTGACAATTTCTTTTATGGGTTGTAGAAAATCATTTTATGGTAACTAGTCTCCAAATAATTCTTATCATATGAGGATATAACATCATGTATTATCAATATAGATAAATAATTCTACAATTCTCATGGATTAGAATGAAATAAAGGGATGAAGAATACTACATAGTAAAAAAATGAATATTAGATGATTTTAAAATATGTGATACATGTCAAAGTAAAAACTTGTGTGCATGCTTAATAAGAAATGGAGTTTTCTTCAAGTGTGAATAAAAGGCCATCATTCTCATGAATTTAAGGGTAAGGTAGAAGCCATAAAAGTACAATGATTTTACTATAAGAAGATGGGGAAATTTTCTAACCAAAACCCCAAATTTCAAAGAAATTTTTAAAAAAAGGGTAAATGGGGAAGTCCAAGATTATGCAATTACTACAACCAATGTGTATGTTTTGAGTGATGTGGTGAAACATACAATTATCATCCAATATGGGATAGCATTTTTTTTATTTGACTATGGTTTCACCCTGTCTTTTGTATATAATTTTGTTGGTTATTTCATAACCTCCTCAATGATTAGGTATTGAGTTTGAAGGGAAATATTAAAATGGTAGGATGACTGCATCTCAAGTCTATAACTCATCTAAAATATAAATTTTTTGTAACATTACTTATATGTATCTTATTATGCTTACTATATTTTAATTTGATGTAATTTTTGGTATGGATTAGATCCTTTGGTATATATATGATATCAAATGTCATGTAAGGGAAATTAAATTTGATATCTTGAATCAAAAACCAATTATCTATCACTGAGAGGATGATTCTAAACAATAAATGGAAATTAATTACATCATTTGGGTTTTTCTACCTATTTATGTGGGATATTTATCCCATTGGTTTTTGGGGGAAAATGAAAATTAAAAATGTCCCTACTGTTTAAAAATATGATGATATATTTCCCAAATACTTTCACAGTCTTCACCCAAATCGAGATTTAGAGTTTTCGATAAATCTCATACCTCGTGTATGCTAATATCAAAGACTCCATTTATAATTTCCCAGAATGAGTTGCATGTATTGAAGAAGAAACTATAGGGGAATCTAGGTAAGATAATGATTCTTCTTAATTATTTTCCATGGGGTGAACCTATTATTTTTAATGAGAAAAAATATGGGAAAATTCATATTTACATCAATTATCATGAACATAACCAAGACACTATTAAGAATAAGTATCCCCTACTGCATATTAATGATATGTTTCATCAATAATGAGGATATCCATATTGTTTCAAAATTGATCTTTGATCTGCATATAATTAGTGATGTATGGAGAAAGAGGATACACCCATGATAGAATTTGGTGATATGTATGGTCATTATGAAATTATTGTAATGCCTTTTGGAACTACCAATTATCTTATTATTGTCATCAATTAAATGAATATAGTCTTTAGAAATTTACTTGATTTGTTTGTGGTAGTCTTCATAGATAATATTCTTATATATTCAAAGAGAAAGGAAGATCATGAATAATTTTGTTGAATTGTGATGAAGACCTTTAGGAAGAAGAAGTTTTATGGTAAATTTATCATCTGTGAATTTTGGATTAAGAAAGTTTCATTCTTGGGACATATAATCTCACATGTGGGTGGGTTCTTCATCGATGAACTTTATTGATCAATGTCCTAGACCAACCAGAAAAACCAAGTAATATAGTTTTATTAGGTTGGATGGATACCACTAATTCTTTATGAGAGATCTCTCACAACTATCTAATCCAATCAACAAGTAGACAAGGAAGTGGGTAATGTTCATTTTGATAGGTAAGTGTGAAAAGAATTTCAAATAACTAAATAGAAGGTTGGTCAGAATTCCTATGCCTATATAACCCTATAGTGGAGAAGGGTTTTTAATCTATAGTGTTGAATTGAAGAAGGTATTGGGATTCAATCTCATGTAGAATGATATGGTTATAGCTTATACATCATAAAAATTGTAGGTTAATGACAGAAATTACCCAACTCCAGATTTGGAATTAGATGCAATAATATTTGAATTAAAAATATAGATCCATTATATTTAGGGATAAATATGTGATATATATGTTGATCATAAAACATATATTTATATAGTTACTAAAAAAGGGTTAAATATACACCATAGAATATGGTTGGAGTTTATTAATTGTTAAGACTGATCAATAAATTACCACCCTAGAAAAGAGAATGAGGAATAGCATGATCTAAGTTAAAAGAATCATGATATATTATCGATTAATAAGGTTCTAGAATAATATATGTGTTCCATACATAACATATTTGAAGAAGGAAATCTTATATATGGTTTATAGTTCATCATTATCTATTCATACTGGAAGTATGAAGATGTATAGAGACCGGTAAGAGTATTTTTTGTGGGACAACATGAAGTGCGATATTTTATATTATGTATCTTTATTTTTTATGGTAGAATGTTATGGGTGATAGAATGAAATATAATGGGGGTGTTCCAACCACTACCCACACCAGAGTGGAAATGGTAAAACAACACCATGGATTTAGTCATCAGACTCCTCTGAACATCAAAAGTCCATAATGATATTTGAGTAATAGTAGATCACCTAAAAAATTCAGAATACATTGATATCAGATAATATTTATCTCTTGATCAGATTTCTATAATGTATACTAAGAATGGGGTAATGTTTCATGAATTACTACATTCTATTACATATGACCAAGATAAGAAGTTTACCTCAAAGTTATGGAAATGTATTCTATGATATTTGGATACAAAGTTGAGTTTTAGTATTTTATATGATCATTATATATATTTTTATTCTAATAGAACAATTAAAACAAAAGAGGATACCCTACAATCTTTTTTCTATGGATGTTAAAGATAGTTGGGATCAACTCCTTCCACTATTAATGATTTCTAACAAAAATAGAGTCCGCTCAAGAATTTAAATGACTCTTAATAAATCCATATATTATAATATGTGTATAAATACAATTATATTTGATAAATTTGTATAAAAAAGATATTGAGAATATATATAACTGAGGAAATGGTATAAAATGATAGATATATTCAACAAAACATCGATGAAGCTTAGATTCGATAAAAAAGTCTTGTTGATAATCATCAGTGATATATGGAGTTCAAAGTTAGTGAGAAGGTGTATCTATATAATTCAAAATAGAATAATGTTATGAGATTTAGAAAAAAAGGTAAATAAAATCCCTTGGAATAATGGTTCCTTTAAGATTCTTGACCGATCAGGGGCAATAGTTTATCTCTTAGTGCTTCCGCCAAGCCTTTCTCAAGTCCAAAATGTGTTCCATGTATCACTCATGAGGAAGTAAAAACCAGATCTATAACATGTACTAGACTTAGAGGTCATATTATTAGGTAATGGAATTTAATATGAAGAATACCTATAAAAATCCTGCATCATAGTGATAAATTTACCCGAAATAAGACTCCTCACATGGATAATGTTCTCTGGATGAACCAAAAATTCGAAGTAGCTACATGGGGGCCTAAGGATGTGATGAAATAGAGATATCCTCATTTTTGATGTATCAAAGTAATAAAATTGAAATTGATAAATTCATTTTAAGTAGGTTTGAATGTATCAAACTACGACTTTAAGATATAGTTCTATAAATAAAATTTGATTTATTCGATAGCTTGCATTACATGCAATACCGAGTACAAACGAACCAAGATCTACAAAAAAATATATTTTTAAGACCATTATAAAATTTCCATTAAAATTAGTGGGAATGAATATGGCTATGTATAATATGAAATATTTTTAGTTTACATGTATCAAATGAATTCATTGGATATCAAATGATTAGAAATGAAAATAAAAATTTTTGAAGGTAAAAGTGATGTTTTTATGAAAAACTGGTTTTCTGCGTTCAATTTATTTTAATATTAACAAATTAAATTTACTAGTACTGGTGAATGATTTTAATTAAATATATATAGAATTTATTGAATAAAAATTATTATCATTGAAATAATTTTTTTTATTTATGAGATAAGAATAAATCTAATTTTATGTATAAAACTGTATTTTTCTAAAAATTGGTTTTCATAACTTTTAGAAAAATTATTTTAAATTAAATTTCAACCAATTATAAGGAATTAATAATGAAAAATGGATACCATATTTTAAATTAAGAGGTTAAATTTTATAAATATAACCCTTTTATTTTTTGTTAGTATGAATAAAAACCATTGTAAAATTTATCTCCTAGATAAAGGATGAACTTGGTTAACCTAGGGTGAAACTAAGAGTTAATGTGACCACATTTCATATTAATTATCATTGGATGACTGGAATAATATAATTATAAAATTAATCTATAAATTTTATTATTTTGTGGTTAATTTTTCAAGAAAATGACCTACATAATATTGAAAGAAAATAAAAATACAAAATGTCACTCTCTTACTTTTAAATATATATTATGTGTTCACATAGGGAAAAACATGTTGTAAATGAATATAAAGATTTACTTCAATCATAATGAAATTATTTTCATTATGGTAATTTATTTCTAATTTTTAGTGATTATGTAATTAAAATAAATTCTTACACAACACTGAAACAATATTTCTACAATTAATAAAAAAAATATATTATTTTAAAAATATTCAAAGTGATATATTTTCAGTGGGTTATAAATTTATAAAAATTTAATATATGAATATAAATTATTATTGATTTTTCTATAGTAAAATTAAATGAATAGTGTAAAAAATGAAATTAATGTTACTTTGTGGAAGTAATATTTTATTAAAATATTTATAAATAATAAATACATTGAATGAGGAAAATTATGATCTAATTTTCACAAAAATATCACCCCCTTTCCATTTATTGTAATTTTTTTAATTTATAAGTAAAATTATAACTCTTTATTATTGAAAATGGAGTTATCATGGTTAAAGTTATAACTAGTTAACAAAGGGGTTAATAAAAAGGTTTAGGTTAAAAATGACACAATAAATTGTCTAAATTTAATTTTCTAATAATATTTAGACATTAACCCATTTTTATTTTAATATATTTCCATTTGGAATAATTTTAATTTAGAATGACATAGTTATATTTCTTTTTCGTAATTCCATGTGCGTCCTTTCTCTCCCTTATAAATGGACACCACTTACCTCTCTTATTTAAAAAATATTGAGCAACATATCCTCATAAATTTCAACTGATATTTCTTAAAAAAATCCATATTAAGATTCTAGAGGTTATGGAATTCCAAAAATACCATCCTTAGGGTCTTGAAGTGGATAACTAAAGGAGTTCTTTTAATAAAGAGGTAATCGCCTTAACCAATCACTTTCTTATTTTATTCATCTTTTAACTACTCTAAATTTGTGGTATTTATCATTAAATAATAAAATAAATGTCCTTAATATATTTAAATGATATTTTTATTATCAATCCAACATTATTCACCATCTTTTATATCTAATGAATAATGATTATGTTGCTCATCTGTACGTGTGGGCTACCACCTTCATGAAGTGATGTGATTTATTTTCCATTTTTTATTTTAGATGGATGGTAATAAGGGTATATTTAATAAATATATATGATATATAAGATACAATAATTATTATATAATGGTTAATTAGAATTTACCTTTCTTTTTTTCAATCCATTATAAATTGAAAACAACATTTATGTGTTGGTACGACCTAACATCTCTATGAATGGTGTAATTGATTTTTCTATATTTAACATTAATTGATTAATCTAAATATATATATTGTGTATATGTATAATATTTATATAATTATTAAAAAAATTTATTTGATGGAACCATTATAAAAGTATAAAAACCAAAACTACCAAACCAAAAAAACATGAAAATGAAGCAGTCATTACCCAGAACAATGATTTTAACAATGAATTATAAGTAAATAGGTGATAAAATAATACAAGTATTATATTTTATGATATATATGGATATGGTTATATAATAGATTTATAATAAATATATATTTATTATACAAGAGGTTTAATCATATATAAAGGAAATCAAACCTAAGGTAAGTTTTTATTTCACAATCTCATCATTATTCTGGATTTTTTATGTTTAATTATCCATTGGGGAAATTGTTTGATTTTTATATATTGAACCTAATAAATTTTATTATACTATATATATATATATATATTATATGTTTTTATTTTATTTTCATCTATTTAATTCCTTAAGATACCAAAATAATTTTATTAATGAAACCCAACCTTGTTTTTTTACATGGTTAGGAATCGTTATATTATATGTCCATATTTTCATTAAAAATTTTAAAATGATGTTTTTAAATATAATAAAATGATTTATGTGTCTGTTTCCATTGGAATTGGGGATGACCTCATTATTTTAAGGTTCAAACATTCCAATAGGTTTCTAACGGGTTTGTTCATAGAACCGGAAACATCCAATGATTCTATATCCATTTGGACCTACTTTCCAAAGGTAAGTGCTCATTAGTTGTAGACCGATGAGGCTTGAGAATTTGCATTGGTCAAGAGGATGGGAGGTCGGACTCATCACACCTTTTGGGGGGGAATTATTTTCTACTTCGGGACTCTCTTTATAGATTTGAGTTATGTTCGTGAATCCTTATTAAATTACGAAGTGTAAGAATGATCTTTCCTTTAGATATGAAAATCAATGATTAGTATGTAGGAAATTTAGAGATTCTTTTTATATGTATTTTAGGTTCTTCATAGATAGAGAATCATCTGTATTTTTTTAGAGATTCTTAGTCAATTGTATCCTTCAATACATTATATAAAAGTCTCTTGGTCATTTATGATGGCCATACTGGTTTTAAAATCACTCAGTGGGGAACTTGAAGTTTATTGTCATTCAAAAGGACATGGATTATTTCAGAGTTGGGATCATACCTAAAGATGAGCTACCTACGTATCCTTGTTTAGAAAAAGGAATCATAACCCATGTAGTTCGAGTAAGGTAGTATGAATTTTATGCATGATTGATGGCTCAAAGAATGATGTCATATTTACTTTTACACTCTAAGATCATGTGAGTCATGCTCAGTTTGAGAAACAAGAGGTATTGGTAAAACCATAAAATTGTGCCACGAAAGATGCAATCATAATAAATGATGTGGGGCTTATGAATGTATGACTACCCAAAATAGATGAAGATTGGGTTTTACTTCAGGGAAGAAACCCAGGAACAAGGTCCATAAAGGTATATGTACATTATAGAGATTTGGATACTCTAACTTGGGGCTTTCTCATGAGGAAGATGCCCAAATTAAGAGGGGAATTATGATTGGGTTTTATTCCTAAGAAGGAATCCCAAATCAAAATTAAATTAAGACTGGTTAAGAAAATTATGACTGGGGCTTATTCCTGAGAAGGAGGCCCAAGTTAAAGGGACTTTAGAACTGGGGATTACTCTTAAGGAGGAGGCCCAGGTTAAGGGAAATTAGAATTTGGGAACTTGGGTCTTACTCATAAGGAGGATTCCCAGATTTTGGAAATTATTACTGGGGATTACTCCTAATAAGGAGGCCCAGGTTAAGAGAATTTGGATTGGGGCTTACTCCTGAAAAGGAATCCCAGGTTATGAGACTTGAGATTGGGACTTACTATTAAGGAGGAAGCCCAGGTTAACGAACTTGGGGATTACTCTTGAAAAGGAGGCCCAAATTAAGAAAACTTGGACTGGGATTTACTCCTGAAAAGGAGGCCCCGGTTATGGATCCTCTCATCTTTAAATTATGAGGTTGAGTGAATGAAATCTCTAACCTTAGTGATATAAAGATATGTAAATCACTAGGTTTTAACAGATGTTCCACAGAATTCCTTTCAGATAAGGAAGCCAACAACGGAGCCATTCCAAAAGAAATGGCTTTGAAGGGGTTTTTGGAGGCTGAATCTTGAATAGGAGAGAAGGATAGGCATAAGAGAATTGAAATAGGTAGGAGGGGTATCCAAAAATAAGTGAGCGTGCAGGTCCTGCGTGGGCGTGCAGGTCCTAGTCACGCTAGTGTACCAATGCGACACATGGGTACTTGCGCGACGGTCAACCCATGGGGTAATACTTGGGCGAGACTTGTCTCAAGCCCTTAGTATTATCCCTAATGGCATGGAAAGGGGTGTCATGCAAGTTTTGTTGAAAGGATAAGGCAGCGTGCAAGTGTGGCCATTTCTCTTAAGGGTTGGCCACTAAGGCACACAAGTGATGATGATTTCAAACCTTAGGCCTTATTCCCCCTCTTTAGATCTTTCGTTATAGGTAAACAATTACCTTAGAAGTGTTTGGAATCTTCGAGAAGAGACTAGGGCACCGGGAGCTCAAATATGAGTTGCTGGAATTTTTCTGTCCAGAAATGGGCGGCCCACTGGGGGTATTTATAGGTTGTTGAAGACCCCGAGCAAGAATCAAGTAGGGAGTTCAAGTCACCTATGCGGCCACTATGTGGCACGCATGTATACTTGCACAACCATGAGGAAACTTACGTGAACTAAGTGGGAAGGAATCCTTGTTCATGCCTTTGTCAATTTTTGATGTTTCTTCAAAGGATGAATCACTTTGGACTAAGGTATTTCCCTTTTTCAATCGTTTAGACTTTGTGACGGAAAGGAGTGTCAACAAAAGTCCCCCCTCAGATTTGGATCCAAAACAAATGAGGATGTGACTCTGAGGTAAAGAAAAAAACCCACGAACATACAGCGTGCAAGTGTTGAGCGTGCAAATGGAGGCATGCAAGGGTGATCCATGCAGGCGTCGGCGTGAAGGGGTGCGGCCTTGCCTATATATATGTGGTCATTCCTCTTGAAAATCAACGAATTGAAATGCTACCGAGCTCTTGCCGTGCAAGTTTCCTTCACCGCGCAAGTTAATCTGTTTTCTACTACATCCTTTTGTGTCGCGCTTCTATATAGGTATTTGGACTCGCTCGGTGATACCTACGTTCCAAAAGATGCGTGACACACTTATACTTGCATGCCAATTTTGAGACTTGTGTTCTTTAATGCCTTTTCCATTTTTTCACTTTTCTTCACAAATTTTATGAAAAATCAACTTACTTAGGAGTTAATTATTCAACTTTTTTGCAGATTAAATGGCTCCCAGGAGAATCAGAACGGCTGATGAATTGGAAATTAAACTAATTGATGACTTGATGAATGTTTTTGGCCATGATTATTATACTTTCTACGACAGCACTCTCCCAGATTTGGCTATGTACTTGAAGAAATATCATCTTAATTTCCTAAAGAGCATCTACCTGCCTTTATATGGTCATGGTCATTAGTAAGGATTTAATGTTCTAGATGCAATGAACTATATGCCTGAGATGCAGTTTCACTACTAGTCCTCTATTTCGGTTATTTTGTGCATTAATAGAAACAAAAATTGTTTGAACTTTCAAAATTTTCCTCCATGCCATTTCTTTGCAGATATGAAAATTGAAAACCCATGGGCTGAAATGTTTTCAACTACTGGTTGGTGGAAAGAAGGCAATCATGGTATTAGAACCATATCTGAAAATATTACTCTCTCCAAATGGCTCTTTACTTCCAATTATCCATTCTCAAATCTATGTATCCATCTTCCAAGTCTCTTGAACAGAAACAGAGTCGCTATTTGATCAGTAGAAAATTTTCTCAAACCGCACTCAAGAACATTCTTTTACAATTGTTCCATGAAGAGCTAGTATCAATTCATCTCTTATTGTATCTAGTTGAATGAATGAATTATAGGAGGTTGTTGATGAAGCTCGGGATTTCGTAAATCAAATGAAGAGTTATGTTGAAAGTCTTTTGTAATTCCTAAAAAAGAGCAGAGACTCCAGTTTGTGGATGACCTTCTAACTCTTGTGCATCAATGAAAAACACTTTCATCTTCAATCATTTGTACCTGCATTTTCTTGCATCCTGCTTTATATTTTTTTACCTAAGTCAATGGGCCTAGTAAGAATAGTTTGATTTTTTCTAGGATTATTATAAATAACCCTACAAACATTGAATCTTTTAATTGCTCAATATTACCTAAATCATACGAAATGTATGTTTAGTGAGCTGGGACTTGACTTTTATTCATAGTTCCCTTATCTTTTGTGGGAAGTTTAAAGTAATGCATGTCGGACATAAAAAGGATAATGTTTAAGGTCAAAATAGCTTTGAAATGATGGATTAAATTGACTCAATTATTTGACAATTTATCTGAAAACATATTACCACACTCAAGTATGAGGGAAAATATGCAAACTATGACTTAAGAAATTTTGAATCTGAGGAATGATATGAAAAAGTACTAAGAAGGCATTAGAAGAAGTAGTTACCAAGAATGAAGTTACTAATATTTAACAAACCTATTAGAGGGTTGAATTATGTAAGTTCGTCTAAGGGAATTGGTTGCATAGTCAAATAATAGCATATTTTGGCTGACAGGTCTGTTATGTAGACTACTTATACAAGGCCGACTAAGGGCATGTGCTTCATAGTCATGAAAAAGAACTCTCAGAAATCTACTTTTTTACTGCTAAAAATCCAGTGAAAGTTTATGGAGATTCAAATTTTCCAAAGAATAGATTTTTCTGTATGGAAAGGGGTACTGGAATATTAAAAAGATATTTCCCATCAGGATTGTCTATGAAGTGTATATATGTCACTCCTACTAAGGTATGACCCAAACGTAGGGAAGGAAAATATAAACCACATACTTGAATACTTTCAGATCATAAAAAAGAGTATGAGACAAAAATATTAAGGATGGCTATTTTTGTCGATCCCTATATATTGTCGTTAAAACAACTAAGGACAAAAGAGGTTTTCTTCCTAATAATTAAGTTACCATTATTTAAAAAACCCGTTAGGGGTTGAATTATGGAGGGCCGCCTAAGGGCATTGGCTTCATAGCCAAATAATAGCATCTTTTGGCTGACAAGTCTATTATGTTGACTGTTTATGCAAGGCCGCCTAAGAGAACGTGCTGTATATTCAGGAAAAAGAACTCTTAGAAATTGAAATTTTTGTAACCAGAAGTTAAGAAAAGGATTATGAAGATCTGAAAATATTTAAGGTTAGGATTATGACGCATAAAAATGGGTATTGTCCAATATATTTAGAGATACACTGATCAATTCTAACAATAATCATGTTGTTGCAGGGTCTTGAATTGAAATATTGGACTTCACTACATGTCCCATAAGGATGGGAATCAAGCCATATGTAGTTCTTGAAGTACATTTTAACATCATGTGGGGAGAAAGTATATGAAATATTAGTTTAGGGTCATAGATCTCGGACCATAATAATGAATACACAGTGTGTGTTTTCACAGGGACTTTTTAGCCAGGGGACTGAAAGTAGAATTTGGGGTTAGGCCCAAAGACATGGGGATAGATTCGAGGGACACTAGAACATTCCTACATATCCCATAAGAATGGGAATCAAGTCCACAAAGTTCTAGAAATACCCTCTGTACATATTTGGTTCATACATGTGATGGGTGAAAGGTTACTTTAGTGCAATGATGGTTTAACCCAAGATAAAAGGTTCAAGAACTTCCATGTATGCACGTAGTCTTTGGAATATAAAATGATTGGAAATCAATGTAAATAATAATTCCCTCTCAGGTGAGGGTATCAAAGAATGTTGTAGTTTATTTTCAAAGAGGAAAAAAGTGTTGTATAGTTTAACGTCATATAGCAAGGACAAAAGTGAACCAATGTGAAGATATTGATCTAGGGGTGGTTTTACAAATCAACATCGTATGAGATGGAGGTGAACCAATGTGAAGATATTGGTTTTGGGCTTGAACCACGAGAGGTTTCCTACGTACCTAGCCTAGAAGGCAAGGATCAAAGTCTTCGTAGTTCAATTGAAGAATTAATTAGTGATCAAGTTGTTTTTGAGAACAACCACCTAAAAATGGTGTTGGGACCTATGCATGGTTAACGGCCCAAAGAGGGTGTTATGGATTTAATTTTACTCTAAGCTCATGTGAGTCATACTCAGTGTGAGAAAAAATAGGTAGAAACAACCCTAATGATGTACAGTTTAATGTCATGTAGGACACGGGAAGGGACCATGCAGTTTAAAGTCTTGCAGTGAGGACTGTTGGTGCTTCACAGTTTAATGTCATGTATCATGGATAAAATATAGTTTAACGTCATGTAAGATGTATTAAGGGACATTTTTTAGTTTTACGTCATGTAGGACGAATGATTAGTACAGTTTAACACCTTGTAGGACAAATATAGGGACACAGTTTAACGTTATGTTGGACGAAAGGGGGACTGTGTAGTTTAATGTCATGAAGTAATGACAAAATATAGTTTAATTTCATATAGGATACATTAGGGTCTTTTTCGTAGTTTAACGTCATGTTGGATGATGGTGCGAATAGTTTAAGGTCATATGCATGGACCGTAATGGTGTATTTTAATCTCTTGTTGGACATAAGTGGCTATGCAGTTTAAAGTCTTGCAACAAGGAAAACATAGTTTAAGGTCTTGCTAGACATAGAGAAATGCAAATAGTTTAAGGTGTAATGCATGGACTGCAATGTATTTGTTTTATACAAAATACTTCTTCAGAAATCTTGCATTTTTTAGAGTAGTGATGAGTTTTCTATCCATTGAGATTAAAGAATAAGCTCCATTGGAGTAGACCTTATGTATTGAATAAGGTCCTTCCCATTTTGGCACAAGCTTTGGAGGTTTATTTCCTGGTATCATTGGAGTTCTGAGAACCAATACTAATTCTCCCTAAATGTATGAACGAAGAGAAACTTTTTTGTTGAAATCATGTGCTATTCGATTCTGATAGACTTCCAAGTGATCCAGGGTGAAAAATATTTTTCTCATCTAACCATTCCAATTCATCCAATCGCTTTTGATATTTTTCATCTGTAGATGACTGATCACAAATGGATACTCTGAGCGACGGTAATTGAACATCAATGGTAAAGACTGCTTCTGTTCCATATACCAGTGAATATGGAGTTGACCGCGGTGCAGTGTGGGGAGTGGTTCGATAAGCCCATAAAGCATGAAAGAGTTTATCAGGCCATGACTTCTTATCTTTATCCACCATACTTTGTAGTATGTTTGAAAGAGTCTTGTTGAAGGCTTCTATCTTCCCATTGGCAGCTGCATGATACTGAGATGAATGGTTGGATTTGATGATGTATTCTTGATACAGCTTCTTCACCTCAGATGAACAGGAACTAGTTCCATTGTCCTTCAACATGGAATTAGGGACACCTAATCTGATAATGATGTTAGACTTGATGAAGCTAACAATGATTTTAGAACTAACGTCTTTTAGAGGTATTGCCCTTGCCCATTTGGAAAAGAAGTCAGTAGTAGTAAAAATATACTTAAACTGCTTGGTTTTAGCTGAAGGGTAAGGTCCCACGACATCCATTCCCCATGTAGCAAATGGCCACGAGTATTTATATGTCTGAAGAAAATCTGGGGGTTGATGAATGATGTTCGAATGTACTTGGCATGAATTAAACTTCTTCATGAAATCAACTCAATATTGTATCATTGAAGTCCAAAAGTATCCAAGACTTCGAAATTGATCAGATAGTCTATGTCCAGACTGGTGGGCACCACAGACTCCTACATGTACTTGTTTCATGACATCCATTTTTTCTTCACCATCAATGCATATGAAGGGAACTCCATCAAAACCATGCTGGTAGAGAATTTTCTCTAGGTGATCTGGGCAGTCATAAAGAGGAAAATTGACCACACGTTTCCGGATTTGTTCTTTCCCGGATCTATCAAGTGGAAGTGTTACATTTTGAAGGTATTCCCTGATAGGTATCATCTATCCTGTAGTATGACCATACGTTTCAGGAATGGGACTAATTTCATTGATTTCCTCTCTTCTGATTTGAACATAAGGTGAAATTTTACGAATATGGGAAATATTGATGGTTGTTTTGTCCCGATTTGGATCTATCAGAGCTGTGGCTATATTGGCCATCGCATCAGCATGAGCATTTTGTGATCACGGGACATAAGAAAATGTCGGTTCCATAGGAAATTCTTCCATTAACTCTCTAATGTAATCATATAAAGGTATTAACTCTCCTTTTCTGATGGCATAATCCCCATTGACTTTTTTGATTACCAGGTTTGAATCACCTTTCACCTTTAAGTGATTCACTTGTGCTTGAAGCACCAACTCCATTTATATGATGAGAGATTGGTATCTTGCTTCATTGCATGTAATGCCTTCCCACAATAAGAATGAATAAGGTAGCACTGCCTTTTCTGGGGAAATAAGTACAATTCATAACCCATCTTTGTTAAATTTATGATCTTCCATTTTCTTCCCTATTGGACATTTGGAAGCACCATCAAAGTACATCTTCCATACTTGAGGATTGTCTTGAATAGAGAATACTTCCTCATCAGGGAGTTCAATATCTAAAGATGTATCTTCTACTGAAGGATGTTCATCCAGGAAATTAGCCAGAGCTTGGCCCTTTATTTCCATTTGAGACACATACTGGATTTCAAATTGCTACAATATAACTTCCCACCTTGACAGACATCCTATAAGTATTGGGCGACTAAGGATGAAATTGATCAGGTTATTACAAGATACCAATTGGACCTCGTGATATTGAAGGTAGTGTCTCAACTTCTGAACTGCAAAGATTAATGCTAGGAATCACTTCTCAATACTTGAATATCGGGTTTCTACTTCAAGCATTGTCTGACTGAGATAGTAGAGGTTCTTTTCATTCCCAGAATCATTCTTCTAGGAAAGGAAGGCACCCAATGATCGCCCTAAAGCTGTCAGATAAAGGATAAGTGGTCTTCCTTCAATTGGTGTCATTAATACTGATGGACACAAGAGATATTTCTTGATAATATCAAATGCTTCTTGACATTCTTCAGTCCACTGGTAAGTTACTCCCTTCTTCATCAATTTGGTGAAGGGTAAACTTTTTCCTGCCAAATTGGCGATGAAATGCTAAATATAAGCTAAGTGTCCTTGAATCCCTCTCAATTCTTTCGAATTTTGAGGAGGTGACATAACAAGGATTGAATTTTTCATCTCAGGATCAACTTCGATACCACGATGGCATACAAAAAACTGGAGAAATTTTCGTGAGGTTACCCCAAAAGCACATTTTAAGGGGTTCATCATCTAATTGTGTTGTCAAAGTTTGTGGAATATGACATCCAAATCATCCAAGTGATTAGAACATTTCCTGGATTTAACCACCAAATCGTCCACATAACATTTTACAAACTTTCCCAAAAGGGTTTGATGATACGATTCATAACACGCTGGTATGTTGCGTCTGCATTCTTTAGGACAAAAGGCATTACCCGATAGAAAAACACACCCTGGGGGGATCTAAAGGCTGTATATTCTTCATCTTCTGGAGCCATTCGGATTTGATTATACCTAGAATATCCATCCATGAAGGAAAGTGCTTCATAATCAATTAACAGTTCTATGATCGGAACTAGAAAATCATCCTTAGGAAGATGACGATTAAGATCTCTGAAATCAATGCAAACTCTAATTTTTCCATTCTTCTTTTTCATAGTGAAAATATTATCCAAACATTTGGGATATTGAACTTCTCTGATGAAGTTAGATTTGATAATATTATCCACTTCAGCTTCAATTTTGGAAGCATATGTTGGGTGCATTCTTCTCACGACTTGCTTGAATCCTCGATGTTCTTATGGAAAACATAAATGATGAGTAGCAACATCAGGATCAAGGCCTGAAATTTTTGTATAGTTCCAAGAAAATATATCTAGATTTTTCTTTAAAAATGAAATATACATTTCTTGATCTTCAAGAGTAATGTCCATACTAATTAAAGTGGGGCGTGGATCTTCTTTTGAACCCAGATTTATTTCTCTGAGTTCATCCACGGTGGTAGAGATACCCTCTTCAAATGTAGTAGGATAATCCATGAGATCCTCCCATTCTTCTTCAATATGTGTTATTTCTTCTGTTTCTACTTGCATAGTAGATGATGAAGTAGAATTTCCATGATCAGAATATATGTTAAAATTTGAACATCTTGAAGAGGAAGATTCTATTTCTGACCCGATTGATGATGAAGGTCTTTCTTGGGTATTTAAGAGGAGATGATGGATTGAGAATCGACATCATTGTTCACCTCTGACATTGCTATAACTTCTTCTGGCCTAGTTGGTAAAGTATAGATTTTTTGGATTTCAGCGGATGAAATGAAGACACCTCTATTTGATATTTCATCATTGGTTGGTGAATCACCAAATTCTCCCATGCTGTCTGGATTGATTAACGTAATTGAAATTATGGAAGTTTTCATAAGAGTATTTTGATTTGGGTATATCTTGTCAATTTTACTGATAGGCAACACATAATCCGTACTCACATGTGTGAATGGGTTTACTGGAATCTTTTCCAAACCAAATGGATCATTAACAATGGCAACCTCATTTGCTGTGGATTTCTCCTTACCCTTCATGTGATAGAATTCCTCCTCAATGTATAGTGATTCACATGTCTGGAATGGGGATTTACCACCACACAATGTCCCAATTTGACCATCAAAACAATATTTGAGGCATTGATGGTATGAAGAAGGGGTATCCGCATGTTGATGTACCCAAGGTATTCCCAGAAAAATATTTAAGGTTGTATCTTGATCGACAACCATGAAATCTGAATTGGATACAAGATCTCCAAACTGATTTCTGAGTGTAATATCCCTAGTGGTTCTTGTAAATTTTTGTCATACCCTTGCAACATCAAAGTAGAAGGAGATAAATCCGATTCAGTAAGGCTCAATCGACGAAGTGTACGAATGGGGATGAGGTTGTCTCCTGAACCATTATCAATAAAATCTCTTCGTATGTATACACCATTGACCTTTCCAGATAAGTACAAAGGTATAATATGACCAAGCACGACATCATCTTCATCTTAATCTGTGAAATATTTCACTACATGGTATTCTGCAGGATTATTCTTTACATGGTAGGCTTTAGCTGCAACAATTTCAGTTTCAAACTCCTGAGGACTTGACAAATCCTCGATGAGTGCCTCCCGATGATCCTTTGATAGATTCAAAGCATCCAAAATTGATTAATTGGCTAGTACTTGGGCCAGGTGTTTCAATACATCATATTCTTGATCCAAAGGTCTGTGTTTCCCAATAAAAACATGTGGTTTAGCAGGTGACTTGGAAGTTGATACTTTGGAAGTAGACGCATCTTGTATCAGGATAGGGGTTTTCAATATTCCTGGATTTCGAAGATTAAACCGATTAGGTCTATTTACTTGCTGAGAGGATGAAGGGGGAACCTCCAACTGATCCTCCAGAATAATTATTCTAGGACTGAATCTACTATTGGTGGAAGAATTTTCTTGTTCTTGTTGAGCTCGCTGGAGGGCTCTGCCACGAGTTTCTGCTGCATACACAATTCTGTCAGGGGTAGAATTTGAATAGTGGATTCTAGGATATCCACATCTTCCTCTATATCCCAGACCTCTGGAACTCCCTCTGATTCCTCTATTTGATACAGGGAACTCAGGCTCATCAAAATCAAAAATGCGACTGACATAAGTATCTGTTAAGTGAATCATATTAACAAAACTGAAGATCGGCTCTTCATTTGATGAAGACTCTGCCTGATTAGCGAATTTAGGATGTGCTGTTTAGTGGGGCAGTGCCCGTGGATTTGAAGTTGATGGCGTAAAATCTTCCAGAGTCAAAGACAACTTGTTCTTTGACATGATTTCATCTTCTTCTAATTTCTCTTCTTTCTTTGAATTATGTCGCCCCATTGTGGATTTTTATTTTAATGAAGAAGGTTTGGTTGTGGCATTTATAGCGGAGGACAATATTGGTTTATTCAAATGAATTTTCAAAATGGAAAGAGTTCGGTTAATCGTTTTTCGGATCATCCAATCATCATATTTATTCGCATTTTTGTTTTTGACTTCTTGCCACTCGCCTTCTTCCTCTGGATCTGTAGCAGTAACACATGCTACCTGAGCTGAAGAACCTTTCAATTTGACTTGTCCCGAGTCGAACATTTTTTGAAGGAGGTATTTTAAGAAAAAACACTCTTGAATGGGATGCCCCAACATCTGATGAAATGGTCAATAGTTGGGACGGTCTTCATCTCCTTCCTTGTTCGGACTTTTGTTCCTTGGGAATTGAACCAAATTATTTTCCAGAGCCAAAATGAAGTAACCAGGAACTTGTTCATTTTGGAAAGATTAAACTTTGCTCTTCAGATCCTCAAACTATTTTCAATTTTGATATCTTTGATCATCTTAACGAAAAGGCCTCTATTGTTGATGCTCATGAGGTGGATCCCTTCGGGAAGATGAAGGTTTTGAAGTAGAAGCAGGTAAAAGTGCTTGTTTAAGAATAACTGTAGCAGTCTATGATTTACCCATTCTCCTTCCTAAAGCTGATGGAATTACACGAGTTTTATTTTTAGTCTTCATAAGAGAATATTCAATCTGTTGAGCAATCAATGTAAGGTCTCAAAACCCTCCTTTGTATTTCATAGGTATCAACGGTGTGCGTAACTCATCACGCAAATTTGCCACATATATTGGAAATAGTTTTACTTGAGGGAGTGCTAAGCTTAAAAAATTTGTTAATCCCTTACAGCGAGAAATGAAATATAAAACCCTTTCATTATCCCTTTGCTTACAATTTGTAAGATCAAAAACAGTTGTCTTTATCATAGTTGAGCTTAATTGAAGAAGAAATTGTTGACGGAGATCTTCCCATCCGGTAATTGACAGGGATTGCAAGCTTGTATACTAGACAAAAGCAGGTCCTTGTAATGACTATACAAAACACATGACATTAACTGCTTGTTTTTGCTGATGGGTTCCCATCATGGGATCACAACAAGATACAAAATGTGTTAAGTGTTTCTCTCGATCTCCCGAACCATTAAAGATTGGGAATGTGGAACTTGCAAAATTTGATGGGGGAGGAATCGCATCAACCCATTCAGGGTAAGCTCTCTTTTCTGGTTGAATTTGAGCACGCTTTCCCTCCATAGCTTCCAACCGAGATATTAATGACTCAATAGTAGTTATTATATTTTCAGAAACATCCATTTGATCTTGGACCTAAGCAGGTGCATTGACTGGAGCTTGGATAGGTGTGGTGGATGGCACTGCAACTAATGGTAGCACCATCTATTGTTGTTGCACCTAACCCATAGGATTTGACCTATGATGGTGTACTGATAAAGGAGGATATTCTTGATCCATCTTAGTAGCTGCAACAAATTCCCTTGGCTGAATGACTCCAACATGATTAGGAGGAAGACTATCCTGAAGTAGTTCTGTATTCAACCTCCTTAACTCCTTCATTCCTTCCTCTTGTTGCGTGAATATTTTCTCTAATGAGAGTGATTGGCCTTCTCCAGAGAAAGGTTACGTAACCTGATTCTTTCTTTTCCCCTTTTTGGATCCCTTTTGGAGAGGAGGAAGTGGGTTATTTGATGTAACACCCAGATTCTGGGTAAGCCTTTGATTTCATGTATGCACACCTTCTTCATTTGTGTCTATGCATACAAATTCTTAAGTAGGAACCTCTTCATATGATCCCTCTAAGTGAGCCTCATCTAGTGGATCAACAACAATGGCATTGATGGCATTAATTGATTCATAACACATTTCATCCTTTCTATCGGCATTTCTGCGATATTGTCTTCTTCCATGTCCCTGATGAGACATTGCCTTTTTTTCGATTTGATCCCTCAAGAACTTCTTAATGAATCGTAATTTGGAGAGAATCTCCTGATAATTCGTCTCTTCGTTCCTCTTGTTGATTATTCCCTAATTGATAGAATACTGACTTTCTCTGAGGAAGATATTGAGGATTTAAAAAAGTCACCAGTCCGGTGGACTGGGGCTGTTCCTGCTCAACTCCTCGAATCCTATTTGTTGATTCTGAGGGTTGGGCTAAAAGAGTCCCCAGTCTGGAAAGCTAGGGCGGTTGTTGAGCTCCTACATCTGAGACTTTCTTGAAAACTCTCTTGATCTTGCGGGCCTTAGCACAGAAATTGGATGGATGCATCGACCAACATCCACTCAAATCACCTGGCTCAAAATACCGTTGGATGATTTCTGACACTTTTGTCACTTGATGATGTGCTTGCTCCAAATGAGAGGCCTGGTCAATATTATCTTTTTCATGATGCATGAGTAATTCAACATCTTTTTCTTTGTATACTTGACTTTGAGAAGAACTAGTTGAGGTATGTTCTTGAGCAAACCTTTTATTACAGACAAATCCAATTGATTGTGGCCAGCCATGGGCAATAACATTTCATGAGACCATTTTTGGCGGGCTTTGTTGACTGGAGAGCACGGTGAAATGTAGGGCTCCATGAACACCCCATCCTCTGATATGAATACTATATGGGGAATCGGCAATTAACTGGTGAAATCTTCTTAGTACTCCAAGGCATGAACGCTGAAGGGCTCTCTGCTTCTTTTCAGCCTTCAGATATCAATAAACTGAGAGAGATGCCAAGTCAATTTGGCGTTGTAACCCTTCTATTATCTTGACATGATTTTTATATTCATCATTAGATAATATTTTCTTTATCAACTGAAAAATAGTTTTCTATATGTTGAGACGAATATCATGAATTCCATCTTCCATGAACATCTCTGGAATGTCATACTAAGAGTTAGCCAAAGGCCAAAACATGACTGGCACTTCACCTTTCTCCAGTTGTTTTCTCATATTCAACATTTCCTCTTTATCATTTTATGAAGATTCTTCTACCTGATTAGACCAGAACTGGTGCTTCCTTGTTGTATCATCATATTCAACAAGATTGGTAGAGAGTTAACTGATCAAAATAGATGATGAATCAACCAGGGGTGGTTCAGAGAATGACCCACACTCTGGGCTATCTTATGATTGAGAAATTATTTCACTTGTTAATGGTAAATAATTAGACATGACTAGATTCAAATTTTCATGTTCCTCAAGATAAGAGGTCTTTCTCATCACTGCATTTTCCTCTGAATAATTTTCTAAGAAATGTGAATTACTAATGAGGAGAGGAATTTCAAACTAAATTCATCCTCATGGGGAGGACCACCATGGTGGGTTATAGCAAAAGTTGAAACCTCTTGCTCCTTGATCTTCTGGCTACATAGAGGGTTCTTGTAGCTCTCATCTGAAGATGAAACTTCGAGATCGATCGAACTATCATGAAGCAAGCCTTCATGAGGAAGTGTCTGATAAAGACATTTGGAATTAATGTTCCAACTATTGGGAAATGAGGGAGAAGAATCTTGAATTCCAAAAGATAATTTTCTGAGTGCATCAAGAACTCCATCATCGAGCAAGGCCTTATTACAAATAGGCTCTTGATTTCTTGAATTTTCTGGGAAGGTCTTCTTTTTAGATGACTTCTTACTCAATTTAGGAACCACTTGTTGATGAAAGTGGTTATTATGCACAAGTGTATGTGCCTGCTCAGGAGAAATGATCAGGTTAGGCTGATTATCTGTAGTCAAATCAGGTGTATGTGTCTGACTTCGCTATCCGTATGATATGGGGGAGTATGCCCCAGAACCCTCTCAGACTGAAACAGAGGTGTGTCTCTATTCTGTAATGAACTTTTCATGTGTCCCTCCACTAGTAGAGATATATTTATGTGTCTTCCCTGAGATTCTACTGAAGCTGTTATAATATCCTGGTAAGGATCAAGAATTTGAGCATGGATTTTCTTATGCTCTTTAACCATTGATAAAATGTGATTGGTGACTTCAGCTGTCTGAACGGGGATATAAATCCATTCCGTGCTTGGATTAGGTGTGTATTTTTTCTCCAGTCCTCCTTTTCCTATCAGTGAATCCTGACAGTACTCAAGTGTGCGGATAGAGAGTTGAGTCTGCCTCCTGTTTGTTGTCGGAGCTTTCCGACTGACTTCTCCAAGTGCTACCAAATGAGACTGTTGGTAGGATTGATCAATACTATCAGGTGTATATGAATGCTGATTTCACTCTGCCGAACGTGGTTGATGAGCTTCTTTCAATACTGACAGATGAGGCTGCTTTCAGAATTGATGAGTGTAAGCAGGTGTATGTCCCTATTTACTAGTTGTCAACACATTCGGTTGGTGGGCTCCATCATATGTTGTCAGATGAGCCTGCTGACTAGATGATCATTTATATACAGGTTTATTTTCCTTTCTATAGTACTCCGCTGGAATTTCATGGCGGGAATGGTGTGCTGCTTCCAGACGAGTCTGCTGGACAGCGGAATTAAAACGCACTGGTGTTTGTGCCAGCTCGTTGCTTGCCACCAAGTTAGGTTAGTGGAGTTTTTTGTAGATGGAAGAGATAAGGACCGTCTCACTGTGGACCGGATTTGTCTTCTATAAGTTCTTATTTCCTGATCGGATTCAAGGAACCTGAGCCAAACGCCTGGAGACGATACCCTCATCCTGTTGAGGGCGCACTGCCGCACGAGTCTAGCGGCGATTATTGATGGGAACCGTCAGGAAGGACTCCTGTAAGATTTAATTAAGGCCCTAAGGGGCCTTCTCATTCACCTCCCCATAATATGGGAGGGACTGGTGACTGTGTTCTAGGGATAATGACCTGAAACGGTTGGATAAGGTGGTTTGCACCACCTGCTTCTTGATCGTTGGTCGTCGCTGTCCGGACGACCAGGGTGAATTATTGACATGGAGGTCTTGTCGAGTGGCCACTAGAGTAGGGATGGTACCATGTTGATGGTACTCTTTAACCAATGTATTTGATACCCAGCTTTGAACATTCTGAGTAGGCAATGTCTTCCTCAGAGAAGATGATGATCCAGCAGGAGTCGCAGTAGAGGCATTCACAGTAGAGGTATTCACAGGTGTGAACTTAAGAAAAACCATTTCTGTAACACAGAAGATCTTTGAAAAGATTGATTGCTTGATATAACAGACATAATTAAGATAAGTTTGGCCACTACATCTTTTGGATGAGCACATATGTTATTGATTGTTTTTTCTCTCTCATTGAGTTTAAATAGGGGCCTAATAAATAAGTAAAACATCACTTTAACTTGGTTAGGGATTCACATCAGGTTTAACATTTTTTGTTTCCTCTGGAATTGGGGATTACCTCATTGTTTTAAGGTTCAAACATTCCAATAGGTTTCTAACAGGTTTGTTCATAGAACCAGAAACATCCAATGATTCTATATCCATTTGGACCTACTTTTCCAAGGGAGGTGCTCATTAGTTGTGGACCGGTGAGGCTTAATAATTTTCATTGGTCGAGAGGATGGGAGGTCAGACTCTTCACACCTTTTTGGGGGGAATTATTGTCTACTCTGGCACTCTCTTTATAGATTTGAGTTATGTTCAGGAATCCTTATTAAATTACCATGTGTAATAATGATCTTTCCTTTAGATCTAACAATCAATGATTAGTATGTAGGAAATTTTGATAATATTTTTATATATATTTGAGGTTCTTCATCGATAGAGAATCATCTGTATTTTTTTAATGACTCTTATTCAATGGTATCCTTCAATACATTATATAAAAGTATCTTGGTCATTTATGATGACCATACTGGTTTTAAAGCCACTCAGTGGGGCACTTGAAGTTTTTTTTCATTCATAAGGACATGGATTATTTCAGAGTTGGGATCGTACCCGCAGATGGCTACCTAAATATCCTTATTTAGAAAAGGAATCAGAACCCACGTTGTTGGAGTAAGGTAGTATGATGTTTATGAATGATTGATGGCTCAAAGAAAGATGTCATAATTACTGTTACACTCTAAGCTCACATGAGTCATTCTCGGTTTGAGAAACAAGAGGTACTGGTAAAACCAGACAATTGTGCCACGAAATATGCAATCATAAAAAATTATGTGGGACTTATGTAGGTATGAAAGCCCAAAATAGATGAATATTAGGTTTCACTTCAGGGAAGAAACCCAGGAACAAGGTCCAAAACGGTATATGTACTTCATGGAGATTTTTATACTCTACCATGTGGATTACTCCAGGAAGGATGCCCAAATTAGGAGGGGACTTATGATTGGGTTTTATTCCTGAGAAGGAAGACCAAATCAAAAGTAAATTAAGACTAGTTAAAGAAATTATGACTGGGGATTATTCCTGAGATGGAGTCCGAGGTTAAAGGGACTCGAGAACTCAGGATTACTCCTAAGGAGGAGGCCCAGGTTAAGGGAAATTATAATTTTGGAACTTGGGGCTTACTCCTAACGAGGATGCCCAGATTTGGGAAATTATGACTGGGGCTTACTCCTAAGAAGGATTCCAAGGTTAAGAGAATTTGGACTTGGGATTACTCCTGAAAAGGAAGCTCAGGTTAAGAGACTTGAGATTAAGACTTAATCATAAGGAGGAGGCCCAGGTTAGGGGACTTGGGGCATACTCCTGAAAAGGAGGCCCAAATTAAGAGAACATGGACTGGGACTTACTCCTGAAAAGGAGGCCCAGGTTAAGGATCCTATAATCTTTAAAGGATGAGGTTGAGTGAATGAAATTTCTAACCTTGGTGATATAAAGATATGTAAATCACTAGGTTTTAAAAGATGTTCCACAGAATTCCTTTCAGATAAGGAATCCAACAAGGGATCCATGCCAAAAGAAATGGCTTTGAAGAGGGTTTTGGAGGCTGAATCTTGAATAGGAGAGATGGATAGGCATAAGAGAAGTTAAATAGGTAGGAGGGGCACCCAAAAAGAAGTGAGCGCGCAGGGCCAGCGTGTGCACACAAGTCCTAGTTGCGCAGGTGTACCTACGCGACACAAGGGTACTTGCACGACAGTCAACCCATGGTGTAATACGTGGGCGAGACTTGGCTCAAGCCCTTTGTATTATCCCTACAGTCTTGCAAAGGGGTGGTTCGCAAGTTCTGTTGAAAGGATAAGATGGCGCGCAAGTGTGGCCATTTCCCTTATGGGCTGGCCACTTAGGCGCGCAAGTGTTGATGAGTTTCAACCCTTTGGCCTTATTCCCCCTCTTTAGATCTTCCGTTCTAGGTAAGAAAATACCTTAGAAGTGTTCGGAAGCTTCGAGAGGAGACTAGGGCCCCGGGAGCTCAAATCTGAGTTTCTGGAATTTTTCCGTTTGGAAATGGGGGGCCCACCGGCGGTATTTATATGCTCCTAAAGACCCCGAGCGAGAATCAAAGAGGGTGCGCAATTCACCCGCGTGACCACTATGTGGCACGCAAGTATACTTGCACGACCATGAAGAAACTTGCACGACCCAAGTGGGGAGGAATCATTGTTCATTACTTTGTCAATTTTTTATTTTTCTTCAAAGGATGAATCACTTTGGACTAAGGTATTTCCCTTTTTCGGTCGTTTAGACTTTGTGGCGGAATGGAGTGTCAACTATGTCACAACCTGATGCATAGGGGATCAGGCCGCAAATCCCCATGCTGACCCACAATAGGCCAGGTGATGGAGACTAGGGCCAAGTAGGTATGTAACACATAAGGGAGGCCTTTTCCTAAGGTAACTATCAACTCAAACCCCACCCCCATTCAAAAGGACCTAATACAACGACTGTTCGTTGAAAAGTCTCGAAATATCCTTGAAATATAAAAATTGTATCTAATGTGAACTATCTAATCTTGTTCCTATTCCATCACATAAAATTATACTTGAGAATGAAAATCTAATTTCCTTGGGAAAACCTACCCTGAAAACACTTGATCTCTTTCACTAATGTGCTGTCGAACCACTCGATCATGATGCCTTAGACACCAAAGGCATTTTGTGATCATCCAAACATGCTCACTAAAGTTTTAGCATGAATTCCAATGAGTTTCCATGGTTTAATCCATAATCAGTCTAAACCTTACCATCATGATATACTATACCACGAGAACTAACACCAATGATATGATCATGCTCAAATCATCATCATTTAACCCATATCCTGATACCAAATATTAAACTCCATCTAATTCCACAAACAATTTTTTCACTATGAATTCATTAAGAAATCCAGTTGTATTCAAATCCATTTTCTCATTGATATCAAAATGTGAAAACAACTGTCCAATAACCAATTCGATAACACTGAAGACCCTACTAACATAAGGTTCATACCATCAAAATGAATTCCCCGTCCATTAACACATGAAATAATTGGATATAGTCACATTGCTCATCCTGAAGCACCAATTTTGAAATATATTTCAACACTCGTTCCCTACTCACATAAACATTATCCCCAAAACCCACTAAAATTCATCTAAAATATGTGTCATACCCTCAATCACTAATGGTGTACTCCCCACCATGCCAATTAACTTATAATTATCTTAAACCAAAACTTCAATAGGTTCAATTAGCACACTTGTTTCTACCCTCCCAATGAACACTCAATTCACCCCATCAATTCATGACTGGGGTTTTTCAAGATCCTCTATAAAACCGAACTCCATCCAATTAAAGTGACTCATCTACTATGTTGGGACATATATTATTTCATTAAAAGTCTGGGTTTCCATTCATGCAAGTGTTTCATCAATCCCATAAATCCTTATCTCACAACTAACTACTTATTGATTTACTATTAAAATAGGTACTGCACATAATCGACGCACACCATTCCTATCTCTTCCAACATAGTGGGTGTAAAATTTATACCAATGGATCAACTACCGTATTCATCCTCCTATGAGTGATTAAATATTTAACTATATAAAAGGATCATATCTAAGGTCTAACCCAATTAACCCAATTTATTCAACCTTCCACTCACACTACATTCTACCGAAAGAACATCCAAAACACATTGGTCCAGGAGTCACACAGATACAACCCCCAAAACCAGCCCTTCATGAGAAAAAGAATTATCACTAAAGGTTCATTTATCCAAAACAACCCAAGGAATATCCATTACTATATCACATACTGAGTAAAACACATTCATTGATCTCAACCAGAATCATCTACCCATGACTCATGTTTCAAATGAAATAAAATGATCAGGATAACCCCTTATGTGGGTCACCCTTATGAATATATTTCCATAAGATTCATAAATCTTGAATCACTATGTCACGACCCATCCCCCAGGACTCGTGCCATGACTACCCCAAGCCAGCCTTCCATAGGCTAGGGGCTAGCGACTTGCACCAAAGGAATATTACCTAAAACAGGGAAGACATTGAATTTATAACCTGTAAACACACGTAACCAAGCACACAACAAGATAAGAACTCAAGTAAACAGAATAGTAAACAAAGTGAGTACATAAAGAAAAAGGGGGCAGAATACAGGCCTAACTTGAAAGTACAAGAAACTAAAAGTACAAATAAACTGGAAGAGATCATGTGATCACCCACCAGGGATCCTACCTGAAGGGTAGGTACAACTCTCGAATGGTCTTCTCTATGATACGCCTCGTCTAAGGTCCACCTCTGAGAAACCTCCAGTCCTAGTACTCTTGTCCTCGGTTAGTGTTATCCGTTGTCTGCACCGAACACAACGAGGTCTGGGCATAGCCCGTGCATGGGTGAGTATAACGATACTCAATAGGGACCCCGAGACCCTCAAGGTCTCATGAAATCCACCAAGGATAAACCACAAAGCATGTAAACCAGTGACAATCCTACTTAGTTATATGCTCATACATATACCGAAGTTAACAAGTATACCCATCTCAGTCAGGAGGAAGCAGAGAGTCCAGCTCAAAAGCCCATAGCTCAATTATTCCACAAAGGAAGGAACACCACAAAGGTAAGTACCACACATGTACGCCACAGAGAATAATACCACAAAGGTACTAACTCAGCTCACACCAAGTATATCTTAAGTACAAAAGTACAAATGATTAGATGTAACTACTGAATCATCTTACTTTATTAAGAGGCTCTGCTACTGACCCAAGCAGGATTGCCCAGTACTAGCCCACATAGGATCTCTAGATGCTGCCCCACATAGGATCTCGAGTTGCTGACCCACATAGGATCTCTAGGTGCCTACCCACACAGGATCGCTCGGTGCTAACCCACACATGATCTCTCAGTGGTGACCCACATAGGATCGCTCGGTGCTGACCCACAAAGTATCGCTAGTTTCTGAACCGCACAGGATCACTCGGTGCGGACCCACATAGGATTGATCGGTGCTTCCCCACACAGGATCACCATTCATTCTTCAATTCACAACCAGCTACTAGGTTCCGGCCCTAAGCTTTCTCATCTTTGGGAGGGTCTTATTCTCAAGACACTGGTCGATACTCCAACTACCATGAAGTCCCATTAAAAATTATCCCAAAGGACTACCACGTCAGAGGGGTCTAAATGAAATAGACGTCACATAAATCGAACGCCAGGTTTCTAATTTATTAGCCTTTTAGTCCTGAGGGCCCGATTGGATTTCTGCTCGATCCAACCTGACCGTATCCCAACTTTATCCAAATATCAAGTGGGGTATACCAAAGGTACCGTCTCGCTCCAAGTTTTATAACACCTATGACGGTTTTTCAAACGGATGCCTGGTGCCAAAGTTATAGACGATAGAGAAAAAAGCTTGTAGCAGGTCTGGGTCAGGTCTGACCTGGTCAGCCCAACCCAGCCCGACCCGGTCTGGGCCAACCCGACTCAGTTTGGATTGACCTGGCCCACTGGGTCTAGACCAACCCACACAGGATCCGGCCCGACACGCCGGGTCTGTTCCGGCCCGCGTATGGCGGCGCGGGGGCCGTGGAGCGGCCCGAGGCCATGAGGGCAGTTTGGAGGCCGCGAAATGCTGCCGGGTAGCGAGGCCCGAGGGCCGCGAAGAGCCACAGGGTGGAGAGTCCACGGGGTCGTGAGGCCATGGGGAGGTGAGGCCGCAGGGGTCATGAGGCCGCAGGACGACGAGGCTTCGGGGGTTGTGAAGGGTCGTGGGGCAGCTAAGCCGCGGGGCAGCGGAGGGCCGCAAGTGGGTGAGGCTGTGGGGGCCGCGAGGCCGTGGTACAATGAGGTCGTAGGCCGTGGGGCCTGCGGGACGGGAAGGCCACGGGGTCCTGGGGGCAGCAAAGGTCGTGAGGTCCGTAGAGGGCCATGGGGCGGCCAGGCTATGGAGGTCGTGGTGCGGCGGTCCGCCATGGCTGGCCGTGTGGTGCGGTCACAGGCCGTGCCTTTGCCGGAAGCCAGCTTGACATGCCACCTTCCGTTTTTCGCCTTTTTCATGGCCGGTCGTGCTGTCAGCCACGGTTCTCGAGTTCCACCGGTGGCAAACCCAAGCCTCGGTCACTGTCACCATCGCGAATAACACAAAAATGAACCATAAGGTTTGCGGAGGGGTCGAACCATGTTTGTTTGGCCCATACACTTTTCATTAGTGGGGTAACAAGCGGCTCAATGGGAATGATTCAATGTAAGGGGAAAATTAACATTGATCAATTTAAAATGCACCCCTACCTCGTTCATTTGTTTATGTCGATGAGGAGGGAAGGACGGTCATCGAATGAAGATATCCCATGTTGGAGGATGTCCTGAGGAAGAAGTCGAATTCGTGCATCGACATTCTTAATTGGAGGAGCATTCTTCATTGGAGAAGAATAATTCCCCCAAGGGTCTCTCCCAATTTCCCATTGCCTACACATCCACCAACTCCACCAAAAATAAAAGGTATCCAATATGATATGTTTCCCTAATTTAATTGTTGGCACAAATTAAATTGGAATCATAATTACATTGAGGTTGGAATAATAAATTTTGGGGAAACCTAATGGTCACCTCCCTCATTGAAGAGGGAGTTCAAGAGGTTTCTCACATTATGAGGGTTCGGGTGGTCCCCACCCTTAAATTCTAATTGGGGGTTTTAGGTTTAGTGGTCCCCACCTCCATAACCCCAAATAAGAGGTTTAGTTCTAGTGGTCCTTACCTCTTAACATCCACATGGGAGTTTCAACTGAAAATAAAATGTTACATAATTTTATTTTATTTTATTCTTTCACAAATAAGTGAAAAAATAACTTTTACCCTTGACCTATAGCGGTCAAGGTGAAGGTCTCCTTAAGAGACTACCAGCACTGCGAGTTCAACAGTTCCCTCAGATTTTAATTCTGAGCACCGGTTCAAAAGATAGAAAAACTCACTCGCACGTTTAAAGAACATACCCGAAAAAATGGATCTAAAATACATTCTGTGCACTCTGGGCCTCAAAATTAGGTGCTGTCAATTTTTGTGGACTCATAAAATTCCAATTTATTAAAAAAATTACATGGAATTTTTGGGTCTTTACATTCTCCCCAACTCAGGGCTTTACTTCACCATAAGCCACAACTCAAAACTAGGAAAACAAATGGGGGTACTGAGCACGAATCTGAGCCTACCACTCCAATGTGCTTTCTTGGAGGTTATCATGCTACCAACAAACGTGCACCAGAGGTATCGACTGCCCATGAAGGACTCACTCCAGTCGATCCTCAATCTCAATTGGAACCCCCGTAAAAGTTTCCCCATCGTCGACGTTCAGCTCTCATTGATCAATGACGTGGGAAGGGTCGTGCACATATCTCCTCGGATGGGATACGTGGAAGATGTCGTCCACCCGGTGAAACTAAGGTGGAAGAGCTAAGCGGTAAGCCACCTCACCAACTCTACTGAGGACCTGAACGGGTCTGATGAACCTTAGAGATAACTTTCCGCCTCGGCCAAATCTCTACAAACCTCATCGAGGCGAGACTCGTAGAAAGACGTGGTCGACATACTCGAACTACAGAGGTCTCTATCTCCTATCAACATAAGACTTCTACTTGATATGTGTAGCCTTCATCCGCTCTGGGATGATCTGCACCTTCTCTGTGGTAGGTTGAACCATATCTGGTCCCACGAGTGTTGACTCCCCTAGGTCAGTCCCACACAAAGGTGATCTGCAAGGTTGCTCGTACAACGCCTCAAAAGGTGTCATCCCAATGGTGGAGTGATAGCTGTTATTGTATGAAAACTCCACGAAGGGTAAGTAATCCTCCCAGCTACGACCGATGTCAAGGATGCAAACACGCAACATGTCCTCGAGGGTCTGAATTGTCTGCTCGGTCTGTCCATCCATCTGTGGATGGAAGGTGGTGCTGAAATGATGATGCATCCTGAAATCCTCCCGCAACCCATTCTATAGCCATAAAGTTAAACATGAATCCTGATCGGAGAGAATCATCGAGGGTACTCCATGTATCTACACAATCTCCTGCACATAGAGGCATCCCAAGATCCCTACCGAACCTTGCTCTATGATCAGTAGGAAATGGGCCAAATAGGTTAGTTGGTGGATGATCACCTAGATAGAATCATGATCTATGTATGTACATGGAATTCCTGTCATGAAGTCCATGGATAACCTGTCCTACTTCCACTCTAGGTCCTTGAAAGGATGAATCATGCCTACTGGTACCTAATACTCCGCCTTCACTTGCTAAAAAGTGAGGCACTAAGAGACAAACTCTTAGACCGATTTCTTTATTCCTAGCCACCAGTGCTGTCATCAGAGATCCTATTACATCTTCTCCACTACGGGATGTACCTCTAGGGGGTGTGTGGATCTCCCTCATCACTTCCTCCCGAAGTGATTTTGGTACCATGGTATGTCCTCTAAAGAGGATGATGTGCTCCCCACCTTCAGAAAATTTGTCAGGTTCCTGCCCTATGGAGATTTGAGAACGTCAAGCCTCGCAGTCAGATTCCCCACACTATGCCTCCCTGACTCGCAGAAGAAGTGGGGAAGTGACTGTAAGAGACTAAAGAAAAACTGCTCTATCCCAATCCACAAAGGATATCTACAAAGCTGCCAACTGCTCCGTAACCTCGCCCAGTAGCTATATACCAGACCTCCTACCGAGTGAATATGCTACAATGTTTCGCTTCCTAGGAGTATAGACTATCTCAATGTCATAGCCCTGTAAGAACTCAATCCAATGTCATTGTCTCATGTTTAGGTCTTTCTGAGAGAAGAAAAACATGAGACTCTTGTTATTTGAGTAGACTGTAAAGAATTTTCCCATCAGATAGTGTATCCACATCTTCAAGATGAAGACCACTGCTGCTAACTCCAGGTCATGGGTAGCGTTGTTCTTCTCATGTTGTCTCAACTGTCAAGAACCATATGTGATCACTGCTCGCTCCTGCATCAGGACACATCCGAGCCTGGTACCTGATGCGTCGTAGTAGACTACATACCCTACGCCCTCCTCTAGAATACTCAAGATGGGGGCACTAGTTAGCCTCTGCCTCATCTCCTGAATACTCTATTAGCATCTCTCCAACCAAATGAATGGTTTCCCTTCTTCGTCAACGCTGAAAGTGGTGCTGCAACTCTGGAGAAATCTGGCACAAATATCTGGTAGTCTCCAGCCAATCCTAGGAAACATTGTACCTCTGTCACACTCCTGGATAGCTCCCAAGAAAGTACTGCCTCAATCTTCATTGGATCCACTCCAACTCTAGACTTCGATTTGACATGTACGAGAAAGTGAACCTCTTGGATCTAGAACTGGAACTTCGAGAGCTTACCATAAATTTGGTGCACTTGGAGTGTGTCCAGTACTACCTACAAATGATAGGCATGCTCCTCCTCAGTTGTTTAGTAGATCAGAATGTCTTCGATGAAGACTAATTCAAAGCGACCAAGGTATGGCTGAAAGATCTTGTTCATGAGTCCCATAAACACTGCTGGAGTGTTGGTTAAACCAAATGGCATAACTAAGAACTCATAATGGTCATACCGACATCTTAAAGTCATCTTCTACACATCCTCATCTCGTACTCTGAGCTAGTGATAGCCTGATCTGAGGTCTATCTTTGATAACCACCGTGCTCCCTTCAACTAATCAAAGAGGTCGTTAATCCTCAGAAGTGTGTACTTGTTCTTCACGGTCGCCTAGTTTAGGCGCCAATAGTCAACTCAAAGTCTCAAACTCCGATATGCCTTCTTGGAGAACAAAATCGGGGATGCCAAAGGAGAAACAATAGGACGAATGAATCCCTTCCCCTGCAAGTCCTCTAGTTGTACCCGCAGCTCACGAAGGACTATGGGTGTCGTCTGATATGCTGGTGTAGATATCGATGTCGTCCTGGGGTATAAGTCAATTTAAAATTCCACATCCCTATGAGGAGGTAGACCCAAAACATCATTATAGAAGACATCCGTGTACTGTTCCACCACTACAAGATAACATAGACTCTCCACATCAACCACTCTGAGGGTAAGGCTAGCCAACTAATTAGTGATCGGCTGCACTCTCCTCCGGGTAAGTCCATCCAGTGCTGAAAAGGCTCCCTTATCGCCGGTGAAGGTAAACCTGGTCCAATCCATGAAGACACACCGTAATTTTCACCTAATATAGTATATCTGATCAAGGACTATTGATAACCAGTCCATACCCAAGATGACGTCGTAAGGCCTCGACGCCGCTACTAAGAGATCCCAGCCGAAGCACTTGCCTCCTAAAGTAAGCTGACACTGCTGGAACCAGTGCGTAATCGTCGAATCCCCTCCCGTAGGGGTCTCTAGACATAAGGATGGAGACAACGGCTCCATCAGAATCTATGAGCTACAAACAAGGCAAGTGGAAATAAAAGAATGATAGGAACCTATGTCTATAAGTACGGCAACTAAGGTGGAGTAGACACAGATCGTACCTCATATCATCTTCAGAGAGCCATGATCGTAGGCCTCAACTTCCTGGAGCTGAGCTCACCCCTGTCCTCATGCTCTCTGTGGTCGGGGTAGACCACATAGTGGTGGTGGCGGTAACATCTTAAATCGTCTCCCACCACCAGCGGCACGACCAGCTCCTCTCCCACATCAACCTACTCCCTACGGACTTCCTCGGTTGAACCTCTGTCTTTTCCTGGAGGTCCTTCATCTGTATACTGATAATTTATACAGTAGGTGGGATAGTCTCAATCCATGTAACCCTACCCACCACACGCATAACACTTCCCACTCCTGGCATGATTGGATCTACATCACGTGCCCCGCACAACCGACCCTGGATCTTGTGGTCGTCTACCTGTAAGTCTGGTCCTCTTGGACCTCTGTGACATCTATCTACTGCCAGATGCAGAAGACTCAACTACGTGACATTCAGTGGTGGGTCTTGTTGCTGGTGACTTCTCAGCAAGGAAACCATCCACTAAGAGGGATCTCTCTGACACCCCTGCCTGCGTCGGAATGCTAAGAGAAATCATCAAAGCCATGATCTCCCACCTGAGTCCCTGATCAAATGTCCAGGCCCTAATGAATGGGTCCCACACCATATTTTTAGAGTAGCATGAGAGGTCAATGAACCTCGCAGAGTATTGAGCCATAGTCATGCTGTCCTGCTGCATAAGAAGAATCTCTTGTATCAGCACTGCGCGAAGAGTTGCTGGGAAAAAATCTGCCCAAAATAGGCTCTCGAAGTCTTCCTAGAGATGCTTTACCTCATTGTGAACTTGGAGCATCAAGATCCACCATCTTCCTACTACTTCCTATAGAAATCTGGTTGCAAGGATCTCCATGAGATCATTTGGTGTCCCTACGTGTCGAAAGACTCTCACTACGGCCTTCATCCAATCCTCGGTCGCATGTGGGTTCATCTCTCCCCTGAACCTGGGTGGCCTCTGGCACTAGAACTCATAAAACTCACTCAAATGGCATGAACCCTCTACTGTTGGGGTTGGTGGCATCGGTGTCTCAATGGGTAATGGTACCGCTGGTGCCTCCGTTGGTGCCTCTACTGGAAGAGGGCCCAGTACATAGGCCTCATCGCTCGGTGGGAAATTGGTGCATACTACTCTCAGAACACTAACTGGCTGTCTACATGGAGGAATCCTAAAAAGAAATAGGTGTTCCAAAGTCAATAAGAAATACCTGGTGAGCTGACTCAAAATATCACAAAGAAATTTTTTGAAAACACACACGCAATTAGTTTTTTCGTGCACTAAGTCAGAAATCCGAAGTCAGGGTCATGGGGTATGGATATGTTAGCCGCCACACCAACACTGGATTCCCTAAACTGAAAACCAAACTCACAAAACTTAACACTATTTCCGTTAAAAAGAAAGATCAGAGTCCTATGTTCTATGGTAGAACTGACTCCTCTGCTACCAATTTGTCATGACCCGTCATCCGGGGCTCGTGTCGTGACTACCCCAAGCCCGCCTTCCATAGGCTATGGGCTAGCGACGAGAACCGATGGAGTATTCCATAAAACTGGGAAGGTATTTCATTTATAACAAGTAAACACATGCAACCTAGAAAAAAATAAGATAATAAATCAAGTAAACTGAATAGTAAATAGAGTGAGTAAAGAAAGAAAAAGTGTCCAGAATACAAGCCCAACAGGAAAGTACAGGAAACTGAAAGTTAAAATAAACTCGAAAAAATCCTATGATCACCCGCCAATGATCCTACCTGAAGGGTAGGTACAGATCTTGAATGGTCGTCTCTGTGGTATGCCTTATTTAAGGTCCACCTCCAAGCTACCTCCAGTCCTGGTACTCTAGTCCTCAGTCGGCATTGTCCGTCGTCTGCACCAAACACAATGAGGTGCGGGCATAGCTCGTGAAGGGGTGAGTATAACGATACTTATTAGGGACCTAGAGACCCTCAAGGACTCGTAAAATCCACTACGGATAAACCACAAAGCATATAATCCAATTAAAACCCTACTTAGGTATATGCCCATAAATATACCTAAGTTATCAAGTATACCCATCACAATCATGAGGAAACACCGAGTCCAACTCAAAATCCCATAGCTTAACTATTAAAAAAAGGTAGGAACACCGCGAAGGTAAGTACCACACAGGTACGCCACACCGAAGAATACCAGAAAGGCACTGACTCAGCTCACACCAGGTATAACATAAGTACAAAATTACAAATGATTAGATGTAACTACTGAATCATCTTACACTATAAAGAGGCTTTGCGGCTGACCCACACATGATCGCTCGGTGATGACCCACATAGTATCTCTAGATACTGACCCACAGAGGATCTCTAGATACTGACCCACATAGGACCTCTAGGTGGTGACCCACACAGGATCGCTCGGTACTGACCCACACAGGATCACTCGATACTCACCCACACAGGATAACTCGATGTTGAACCACATAGGATCTCTAGGTATTGACCCAGACAGGATCGCTTAGTACTGACCTACACAAGATCACTCAGTGCAGACCCACACATGATCGCTATTCATTCTTCACATCACATCCAGCAACTGGGTTCCCACACTGAGCTTGCTTGTCTCTGGGAGGGTCTGCTAATAAAGACATCGGTCGATACTCCAACTGCCAAGAATTCCCAAAAACAATTATCCCAAAGTACCACCACTTCATAGGGGTTTCAATGCAATAGACGGTGCGTCAATCAGACGCCCGACCTATAAGTTATTTTTCTTTTAGCCCTGAGATCCTGGTTGGATTTGTACTCCATCCAACCCAACAGTATCCCAACATTATCCAAATATCAAGTGGGGTATTCCAAAGAGACCACCTCGCTCCAAGGTTTACAATGTCGTTGAATTTTTTTAAAATGGAAGCATGGTTCCAAAGTTATGGCTAATAGAGCGAAAAGCATGTAGTTGGTCTGAGTTCGGTCTGACCCGGTCAGACCGACCCTGCCCGACCCGGCCTGGGCCGACCAGACCTGGATTGGGTCAAGCCCAGCCCGCGATGGGACTAGCCCTACCCGCCGGCTCTGGACTGACCCGTGTTGGGCGGTTCTGGGGTCACGGAGTGGCACGAGGCTGCGAGGGCGGCGTGGCCGTGGAGGCCGTGAAGGGCAACGGGGCAGTGAGGATGCAGGGGCCACAAGGCCACGGGACGACGAGGATGCAGGGGCCATAGAATGGCATGGTCGCGGGGCAGAGAAGGCCACAGGACAACGAAGCCGTGGGGGTCGCGGAGGACCGTGGGGGCCGTGGATGGCATGGCGTGGAGGTCCTCCATGGCTTGCTGTGTGGCGCGGTTGTGCGCCATGCCATTGTCGATGGCCGGCTTGACCGACCGCCCTCCGTTTGTTGCCTTTTTCATGGTCTTCCATGGTGCTCATCGCATTTCTCGAGTTCCACTGGTGCAAAATGCCGACACTGGTCACTTTCACCATCGCGAATAACACACAAAAGAACTGTACGATTTGCGGTGGGGTTGGGCCATGTTTTTTTGGCCCATGCCTTCCACGTTAGGCTAGTAGCAAGTGGATCAAGGGGAATGATTCAATGTAAGAGGAAAATTATCATTGATCAATTTAAAACACACCCCTATCTCATTCATTTGTTGACATTGAAGAGGTGGGAAAGACGATCATCGATTGAAGACGTCCCACATTGGAGGATGTCCCGAGGAAGAAGTCGAAGAAGTGTGTAAGCGTTCTTCGTTGGAGGAATGCTCTTCATTGGAGATGAAGAATTCCTCCAAGGTTCTCTCCCAATTTCCATTTTCCTTCACTTCTCCCAATTCCATCAAAAAATAAAAGGTAGCCAATATTATATGTTTCCCCAATTTAATTATTGTCACAAATTAAATTGTCATCATAATTACATTAAGGATGGAATAATAAATTTTGGGGAAACCTAAAGGTCACCTCCCTGATTAAATATGGAGTTCTAGAGGTTTCTCACATTAGGAGGGTTCAGGTGGACCCCACCCTTAAATAAAAATTGGAAGTATTAGGTTCGGGTATCCCCACCTCCATAACCCCACATGGGAGTTTTAGTTTTGGGGGTCCCCACCTCTCAACACTCAATTGGGAGGTTTATTTCTAGTGGTCCCCACCTCTTAACATCCACATGAAAGTTTCAAATGAAAATAAAATGATACACAATTTTATTTTATATTATTTTTTCATGAATAAATGAAAAAATAACTTCCTCCCTCGACTTACTACAGTCGAGGTGAAGGTCTTGTTAAGCGACTACCAGTGCTCTGAGTTCAATGGTTCACTCAGATTTCAATTCCGAGCACCAGTTCAAAATTTATAAAAACCCACTCGCACGTTTACTGAATGTAACAAAAAAAAGTTCAGAAATATATTTCGGGCACTCCGTGCTTCGGAATCACACGTCGTCAATTTTTTTGGATTCATATAATTCCTATTTAATAAAAAATATTACATGGAATTTCCAGGACTTTACACACTAAAACCTATAGCCATATCTAAAATCATTAGGCTCTCCTACCTAACCCATATGTCATGTATCAGACAAAAAAATATCCCATGGGATACACCTCAATGTTCCCATATAAAAGAGAAATGGGAAATCAAAGCAAAAAACTACCCACCCTAGTGTCTCACATAAAAGTATTTTGAATCACATTTCAAATAACTGACTATGAGGTCATTGATACTCACTAGGTATCCACATATAGGAATACCCCTTGATAATATGAAATCTCACACCGATCCTCACTGAGCCTCCACATACGAGAGTACCCCATTGAGAATCACCTTCTCATCCGTGATCATATATGAAAAGAAATACATTGCTATACCATGATCTGTGTTAAGTGAATACAGTCACATGGGATAGTTATTTATATCACCCTTATAATATTTATGGGAAAACACCATATATGTATCTATTGACATTTTAAATGACTGAAAAGATCTCCCACTTTCAGAACCTGCATCAATTTTTAATTCAACCACTAGTGGTGTATCACGAGGGAATCAAATTATCATGTCAACCAAATAGGGTCACTATACACCCCTTATGCTAAGGGAATACAAGGTCTTCAACATTGAGTATCTCACCAAAGATCCACATGACCTATCATTAAAATAAAATACATGGTGGTCTTGCTGATTATAATTCCACTAAGAACTTATAAGGTAAAAAATTGAATAGTATTTTGTTAACACATTAAATAGATGGCCCTATATTTAGTGATATAAATCTCACACATGAAAAATAATTTAATGTGAATCTTATATTCTAAAATGATTCATGATCACTGGTCTCTTACAAATAGGCGAAGATCCAAAAATAATGACAAATCATAAATCATAAAACCAAAATAACATGTGTGCCTCATGAAGTGAAAATCATATAAAACCATAACATAAAACACAAAGAACTATAATCCCATCCCTGGGTAACCTAGACATCTAACTATTAGAAGTGTTCTTGATGGTCTAGAATATTATTAATCAGAGGATCCGATATATTCATATGTCAACTATCTATCAAATCCCCAAATTATAAGACAAAATTAAAAGAAAGGATTTGATACCATGTTATAATGTCCTATCATCCCAGACCACATATCATTTCCCAAACCGATGGTCACTATGATACCCCAAGTGTGACTCCCTTTATTCCAAAGTTGGTAGTCTAATAGCATGGGTTTATAGTAATTTTTTATGTGACTTTACCCTCTAATTAGAGTGTTTAGTTACAGATAACACAACCAAACATCATACATCATAATAATTTATCAAATTATGTAGGGTAAATAAAATAACCCAACTAGTATTAAATTGAAATTCGATATTCATACAATCATACAAAGATGATCGCTCACCAAGATGATCACATTAAAAAATGAATGCATAGTACAATAAATGTACAAGAGGAACTGGTACATCCTTGAGACTATCCTCTACGCAGGTATAAAATCCAAATAAAGCTTCTCATATGGACAATCAACATCATATCGAGGCCTCTAATCAACTTGTTCTTATGACAAGTGAGGGGTCTGCTCAGGTACCTAAGTGACATGGTTTCCTAATAAGGTTGTGAGTACATAAATTATTAGGAAACCATAAATGAAGTCTTGTACATAATTAGTAAATTCAGTGTTTGTTCATGTAAAATTCATTGAATAATAATAAATTACTCTTATGATAATAAATAAATAATCTACATTGATCTTTGGGTCCAATGCCCTTGATCGACGATACCTGCTTCGACTAGTGTTAGATTGTATCCAAGCACGTCATGAAATCATAACAATCATTAAAATATTAGATCCTAGGATGTAAACTAGAAATACCTAAATCTCAATATTAAATGACCAATAATCTAATCCTGAATGGCTTGATTCCAAATCCTAGGTGTCTTAGGCATATCTCTAAACCCTTGTATAATAATTGGCATAAAACTGATTCCCAAGCATCCCAAGAAATCAATGACTTAAATTCATTCTCTATATCAAAATAAAACTAGTTAATGTTAACATAATTTTATCTTAATTTCTTATTTAATTTTAAATAATTATATTTATAGATTTATATTCATTATAATAATATTATGTAATTTTTTAGTTAAAAGCAAAAGGATTTATTTCTATCCAAGTTGGGTTCACATACATTATATAGTTTTAATTGAAAGATTTTTTTTCAAAATTATATGGGTTGAATTTGAAAAACTAACTTCATTTTTGTATTCGTTATTTCAAAAGTATCTTAATATGAATCTTTTATAAGTTTCTAAAAAGTTTTATTTATCAATGTATAGTAAAAAATACTATTTTTATTGAAAACTATGATTTCATTTCAAGTATTTACAATGTTACATTAAATTTTTAATCAGTTTAAAAATATCACTAGTTTTTTATTAAACATAATCCTAAATATTTTTTTATAATCAAAATTATTCTTGAATTTGGTATAAAAACATTGTAGTACATAAACATGTATTTTACAGAAAAACAATTTTTCATTGCATTTTGAAGGTTAAATATTAAATTAATTTATACTAATCCTATAAATTGAATTTGATAAAATGGATACCATATTTGGAATTAAGAGGATCAAATTTTTAAAATAATTCTCTTTTATTTTTATTCATTTTGAATAGGAAAATGTAGAAAATATTTATAACATTAGTAAGGGTAAATCAGGTATTAATGTTTAAAATAATATGATCAGGAAACAAAATGACCCAAAAAAATGAATTTATTATATTTTATTAGTGATTTTTGAACATATTCATCCAAAATTAGAAGTTATGAATTATTCTTCTTTCATTGAAATGACATATATTATTTAATGTAAGAAAAAATAAAAAATTTCACGCTCTGGATAATAAATTTAAATTATATGTTCTAATAGAGATTAAAATTAATTTTTGAATAAATATTAAATCTTATATTGATAATAATTAAATTAATTTTATTATGATAATTTATCTTTAATTTTTAGTGGTAAAATATTTACCTTATATTCCTACGCAACACTAACATAATGCTTGTTCAAACTATAGAAAATTAAAATTAATTATTTTAAAAAATATAAAACATAATATTTTAAGGCGGAATTATGGATTTAAAATAATTTTATAAATAATAATTATCATTTATTTTTAAATGGATTATATTTTAATTCCATTTAATTCATGTTATTTTGAAGGTCAAATTATGTGAATAGTTCCTAAAATGATATTACTAGTATTTTATATTAAATATATTATATTGAATTATTTAAAAATCATAAATATATTTGATAAAGAATGTTTGGATTCTTAATGGTTATATATTTTATCCATTGGAAATTTATGATCCAATTATTGAAATAAAAGTAAATCTATTACACTTTTATATTGAAACAATTGTCACCATGGTTAAGGTAAAAAACAGTTAACAGAAGGGTTAATTTAAAAATTAGTTATAAAATGATATCTAAACCTTTAGAAATTTTATTTAATTATAATATTAAGACCATTTCCTCATTATATTCTAATACTTGTCATTTTTTAGTCATTTAACATGAGTTAGACACATATTATATTATATATTTTATGTATTTGCAGAAGTGCCTCTTCCCTCACTTATAAAAGGACACCCCCTCTACTCTTTTATAAACACTTGAAGAGAATTTTATTTCAGAACATAACTACATAAATTAATTAATATAATCCTTAACCAAATAATATATATCAATTTTTTCTGAAAACCAATCTAGAAAGGCTTTAGGTATATCCCTAATGAAGTTGTTCTAAGAATAGGTATATTTCTTAACCTAGATTTTTTATCTTATTTCTTCTTAAATATCATTATAATATTCTTCAATCATTATGAAATAATAACACCTATATATTACATATAATTATATGTATTTGTATGTTAATTTCATAACCTATATTCATATCCTTCTTCCTTCAAAATGAAAATGAAACCATCATTCATGTGTACAACAGACTACCACCTCGTGATCGATTTAATTTTTTTTCCATCACCGCCCCTCAAGGATGGTTATAATATTGAATTTTTTTATATACATATATATGATATTAATTACATAATAATTTTTTAAATATATATCATCATCTATTTTCATACTTTAAATTTATTGAAAAATGGTAACATTGTTTGTGCATACGAGTGGATTACCACTTCTCCCCGAAGAGAACTTCTTTGTTTTTCATTACCACATCACATGGTTGGAATATATAAGTTTATTTAAATAGAAAATATGATATTTATGATATAATATTACTTCTTTAAATATACATAGATACTATCCATATTTCCATCATGCTCTTCTAAAAATTAAATTGCTACTCAAGCGTACATACAACTTACTATATCCGAGATTGTAACATAAATAATTTTTATAAACACATTTCATGGTTTGGTTTAAAATTATAACTAATATATTAAAATGATAATTATTTCATGATAATTATTTTTGATATTATGAAGAAATGGCCTCTTTGACCATAGTAATCCAAAAAAATCCATTTAGAAATTATGAATCGAACATCCTCAAAACACCAAATATGGAAATAACTGAATAAGTAATTAAACCTGTCATAATAAAAAAATGAAAAACAAGGTTTGATTATAAATTATTAATCCTGGAAAAGGTTATTAAACAATTAAATAATTATTATAAGTTTATTATATAGGATTTTTAGGGAAGACATGGTTAGTTTGGACTCTAGGTAAGAGATCTCATCTCAAATTCCTTTCATTGAGGCATATTTTAATGTTATACAACTAATTTATTTTATATGGTATATATTATAAAATATGGTAAGTTATATAATGAATCATTTATAATTAATGGTATATTATGTAACAATATAAATTTTTTCATCCAAGGTAGTTTGACTTGAATGTTTCCAAATGGTATAGTGTTACTTAAATAAATTTAATTTCTTTAGGTTATACCACCTCGTAATGGATTATATTATAAAAAGAAAATGTGTGAAATTAAATTTTTTTATTTATATTGAATTTGTAATTTCCTTATGTATTTAAATTTATTATACATAATGTATCCACTGATTAGTTCTAAAGCTAATAATAAAATCTTTGTAAGGGTTATTCATCTCCAATTTTTGTTCTTGGGGACATATATTTATGATATAAAACTAAAATATTTTAAGAAGTGTATATACTTACCATTTGACATGATAAATCATGCATATTATTATTTTCCTAATATTTAAATATTTAATTGAATTCACTTCATTCATGGGTGTAATATTCAAAAGTTATCAAAATGGTAAGAATTTTCATAACATGGTCTCATCATATTTCAAGATTATCTATTTTTAATGTTCCTTTTACAGGGATCATATACTCTCATTTTCTTGAAAAAAAATCTATTTTATTATCCTCTTTTTATGAATTTATTTTTCATTGTTAATTTAAATTTCATCCCTTATTGATTAAAGGAACATCAAGAATGTTGTTTTTATGTCATATCGATTTTGTATCTTCTTGTAGACTTTGAATCATTCTATTATATATCATTGCTTTCTATAATATTTTCAGGGATATTATTTTCTAAAAATAATTATTTCATAAAGTTATTTTACAAGATATTTTACTTTCTTTTAATTTTTTTAAAAGGCAGTTTCTTAATTTTTTCCACACGAGTCACTTTGGACTCTCTTTATAAAAGTTTGAAGTGAATATTTATTTTTAATGGTTATAGAAAGAAATTATTTTCAAAAAATCATGACTATTATTTTATATTAATATAAATTTATATGTTTCATTGGTTGTTTTAAAAGAAAATTATTTGTACAATATTGTTGAAATATTTTTCTTTTTATAATTAATCATCAAAGTACGATGAATAATTTCACCAAGATTTTTTGTTAATTATATTTTCATGGTATTTCTATTCATAAATAACTATAACCCTTGATTTTACATATACTCCACTAGGGATATGATTTAATAATACCATCCTTATTCTTTATTTGGATGGATTATGAATATTTCCAAGAGATTTTCATGGAACCAATTTCTTTTCAATGGTTAAGTGAGGCTAATGAAGAATAATTTTATTTTCTATATTGAAAAAATGAAATCTTTAACATGTTTTTATTGTTATATAGTTCTTAGAAAAATTTATAATGATGGGTGAGCTGGATATATCTCATGATGATGGGTGAGCCTGATATAGATCTCTATTAAATTAGGTAAATGGACAATGTTAACCAGTTATAGGTTTCTCCTAATATATTATTGTAATTTAATGGGTATTTTATTCCATTTTTAAGGGTTATTGCAAGAGTAATATTTAAATTATGTTAGAAGTTACAAACATGTTTTATTTATGCTTTCATCAAGTTATAATGGATCCTTTTCATAAATATTTTTATCACATGGATAATGATTGTTGACTAATATTAATATTGTATATTGTAAAATTTTTATGAAATGTATCATGTTTTAAGATACAAATTTTGAAGGGTATAAATTATCTTATGTTATGATCGTGCACTTTGATTATGTCATCATACCCTCATACTCATATTATTCTCACTTATGACATTTAGTTGTTAATTCTTATGTTTACCTTTAGTAAGAATTTGGGTCCACTCTTCTTTTGTTTCAATTTATTCAAGACGTCAACAAATTTTTAAGTATGTTTTACCTTAAAAGGTTAATAAATGTCTACAATTTAGTTGGAGATGATGTATATTTTTATAAACTAGTTTTTTATGTTTCCATGTTTTTGTATAAAAATTATTTATAATTATCTAAAACTACAAACTGAAAAGGTCGTTGGGTTTTTAAGCAATCCAATATTTCCTTTTAATTTTATAATTTTTAGATGGATAAAATTAGGCTGTGTTTATCAATATCAATCTTGAAATGTAAATATTTTGTTTTTAACACCATATTTAAGGGTATGAGTTTAGGGATATTATAGTTGGTATCAGATGAAATGTTTAGATAATATTGGAGATTTCAATGTTTTCATGTGAGGTTTAATTAATATTTTTGGATACCATCATGGGTTTATGAGTTTAATTTTTTTTTCATAAGTTCAAAGGAATCTACAGCCATTTTGAGATTTTAGGTGATGTGATTTTAAAGTGATTAATGATATCTTGGGAGATGTTTTATGGGGTTGAGGTATATGTAACCCTTAGGTTCAATGTGGATTATTATTTCAGAAGAATTCTATTAAATATTTTGTGGATATAAGATGAAAAGTTGGAGACCACCTTTTAGGTTAAAAAATTATTTAATTTTGAGGCTATTAATGTTATTTTGGATATATGGTTATTTATTTATGAAGCGATATAAGATGAACTATTGGTGTTATTTTATAAATTTTATTGTTAAATATATTATTTTCTTCATTTAATGATTTATAAATTTTGGATATTATATTACCTTATATTAACCATTAAATTTTAGCTTAATATATAAAGATAGGAGGAATAACTTTTTATACTTTTGGGGATAATGTGATCCACTTGAAGATGACTTTAGTCCTTCATGAATGAAAAAATCATCTTGAATACTCATAATTTGAAATAAAATATGATACTTTTTAGGAATTTTTTGAAATGATGAAATTATACTTGTAAAGAAAGTATATTTTCTTATTTTCCAAGTATATTTAGTAAAGTAATTCATGAAATATTTGAAAAGGATCTTGAATAAAAAATGTTACCCTATTAAAATTATTCCGACTGAATTGATGGTATTTTTCACACCTCATTGATTTATAATTTTTTTCATTAAAATTATCATGTTAATTAATCTAATTGTGATAGATTTTCTAAATAAATCTCTTAAATTATTTGAACATTAATTTTTTCTTTCAAGTCTATATTTTCACATCACACTAATTTCTTCCATTTTGGAAACCTATTTTTGTGTTATTCTAGATGACACTCACATTCCCCTTTCCATATTTTAAAAATGAATTTTTATTATCTCTTTTCAGGATGCGGGTTTTTGAAAAAAAATATTTTTAAATCTTAAAAATGATTTCCTTTCATGTCTATAGGTTTTATCTTCCACTATATGGGATTTAATTTGAAAAGGTTTTATACTCTTTTTATTAGGCATGAGATAATATATTAAGGAAGTAGCCTCCAAAAGTTTTGAAGAATGTATAAACCAATTTAATTTTAAGATAAATAATTTTAATAACATATTAATATTAATTAATCATATTTCATAAACGTAAATTAATTATAAGAATATTATGTAAATTTTCAGTAAAAAAGAAACGACTTTATTTCTATCCAAATTGTGTTTTCAGGCATTATATGGTTTTATTTTTAAATTTAGTTCTAAATTTTATAATCTGAATTTGAAAAAAATTAACTTAATTTTGGAATTCATTATGTCTAAATTAACATAGGATTAAATTTTTTAATTTTTTTGAAAATTTAGATATTTCATTGAATAGTAAAAAATATTATTTTTAACGAAAACTGCCTTTTATTTTAAAGTATTTAAAAAGTCACAATTTATTTTGGTTTAATTTTAAAAATTCATTTGTTAATTTTTATTAAATATAATCCAAAAAATGTTATTATAATAAATATTTTACTTGAATTTGTATAAAAATATATTTTTACTTAAATGTTATTTTTATTGAAGACCAATTTTTATTACATTTTAGGGGTTTAATTTTAAATTAAGTGCTTCCAATTATATGAATTTAATTTTGATAAAATTTATCCCATATTTAGAGTCATGAGGTTAAAATTGGGTAAATAAATCTTTTATTTTTTGTCATTATAAATAGTAACTATAGTAAATATTTTTCATCTCAGAAAGGATGAATCCAGTAATTTAAGTTAAAAATAATATAATAAGAAATAAAAATGTTTCTATCACTTGAATTTTATCTAATTTATTATTATTTTTCCACAATAATGATCTGATATTATACATTTGGACTTTTTTGTGTCATTTTTATTTGATAATAACTTATATATTATTTTATGTAAACAAAAATATAAAATTCCATTCTCTTGCTTCAAAATTTAAATTATATGTTCACATCGGGATAGAATTATTTCGTGAATGAATATTTAAGGTTATTTTGAGAATAATTTTTTTATTATGGGAATTGATTTTTAATTTTTGTTGGGGAAATAATTACCTTAAATTATTAAGCAATGTTGACATAATGCTTGTGATAGAAGTATAAAACAATACTATAAAAACACTCTATACCAACACACATGTACCAATGGTTTTAACAAACTATTGGTATAAGCCTATTTGGAGACTAGTTTCCCAACAGTTTCCGAAAACTACTCGGATTGAACCAACCTATCACAATTTTTTAAGTAAACCGTTTGGATAAGATCCTTTCTACAAATCAATCTGAATAGTTTTAAAAAACCATTTGGTAATTTGGCCCCAAACACAACTACCCTCTACTTTCCCCCTCCGCCCACATGTTGCCTTAAACTAGAGCTCCCCTCTTCCCTAGCCTGTGGACCTTCTTCCCACCAGCTGATGCATCTTAATCTAATCCATTTTTTATTCTAAGAAATCAAATCTACAATTGCTAACATGGTTTTAATGTTCTACATCTATTTATTTCTTGTTTTTTATTTTGATTTTTCCAAAATGACAGCTCCCTTATTCTTCATAACCTACAAACCATTATTCCCAATATGGGATCCATATTAATGTCATTTTTTGTTTTTTCACTTCAAATCAGTATTCTCTAACCGAGTTACATGTTCTGTCTACATTCATTTTTTCTTTTTTCCATTCGTACTGATTTTAAGACAAAGTTGTTTTTTATTTTTTGTTTTGATCAAGAAACCATTATAAAATCTATGTTTGGTAAGAAACATTTTGAAATTATAGAAATTTTATTTGAAAATAAAAGAAATTAGAGGATCTAAAAATCAAGTGGAAGACCACTTTTGTAGGATTCATAATGCAACCAAGGTGGAACTTCTAGACAAGGAACTATTTAATGAAATAATTCCATAAGATTAACAATATTTTTTTGACAGATAAGTACTATGGTATGACACTATGTTAAATATCTTGGTAACATCTCTTGTTCTATAACATCTAATCCAACCACCATTTTTTATACTAAATATTGTATCATGGTTTTATTTTTGGTAAGATCCATATATATGTATGTTTTATAATGATCAAATGATCAACATATGTATCCATGAAATTGAGTTATAATATGTGTTATAATTTTATCATAACTTATATCGTGGATGTTACTTTGAACCTCAATGAACTTCTAGGAATTTCTTCTAAATATAGAATATACTATCCCAAACTTTTCAAGGATGATGTTGAGTTTTATAAGAAATATGAGCATTGAAGATTCAATAGAAATATATATATGAGATAATAAATACATCAATGAACAATGATTTTTTGTGTAATATTTTATGTATGGGGAATAGTATTTATAAAACCATTTCATAAGTCATTTGGATTTTCAAAAGTATTGTTATTTGTTGACTATGCTTCAAAATTTGGGGAATCCAAGGCCAAAAAAATTCCAATTCTAGTATTGTTTGTAATTTTATGAGTAATAATATCTTTTCAAATTTAGAATCCTATAATAATTCATTAGTGATAGATGAACCCAGTTTCGCAATAGGTTCTTCGAAGCTTTAATGAGGAAGTATAAAGTGCACCACAATACATAAACACCTTACCATCCATAATCCAATAAACAAGTTGTTTTTAAAAGATATTAGAGGAATCTTGGAATATGTAGTAAAGTAAAATAGAAAATATATGAAAAGAAGGTTGGAAGACACCTTGTGGGTTTGTAGAATATATTAAAAAATACCAAATGGATTGACCACATACTAAATTATCAAATATAATATTTATCATATGCATGTAGATATAGAACATAAATCTTATTAGGAAGTTAAAGAGATGAATATGGATATAGAAAAGGCTGGATATTAAAGAAGGATATATATTCATGAACATTCCTAAATAAAGAGAGAATAATTTTAAAATTCTAGAATTTACATGGAGAGAATAGGAGTATCACATAACTTGCTGATTCTATAGGGGAAGGCTGATTGACCATCACTAATGGGTATTTATTTAGTGTTGTTTTTATTGTTAATAATGGATAAATGTACGAATTTGTAATCAATTGATATAGTCTGAAGAATTATGTCTACAATATAATACTATTATTAGTGGAAAAGATCACACTACTCCAACCCTCCTACTAATGAACTCTTCGGCTATACCAAACCAAATGAATTTAATTGAAATGACTCTATATGACCCATGTAGACTTGAGTAGACCTGAAAAACACTAAATTGCATCATACTGAACTAAAATAAATAGAATTGAACTGAAGTCAAATTAACTAAAAGAAAATATATAATAATGATAAAAAATGAACTAAGTTGAACAATTCTCATTTAATTAACAAAACCTATCTATATAATATTTTGTTGTCTTCCATATTATGATTCTCAAATAGAGTAGTGTGTTAGTAGTTTTTTTCTATATAAAGTGAACAATTATCATTTACTTAAATATATTTTTTATTAAACATCAATCATGTTGGATCTCTTTCATGAAATGACTTATTACATTTTTTATAGTATGGATACAATTGGGATGTATGAAACTATCAGATCTCAAGAAATTTTAAAAAATCTTCGGAGAGATTTTTAGATTCCACATTTGATAATGCTTCAGATAGTGGTGCATACACTACCGAGGTTATAATGGTGTTGGAAGACCTTGGTTGAGCTGTGAAGAAGTTAGCTACCAAATAAAAAAATGTTGGTTTCCAAAAACTACTTTAGGTGGTATCAGAATGGGGTGGAAATAGAATACCAAAATGATGATGATCCAAATGAGAGGATTTTATTAGAGAATTTGATATATGACTAGTTTTTGTTCATTCGTCACCATGAGATGGAAAGGATGTCGACCTAATAAGACTTCAATACGAGCACACATGATATGTCCAATAAAAATTATGATGTTGATAGGGTGAAGCAAAAATTGAATGATGCAGCGACGACTCCATTGCATCATCAATGCAGTCAAATTAAAAAGTTATAATTTTTAATATGATTTTACATGGGAAGACCATGTATGGGATTTCTAATACTACCATCTATTACATTCTTACCTTATGGAATGACTTACTTCAAGATGATCCTGATATTCTCTCAAACTACTATATGACATGGAAGTTAGTTGAAGAACTTGTATTTTCAAAAAAATCATACCTGCTAAAAATATTTCAGCTTATTCTATGATGAAATTGATGAATGATTGGATTTTAAAAATTGTGGAACATCCTGATGGAATCCAAATGCTGATGGAACACCATCATGTGTGCTGTAGAAAGTAATGTGGAAATTTCCATTGATCCCCAGACTCCAGAATCTTTTCATATATGTTGAAATATAAATAGAAATGATATGGTATTATATCAGGAGAAAGAAGAATAATGAAGAGTTGGTTCACCTTACAGATAGATATTCATGGTAGAGATGTGATGCTGATATCCTTATTTTGAAGCTTACAAGCGTAATGTGAGGTTAGGAATTTCATATGATAGTTTTAATCTATTTGTTTAGATTCTTACTTGACATATCACATGGCCAATTTTCATAGACATTTATACCCTTCCCCCAAGGTTGTGTATGAAAAAACCTTACAGTTTCATGATTATTCTCATATTTCGCCCTTCTGATACCGAAAATGATATAGATGTATACTTGAAACCTTTAATAGAAGAGTTAAAACTCCTTTGGGATGAGGGTGTATGCACATATGATGCATGATCAAAAGAAATATTTTAGATGTGAGATTCACTTATATGGACGATCAATGATTTTCCTGCTAATGCAATGATGTGTGGATGGAGAATGAAGGTAAAACAGTCATGTCCTGTTTGTTTTATGAATAATCGATCCAGAAGACTGAAAGATCGCCATAGTTTTAGTTTTATGGGACATAGAAAATTATTTCAAATGAACCATCCATATAGAAATAACCATTGAAGATTTTCAAATACCATGGAGACTGAAGATCCACCTCAGTGTATGTCTAGAACTGACATGATTAATGAATTGAAAGATTTTAGTTTTTTATTCTAGAAGTGTCAAATCGAATATACAAAGATGAAGAATGCTTCTGATGTATCTGTTACACTTAAAAGAAGAGGAGTATCTTCTTTGAGTTTCCTTATTGGTAAACCAACTTGTTACGTCATTTCTTAGACGTAATTTAAATGGAAAAGGATATATGAGAAATGTTTCTTTCGATTATTATAAATTTTATGGGAAGAAAAAAAAGATGATTTATGATATAGTCGTGACTTGGTGAATTAGGGGATTATACCAGAATTTCATCCTATGTGCATCAGAGATAATAAATGGAAAGTTCCATGTGCTTCTTATGTGATGAAACCTATAGAGAAAAAAATATCAATTTTTGGAAGTAATAGAGACTATTAATGTTCCTGATGGATATTCAAAAAATATATTAAAAAAGGTCAGTAGAAGAGAGTTAAATCTAAAATCATTGAAGACTCATGAATGTCACATCCTTCTATATGATTTGCTTCTAATAGAATTCTTTCATCTTTTTTTCATATATTTTAAGGGTTTCAGTTATTTGGTTGTGCCATTTTTTTAGATATTTTTGTGATAATATTTTTTACAAATATTTCATGAAATGTTTTTTAGTAGAGAAACCATTAATATTTTGTGAGCTAGAGAAAATATTTCATCCATTATTTTTCACATGCGTGTTCCATCTGACTATTCGTCTTCCAACCGAAAAACTTCTCATAAGACCTTTTTCTTTTCGTTGGATGTATCCAACTAAAAGAAATATGTTCAAATTGAAATATTATGTCCAGAACAGGAATCATCCTAAAGGTTCTATCATGAAAGATAACTTGGATCAAGAATGTATGGATTTATTCCCAATGTATTAGTTTGATCTTACTAGGAGAATGAACAAAAAATGAGAAATAAAGAAGAATAGTATTAGAAAATAGAACCAAGTTTCCACCATTTCCTCAAACCAGAGGAATTCCAGAATCATATACATTGAAGAAATTAAGCCATGAAGAGGGGGAGATGGCACATCGAACAGTGTTGTTCAAATATGATTTGTTCAATGACTACAACAAGTAAGAAAATTGAACATGTATATCTTATTTCAACTCTTGTAATTTTACATATCTGTTAAAAAATTTCTAATTTTGACTATAGGGAATATAAATATATAATAAATAGAAATCACCATTCTTTAACATTGATAAGAAGAGATACTTTGCATAATAATGAGTTTTCTTCTTGGTTGAAATTGAAGGTAGAAATATTTCTATAATAAATAAATAAAATCAATATTTAATTAACATTAATATTCTTTTATATTTCATGTGTCGTGTTTTCCTGCTGACTCTATTTATCCAAAAATAATAACTTTGGATTTTTGTCCTTATACTGTGGCTTGTGAATGTAAATCAATTATAATCAATGGGTACATATTTATTATCTCTGAATGAGAAATGAACATGAGTACACAACATGATGGTGTTATGCTAACAATCACAATAGATTTTTATGCTAGTGCATTAGATAATAAACCTCATTTTAAAAATATATCTTAGTATGGATTCATTGAGAAAATAATATTATTGTATTATTACTCTCATGTTTGAGTCATGATGATAAAATGTCAATGGACTAATTCGATGACTGGTAGGGAGCCTTTATTAATGATTGTGGATTTCAAGTTATTTACCTGACTCGAAATCTTGATACCGATGAACCATATGTATTTTAATTAATGAAGAACAATGTTTTTTATTTCAAATATCCTCTTCAACCTAAATTTTCTGTCATTATTGAAGTAATTCCAAGATTGGTTCATGATGATGGTGATGATGGAGTTGACACTATTCCTACTACCATCAGCACCAATCCCTTCATTACTTATTATGACTCTAATAACTCAATTTCTATAGTTGATTGTGAACCTAATGTTGTGGTGGGAAATTTATTAAATCATGCATTAGTGTTCTCAGTTCTTTTGGTATAGATCAAATTTGGTTGTTAAGGTTGGTAATAATCAAATTGATTTAATGTAGATTACAAATATTTTGTATTCTACTTGACCTTAATTTTAATTTTCAATGTTTATCTTTTGTATTTTTATTTGAGTTTCATTTTATAATATTGAATTAAACTATTTTAAAACATACAAAACCAAATAAGAAGAAACAACTAAATTAGAATAAAAAAAGAGAATTTAATTGAACATAGTAAACATTTTATATGAAAAATATAACAAATGAAAATAATGACCTAACTTGAAAATATATAAATTACCTAACCAAAAATATGAACAAAATTACCTAAGAAAAATATGTCTAGTCTCATGTTTTTTGTTTTTTGTGTTACACATTAGTTATATTAATCTAATTAATTTCAAATTTGTTTTCAAATGAAGGAAATGAAACCTATTGAGGAGTACTGAATAAAAAGGATGAAAAATAACAATCACCAAATGGATGATATGGGAATTCCTCCATTAGTGAATGTTGTGAGTTTTTTATTTCATATATATATATATATATATATATATCAATAAAAAATAAGGTCATGTGATTATTTTTGTTTTAAAATTTTATACCGGATCCACCACATGTGTGATAGTTATTCGACAAGAAGCATAGTATTGGTCCCAATACCTAGACCTATGGTTTTAGGGGGGGTATGAGAGATCAGTGTTATAGTCAGCATACCCAATTAGTCCCTGACCCTCCCACTAACGTACCATCTTCTACACATTCTGATCCCGCTATGTCATTAGGGACACATAGGATATTTGGGCCTCCCATGTTGCATTGACCTTTATATCTTAGCCACCTCACCCATATTTACTATATACTTTGATGATTTCCACTCATCATCTGTATCATGCATTTGGCCATCCATCCATGCCTTCTTATTTACCATATACTTCTTTCTCTTCAAGATTTTATATTCTTTATTAGACTTCTTCTCCGACATAGTCTGTGCCTATGAGGAATACACTGGGACTCACTCCACTTATACTGGGTGATGTTCCTTTGGTTCCTACAGATCTAGTGGCGCCCATTGATCATATTATCACCGGTATATTTTAGAACCCTATGAAATCTTTATACCATTATTTATTTTCATCATACAATGTTTTCACATGATATTTATTTTTCATTCATAATAGAAAAATATACTTAAAGGGGGAGGTGGAGAACACATATGGATGTGTTGTGGAACCGCCACATGCAATTTATGGTGGACTACAACAAAGAAAACCAAATGATCAAAAAACAGGGCAGCAATGTCAATGTTTTTTTGGCGATGCTTTCCAAATACTCCGACATCATTCCCATTAGCCATATCTCATAGAGAAAGTTTCCAAATAAAGTCAAGGATAATGTTTGGGTACATATATGGGTAAAAAAATATATTTGATTTATTGTAATATTATTTTTGTATTTATATGTATTAATATTTTGATGTTAGCTTCAGTTTAATTTTCTCGATGGTGAGAGTGCATGACCAACATGTATAAAGGAATTAGGTGAGGTTTAGAGATCCTATAAACCCATGTGGTATATTGGATAGTGTGATAGAGTTGGAACAAATTTAGAGGTGGTTCCAATCAAGAATGAGTTTACTATAGAACTGTATTAGAAAATGATTACTCATTGGATGACTACCAAGTTTAATATATTTATCACATTTGAGGTCTTTAAATGACATTTCTTATGTTTTTCATTAATACCATATTCTATATTATTGAATTTTAATGAAGAATCATCTAGAAAAAATATAAAAAAACATTGATTCAAAAAAATACCTCCCCACTTTGGGGCGTACTACGATGTCAGATCACGAGAGGAAGTAGGTATGAAAATTGTTTATAACATTTCTATAAAAATTACACTTTCTATTGTTCCCAAAAAAATTTATTTGATTTCTAATGTTTTGATATAATTCATATATGAAATTCATTATTGGTAACCTATTTTCAATTATGGTTTCCTACTTTCAATATCATTATAGATGTAGGTATGGAATATTGAAGGACGTGTGCTTCGAGCAAAACTTTTTTTCTAGAGTAGAAAGAAAAAAGAAGTGTTCTTTACAAAACAACGCCATAGTAGATTGTATGTTTTGACTTTTTGATTGAAAATTTTAATATATATTTTGTGACATAATAATATATTTGTATTTTTAATAGGATTATTTGGATGCCCTTGATGCCCAGGAACCTGACAATTTTGGGCCAAATGATCACTTACATCAGGTGTCGGGAGATGAGATCCCTAGTAGATTACATTGATGACCTAGGAAGAGTATAGTCTCAACAAGGTATTGGACCTATTCAGCTACCATTTTTAGTACCACCGAGTTAGGAAAGGTTACGGTGTGATAATAAAATGCTGAAAAAGGGGTCACATATTTAGAATAGTGGGTTGATAGGGAAAACATGGAATTTATGAAACTGATGAATGTTTTATGTCCATCACATCCAATAGAGGAAAACATAGTTTGTGATGAATACATTTTTTTGATGATTTCATTATATAGTGCACCAAGTGAAATTCCTAGTGGTGGTCGAGATGATGTTATTCTTTTTAATGATGATGGTGAGGAAGAGGCCGAGGATGAGGATGATACCGAGACCGAGGATGAGCATGAGGCGAAGGCCGATGCAGAGGATGAGGGAGAGGATGAGAATGAGGATGAGGAAATGGATGAGGATGATAATGATGTTGGGGAATATGATTAGGAAGATGATGATGGTGATGATAATGATTTTGATGAGGGACAGATTGATCCATTACATATTTGACTGATATTACTGACATTTGATGTTTGAAGATTTGATGTGACTGAATATATGTGTGATTAGGTATGTCACCTTTTTCTTAACTCATGTAGCCTAAATACAACATAGTTTCAATCACAACACCATTTACCAATTTATTTCATCTTATTTGATAAAGTAATTTGGGTATTTGTATTTTAGTATCCTTTAGTCCCATGGATGATTCTTTTAGTCTTATAAAACTCATAATATCTTCCACATGTCTTTTGAATGATCATTTGGACAATGAAAAATTTTCTATCTTGAGAAAGATAGTAATTTTATATCTTGATGGAATGGACCTAGATTATCATTTGGTGGTAAATACTCCCTCTTTTCTCTTATTTAAGGGATAACTTCCAATTATGCCACCACTATGATAGATATTCTAGATAGTCCAACCACAATCAACATCTCCTACTCCTATAATCTTTTTTTGAGTCAAATATTATTTTGGATCCTACTTTAGCTAATCTATGATAGATCATTATGCCATGACATATGTTCTAATACATGGTGGTGTGCACTATTCCACTACTTGTAGACTTTCTTGAGGAAGTGGCCATAGACACATCCTGTAACAACATTATGGGATAAAATTCCATCACATTGACGTCTATTATACTCTTAATGGATACCCAGTGGCCCTTTACACTACCCAATAAGTCTTTGGTGAGTCATAATATCAACCAAATAATTCACTCAAACTCTTGGATGAAGAAATTGAGTTTATTAATTACTCTAATACCACTTCTTAGTCACCATTATTTGATTAATTGTCTTTTTATGATTCACAATTTGGGACATCATTTTGATCTAGTCTCATTCCCAATTTCCAAAGGTGATTTGTATCTCACCATCGGGGTGATGATGATGGCTCCCTTCTCCCATAAATTCATGGATGGTTTTTTTAATCACTATTTGAGTTACCATTCTACTCAATTTCATTACTACCCTTCATTTAAATATTACTATTAAAATAAGTACCCACTATCAAGAACCTATTCTTACAAATCATTCAAATATTGTAAATTCCAAATTCATCAATCAATAATAGCAACAAATTAAGGGTGGATTTAAATTTCCCAATCTATCTAGTGATCTGTTTTCCTAATTCTAACTTTTGTGTGGATATCAGCCATCTTTTTATGTGGAAAACATCCTTATTTTCAGATGTATTTAAGTGTAATGTTGTTCTTTTCATTGTTATCTTTTTTCCTGTCATTTTATTGTATATTTATTGTATTTTAAAGTGTATTTATAGGGTGGTGTTTTTTCCAATGTTGTGTCTTTTCAGGTGTTGTATTAGTTTTTTTTTCAGGTGTTGTACTTTCCATTGTGGTATACTATATATTATCTATATTAGTTTTATTTTCCTTATCATGCATGAAACTTGTCATTTATTTCACTAATATAGAAATATAATGACCATATGATGATTAACTTCTTATTTTAATGTGTTATTTATATTTTAATTGTTTGTTGAAAACTAATGGATTTGACGGTTGTTTGAATTTAAAGGTTGGTAACAAAATTCAAATCAGGATACTATTAAGAAGAAATTGTTGGAGAATATTAAAGACTAAAAGTTTTAGATATGTTAAATAAACCCTATGAAGATATTTTTTTTCAAAATTAGAATTTTTTTATGTGAATATAACGTGGATTTGAAGAAATGTATTTGGTGTTGTATTTTCTTATCAACGCATCTATTACATGTGACTCTTTTTCTATCTCAGTATATTCATATTATTTATGATGAGGTGAAGTTATTTATAATATACAAGATTGATCAAATATGATTAGAAGAATATTGGAGGCAATTTTGGAGAAGAATAAAGTGATGGTGGCCTTATTACGCCGTCTTTTTATCCCAAATCATGTATAATGATCATAAGTGAAGTAAAAGTGATTTTTGACCAATAAAATGAGAATTTTTCATGTCATTTAAATAAAAGATGTTTTAACAATGTCATGGTGTTGTAGATAACACACTATAGTGGAGAATAGAATGAGTTCATCTTAGAAATAAGAATTTTGTAGTGAGTGTCTGGGAGCCAAAAATTACATTGACTGCTCTATTATAAAATATTTGTGACCATTTTGAGTAAATTAAAAATTTCAGGATTTATGAACCAAAAAAATTTAAATGGGTTAGTTGGAAGAGTTGTTCTCATATTAATATTGAAATGGGGAATATTATGTTGTGGTATATTCCATAGTGGGAATGAAAAATTCCTATCTAAAATGTTGAAGGGGGATTATATTTTCATAAAATGTGTAGTGATGTAATGTTAAAACTAAAAAAATTATATAGGTCACACATGGTATTTTGGGAATAGTTTTACAATAGATCAAAGAGGCTGAACCAAAAATCTTAATACATTCTGTACTGAGGAGAGTCTACTATTTTTATGTTGTATTAGAGTGGTGTTTTTTTATTGTTTTATGTGTTGTATGCAAGTGTATGCAATGAAGAGGAGTCTATTGGCGATAGTGAAGATTTTTGTAAATACCCCATACCAATTTTTTAGACCATTGGTATAGTGTTGAATTACCAATGATTTATTAAAACCATTGGTAAAAGTCTATACCAATGGTTTATCAACCTTTGATAAACTGTGTAATGATGCTATATACCAATAATTAATGAATTGTTTGTATAAATCTATACCAGTAGTTATTTTGAAACAATTGGAATACTAAAAATTATACTTCCTTATACCAATGATTTTTTAATAACTATTTGTATAGGAAAATCCAAACTTCAAACTACCCAACGGTTTGGAAAACTATTGGTATAAGTTATACAAATGGTTTGAAACTGTTGGTATAGACTGCCATTCCAGTAGTGAAATTAAAGTAAATGATTCTAAAATTCATCAAAAGTAGTATTTTTTTGTAAAATATTTGTGTAACATGAAGTTTATAGTTAATAATATTATATTATTGATGGTAAAATATATTAAATTTTAATTCCATTTCCTTCATGACATTTTCAATGTTAAAATATGTGAATAGATCTTAAAATGGTATTAATAGTATTTTTTTCATAACATATTTTATTAAATTATTTTTAAAAAACATTAAATAGGAAAATTATAATGATAAGTAGTAGGAAATGTTATTCCATAGTAATTTATGAGACAATTTTTATCTTAGATGTAAATTTTAAACTCTTTTATATTGAAAAAGTTATTACCACAGTTACGGTTTAAAACAGTTAATGAATGGGCTCATAAAAAGGATAAGCTTTAAAATGACACTTAAAATAGAAAAAAAAAATTATTAGATTATTACATTACAACAATATACTCATTATAGTTTAATCCATGTCAATTTAGAACAATTTTATGTTAGTTAGACACATATTATACTATAATATTTCATATATTTCTAAAAGTGCCCCTCCCCTCACTTATCAAAGGACAAGCCTTGTCTTCTCTTCTACACAAATCAATAGAATTTTGGTCATACAAGACCTAACAAAATAAATTTTTAATTTACATACATATGTCATATATTCTATGGTTTGATCAGAAAACCAATCAAGGAAATATTTATATATAAACCTAAATAGGTTGTTTGAAGAAGAGGTATAGTTCTTAACTGAGAGTTTTCATATGATTAATTATTCTACCTACTTAAAATATTATTAAACAAATCATGAACTAATAAAAAAATATCTTCCATATAATCATATGTTGTTATGTTAATAGAATAACATATATCCATATCATTAATTCATTAAATGGGAAATGAAACCATCTTTCATATATACGGTGGACTACCGCCTCGCGATACGATGTAATTTGTATTCCATGACTGCCTTTCATGACTAGTTATAATGATGGATTTAATGTATATATATGAAATTAATGAAATAAAAATAATTATGTAAATATAATATATTTTATATATTCTTATGATTTCATCCACTAAAAAATGATAACATCATTCATGTGTATGTGTGGATTACCACCTCCATGAAGTGATGTGATTTTCTTTTCATGGACAAATGTCAAGAACCAACCTGGGTCGACCCTGAACCGGTCACCCGAGTCGGTCCGCGACATGGCCCGAGAGGCGTTACCGATCCTCCCGGGCTAGCGACAAGCACCAGGGCATCAACAGAGGCTATGGGAATGATTTCGCCCAATATAAATAAATAAGACTACAAAGATAATACAGAGCAGCGTAGAAAAGATAAACCAAACAAAGTGACTAAACAAGAATAGGAGAAAAAATAAAACTGAACAAACACGACATCCGAACAAACTCCGTGCGACCTCACGGGTCTCTCTCTGACTCAACGATCAAGTGTCGCCCTAGGAGAGTGCACTCAAGCTATAGCCTGCACAAACACTAAAAACAGAAAAAAACTATAGCCTTGAGTACTAAAACTCAGTAGGATAGCCCGATATCTATTCCCAATGCACTACCTTTAAAATAAAAGAAACATATTTTAAAGTTTGACCTACAATTTATAAAAGTATGTTTTTTTAAATATTCTACTAAAAAACAAAGTACAAACCATTGCCCTTAACCATTTCCAAATTTGGGTTCAATTCATTAGTGTCGAAGACATTTTAGGAAAATGGAAAGTGATGTTTAAATTTTCAAAATTTTACAAAGAGGATTGAACACTTCATTTGGAAACCATTTTTAGAAACCTAATCAAAAGAAATTTACCACTTTCCAAGGAAAACAATACACCAGAATACACAAAGTAAAACACACAGCAAGGGAAATGTAGGTATACATGTGAGCATCATAATCTTTTCTGCAAGCAACAGAAGCTGAATAGACATGGGTGAACCTAGGAGATCGAGAATAAACCAGAAGACACCAAGACATGAGAAATCATCCTTATCGGCATGTCACGATGAAATAAAAACGCACAATATGCTCAACCATCCTCTTTCAGGCAGGTCGAGGGAAAATCCCATAGTAATAAACCCAATATATCCACCTACTATGGGCCACTGGTCAGAACCATAACCTACCAGTGCAGCAATCATTCTTATAATATTCTCTCAATATGTCAGATTCCCATGTCTCAAGTGTTTAAAAAGGGGGTGAGCCAACCGATTCCAACCGAGCATCCAATCACATATATCCATATATAAAGCACAACAAGCATCACCCCAAGTCGCTCCATGGGAAAAACACTTGCCTTTAACTACTCACGTACTCGGGAGCCTCTAAGCGCGTCCTCCCAAACAATCAATTGCAACCAAGGCATGAGAGTCGTCCTAAGAGGGTTTTTATAAAAAAAATCATCACTTTCCATAAAGTGCCAAACGGGCATTAAATACATTTTACAATCACTACTCAAAAAAATTACAACTTCTTTATAAGACCAAACCCATTTTAAAACCATTTAAAGAACCCCCAAAACACTACTTTACAGGCTATCAATATTTTTATAAACCAAACCAAACCAAAACATTTTATTTTTTAAAATAAACTTTAAGATCCAACCAGAAAACTTCTCAAAAGAACCAAAGTACTTGTTCACGCTTCAAAAGAAATCATTTCTAATTAAACCAGAACTCTATTTTACATTCCGTGAATTATGTTTAAAAGACAAACAGGCATTCTTTCATTATTGGTTGTCCGCTCGTCAAAAAAATATTTCAAGCGTTCTGTATAAAATAAACGACCCTTTTTACACTAAATAATCATTTAATGAGTAACTATCTTATATTAAAAATTAATTATTGTATATTAACTTACATTATTTAGAATTAATAAAATATTTATTTTGAACAATTAGTGTGCACAAATAGCAGGAAATAATGTAGCATAAATTTTAAAAGCAGTGCAATGGGAACCTACCTCAAGATCAAGCGCGACGACAAAACAACCTCGGAACCAAGGCGCGATGACACAATGTGTGTCTGAAACCCTGTGATAAAGTCCAACACTTTGTATAATCAATATCAAGGACTCAGACACATACAAAAAACTCACTAGAGCACGTGAAACCAAGCGGCGGGAAGAAACACTCACCTTGAAACTAAAGCGCGGCGACGACGAAACCTCGAAAAAAAGGCTCGGCGATGGCGCTCACTCGGAAACGCCCTGCGCGGGTCCTAAAAATCCTAAACCTACCAAAAACAAATATAATTTGATAAAAACACCTAACAAAGTAAACACGAAAGAAAGAGTAGTAATAATGATAATAATAGTAATAATTATAACAATAATAATAATAAGAATAGTAATAATAAAAATAAAAATAAAAATAATAATAATAATAACAATAAGAATAATAATAATAATAATAATAATGATAATAAGATTAATAATAATAATAATAATAATAACAATAATAATAATAATAATAATAATAATAAGATTAATAATAATAATAATAATAATAAATATAATAACAACAATATTATTAATAATAATAAAAGTAAAAATAAAATAAAAAAAAATAGAATAAAAAGAGACCTGGATGGGGGGGTTTGATTCAAGAAGCCCGGCGGGAGGGAGCCGTGTAGGAGGCGGAGCAGCAAAGAGGTGCGACTGCTGGGCGTCGGATGCAGGGAGTCAGGTTGAGCGGCAGCGGACAGAGGAGAGGGACAGCGTCGGAGAGTAGAGCCGCTCCAAACCTTGGTGCGCGTTGGCTGATTCAAAGTGGGGCAGGAGGCGGCTGGCTACGGGCTACGGGAGGAGGCCCAAGGGGGTTATAGCTTGTGGTCACTACGGACAGAGAGGAGGGTCGGGCGCCGGGCTGGTGAGGAGGGTGATGGGAAGGCAGCAGGGAGAGGGCACAGTGCTAGGGGTTTAGCGCACCAGGAGGGAGGAGATACCGCTGGAAAAAACCAGCCAAGGGGGTTCTGTTGGTTTGAGTAAGGAGCGGAGGAGTCTGGGGACTGCAGGTGGTGGATGTGGCTGAAGGTGCTGAAACAGATAGCAGGAGGGAGGCCCCAGGGGGGGGGGGCTGTGTGCTGCACCAAGAGGGAGGAGGCAGAGCCGGGGGAAGCGAGCGATGTAGAGGGGAGGTCGCCTGGAGGGTGGAGAAGAGGACATAGGCGGAGGCGAGCAGTGGGGCGCGGGAGTTGGCTGCAGGAGGCTGGCCAGGCGCAGAGGGGGGTGAGGGGTGCAGATGGTGCGCCGGGGAGAAGTCGGGTGGGAGGGCCGAGGCGGACAGTGGGGGAGAAGAAGAAGGAGGTGGCGGCTCCCGCGGGGGAGAAGAAAAATATAAAGGGTGGGCCACTAGGGTTAGAGTGTAAAAAGAATAAATAAATAAAATAAAAGAAACATAAATGAAAATAAAAGAAAAATAATAATAATGAATAAATAAAGCATTAATCTATAAATATACCTCCATAAAAACCTCAATAATTCTAGTTGAAATAATAAAAATTTAGTAATATTATTAATAACAATAATACTAATAAAACTTATATAATAAAAATTTGTGTCAAACTTTAATAATAATAATAATAATAATAATAGTAACCACTAATAATAATAATAAAATGAATTCATATCATTTTAATAATAATAAAATTAACGAAAGGGCCACGCGGTTGCATGGGCGAAGCCGCGCGACGTCGCGCTCCACCCATGCGTCCAATGATGATGAACCCAAAACACGCACTTTTTTATCCTAAGTTTAAAAAAAATTCGTTCGCGATTCATACCGAACCCAAAAAAGAATTTAAGGCCAAGCAAATAATAAAATAAATTAAAAAACCTTGTCGGGGTGCGACAATTATCCCCACCATAATGCTTTCCGCCCCCGAAAATCCACAACACTATCCAACCGATCGATCAACACCTAAGGATTCCACACAACACGATCCAACCTCTTATCCCAAAGACATCACTCCGGCTACCAGCGGGACTAAACCTTATTGCCCGAAATAAATCACTAGCAGAGGGGAGGCCTGGACGAGCTCCCCACCATAAGAACTAAACTAGTATTCGTTAACGACTTTAGAGAAAATCCGAAGAGACTCATGGTGGGTCTCCCCACCATAAAGGACCGACCTATTAGCGACCAACCATAAATCCAACTTAGGATAGAACTGGGCCTTACCCAAGCTATAAAAATAACAGCGAAAATATTTAAACCACTCACTCCCGTCCGAAAGGGATAGGAGTTGATCCGAAAAGTCCTTGCAAACCAAAAACCCTTACCCCATGGTCTGGGAGGGAGGGCCCAAGGATTGGATCACTGAATCTTGGATGAAAAACTACTCTCGACTCACCACTTAGGGTTGGACACAAACCAAAGTCGTAACTGATTCACATCGGTGGCCCACGCAGGGTCACTGATCAGCAACTTACATCCAAAAGGCACAGTCCCAGACATTGTGCAAGGGATAAGTCCATCACGCACTGTATGGAAAGAGGAAAATTACAACAACAGAGAAACCAAAGAAGAAACTCTAAAACTTTCTCACCGCGACGATAGAGGCACGACTTTAACCAGACTCTTTAAAATTCCCTGGGGGATCCTGACTATGCGTCGGCTTCACTCCGAGACCTTTTGGCTGGAGATCTAATGGATGAAGCATCTTCTGCCTTGCAGTTAGGTTCTGGTAATCCCAATGAGAAACAAATATCTTTTTATTTGACAAAAGAAAGGACAAGATTTTAAAATTTAAAAACACACCAGCATTGAAAGCCGAAGTTCGTCAAAAGACCCATGACATTCCCATACATTTCAAACCCAAAACACCATCAGTACAACTACAACGATAAAATATCACTTAAACTAAAAGGAAACTTACACCAGAAACTCTGAATAAAGACCCAACATCACATTAATTCTGAGAACTTCCTTTGCGATGCTTCCTTACAACGCCCTGACAAAATCTTTGCAAGTGACCCAGGCATCCACATGCCTGGCAGGGCTTCGGAGTTCTTGGGCACTATGGCTTCTTGTGACCCTGCTTTCCACACTGGTAACACACAATAATTTCTCATGCCGAAAAGGTTGATAAAAGATCCTGAGGCCTCTTGATTCCACGACCTACTCCATACACTTTCATTTTCTTACTCATCTCCTTTCTAGAATCATCAACACTGCTCATAGGGATCGAAGGAGGGAGAACTACCTCGATCACTCCTTCCATCACAGCTTTGACCTAAAAAGCTTGTCTTGCCACATCGGCAAAATAACTTAGGTTGGACTCTGACACCGTCGACTGTAGATCAGGGCGGAGACCCACCTCGAAGCGTCGATCCTTCATGGGGCATTCGTGGCGTACTCTGAATCATAAGGGACTAGCTCCACAAAGCGATGGAAATATTCTAACACTGATCTGTCACCCTGCTGCAGACAACACATCTTTATCCCCTTTCTCACCCTTTCTTCCTCAGAGGAATACTGGCAAATGAACAAATCCTTGAAGAACTCCCAAGTAATCTCTTGATGGGGCTTGTTCTAAGACACTGACTTCCACCACATCCACGGTGAACCTTCAAGCATGAAGGTCTCAAACTTGACCTTCAACGACTCGGGCAACTCAATGAGGTTAAAGTCCCTTTCAATCTTCCAGATCCACTCCTCTTCCACGAAAGTTTCTGCTTGACCATAAAAGAGAGGTGGATCCAACTTCCGAAACTCAAGCATAAAATCCTTAGGTTGATCAACCGCACTACGATCACCCATCGAAGCTTCAAAAGGATAACCGCTGGACAAGGAAAAGTCAAAAAACCCTATCAATGCCAACTCAATGAGTGAATAAATACCTCAAAATCAAAAAATTCATAGGTGATATTTCAAAACACAAGGAAGAAAGTTATCATAACATCATAACTTTTCTCTTTGAAAACATCTTCAATTTAAAATAAGCTTGGTGGGTTAAACTCTTGCCGTTGGTATCCTTTAGAGTCTCACTCACATGCATGTATCTGTGCCACCCCAGGCATCCATCCACCATACCAGAAATCCATCCACATTTCCAACATACCACAATGCATGTGAGAACTCATTGGAACACCAAGGCCCAAAAGAAACAACTTCATTTTCCAAAAACAATTCATTCCTACCACTTATTTTAAAACAGTTTACAAATTAAACATGTCATTTCAAACAACCATTTTTTAAACCAACTTTTCTGATTCAAACCACTTTCAGAAATCAAGGGAAACTCAAAACAACTCAAACATGGGACTAGTGTTAGTGGGTGACTTGACCATATGGTTGGCGGCCATATGCCAAACACGTCACTGACACAGAAATCCTTCTCGGACTATGCCCCTAGCTCTACATGGCTTGCCAGGCCGTGCAGGTTGAGAGGACTAGTGTCCCAAACTACCTTTTTCATATCCCAATCGCAAAACCTTTCCATAAAAACCCAAATAAACAAATTAAACCGGACTTCCCATGGAAACCTGAGGATCAGTACGGCCAAGAGTTCGTGACGCTCTTCCCGCACCTACCCCTCAAGTCCCGACAATCCTACTCTGTCTACCTTGACATCCCAAATAACAAAGGGCGCTCTGAAAAGTGAGGTCGCTAAGAGCTGACCTCCTCTGATACCATTTTTTCATGAACCAACCTGAGTTAACCCTGAACCGGTCACCCGAGTCGGTCCGCGACATGGCCCGAGAGGCGTTCCCGATCCTCCCGGGCTGGCGACAAGCGACAGGGCATCAACAGAGGCTATGGGAACGATTTCTCCCAATATAAATAAATAAGACTGCAAAGATAATATAGAGAAGCGTAGAAAAGATAAACCAAACAAAGTGACTAAACAGGAATAGGAGAAAAAATAAAACTGACCAAACACAACGTCCGAACAAACTCCGTGAGACCTTGCGGGTCACTCTCCGACTCAATTATCAAGTGTCGCCCTAAGCGAGCACACTAAATCTATAGCCTGTACAAACACTAAAAATAGAAAATAACTATAGGCGTGAGTATTAAAACTCAGTAGGCTAGCCCGATATCTATTTCCAATGCACTACCTTTAAAATAAAAGAAACATCATTTCAAGTTTGAACTACAATTTATAAAAGTATGTTTTTCTAAATATTCTACTTAAAAACAAAGTACGAACCATTGCCCTTAACCATTTCGAAATTTGGGTTCAATTCATTAGTGTCAAAGACATTTTAGGAAAAGGGAAAGTGATGTTTAAATTTTCAAATTTGTATAAAGAGGATTAAACACTTCATTTGGAAACCATTTTTAGAAACATAATCAAAAGAAATTTACCACTTTCTAAGGAAAACAATATACCAAAATGCACAAAGTAAAACACACATCAAGGGAAATGTAGGTATACATGTGATCATCATAATATTTTCTACAAGCAACAGAAGCTGAATAGACATGGGTGAACCTAGGAGATCGAGAATAAACCAGAAGACACCAATACATGAGAAATCATCCTTATCGACATGTCACGATGAAATCAAAATGCACAATATGCTCAACCATCCTCTCTCAGGCAGGTCGAGGGAAAATCCCATAGTAATAAATCCAATATATCCACCTACTATGGGCCACTGGTCAGAACCATAACCTACCAGTGCAACAATCATTCTTATAATATTCTCTCAATATGCCGGATTCCCATGTCTCAAGTGTTTAAAAAGGGGGTGAGCCAACCGATGCCAACCGAGCATCCAATCACATATATCCATATATAAAGCACAATAGGCATCACCCCGAGCCACTCCATGGGAAAACTTCTTGCCTTTAACTACTCACATACCTGGGAGGCTCTAAGCGCGGCCTCCCAAACAATAAATTGCAACCAAGGCATGAGAGTCATCCTAAGAGGGTTTTTGTCAAAACATTTTCATCACTTTCCATAAAGTGCCAAATGGGCATTAAATACATTTTACAATCACTACTCAAAAAAAGTACAACTTCTTTATAAGACCAAACCCATTTTAAAACCATTTAAAGAACCCCCAAAATACTACTTCACAGGCTGTCAATATTTTTATAAACCAAACCAAACAAAAACATTTTATTTTTCCAAATAATCTTTAAGATACAACCAGACAACTTCTCAAAAGAACCAAAGTACTTGTTCACGCTTCAAAAGAAATCATTTATCATTAAACCAGAACTCTATTTTACATTCCGTGAATTATGTTTAAAATCCAAACGAGAATTATTTCATTATTGGTTGTCCACTCGTCAAAAAAATATTTCAAGCGTTCTGTATAAAACAAATGACTCTTTTTACACTAAATAATCATTTAATGAGTAACTGTCTTATATTAAAAATTAATTATCGTATATTATCTCACATTATTTATAATTAATAAAATATTTATTTTGAATAATTTGTGTGCGCAAATAGCAGGAAATAATGTAGCATAAATTTCAAAAGCAGTGCAAATGGAACCTACCTCAAGATCAAGCGCGACGACAAAACAACATCGGAACCAAGGCGTGATGACACAACGTGTGTCCGAAACCCCGGGATAAAGTCCAACACTCTGTATAATCAATATCAAAGACTTAGAAACATACAAAAAACTCACTAGAGAACGCGAAACCAAGCGGCGGGAAGAAACACTCACCATGAAACTAAAGCGCGGCGACGAAAAAACCTCGAAAACAAGGCGCGGCGATGGCGCTCACTCGGAAACGCCCTGCGCGGGTCCTAAAAATACTAAACCTACCAAAAACAAATATAATTTGATAAAATCCCCTAACAAAGAAAAGGCGAAAGAAATAGTAGTAATAATGATAATATTAGTAATAATTATAACAATAATAATAATAATAATAACAATAATAATAAGAAGAATAGTAAGAATAATAATAATAATAGAAATAATAGAAATAATAACAATAATAATAAGAATAATAATAATAATAATTATAATAATAATAAGATTAATAATAATAATAACAACAATAATAATAATAATAAGAAAAAGAATAATAATAATAATAATATTAATATTAACAATAATAATAATAATAATAATAAATATAAATATAATAACAACAATATTAATAATAATAATAAAAGTAAAAATAAAATAAAAACAAAATAGAATAAAAAGAGACCTGGATGGGGGGGTTTGTTGCAAGAAGACCGGCGGGAGGGAGCCGCGTAGGAGGCGGAGCCGCAAAGAGGCGCGACTGCTGGGCGTCAGAGGCAGGGAGTCGGGTTGAGCGGAAACGGACAGAGGAAAGGGACAACGCCAGAGAGTAGAGCCGCTCCGACCCTTGGTGCGTGTTGGCTGATTCAAAGGGGAGTAGGAGGCGGCTGGCTACGGGCTACGACAGGAGGTCCAAGGGGGTTCTGGATGGTGGTCGCTACGGACAGAGAGGAAGGTCGGGCGCCGGGCTACTGAGGAGGGTGATGGGAAGGCAGCAGGGAGAGGGCACAGTGCTAGGGGATTAGCACACCAGGAGGGAGGAGATACCGCTAGAGAAAACCGGCCAAGGGGGTGCTGCGGGTTTGAGCAAGGAGCGGAGGAGGTTGGGGACTCCAGGTGGTGGATGTGGCTGATGGTGCTGAAACGGATAGCAAGAGGGAGGCCCAGGGGGGATGTGCGCTGCACCAGGAGGGAGGAGGCGGAGACGGGGGCAGAGAGCGCCGAAGAGGGGAGGTCGCCTGGAGGGTGGAGAAGCAGGCAGAGGTGGAGGTGAGCAGTGGGGCACGGGAGTTGGCAGTAGGAGGCTGGCCAGGCGCTGAGGGGGGTGCGGGGTGCGGACGGTGCTCCAGGGAGAAGTTGGGTAGGAGGGCCGAGGCGGACAGTGGGGGAGAAGAAGAAGGAGGTGGCGGCTCCCGCGGGGGAGAAGAAAAATATTAAGGGTGGGCCACTAGGGTTAGAGAGGAAAAGGAATAAATAAATAAAATAAAAGAAACATAAATGAAAATAAAAGAAAAATAATAATAATGAATAAATAAAGCATTAATCAATAAATATACCTCCATAAAAACCTCAATAATTCTAATTGAAATAATAAAAATTTAGTAATATTATTAATAACAATTATACTAATAAAACTTATGTAATAAAAATTTGTGTCAAACATTAATAATAATAATAATAATAATAACAATAGTTACCACTAATAATAATAAAAAGAATTCATATCATTTTAATAATAATAAAATTAACAAAAGGGCCACGCAGTTGCATGGGCGAAGCAGCGCGACATCGCACTCCACCCATGCATCCAACGACGTTGAACCCAAAACACACACTTTTTATCCTAAGTTTAAAAAAATTCATTCGCGACTCAAACTGAACCCAAAAAAGAATTTAAGGCCAAGTAAATAATAAAATAAATTAAACATCCTTGTCGGGGTGTGACAACAAATCACATGGATGAATTTTATAATAATATTTAATGATACAATATGATATTTATGATATAATGATTATTTTTTACATAAGAAATTATACATATCTTCTTTCACTCAATCTATTTGAAAAATTATAATTCTACTCATGCGTATGTACGACATAATATCTCTATGATTGTACCCTAATAATTTTTTCATAACCATACTTCATGGTATGTTTTAAAATTATAATTAATGTATATAAATTCTAATTATTTTATTATTATTATTATAGAGATTCTGGAATAATTAACACTTTGACCATGGGAAATATACGAGAGATGTTTTGAAAATATGAACCAAATGTCTTCAAAACACCCGATGTGGACATAAATAATTAATTATATATATATATATATAATTGAAAAAAAATGAAAATATAATTTAAAGATAAATTAATAAGCCTATAAAAATTTCTTAAATGATTAAATAATTTATATAAGTTTATTATACAAGAGTTGAAGGACATACATGGAATGTCTGTACTGATGGTATGGGATTTTGTCTCAATTTACTTTCATTAATGTATATATTTTAATGTTATAAGAAATATTTATCTCATATGGTGTATATATTGAGCTTTTACATTTTATATCATGAATCAATAATAATTCAAGTTATTTTATGTTACAATTCAAATTGTTTCATCCAATTGGAGTCAACTTGAAAGTTATCAGGTGGTATTGGGAATCTAAAATCAATTTCCTTTTATTAGGTTATATAACCTCTTCAATGATTATATTATTCAAGAAAAATGTAAAATTATTATTTTTTATTTATTTCTTATTTACTATTTTTTTGTATTTACATTTTTTACACATAATATCTCCCTTGATAGTTTTTCAATTCAATGATATGAACAATGTAAGGGTTATTCATCTCATACTTTTATTTCTTTGGGACATATGTTTGATTTCTAACCAAAGTTATTTTATTAGGTGTATATAACACCAATTTTATAATTTATGTCCTGAATCTAATTAATTTATGATATTAAAGGTCTCATTATAATCCATTTCTTTCACAGGCCTAGGATTCAATGTTTACTGAAATGATAAGTACTTTAATGATAAAATCTCATTTTTTCCATTATTGTCTATCTAAAAAGTTAATTTTTGAGGGACAATATGCCCTCATTTTATTGAGAAATTTATCTTTTCTTGTCATGTGATTATTAATGGGTTTAAAATATATAATTTTCATTTCCTCCCTTATTGATTAAAGAAACAATAATAATGTTGTTTGTAATTGATACCAATCTTGTATATTTTTTTAGACTGGGGATCATTAGCTTCTATATCCATGTTTTATGAAATTTTTTCATGAATATTATTCTATAAACATAAATTTTTTTCTAAAATTATTTCATATGAACTTTTACATTATTTTAAAAGGATTTAAGATGAAATTTCTTAATGTTTTCAGTATGGGTCATTTTTAACTCTCTTTACAAAAGTTTTGTTTTTATAATTTATGACATGAATGGATTTTTCCACTTCCTTACCCATTATATTATTTTATGATTCCTTTATAAATTTACATGTTTATTTGAAAAAATATATATTTTTAAATTATTTTGAAAAATTTTAGTTTTTAAAAGTTATTTCAATTTGGAAAGGGTATTTTCCTCAAGAACGTTTTTGATGATATTTTGATGATATTTTAATTCATCAATGTCCAAAAACCATGATTTTACTTATGATTCACTAGTGATATATTATAATGATACCATCCTTATTATTTCTTTTGAATGAATATGATTATTTCAAAGATATTTTCATGGTACCAATTTCATTTCCATGGGTATTTCAAGCTATGTAATAATAATAGTTATTTTAGTTTAAAAAATGTAACCATTAATAAATTATGATTATCTTACAGTTCTCAGACAATGTTTATGATGATAGGTGATCATGATATAGCTCATTATTGTTGAAAATCCTATTACATATCTCCAATGTATTGGGTAAATAGACAAAGTTAATCGACTATAGGTTTATCCTAATAGATTATTAAAATTTATTGAGTAGGTTATTCCATTTGTAAGGGTGATTGTGTGAGGGATATAAAAAATGATGTTCCAAGTTACTAATGTGTCTTTTTTTATTGCATATTGTTCTAATGGATCATTTTCTTAGGTATTTTTTTCACATGGATCATGATTGTTAACTTATGTGGATCATATATTATGTTAAAGATGTATGGTATGTAACATATTTTATGATCCCAGTTTTGATGGGTGTGAATTCAATAATGTAATTATAGTTCATGATTATTTCGTCACACCCTTATTCTCATCTTATTATCACTGATGAAATTCAATTTTCTATTCTTATGTTTATCCATACTAATTATTTGAGCTTACTCTTATTATTTTTATTTTTCATCAGTTGGTGAAGAATTTTTTTAAGAATTTTTTTTCATAAAAAGGTTACTAGATGTGAAAAAACATAGTTTGGGATGACATAGATTTTTATGAACCTATTTTTTATGTATCCATGTTTTTGTGTAATATTCTTTCTAAATTATCAACTACTATAAATCTTAAAGGTTTTTATGTATGCAAGTAATCCAATATTTCCTTTTGACGCATTTCATTTAGATAGTTAAAATTAGGTCACATTTATTAATATCGTGATCTAAATATAAGTGTTATTTTTTAGAACCAGATTTGTGAGTTTAGGTTCTAGTGCTTTATAGTTTAACCATGAAAACTGGTCTAATTCATGGAATCTTGGGCATCTATATTAGGTACGTGTATTGTCATCAGGATCAAAAATTTATATTAAGGGGTAAAATAAGCATCTCATCATAATAATAGTGATCATGATATCTAAGGGGGAATAGATGGATCTGAGACATGCTCAGAATCCTAGGAAACTATGGTTTCCATTGTATCCTATAAAAACCTGAGGTCAAAACTCGACATCCCAGGAATTCATCATGTTTCTCAACAACCTGATTCTATGGTACACAGAAGTTAACCATGAAAACCTCCCCATATCAATTTTGTATAACATTAGTATCATTTGAGGATCAAAATATGGATTCCAATAAGCATATCTGCGAATCCCTGATGTAATTTTCTCTTCCTTCCCATGAAACCAATCATTACATAAAGCTCAAAATATTTATCCTGGGGATCCCCTACGGGAATTTACAACATTACCATAATATCACATCTAGACTATATGAAGATCCTCAGGAAGAATTTCTGGGCACCTTTAATTACATCAGAAGTAACTGAGTGAAAGAATAAATCCAATTCAGGGGATATCCAAAAGACTAAACCCATCACCTATATCTACATCCCTTGGTTTCACATCATAGATCTATGTTCTAGGGTATTACCCTATACCATATATACCCTTTACAAATATTCTATATCACTATAGTCCCAAGTTAAAAAGGGATCCTACTAGTGAGACATAAGTCTCATTAATTCATCCTTTACCTCCCTTGTATGTCATATTAGGGAGATTTCCCTTCCCATTTCCCAAGTTTAATAGGTCATCGTGAAAAACTGACCCATCTACAAGCCTTGGTATGGTCTTAACTCTCAATAAATCAAATCCTGGTGGGGGAGGAACACTCAACCCCTATTTATATCAATGATTTTGAAAGATATAGGGTATCTATCATTAAAAAACCCATTGGACATGCATTAAAATAATTAAATCCTCTCAATTTAAAGGTCACTAGGTCACTTTCCACTATATAAAACACACCCTTTACATTTAAATTTAATTAAATCTTACCCCTCAAGGGGTTTCAGTTTTCCATGGAATTTTATCTATTTTATATCTTCATCCATTAGTGGCCGAGATGTATTTACAATACATGAGGTTGTATCAGGGCCATCAATACTGTAACACCCCGACCCCAGTTACCTAGAGTCAGTGCATTATTTTAATATATTGGCATGGTAATAAGGAATCAGTTCCTGAAGGACCAATCAGTTTAGTATTCTTGGAAAATAGATTACATACATGAACGTTAGATTACACATTCAAAAATAAAACACAACACAAATGATCCTTTGATAACTCCATTAATCCAATAGATTTACCCTTAATATCAATCATAATACACTTCTTGGAATCCTAGGAAAATAAAACATAAGAAAGGGGTGACCTCAAACACTCATTAAGGGTAATAAATACAATAGAAGATAACATAAACATTAGGCATGTTGAATAATTGAAAACACATGACTTTACAAATAATAAACATGAACACTTTAGGGAAGGAATATGAGCTGAGTAAATAATGCCATAATAAAACATTTCCATGGGTATTATACTAGTCGAATAACCACATGAACCAACAATAATATTTTAATAATGAGGGAATGTATAATGCTGGAAATTCTAAAACATCTTTTCAAGGCCTCGGTGAAGACTTCTAAAAATGATTTAGGCCTCGGCTAAAACCATATATCAAATTGGGAACGGCCTCAGAGAATTCCATGTCTAATTGTCTCATGAGACCTACCGATGCACCGAGGATCTAAAGTGGGCTCCACCCATCACTTAATAAGTCAAATACATTCCTCATATGAAAAGGCAGTAACATAACATAAAATTCGTATTAAAACTAGCATACAAAATGTCAATACCTTAACCATAAAACATGAATGGTATAAAAATAACACATCCACAATGAAATATATCACAAAACATTCAATAAAATATGGAATATTTGTATCATAATAAATCAACTTCAAACAGGTTTAAAATCCATCAAAGGATGTTGACATAGATGAAAATGATTTGCAAAACTCTTTGAGAGAAATATCCCTTTTTCCTGAAAAAATTTAAAATATGTACATTTAGAAAGGAATACATTTAAAGACATTTTTAAATCCAATTGTCCCATTCAAATTTAAATCCTTTTAAAGGAATTAACATTCTAAAAACATTCATGTCAATAATTATAAATCCTTGAAAACTATTTTGAAATTAAGGACATTAATGAGAATGATTTAGAAGAATAAATATTAATCCATTTTAAATGATGATATATTTAAAGATTCCCTTCCATAAAACCTTAAAATATTCCCTTGGAAAATATTTTTATGAAACATGGATGTGGATGATAAAGAGGTCCCAGTAGACACTCACATAAAAACAACCTCATGTAATAAAGAGATTGGGAAATTAACCCTTACTTTGTACTTTCCTTTGGGAGAGGGTAAATTTAACAACCTGTATAATGAACATAGTATGTTATTAAATTATACAAGAACCATAATAATATTTATTATATCATACATGATTCATTTAATACTTTATAATACCGATTTAATAATGATTTCCTTGTTAACTTAACATTTTGGGTAATAATCGCTTTCTTTATTGTAGTTGTTTTAACTGGTTATTCTTGATCATATAATTTAGATCATTATTTAAATACTTCTAGAATATAAAACATGATTTAGGTATCATATATAATTAGAATATAAATATTTATTATAGATAGATATATGAAATGGAAGTCACTGTTTATGGAGATGATAGGTCGTATGTACGCATAAATGCTATTTCCGTTTTCATATCGTATTGAACATAAGTAAGTGAATAAGATATATGTAAGTACATATATATATATATATCCAGTAGAACTATTATTTCATATATTACATACTTATTAATAATATATATTTTTATAATCATCGATGAATGGTGAATGTGGTAATGAATCTCATCGCGTCGTGGAGACAGTAATCCGTACGTACACAGGAGCCACAACATCATTATATTGATGGTGAAATTGTATGTAATTGGATGGGATATCATATATATAGAATCATTAAAATATTATATTTTATTATATACATTAGATATAATCATTATTATACCCATCCAAATAATGAAGTTTTTGAATAACAAACTACACCACGGCGTGGAGACAGTAAGTTGTACGTACGCACGTATGGTGACTTTTTCATTTATAAGATGGATAGAATAATGAATATGGTTGTAACACATTTATAATAATACCAAATTATGTAGAAGGTACTAGAGTTATTATTTTTTTATGGAAACAACAAAGAGAAAATAAGTGGAAGAAGAAAAGAACTTGAAAGAGGGTGGTGAAATTATTACCTCTTCTTCGGGTGTTTCCTTTTGAGTTGATCAAAAGGGATCCATATGTTGTCTTTATGATCAATGTAAGGACTATAGTTTTATGTGAGGAAAGTTGGGAGGATATTTGGGTAGGGTTTTCCGATCCAAATGGCTTTTGAGGTGTGATTTTGAGAGAAGGGAAAGTGCCCTTTTATAAGAGAGGTAAGGGTCACCTTAGGAAAGGATTGAAATATTATTTTATAATAAAATAACTTTCGGTTTATAATGACTCCAAAATGATTTATTTCAAGGATAAGGTGTGGATGGGTCGAAAACCTCTCAGAAAATAGGTTTTAGACATGTTTAGGTCACCATATCAACCTTATCTTTTAGATTTAACTCTTAGTTAAATAGTTTGACATTTACCATGTCTCTTTGTATTTTTATATTATATGGTTAATAAACATACTATAAAATGCCAAGAGAACCCAAAGTTGTTATTTAATAACATATATAATATTATTTAATCCATTTGGATGAACCATATATTTTTAGGATTATTATATCATTCAATAATATAGTATTTGTTTTGAAAACTCATTTATGTCAATTTTGACATTATTTAATAATTGATTTTTGTTAAAGTCCTAACAACTTTATTAATTAGAACTAAATTAATATATTCAATCTTAACATGTACTATTAACCTATAAAATTCATTTAATTCATCAAAAGACTCAATTTACTTTTATTTGGATATTTATAATATCAATTATTTTAATATTTCATCAATAAGGTAATTAGTGAATCATCATTGTTTCATAAATAAATTACATTATTTAATGTTTAAAAATTATAAATAAAATACCATTATGTTGGAAAAAAATTATATTTATAATTAATATTTATAGTCTAATATATCTTATGTATAACCCTGTATTAAAAATGGTTTAGTTATTAAACATTGAATTTAACAATTTTAACTCTTCTTTAAATAAAATAATAATAATGATCCTAATCTAATCCAAGTGGACCTAAGGGATCATATTTTATTCCTATGGTTTTTTTTGGTCGAATAAAACTTATCCAATAGAATTAGGACATGTTTTGTGGTAATTATAATATCATTTTTACCTTTTATTACCCTATTTACTTTTAACAGTGTTAATAAAAGGAAAAATTTACTATTCACCAAAAATTATTTTCATCTTATTGAACCACATTTTACCTACATATATTAACCATGTTTCTATTATTTTTTAAATTCAACTCCAATAAGTGGTAAAATTAATTTTTATGCAAATTTGTAAATACTCCTAGGAGGTGGATAAAACATGGTAAAAAGTTCAATAAAATTTTTAGATATCTAAACATATTATAAAATGACTCCAATGAATTAAATTGAACATATATGGGTATTATATATCTATTTTGACTTAAAAATAATTTAATTAAAATAAATAATTATTTAAATAAAAAGTTAGTTTTAAATAATAACGTAGTGTTTTTCATTATTCATCAAAAATTGAATGTTTTCATAAAAATACCTGAAATTCGACCTAATATAATTTTGATTTTCCAAATTCAAAAATGAAGTCTATTTTACCAAATTCAAAACATAGAATTTTCATTTATTAATTTAAAATTAATTTTTGTTTTCAAAACCAAAAAGAAGGTTTTTAAAAACCAGAAACTATCAAAAGATTGACATGTGTTTATGTAAAATATAAATTTGAAATTACTTATAATGACCTAAATTGTATTACATGAAAAAAATAATCTAATTATACTTCAAAACCATTGAAATGAATAATTTAACTCAATATATTATTTCGATTAAAAAAGCTATTTTCAAATAAAACATAGTGTTTTTCACTCTTTGTCAAAATATGAATGTTAACAAAAAAGTACCTAATATTTATCCAAACAAAATTTTTATGTCCCTATTCTAAAGAATAATTTAATTTTTTTTTCTATTGAATATATAAAAGTGTCAAATACTAGTTTCTAAAAGTGTTCTCCATTAAAAGGTGGTAAAATTTCATTTTTTTAAAAAATACTTCTTTTATCTGAAAAAATGAATTTGATCTTATATTATGTATAAGAAACACATAATATAGATTTTAAAATTATATAGTGTATAAGATTAAAAAAAAGTTAATACTATTCATAACCGCTTTTTGAACAGCTAGTTTGGTAAGTTATTGTGCGCTCGAACTCAGTGTTTCTTGTAGCACAAGCTATTGAATTACTTTAATGAGATAACATACTATGAAATATTAGGGTGTTACATTCTCCCCTCCTTCAATAAATTGCGTCCTCGCAATTTAAAATTGTTCTTCGAAAATAAACGGTTAAAAATAGAAAAATACCTTTAGAAAACCAACATCAGAAATTGGGTTAATAAAATTTAGACTTAATAACAGGGAAAGGGAAATGAAAAATTCACCACCAAATTATGATCTCGATTAATAGAACATTAGTGTAAATTACGAACACATAATTAGAGGTAAAATGTAAATATTTATAGTGAGTTATTGAGGTCATAAATCACAAACGAGTATAAAATTGAGGGTCTCAAAGCCATCAATATAGGATGATTTAAAATATCATTAGTTTAACAAAACATTAGGTATTAGGATAACACACTTTTGGTTTTAAGATCCCTTCCCTAAATTTTAATAATTAATTTATTTCTAGAATAAAGGATATATATATATATATATATATACTTGACCAGTAGAGTTTCATCCTTCAACAAATTCATACCCAAACTCATATTTCACTCTAAAAGATAATAGAATTCAAAAATATTCCATTTATCCTTATCGTATAGGGTTAAAAAATAAATTTATATTCATTTGTAATAATATTTAAAGAAAATACATTATACAAACCAGGACATCACGTATGCCTGTGGTAGGTGATCCACCTTTGTCGCGCTTCTGTTGTGGGATCAAGTCTCATGGCCTTGTCGGACGTGATGGGTTGTTGCCCGACCTCCAGGTTGTCCTTTTTATAACCATCCAAAAATAATCTTAGGAAGTTTTTTAACCATAAACGATAATATCCATTGTTTAACTTGATCAATTCCAACATTTAGACTTATCCAAAATACTAATTTCCAAACTAACAGTCAAAAATTTATAAGGAAGGTAAACACAATGAAGATCCCTTTTTCCACGTAATAAAATGTGAATACCTTCATCAAGTATTCTTTTAAAACACGATTAGAACCTGAATTACCATAAAACCATATTTATTACATTCATTCTCCCTTATCCCTTATAGAATACTGGATATACTCCTTATGTCCAAAAATGTTGTAAACTACAACAATGATGGAATATTCCAATCATTAATCAGTTTCAAGGTAGTCAAGAATATCCAATATAATTTATCAAAGTCAATCATATCTTAGTCAAAAATCACTACCTCGGTATCAGAACCCTATTACGATTTATCATTCTCTCAACCATATATTTTTCAAAAAAAGAACTTGTTGTTGAATCACTTTTATTGGTTCCACACAATCTCATGCCCTTAATGAAATAGTACTGTAGTACAATCCTTATATTCTCTATAATTCTTATAACATGAACAAAATTAATAAAATAATAAAATGATACAATACTTTAATAAAAACATAAGAACTCTAATCCTTCCTCTCCATCTTTAGTAATATCATAGCTTGATTATTATCCAATAGCAACATTTGGGGCATACTCTGATGATTTGGACATTGATTTGCGTAGTGTACCAACTTCTTCCATATGAATCATTGTACATTTGAAACCTTTTTCTTACCCTTGCAATCACATACTTGGTGTCCTTTTCCTCAACACTTATAACAAACTCCCATTCCCTTTAAGAATTTACCAAGGTGATTCTTTTCATAGTTATCACATATGGGAAAATCCTTCTTTCCCCTCTTCCCTTTATCCATCATTCTCTCTTCCTTCCTTTTCTTATCTTGCATCCCTTAAAATCCATAAGACTCAAAAAATTATTTACTTATCTTGTTAACACATGATACTATTTCTTCATATAATGAGAATGCATGGGATATTACTTCCCTTTTAAATTTTGGCTTAATACCATGAATTATATGATCCTTATTAGTCATTTGATCACGTGTATTGATGGAATTCCCATTCCTTCTACTAGGCGCCATTTATAAACAATGGAATACACTAGGTTAGTTTATGAATCATAATGAATAATTCCAAACATGGAAAATAACCAACTTAAATTGAAAATATTATGCATATAATCTATAATCATAATATGTATTATTTGAGGAAGTATTTACTCCTAAATTATTCATAATGTCTTGTAATTAAAATGTGAATTATCTTAAGCATATCCCTCGGGAGTGTCATAACCCAGAGTGCAGCAAGGCATGTTGTTGTGTACCAAGATACCCTAGGTCAATCCTGAAACTCCTTATCAAATTTTTCACTCCAAGGTACATCTGTTCTAGATCCACCTCTACCTGCTCGTATCCAGACAGGGATGTATAGCTTAGAAAATTCAAAAAATCTCTATATTACCAAAATTCTTGGAAGTTTTTATATACTAATCCTCAAAGTATATCTTAGGGTAATGTTCTATAATTAGTGTTTATCTAAATATATTTCCAAGTTGTTGCTAAACTTCCTCTGATACCAACTGTAACATCTCGACCCCAATTACCCAGAGTTGGTGCATTATTTTAATACATTGGCACGATTACAAGTAATCATGTCCCGAAGGACCAATCGATTTAGTAGTCTTGAAAAATATATTACATTCAAGAACATTACATTACACATTAAAAAATAAAACACAACATAAATGATCCTTTGAGAACCCCATTAAGCCCATAATTGAACCCTGCAAATCAATCATAATACACTTCTCGGAATCCTTTAAAAAATACATAAGAAAGGGGTGAGATCAAATGCTCAGTAAGTGTAAGCAATATAAAGGAAGATAACATAAATATTAGGCATAGTGAATAATTGAAAACAGATTCCTTTAAAATTTATAAACTTGAACACTTTATGGAAGTAATATGAGTTGAGTAAATAATTCCATAATAAAACATAGTCATTAGTATTCTACAAGTCAAATAACCACATGAACCGTAATGTCCCGGATCCGGGTGCCACTCAACGGGTGCCCCGAACCCTGTTGGTCACATGACCTCAAGCACATTTCCCCAAATACCAGAGGCTGCCGACTAGCAGCGAGGGCCCAGGTATGATAGTGGGGAAACTATTCCCTCAATTGTCAAAGTGTAGCGCAGCAGAATACAATATAAAACATACCACAACAGCCAAAGAAATTAACCATGCACATGTAAAATAAACAACTGAAGTAAAACTTAACCAACAATTATATAGGTGATGATGCAACATGTCTCAAGTTCTAAGAAAACAACCAAAACATGTTACACAATAATACATTACAGTGCAATACAGAGTACAACAAAACAAAACAAAACATCTGGTAGCATCGCAAGCCTAAACCTGGTCCCATGCTCCCCTACTCCTCAGCAGCAATCAAGTACCTGTATAGGGACCCTTGCCCTTATCCACACCTACAGAAATGTAATCTGTTTGGGCCAAAGACATGATCCAAACAGGGTGTGAGAAATAAATCTCAGTAGGCACCCACCAAAGGCTCGTGCCCAACTATGTTAAAATATGAAACAACCGTGTGCAGTAGTAAAATGGAATAAACTTATCATTACTCAAAAGAAACTAACTTTACCAGTTAGGTTCCCATTTTATTATTCATTTAATCATTCAATAAATGGAAACCACCACAGTGAATTTTCTATGTAATAGTTAGTGTCCTCAGACACGCAAACCCGTACCCTTAGGTAATCAGAATCGTAACCCATAGGTAATTTCCCATATGAATAACAGACATTTCCCTCAGGCGTACAAAGTTTCGCCCTCAGTCATAGAGTCTATTGCCCACAGGCACGGAATAAGTTTCCCTTAGGCTAAAATATGCACTGCCCTCAGGCTAAGTAATACAATTCCCTTGGGCTAAACAAGTAACCAGTCCATTCCCAACATGTAAACAAGAAATTCAGATGCAATTCCTCTCAAGGAAATTTAATTAACATTCTTATAAAGGCATACCCTCGGGTATCCTAGCCAAACGGCTAAACAAAATGCACCCCCCTCCTCGGGGTAGTCCTGGATCAAAACAGAGATCCCAAACAATAGTTTACTATCACATTTATTCACCTTTACAATTATATGTATTTAAAACAGCCAAGGCCTCAGCCACATGACACCCCAACATGGTTTCGTGGCACAACGATTCACACAAACGAACACTAGTTGGAAATTAAAAACTAAGCCACCTACCTTAAATGCCCCTGAATGGTAAATGTGAACGTCACTTCTAGAAATTCCTAAAGACGATGTAGATATGGGGTAGAAACATTCACGTTCAAACATAAATAACTTCCCTTAGAGGAATAATTGTAAATAATTTCTTAATGAGAATGAGCGGATTACCCGTACGGTTCCAACGAGATCAACAGAGGCGGAAACGGATTCCTGGCATGCGATCTGGAGCCCCTTGAAGGTCCGACCCTCTCTCCCAACTGCTCCTCTAGTTCTAAGACAATCATGTAAACATGGTTGGCTACTTCGCATTTTAAGAGAAGAAAAAAAGACTACATGGTGTGTATTATTGGGTACACGGCATATACATTTCATTTTTTGTAACTGTTCCTTCAACGGCTTCTCGCCAGCGTGGAACTGTTCATTTTTCAACATGAGTACATATTGTGTGTATCCTAAGTACGTGGAATGTACTGCCGCACAGCTGGACACCGCCTTACTGTTTGCCTTCTGACTGACTGCACAGCATGTAAATTACCACTACATGGCATGTGGTTGGATTTTACACCCTTTCTCGTCGACATGGATACACACCCTATGTACTCATCCCATGGGGCCAAAGTACACGACATGTGGAAAAGTACATGGCATGTAGTCCCAAAATTTAGGAATTTTCCCAAATTTCCTTATTTTCTCAAAAAAATTAAGGAAAAGAGAAAAGAAGAAACTCGTACCTCAAATCTAAGAACCATGTTCTTACAAACTTCTCCGTTAAAAGCAATTCATCCTTGAATTTCCCTTCCAAGGGTGTTGAAGATAAATTTGTTAACATCTCTGGCCACTGGGCACGTACGTCGGTCTCCCGCTCCCAAGTTTTGTCCTACACTCGACCATGCTGCCCTACCAACTGTACAAGAGGAACTGACCGGTCTTGGAGAACCTCTGTGCTCCTATCCACAATAAGAATCTTATGCTCCTCAAAGGACACATCGATCTGAAGCTCAACCTCCTATAGCTAAAAGAGGTGAGACGGGTCTGAATTATAGTGGCACAAATGAGATATATGGAAGACGTTGTGCATGTCCCGGTACCTTTGTGGTAACTATAACTGGTAGGCAACCGGCCTGACTCTCTATAGAATCTCAAATGGCCCCACATACCTCGGTGAAATTTTACCCTGTCTCCTTATTCATCTATTGCCCAGCCTCAGTGAAACACATAAGAAAACCTGATCCCCAACCACAAACTCCAAAGGACGTCTGCGGTGATCTACATAAGATTTATGTCAAGACAGTGCGGTATCCATCCGCTTCCGAATCAACTAGACCTGCACAGAAGTCTCCTACACGATACATGGTCCCAATAAAGCTGCCTCACCTACCTCTACCCAGCACAAGAGTGATCGGCATGGCCTACCATATAAATCCTCTTAAGGTTCCTTCTCAATAGTTTCCTAAAAACTGTTATTATAGGCAGACCCGGTCAGGGTTATGTGCTTCTCCCAAGATCCCCCAAAGTATAGGATGCATGCACGCAGCATGTCCTCAAGAACCTGTATCGTACGCTCTGACTGGCCATCAGTCTGAGTGTGGTAAGTTGTGCTCAGAAGCACCTGTGTACCCAGTGCCCTTTGAAAACTCTTCCAAAAACGAGATGTAAAACGGGTGTCCCTATCTGAAACGATAGAACGAGGGACCCCATGAAGACGTACGATCTCTCAGATATACAAAGTTCTGAGATCGTCAACACCGAAGGTCTCCTTGATCGGAAAAAATTGAGCAACCTTCGTGAGTCTGTCCACAACAACCCACACGGCATCATTGCCTCGAGGTGACCTCAGAAACCCAGTCATGATTTCCATCGCAACATCATCCCATTTCCACTCTGGGATGGGTAACAGCTGTAACAGTCTGACTGGCATCTGATGCTCCGCCTTCACCTACTGACTGGTGGAACACCTCGTAACAAAACCAGCTACATCCCTCTTTATACCCGGCCACCAGTACTGACTTCTCAAGTCTCAGTACATCTTGGTAACCTCGGGATGAACTACCCAAGCTGAATCATGAAACTCCCGCATCAATTCCTCGCGTATATCTCTTGGAACCCATACTCGTCCATGGAAACACAGAATTTCATAATCACCTATTTTCCATCTAGGAGGAGGGTCCTCACTTGCCACTGACTCCCATAGAACTCGGCCTTCTGAATCAGATAGTTGTCTCATCCTCATTCTATCCAGGAGGGTAGAAGTCACAGCTAATGAAGAAAGATAGGTCTTCCCTAGACTATCATGCACCTCCAAATGCATCTCAGAGAACAAAGCCCTAAGCTGACCCTCACCACTGGCCTCTTGCACTGCCTGTATATGAGTCTTCCTTCTTAGTGAGTCAGCTACTACATTACCATTACCAGGTGTATAGGAAATCTCAAAATCAAAGGACTAAAGGTATTCAACCCACCTTTTCTCTCTCAAATTCAAGTCACGCTGAGTAAAAATATACTTGAGACTTTTGTGATCATTGAAAACCACAAAATGATCTCCCAAGAGATAGTGTCTCCAACATCTCAACTCATGAACAACTATAGCCAACTCGAGATCATGTGTCAGGTAATTCCTCTCATGTGGCCTTAACTGCCGAGACCCGTACGAAACTACTCAATCACCATGCATCAACACTGCTCCCTGCCCAAAACCTGATACATCACAGTAAACTGTATAGGTCTTCCTTTACTCTGGAAGTATCAGGACTGGTGCTACTGTCAACCTTCCCTTCAGATCCTGAAAGGCTGCCTCACAAGCTTCTGACTAAACGAACTTCACACCCTTCTTAGTCAAACCCTTAAATGGCATTGCTAAGCGGGATAAGTCTGGTATGAAGCATCTGTAGTGACCAGACCTCCCCAAGAAACTCTGTATCTCAAAAACGTTCTTAGGTTGCTCCCAGGAAACTACTACTCTCACCTTTTCTAGGTATACTGCAACTCCTGCCTCTGAGATGATATGACCTAGGAAGTGAATCTGGTCCATCCTAAAGTGGCACTTTGAGATCTTAGCATATATCTGATGCTCTCTCAGTGTAATAAATACGATCTCAAGATGGGTGGCATTGTCGTGTCGAGTTTGAAAGTACACCAAGATATTTTCCATGAATACTACCACAATAGAATCCAGATAAGGATGGAACACATGACTCATCAGAGCCATGAAAACTGATGGTGTGTTCGTGAGTCCAAATGGCATAACCAAGTACTCGTACATACCATATCTTCTCCGAAAAGCTGTAAAAGGAATATCTGATGGTCTCACGCACAACTGATGATATCCATATCTCATGTCAATCTTCGAGAACACTTGTTATCCAAGAAGTTGATCAAAAATATCATCAATCCTCAGCAAGGGATATCTGTTCTTGTCCATCAACTAGTTCAACTTTTGATAATCCACACGGATTCTGAGGGAACCGTCCTCCTTATTTGTCAAGAGGACCGGTAAACCCAAAGGAGAAGTACTGGGTCGGATGAAACCCTTTGACTGTAACTACTATAACTACCTATTGAGCTCTTGCAACTCTGGTGTAGCCATCCTAACAAGAGTAATGGACACCAGAACTACTACTGGAACAAGCTCAATAGATAAATCCAGCTCACACTCCGTAGGCAGACCTGAAAAGTCATTCGGGAAGACATCACTGAAACGATCAACCATTGGAGAGAAATCCATCTGACAAGTCCCCTGATCATCTAGATATAAACTCGGAATCTGTTCTGTCACACCACCTCGCCCACGATGCTCTGTTCTATCTCGACATGATTGAACATCTTATTCTCCATTGTATAGAAACTATCCTCCCTCTAGTGATGTGAAAGCACACTACGACGATAGAAATCTACAAAGGCTCGAAAGGGAACCAACCAGTCCATCCTAAGAATGACATCATATCTCATCATCTCTAAGACATAGAGGTAGAAAGTGACACCCACCAACCTCAAGGGGGAACTCCTTGCACCGACGCACACATGCCATTCTAGCTCCCAACAGAGTGTCTAGCATCATAACAACCAAAGAAAAAGAAACACAAATCTTGAGGCTCTCCACAATGGGTACAGATATGAAACTACACGTAGAACCTGTATCAAAAAGTAATGAAGATAAGACAGAAGATAATAGAATAGTACCTCTGACTATAGAAGGTACGGGATACTACTCCTGCTGGGTCTGTTGCACTTCATATGCCTACCTAGTGTCGTGGCCCTACGACACAGCCTGGCTACCCTGAGCTGTACCGCCCTGCTACCTCTGAGATCTTGGTGGCTGGCTACCATGGCCATTACCACCATCCCTACCTGCACGCCCTAACGTATTCTAGTTTCACGACTGGTAAGAAGCAGCTGGTCCTACTCCTATATGCTGAGTCTGCACATAACCCCTCTCACTAGCCACTGGTGGAAACACCCTGCAAAAGCGCTGCAGATGACCAATCTTGCCGCAAGCTCGGCACTCCACTAGATCATGTGGAGACTGCAGTCTCTTGTGCCCCTCTTTACGACACAGGTAGCACCTAAACTCCCACATAAAACATTCTTCTGGATGGTACTGCCACCCTGGGAGAAGTCCATATATCTATTCCTCTTGCTAGTATAATTAGTACCAGAAACTGGTGTTGATCCGCCCTGGCCCACACCACTAGCTTCTCGCAGGTTCCTTTCTATAATCAGCACTTGGTTCACAATAGCATGTACTGAAGGCAACCTGAAAACATTCACCAGTGCTCAGATGTCCTATCAAAGACCATCCTTAAAGCATCTGGCCCTCAACGTCTCATCACCCACCAGAACGGGTGCAAAACGCTGAAGCTCGGTGAAATGACCAGAATAATCCATCACCGACATAGCACCCTGCTACAGAGTCATGAACTCTCGAGCTCGATCTTCCCTCAGCGTCTATGGGAAGAATAATTCATAGAAGGATGTCTGAAAATATTTCTACTCCATGTGTCTATGATGCTCTGTCTGAGTGGTAACATCCCACCACCTCTTGGCAGAATCACAAATCATATAAGTCACGAGCTTGACCATCTTCCCTAGAGGCATCTCAAGATGCTCAAAAATAGTTTGCATAAAACCTATCCAAGACTCCACATCCTGTGGTCCACCATCCCCTGAAAATATAGGCGGATGCTGCTGTTCGAATATTTGAGTCAGCTCAGCCATAGATGTGGCAGCCGTTGGTGCTCCCTGAAAGCTCTGTATGAACAGCATAAAGCCTTCACGGAACTGCGCATCTGCGCCTGTGTCCGGTATAATGGTTGGTGCCGCATCTTGCTCTCCTGGAGGATCCACTGGTAGCCCATGGACCATCATATTTGGAGTATAATCATCGCCGCTCTCTTGGCGAACAACACATGGTCTTCTCAGCGGCATGACACTATAAGGTCAAATGCTCACCTTAGATCAAGATTATCAAAGATTGAAAATGAAGGAACCAAAAAGGGAACATGATGAAGAATGAATTTCACGATTTTCAAAAAAACACTACACGGTGTGTATACTGACTACACGGTGTGTACCTGACTTTTCTTCCCTTGCTCGGGTCCTTCTACACGGCTAAGCCACACGGCTCTCGTTGAAAAAAACTACAGAGCGTGTATATACTCTAAATGGCGTGTATGGTGTAATTTTCCAACTTCTCGTGCCATTTGTGACACGGCCGACTACTCGGCTTGATACTATATAGCGTGTTACACCTGCACACGGCGTGTACACCACCTCATTTCCCAGCCACACTTTCAGGTCCACACGGTCTGTCACCGGTCAAGACTACACGGCGTGTCCCACAGGTACACGACGTGTACTAGACGAGCTTCGCTGACCCGTGTTGTTAGTTACATGGCCGGATACACGGCTCAAACTACACGGCGTGTTCCATATACACACAGCATGTACACAAAAGGATTACACCGACCCATGTTGTTAGTTACATGGTTGGATCCCCAGGTCAGACTACACGGCGTGTTCCATAGTGGACACGATGTGTATGTCTTAAGGTCTCCCTCATCCGTGTTGTTAGTTATGTGGGCGGACTCTGGGTCAACACTACACTGCGTGTACATCCTGTACACAACGTGTTCGCCCCAAGAATTTCCCTTCCCTGTGTCCCTGCCCACACGGTCTATGACACGGGAAGAGACTAAACGGCGTGTACTTAGGGTACACTGTGTGTACTCAAATTTTTTTCTTTTATTCCCAAACAGAAGAACACATGATGTGTGTCTGAGTACCTACACATAATGTATCCTTGGTTTTCTAGACAGTAAGGCTCATATACTATTCTGGAACCCATAAAATACTAAAAAACAACACCTAAGTTCCAAATTCTGATCCGTGAGGGCGCATACTCCCCATGAATCAATGTTTAGAATCTTATATGTGTTATACAAAGATAGATAGTCAATGATCCACCAAATTCCGGTCAATGAGGGCCCATACTCCCCAAAAACCAATGTTTGGAATCCATTCTATCAACTGGCTCACACAAAAACACCTTATCACATAGAAGGTATTTATCAAAGCAGCTTTCACAACAGCATTCTTTTCTAGCACAACAACTATCAAAACAACATGAAATTTCTAATGCACCTACATGGCATGGAACTATGCATGGCATGTGATTTCTCGCATGTGCCTAAATGGTGTATGAGATGGCATGCCCGCATCTCATTGGGTTGCAACTAAATAGAACCCATGGATAAAATATAAACCGCACAATCACAAGTGCATCACCCAACAGTGAAAATAAAATCAATTGTAAAATTTGAAAAATGATAAAAATTGAAAACATACGACGTAGACTGTCTTTTCCCTGTACATGGGTTAGCTACTCCCAGACACAGCTTATTACCAACTACCATTACCATCCTATCCCTGAATAAGGTGCCAAATAGTAAGTCAAAGAAAAGAACTCCTCTGATACCACTTTGTAATGTCCCAGATCCGTGTGCCACTCAACCGGTGCCCCGTACCCGGTTGGTCGCATGACCTCAAGCGCATTTCCCCAAACGCCAGAGGCTACCGACTAGCAGTGAGGGCCCATATCTGATAGTGGAGAAACTGTTCCCTCAGTTGTAAAACTGTAGCACAGCGGTATACAATTTAAAACATACAACAACAGGGGAAGAAATAAACCATACACATGTAAAATAAACAAATGCAGTAAAAGATAACCAACAGTTATATAGATGATGATGCAACATGTCTCAAGTTCTAAGAAAATAGCCAGAACATGTTACACAACAATACAGTACAGTACAATACAGAGTACAGCAAAACAAAACAAAACAAAACAGTCGGTAGCATCGCGAGCCTAAGCACATTCCCATGCTTCCCTACTCCTCAGCAGTAGTCAAGTACCTGTATAAGGACCCTTGCCCTTATCCACACCTTAAGAAATGTAATCTTTTTGGGCCAAAGACATGACCCAAACAGGGTGTGAGAAATAAATCCCAGTAGGCACGCATCAAAGGCTCGTGCCCAACTATGTGAAAATATGCAATAACAGTGTGTAGTAGTAAAATGCAATAAATTGAGCAATACTCAAAAGTAAGTAACTTTACCTGTTATGTTTCCATTTTCTTATTCATTTAATCATTCAATCAAAGGAAACAAACACAGTGAATTTTCTATGTAACAGTCAGTGTCATCAGACACGCAAACCCTTACCCTCAGGTAATCAGAATCCTAACCCACATGTAATTACCCACAGACATAACAGATATTTCCCTCAGGCGTACAAAGTGTCACCCTCAGGCACAAAGTCTACTGCCCACAGGCATGAAAGAAGTTCCCCTCATGCCAAAATATGCACTACCCTCAAGCTAAGTAAAACACTGCCCTCAGGCAAAATAAGTAACCAGGCCATGCCCAACATGTAAACAAGAAATTAATATGCAATTACTCTCAAGGAAATTTAATTAACATTCTTATAAAGTCATACCCTTGGGTATCCTGGCCAAACGGATAAACAGAGGAATGCACCCACCCCCGGGGGTGGTCTTAGATCCAAGCAGTGATCCCAAACAACAGTTTATTATCATATTTATTTAACTTCATAATTTTAGGTATTTAAAACAGCCAAGGCCTTATCCACACGACACCCCAACATGGGTTCGTGGCACAATGATTCACACAAAGGAACAACAGTTGGAAATTAAACACCAATCCACCTACCATAAACTCCCCTGAACGGTATACATGAACGTTTCTTCTATAAACGCCTAAAGACGACGTAGATATGGGGTGGAAAAAATCCCATTTAGACACAAATAACATCCCTTAGAGGAATAATTGGCAAGAACTACTTAGAGAGAAGGAGAGGCTTACCTGTACGGTTCCAACAAGATCGACAGAGGTGGAAACGGATTCCCAGCATGTGATCTAGAGCTCCTTGAAGGTCCGAACCTCTCTCCCAACTCCTCCTCCGGTTCTAGGACAATCCTATAAATAGGGTTGGCTACTGCCCATTTGAAGTGAAAAAACAGACTACACAACATGTACTATTGGGTACACGGCATGTAGTTTTCATTTTTTAACTATTCCTTCAGTGGCTTCTTGCCAGCCTGGCACTGTTCATCTGTCGACATGATTAAACAATGTGTGAATCCTGAGTACACGGCATGTACTCCCGCACAGTTGGCCACTGCCTTACTGTTTTCCTGCCGACTGACAACACGATGTGTAAATTCCCACTACACGACGCATGGTCATCTTTTACACCCTTTATCATTGGCATGGATACACACCCTGTGTACTCATCCCACACTACTAAAGTACATGGCGTGTAGAAAAGTACACTGCATGTAGTCCCAAAATTTAGGATTTTCCCCACTTTCCTTATTTTCTCAAAAACACTTACGGAAAATAGAAAAGAATAAACTCGTACCTCAAATCTAAGAACCAGGTTCTTACATGAACCATCAATAATATTTTCATAATGAGAGAATGTATAATGTCAGGCATTCTGAAAAATCTTGTATATTCCTTGGCCAAGACTTCTAAAAATTATTTAGGCCTTGGCCAAAACCGTATATCAAATTGGGAAAGGCCTCAGCCAATTCCATGTCTAATTGTCTCATGAGACCTACCGATGAACCGAGGAGCTATAGTGGGCTCCACCCGTCACTTACTAAGTCCAATACATTCCTCATATGAAAAGGTTGAAACATAACATAAACATTCGTATAAAAAATAGCATACGAAATTTCTATTCCTTAACCATAAACCATGAATTGTATAAAAATAACACAACCACAGTCAAATATATCACAAAACATTCAACATAATATAGAATATTTGTATCATAATAAATCAACTTCAAACATGTTTAAAATCCATCAAAGGATGTTGACATAGATGAAAATTATTTGTAAAACTCTTTGAGAGAAATATCCCTTTTTCGTGAATACATTTAAAAGTAACACATTTATAAATGAAGACATTTAAAGACATTTTTTAATCCAAGTGTCCAAAAAAACTTTGAAAAATTTTAATGGAATTAACATTTTAATGAAAATCATTTCCATGTAAATAAAACCATAAAAACCATTTTGAAAACATGGACATTAATGAGAATTATTTAGAAGAATAAATATTAAAACATATAAAATGATGATATAGTTATAGATTACCTACCATAAAACCTTAATATATTCCTTTTGAAAAAAAATTAGGAAATAGTGTTGTGGAATATAAAAATTTCCCAGTAGATACTCACATAAAAACAACCACGGATAATAAAGGGATTGTGAAATTAACCCTTACCTTGTACTTTCCATTGGTCGAGGGTACGTTTAACCACCCGTATAATGACCATAGTATGTTATTAAATTATAACAGAGACATATTCATATTTATTATATCATACATGATTCATTAATGACTTTATACTACACATTTAATAATTATTTCCATGTTAAATTAACATTTTCGGTAATAATCACTTTCTTTATTGTTCGTGTTTTAACATTTTATTTTTGATCATATCATTTAGATCATGATTTAAACACTTATAGAATATATAAAATGATTTATATATCATATATATTTAGAATAAAAATATTTTTAATAAATAGATATATGAAATGGAAGTCACCGTTTATGGAGATGGTAGGTCGTACGTACGCATAAATGTTGTTTCTGTTTTCAAATCATACTGAACGGAAGTAAGTGAATAAGATATATGTAAGTACACATACACAAAAACACACACAAATATATTTATATATATATATATCCATTAGAATTATTATTTCATATATTACATATTAATAATATATATTTTTATAATCATTGATGAATTGTGATCGTTGGAATGAATCTCATCGTGTCGTGGAGACGGTAATCCGTACGTACACACGAGCGGCAATATCAATATATTGATCATGAAATCACATGTAATTGGATGGTATATCATATATACAGAATCATTAAAAACTTATATATATTATTTACATTAGTAATACTCATTATTATACCCATCCTAGTAATTATGTGTTTGAATAACAAGCTACACCACGACGTGGAGATGGTAAGCTGTATGCCCGCACGTATGGTGACTTTGTCATTTATAGTATGGATAGAATAATGAATATGGTTGTAACATATTTATAATAACATCATATTATTTAGATGGTACTGGAGTTATTATTTTGGGATAGAAACAACAAATATAAAGGAAGTGGAAGAAGAAAATAACTTTAAAGAGGGTGGTGAAATTATTACCTCTTCTTCGGGTGTTTCCTTTTTATTTGTTCAATAGGGCTCTATAGGTTGTATTTATGATCAAATTTAGGAATATATGATTATTTGAGGTAATTTGAGAGGATATTTGGTCAGGGTATGGTCAATAAAAATGGATTTTGATGCCTGATTTTGAGAGAAGGGGAAGTGCCCTTTTATAAGAGAGGTGAGGGGAACATTTGGAAAAGATTGAAACATTATTTTATAATAAAAAAAATTTCGGTTTCAAATAGCTCCAAAATTATTTATTTCCAGGATAAGGTAAGTATGGGTCTAAAAAATCTCAACCAATAGGTTTTAGACAAGTTTAGGTCACCAAATTGACCTTATCTTTTAGATTTAACTCTTAGTTAAATAGTTTGAAATTTACCATGTCTCTTTGTATTTTTATATTATATGGTTAATAAACTTACTATAAAATACCAAGAGAATCCAAAGTGGTTAATTAATAACATATATAATATTATTTAAGTCCTTCGGCTGAACCTTATATTTTTATTATTATTATGTCAACCAATAATATAGTATTTGTTTTAAAAACTCATTAATGTCAATTTTGACATTATTTAATAATTTATTTATTTTAAATTTTAAAAGAATTTATTAAATCAAATTAAATTCATATATAATATCCTAACATGTCATATTAACCTATAAAATTCGTTTAATTCATTAAAAGCCTCAATTTACATATATTTGGATATTTATAATATCAATTATTTTAATATTTCATCAATAAGGTAATTATTGTATCATCATTCTATCAAAAATAAATTATATTATTTAATGTATAAAAATTATAAATAAAATACAATTATTTAGGAAATCTTTTTATTTTTCCAATTAAAATTTTTAGTAGAATTTATCTTATGTATGTCCCTATATTAAAAATGGTTTAGTTATTAAACATTGAATTTAACACTTTTAACTATTCTTTAAATAAAATAATAATAAATGTCTGAATCTAATCCAAGTGAACCTAAAGGATAATATTTTATTTATAAGGTTGTTTTTGGTCAAATTAAACTTATCCTATAGAATTAGTACATGTGTTATGGTAATTATAAAATAATATTTATCCTTAATTACCCTATTTTCTTTTAATCCTGGTAAATAAAAGTCAAAAGTTATTATTCAAAAAATCTTATTTTCATCTTATTGAATGAAATTTTATTTACTTATATTAAACCTTTTTCTTGTATTTTTGAAATTTAACTCACAGAAGCGATAAAATTAAGTTTAATGCAAATTTGCAAATGCTCCTAGGAGGTGGGTAAAAGACAGTAAAAAGTTCAATAAAATTGTTATATAGCTAAACTTATTATAAAATGACTCCAATGAATTACATAGAAGTTATATAGGTATTATATATATATATTTACTTAAAATTAATTTAAATAAAATAAATTATTATTTATATAAAAAGTCTGTTTTAAATAATAACGCAGTGTTTTCCACTATTCATGAAAAATTGAATGTTTTCAGAAAAATACCAAAAACTAAACCTTAGCTAATTTTGATATTATTAATTCAAAAATAAAGTCCATTTTACCAAATTCAAAACATAGAAGTTTAATTTATTAATTTAAAATTAATTCTCATTGTCAAAATCAAAAAGCGGGTTTTAAAAAGTAAAAACTATCAAAAGATTGGCATCTGTTTATATAAAATTTAAATGTGAAATTACTTATAATGGCCTAAATTTTTTTAAATGATAAAAATATATTATTATTATATTTATAAACTATTCAAATTCATAATTTAACACTATAAATTGTTTTTTTAATAAATATGTTTTCAATTAAAACATAGTATTTTTCACTATTTGTCAAAATATGAAAGTTATCAGAAAAGTACCAAAAAATTAACCACACTAAATTTATATGTCCCAATTATAAATAAGAATTTAATTTCATAAAATTGAATTTATAAAAGTTTCAAATATTGGTTTTAAAAAGGGTTCTCCATTAAAATTCCGTAAAATAGCATTTTTTTGAAAAATACCTTTTTATATGAAAAAATGAATTTTCTCTTATATTATGTCTAAGAAACACTTAATATGGATGTTAAAATTATAGAGAGTATATAAGATTAAAAAATTAGTTAATACTATTCATAACCTCTTTTGGAACAGTTAGTTTGGTAAGTTGTGGTGCGCTCGAACTCGTTGTTTCTTGTAGCAGAAGCTATTGAATTACTTTAATGAGATAACGTACTATGAAATATTTGGGTGTTATAAATAACTTATAAAATTAAATATTAGGGATTAATTTTTATTACAAAACCTAAAAAAATGTAGTTTGAACACTTCCTTATGTCTAGGGGAAACACATACCTCATACATATAAGTAAATTCCTAATACCATTGGCTAGATTCATACGGAACACCTACCTCAATAAAAATTGAAATCAAATTTTAAGGCTGCTTGACAACTCTAAATGTAGGTCGCCAATCCCACCTGACCTTCATCCCAAACACAGAGGCCCTAACTCATATAAAAACCACCAACTTAATTATTTATAATAAAATTATAATTAATTAATTAGAGAAAAACAATCCTAAATAATTACATATTTTAATTAAAAAATGCATATTTTTATAAAAGCTCACAGATCAACCTCATCAATTTGAAACCACAACAAATAACTCTCTAATAGTTTTTGATGCACTCCCAACAATATTTTAGGCCAAAGGACTAACACAGGATCATAATTACATTATTAATTTAATTTAATTAATTTTCAAAAATCTTATAAAATTCTAAATGGTAAAATACCTCACCAGAAAAAATGCATGAAAATAGAGAGACACCATCTTAAGAAATTCCCAATACAGGCAGAGGAAAATTACCAATAGGCGATGATGATTCAATTATAAATATAATTTAAAAGGGATAAAAAGATTAATGGAAATAAATATGAATTACTATAATTAATAAAATGTGTGGATATGAGAAGATATTATCATAGGATTACCTCTTCCCAAGGCACACAAAATACCCACGACACAAAGTTGATTCCATAACACCCCAATAGAACCAGTATTGAAAACATAACTAGGAGAAATTAATATCAATATGAGAGGAGGAGAAGATGAAATAAGGTTACCAAAGGGATTAACATACCATAAATTTCTATAAAATTTGGACAATATCTCCACCCACATCAATAGTGAATATAGGAGCAAGGGGGAGAGGCCTCTCGATTTTCATACCAAGAAATAGGGGATTGGAGGGGCTACTTGAGGGGGAAATTGTAATTTTCCTTCTTTAAAGACCACCATCGAGTGATTGGTTTTTTGGTAGTTTTCCTTACACATTCCAATGATTATCTCCCTAGGATGATTCGATCCCACTACACCTATCCAAACCACATACCAAGTCCAAAACCATATTTAGAGGCATTCAAACTTTTAGAATTTTATTTCAAATCTTGGTTCTAAAAAAACAGACCACTAAACTCAAAATTTCAATTTCTTCAGAATTTTTCAAACTCATAATGACATGGGGTTTTATAGACCCTGTGATTATTCAAGCCCTATGATTTTTTAACATGCAAGAAAACAAAGATATAGTGGGTTTGAGCTATTAAAATATTGTAACTAGGGATATACATATCATTGAATTATCTTAAAAAACTATATCGGAGAAATTCACATCATATAAAGGAACTAGAGAATACTATAGACCCTAGGGGTAATGAAATATAAGGTATAATTGGAAGTGAAGTTCTGTAATATGTGGGGGAGAATCTTGGATTAGGATCATGACATAAAAAATAAAATGAAATCACCTCCCCTAGAATCAGGGGATGGGATTGAGCCGCCAACATCTATTGCTATGTTATTAGAGACCTAGTAAAAGTTATAATTCACAATAAATATTTGTATTATATATTTACATATTAGATTTATATTTTACGAGTCAGGAGATCAAATTTTATTAGGTTATTAAAGAGTTTTTTCTTAAAAAGTTTGTATGATTTTTATGTGCACAAGCAGAATAGTTGAAGTGTAGTGGTATTTCTAATAATATATACAAATGATATAATGATTATTAGATATGATTTATCAATATTATAAACTATAAATATGTATTTGAATAAATTATTATCAATGAAATACATTTGTGATATTCCTTACAATACACTTTTTTGGAAGTATTTCCCTCTCAAGGAGGACTCGCTCTCATCTAGGGTTTCCCATTGACGACAGATTGGAGGGGGAGGCTTGACTGCTACCTTTTTGGCATCATCTCCCACTCCCCCATATAATCCTTTTACTTTATCCCTCACTTATTCCACCTTTTTCTTTCTTAATTGATGTAATTTGTTTCTTATTCATCTCTATTGGCAGCTCCCCCTTTGGGAGTAGTGGTCCGTCCTTTCTCGGTGATTTCAAGGGTTCCCTCTGCTTCCTTCTTCAACCATACTTCCTCTTTTTGGTCTCACGTGAGTTCTTGGATGATGTTATAGATCCCTCTTCCTCTACCTTTTTCCTCTCCCCTGATAGTCCCTTCAAATTTAAGTCTTTTCGTCTCCCCTGATAGCCCCCTAGGGGTTTTTTGTGTTTCTTTTTTAAGATCGTGGGTCTTCAAATACCTTAGGTTGCTTCCTCTTTTATATTGCTTCCTTACACTTAATTTCAGACCCCATCTTGGTCTAGTGCATGGGCTAACATGCTATATTTGGATGTGTTGATTGAGCGTATCTGGGTGGATTAAGAACCAATACCTGTGATGGTGTTTTTTTTCTGTATGTGGTTTTCCTCTTATTTGATGGCGGTTTTTTTCTGTTTTGTTTTCAGTGTGTTTACTTTTTCTATTAGCTTGAAGGTTTTTCTAGCGATGATTTCTTTGGTGAATGGTTCATCTTGCTGACTAGTGGTGTCCATAACTTTTCCTGGGTTCTTATTTATTTTGGACGGTTATGTTTAGAGTATTATATGAGTGCTAGATCCTATTTTTTCTCGCACAGTGATGTGGTTGATTTGTGTTTTTCATAGTTATTTTTTGTTTTTGGTGTGGTGATGGAGTCAATGTCAAAAATTATTATAAAGGTGAAGTGATTATGGTTATTTTAGTTAAGTTTATGTTGGTTGATATTGTTTTTGGTGTTTGTGAAGATGGTGTTTTTTGGGTACAGATGCAGTGGTTCCAGTGATGCGGATGAAAGGCAACGTTGATGGTAGTGTTTTGATTGGTGAGGAAAAAAGTGGTGTTGGCAGGCAATGATGAAAGTGGTAATGATGACAAGATAATAGTGGTGACAATGATGCCCTTCTAGGGAACTGTGCTATTTTGACCTTCTAGCACCCATGTGGTATATGGTTATTGCTAAACACTACTACAAAATTTGGTTTATCTAGAGTTAGGGTTTTTACAGCACTTGCTAAAAGTTCTATTAAAAGAACTCTTTCTTAGCACTAGAAAAAGTGTTGTTGAAGGGGTATATTTATCAGTGCTTGTCAAAAATAACTGATAAAGTTCCCCTATTTATTAGATCTAGTAAAAAAGGGAAAATAAAATTAGAATTTATTAGAACTTCTAAAAAACCACTGATAAAAGGGGTCTTTATCACTGCACATAAAAAAGCACTAATAAAAGGGTGGTCTTTATCAAAGATTATTTATAATAATTGATAATGTCTACCACCTTTATCAATGCTTTTTTCTTGGGATTATAATGGTTATACTTCAAAAAAAATTATATTTCATTGAAGGACAACCCTTTGTGATGTTATGGAAATTTAGAGCCCTTCTGGGCATCTTTTGGCATCAATATAGGTGATTGAGGGTTATCACTGATCAAAGAGGAGTACATATCATCCCAAGCTTCACTTTTATATGTGGTAGACCAAAACGGACACCCAGTTCAACACTTATGGCCATTTGAAAGTCTATCTAATGTGAAAAATCGTTAAAACCCCTAAAACACTAAAAACCATAAAAACCCTGAAAAAATCATAACGTTCAATTTGAGAGTTTGTTTCAGCTCCAAAACAATTAAAATAAAATCTTATTAAATTATATAAGACCAAATAAGATTTAAATCATGTGATAATCAAAGGAATAAAGTAAATTATTGTTCCAAAAAAATCAGAAATCGAACTCGAACTTCAAAAAATCATAACTTTGGATCCAGGTGTCCGTTTTTTCTCTTCCACACATCAAATCGAATCATGCGATGATATCAATACCTGAGATAGTATTGTATTGAGTTAAAATAGATCTATCAAGTTTTTCAATACTAGAATGGCCTAGAGGGCCTCAAAAACCAGTTTTTTTGTCCCGACCCCAATTTCATAAAATTCAAATGACTATAACTTCTGATATAGGTGTTCATTCATAATTTACCACATATCATATCAAATATCATTTCATTATCTTCGATTTTACTTGTTTTGGAGAAAAAACAGACACCTAAATCAGATGTTTTGGTTGTTTCATGGCTTTTTTGGGTTTATGGTTTTTAGAGTTTCTTAAATTTTTTATGTGTTTTAAGGTTTTTTAGCGTTAATATCCATTTAAAAAAAATATAAATAAATATGTATTTAAAAATATGTGTATAACTATATATATAAACATATATGTAAAAATATATAAATATATGGATAAAAAATGTAATTAAATATATATTAATATATGGATATATCATAAAAAGTAAAACAAAACATTATAGTGGAGTGGAAAAGGTACTGGTGTATAAGCTGGAGGTCTCAGGTTCTAAACTCGCTGGAGGCAAGGGCGTGCGCTGGGGGTGGGATTATCTAAATGAATGAAATAGGTGTGGTGGAAGCACAGATAAAAGGGACAGGGGAGTACTGATAAAGGCGGGGGCATGAAAAATATATACCCTTTATTAGTGGGGCCTTTATCAGCATTTTTTAGCATTATTGAAGGCATCTTTCAATAGTGTTGATAAAGGTGCTGATAAAGGCGACCATTAACATCCCTAAAAAGCACTGATAAATGTCTCCTTTATCAGTGCTTTTTGTAGCACTGTTTAAGGGGGTCTTTATCATCGTTTTTTATGCTCTCTATTAAAGCTAACCATTTAACATTGCTTACATTATCAGTGATTCTATAACATTGATAAAACCCTTTTACTAGCTCTGTTAAAGTCCCAATTTTTAGAGGTGAAACCAAAAAAAGGATTTTTAAAATCATATAAAATTTAATTTTCAGTCAAAGAAAAATACATGGGTTTTTTAGTGTACATACTAGGTATTAATATATAATCAAATGGATCTAATAAATTGTTTGAAATCAGTTTAAACACATATATTGGTAAAGTATTAAAGTGGTTTAGCATGGAGAACTCTAAAAGGGTATCATTACTAGTACAACATGACAAGGATATTAGGAAGATTATAGATCCCTCTAAATAGTTAAAAATGATGTATATACTTTCTTATGCATCTATGATAGGATCCATCATGCATTCCATATTGTCCACTCAACTAGATGTCACTTATGTGTTGAGAAAAAAATATACCAATCCATTCCTAGTGAGAGTCACTAGATTTATATTGAAAATATTCTTAAGTACTTAATAATAACTAATTATATATTCTTGGTATTTAGAGGAGTTGATCTCATTAAAAGGGGTTACACTGATGATATTTTCCATTACAATAAAGATGATATGAGATCTCAGTCTTGTTTTTCTAATTTTCTTAAATGGTGGAGCTATTAGTTGATATAGTTCTAAATAAGCCACCATTACAGACTATAAAAGAGACGCAAAGTACATATATATATTTGATGTTGTGAAGTCATATGTTTGAATTAATAAGTTTATGTCTAATCGTGGGTTGGTTCTAATCATTGATGGAGAAATTGACTTTTAATATGACAATCATGGAGATACTTCTCAATCTAATGAACTCGGATATCACAAAAGGGCCAAAAATATATTTCTAAAATACCAAATCATTTGAGAGGTCATTGAGAGATTTGGTGTGAACAACTATTGGGTTGATATAGAGGAGAATATAACAGATCTATTAATGAATTATTACCACAACAGAATCATAAATATCATATTGAATATCTTAGTATAAGTTGCATGAGAGATTGGATATAATATTTGTAAAATGTATCATGATTTTGTAACAAATTAATTATCTATTTATCCTTAATTAATACGATCTGAATGTTAGTTTATATAAATTGTGGAATGATAATATCCACTCAATGTATTCTTTTGAGGTTTACCTAATCGATTTTCATCACATAGCTTTATGAGTTGTGATGATATGTTATGGTTAGAATGAGTAGAATCCCATTCTCAGTATAATGACTTGCATATAAGATAAAAAGAATATAATTATGAGTTAATAAGTGGAGACTTATTGTATGGATTAAACCACCAATGTATATCCTTTTTAATTTCATACAACCATTGATATACTTATGGGTGTCTGCTTGCATTCAATCCCAGTTACATGAGGATAGTGATATACCTAGCATAAAAACCTCCTTACAATGATACCTTCATTATGAAAACTATTAGGATTAGCTAATTAGGGGTGTTTGGGTATTTTTCTAATCATTTAATCAGTTGGATCTCAACTAAGATGAGGTTTTTCCCCTCGTATGATGAGAAAAGACACTCGAGACCCTGTTTGAATTAGATTTAGGAAATGAATGTCCATGATCATTTGAGTGACATGTGATGTGCTCAACTACTTAGATGAGGTACATGTGATTTGATCATATTCTAGATAAATGAAATGTTACATATTCATCGACCTACTTAGTCTATTTTATAGAATTATTAATATGTGAGGTGACCTATACTAGATTGACATGTTCCATGTATAGTGGTCACTCTATGTCATCGAAAAATAGTATATAAGTATACATGCGATTTAGATGATAAATATTTTTTTGGATATGGTCATATATAGATAAGAGTATGTTTGAACGCAATCACACTAAGACACTTCATAGATTGGGTTACACTGATGTTGTGCTAAAGGATTATAGTTTTTACATATATGAAATAAGTATTTCATATTTTTTTCAACACTAAAAAGACCCTTAGGGTCATGCAGCTAGGCTATAGAATAAGGATTCAATATTGGATATTTTTTTCATAATTAATAGAGTTTGATAAACCATATCCAAATAAGTTTGGAAGGATTCAAAAAGAGTTATGAATTTTCTTAAAAAGTAATTATGGTATTTATATGAAATTAGAAGATCATTGCATATAAACTAAAATAGTTATATAATATTTTATAAAATATATAAAATTTTAACTAGGTATAAAGGCGTGAATAGGATACTATTATAATATCCTTTTAGTATTTATCATAGTGTATGAAATATAATGATACGGGATATCGAGTTCTTATCCACTTCCATATATTCCAAAATGATTTCCTTTGGTTATGTGTCATTTAGATGATTCATTCATGGATAAAAAAATAATCCATGATTATTTTAAGTACCCAAATGATCGTAGAAAAATAGAAATCTGTTATTATATTGTATAATGTCTTAAAATAATTTGAAGACAACACTTGAACCCCTTTATTGAATAGAGATGTATTATATAGCGGTTGAGATCTCTCCATTGAATATACATGATATTGTATAGCCTAATCCAAATCTATCTTTATCCATTTTGACTGTGAGTCTTTTTTAAGAAGTTTCTAATAATACTCTTGAGGTCAATGGTCCTCATATTATGAATGAAGATCCCAGAGGACAATGTACCACCTATGAAGGCAATAATATTTTGGTTTTCACTCGGTGATCACAATCTAGAAAACTCCCATACATTTAAATGAGATTGTGTTACACTAAAGGTATTAAATTTTATTTATAATCTATGTTTTTAACATATAGGTTCTTTTGAAGAATGATTACACAATATATGGTTTTCTAACACTACCATGATCATATAAAGATCTTCCAATATTCATCATTGAAAAGTTCCACATTGGAAGGAATATCACACATAGTATTTGAAGAGGTCTCTCTAAAGGTTCACCTAATTTAATATATATAACATGCATACTGAATTCATAACTACTACATCACATGAAATATTTATCATCTCATGTTTTATTTCTTTAAGTATGCATGCTTTTAATGAAATATTTTTTTAATCATTATACTAACAGAAAAATTAATATGTTCAATATATATTAATGTATAAACCTTTTCACAACCCATAGTTTGGGGTACTCACCCAAAAATTGAAATTTAACATATTATCTCATATCCAAATTAATCATATGCATAAGGTACATGAGATTTTCATGTAATGGTTGGGAATTAAATGGAATTGATAATAACCACATGAGTAATACTAGAGCCATAGACAGACAACCCACACCATTATATAACAATACACAAGCCTCCATGCTAGTGAGAAGTCTAACTCAAAGTCCCCTTACCTAGTGTTACATAACATAAGAGAGATTCTAATTCATCAGGATTCTAAAACCTAATTTGTATAAAATATATAAATATCTAAATTCAAGAAAACAAATATAATTATAAACACAAGTAAATGTAGATGAAAAAAATCATATGTTTCTATACATACCATGTAATACATCAAATTATAATTTATAAGACACAATTTATCATATAAATTGAAGAATTCATCATATTCAAATTTCATAATCAATTTATAAAAAAATATTAAAAGGAATAAAAAAATAAATATATATTTTATGAATTTTAAAAACATGACATATTAATATAAACATTTAATTTTTAATTTTTTCATAGTAATATCATATTTACAAAGCCTAAAACATATCCTTTATGAAAAATTTATAAACAATAATCATTGAAGCCAAAATACCAAATTTAATAAATTTTAGATTATATTGTATCTTATGACTAATAGTTTTATGAATTTTCATAGGATGGGATTGAATAAAGATAGTGCCTTTACATTTCATTTATGTACCAAGTCAAGGATTATACCTTTAGGCGAACCATTATCAATCATATAACCCATACGTAACAATTTTGCAACAAAAGAAAATTTATTATGTTTGGAGTAACCCATACATAATAAATTTTATACTACAAAAAACATTACATATATGATATTTATTACATAAAGATAATTATATATGTATTATTATCTCTCATAAAAATGGAACCATTATATGTGAATGTTTTTATTATGCAATGGAAAAAAGATTATGTAAGGGATGTTTTATACATTCAGGCCAATCATAATTATAAGTATATTCTATATCAAAAATATAACTTGATGTTATATTCTCTACCAACCCAGTTATCTGTCATAGCCTATGATATCCCATATCAATAACATTTAACGCCAAACAAAACCTTGGGTTTTCAGTGTATCATATCTTACGATACACACCACTCACACACTACAACTCAGAAAAAAATAGAATTACAATATATTATATAAAAAATCTAAGTGATCAGGTGGATTCCATTCCACCAGGACACATCTTAAATTATAATATAGCTTCAAGAAGATTAAAACACATGTTTTCTTTATATATAAAATAGAAGAACCTATTTACTCATCAATGAATGTGGATCTGATACCACTAATGGGTTTTGGAGGATCAGCATACAACCATGGTAGAAGATGAAACCCATTTATAGTGATCAATAAAACACAATGAATCAACATGAAAAATGAAGAACATAAAATATCAGGAATAATAAAAATGTAATAAGACCAATTCTCGACAAACATAGAGGAGTTTTCTTGATTTTAATCACATTGTGATAACTAGAAAAATCTCTCCTCCATTGGGATGACATGAGACACTAGAATCCTTATTCAAAATGAGTAGACCTCATGATATCCTATGGTATGATATAACATTATCTATGAATGAAAAAGTATAACTAAGAAGAAGTTATTATTAGATAGGGTTTATTGAAATAATGTATCATAAATGGGGGATCATATCCTTTTATATAGGCTCCTTTCATTTAATTAAGGTTGAAAGATGTGGTTCTGGGTGCTCTCAAAAGAAATTTGATTTTTTTGGGTACTTGGGTGCAGTAGAGTGGCGGACCAAGGTCGTCTCTCAAAGGAGGAAGTAAATTAAAAAATATTATTAAAGTTATTCTAAAAATTAAATAAAAGGGAATAAAAATACTACTTGAAAGGATGGGGGGTTGTTTATCATCTATAAAATTAGAATAAGTTTACTAAAAGAAAATTTCACTTTTTTTCTTTTTAATTTTGAAATGAAATTTGATTAAAAAGACACAATGTAAGAACCCAGACCTTTTTTTCAGGTATGTTTTTCCTTTCTGGTCATTTTTTGGAGAAAATTGGAATTTCTAGAAATTTTCTAAGTACACGCCATATACTTTATGAGTACACTCCATTTACTTTCTTACCGAAATAGGTCGTGTGCTGGCCGTGTAGTAGTCGCACTCATGACCATGTGGAAGTGACTTGGAGGCTACCTAATGTGGAGTACGGAAACTGCAAGTACACGCCATGTACTCCAAAAGTACACACTGTGTATTTTGTTTTTTTCATTAAACGCACTGGGGTCACGTCTGACGGATAGAACAACCTTCTTCTAGGGTGTCTTCATCCGAGAGAACCTGTACAACCACGACATCTCTCCGAGACCCTGATCATCCGTCCGACCTCTGATTCGAGCACCGTTGATTGCGTTGGAATCACATCTGTGAGTTATCCCTTCTTCTTGATCCTTGTTTTCCAATTTCTCTTCTTTTCCAAGTTATCATGGGTTGAAAATTTTGGAAATTTTCTTAGATCTATGACATTACAAGGAAAATCAAGATTTGAGGGTCAAGTATATTGATCTCATAACCTCGAGGTATGTGTTTTGTGCCTTTCTGTTCAATGTCATTGAGTTTTATGTGCAAATTCCACCAATACCCTTGAATGGGGTATTGCGTGATTCCTGTTTTACCCCTGTTGTTTTTCTTTCCATGCTTTTAGGCCTTTGTAGAGGTAATTTGTATATGAATTAGGTTGTTTGTTGTGCTTGGATGTTCTGCCCATGCTTTGTTCTATTTATAACTGTTGGTCCTGTTTAGCCTATTGTCTGTTTACCTATTTTCCATGCCTTATGGTCGTAGAAGGGATTGTTGTTTTCTGACATTCTTGAGATTTTGTAGTCTGGTTAGTCAAGTAGTTCGGTATGTTTACTTAGGCCTTCTAGAATTACAATGTGTTGACTAACATGGGGCCGTGAGAACCTGGTGTAGTAGACTAAAAGGGGACAGAACGAGTGAGCTTACTCAAAGTGTCTTTGGACATTATAGACTATAGGGGGATAGACCGAGTGAGCTTCCTCAGAGAGACTTCGAGCTTTATAGACTATAAGGGGATTGACAGAGTGAGCATCCTCAGAGAGTCGTTGATTTCTTTAGACTAAAAGGTGATAGACTGCTTGAGCTTCCTCAGAGAGTCTGTATTCGACATGAACGACCTAGGCTATAAGGGAAATTGACCGATTGAGCTTCCTCAAAGAGTCCTAAAACTTGGGGCTATAAGGGGAATTAACATGTGAGCTTCTTCAGAGAGTCCTTAACTACCTCATAATATGCCGGGAATGGACTGTGTGAGCTTCCTCCGAGAGTCTTGCCTTAATTTTGTCTATAAGGGGAAAGATCTTGAGTGCTTCCTTAGAGATTCTTTATTGAATTACTATAAAGAACCAGACGGGTTAGACCGAGTGTGATACCTGGAGGGTTGTCTGTACTTATTAGGTAAGACTAGAGGGGATGGCTGTGAGTAATTCATAGATGGTTACCTATTTGTGATTAGATGTTTGCCTCGTTGTTTCCTGTTTGAACTGTGGATTTTTTACTGCTGAGTACTTTCTTGTTAACTGTTTACTGTTTATTGTTTACTATTTACTGTACTTTTACCTGCCATATACTCACTGACTATTAGGCACAAATCTTCAGGTTGTTGCCTACTGGGATTTAGTCTCACGCCCTGTTTGGGTAATTCTTTTGGGCCCAAATAGACAATGTTGTTGTAGGTATAAACAAGGGCAAGCACCCTTAACCTTCAGGTGCATAATTGCATTGGATATGGAGAGCATGGGACCAAGATAAGGCTTGCGATACCGAGGATTTTCTCATCTGTTTTTCTTTTGTACTTTGGTTTAGTACTGTATTCAGCATTCTAACTTGTTTGGCTACTTTCCTAGACATATATGTATCTTGCATAATTTATATATATATGTGCTCAAGTTGTTTCTTACTTTTATTCTTCCGCTAATTTCTTTTGTATGGATTATTACTACTTCCGCTATTGTATATTATTTCTCTTTTTCTATGTACTCTACCAATGAGGGCATAGTTTCCCTATTATCACACCCAAGGCCCTCTCTGCTAGTCAGCAGCCTCTAGAGTTTGAGGAAATTCACTTGGGGCCATGTGACCAACCGGGTACGGGGAACCTCTGGGTGGATTCCAGAACCGGGATGTTACAAAGTGGTATCAAAGGGATTCGTTTATCTTGACATACAGTTTGGAGCCTATAGTAACGGATAGGATGAAATAGGTACTTGGTAATAAGTTATGCCTGGGAGTAGCTAACCCATGTACAGGGAAAAGCCAAATTTACCTCGTTAATGCAATTTTCTCATTTTTCAATTTTACAGTTGATTCATTTTCACTGTTGGGTGACTCACATGCTTTGATCTATTACTATTGACGTTATTGGGGTTCTATTTCTGTCGTAACCTGATGAGATGTGGGTATGCCATCAGATTCATCATATAGGCACTTTCTAGAGATCACATGTCATGCATTCTTACCATGACATTTAGGGTGCATTATCAATTGCATGTTGTTGTGATAGATGTTGTATAGAATATGCATGTTGTTGTGATAGATGCCTTGATAGAATACTGTTGTTGATAAGTATTGATTTGTTTAAGGAATTGTTTGAATGAATGAAAAATTTTGGATTTTGAGGTGTTATGGGCCCCCATGAATCGAAATTTGGTGGGTCATTAGCTTGTCCTTTATTGTTTATAACATGTATAAGATTCCATTCTTTGATTTTCAGGGAGTACGGGCCCTCAAGAATTGGAATTTGGAACCTTAAGGCTCATTTTCTATGTTTTCTCGGCTCTGGAGTAGTTTCTAAGTCTACGGTCTGGAAAAACCTAGAATACACGGCGTGTAATTTTTGTATACATGTCGTGTATTCTATATCTGTGTCATTGACTGCGTGGGCAGGGACACGGGGTTGTAAAAAGCATTCCGGAACATGTCGTGTACAGTATGTACATGTCGTTTTGTAGTGACTGTGTGTCTACCCGTGTGACTAACGACACGGATTGGGGAAAATTGAGATATACATGTCGTGTCAGGATTCAACACGCCATGTTGTATATCCTTAGTACCCAGCTGTGTAATGAGGAACACAGACATAAAAACCTTAAGACTATACATGTCGTGTCGACATTGAACATGTCGTGTAGTCTGACTTAGGTACCTGGCCATGTTATTAACAACACGGGTCGGTGTTACCCTTTCCCATACACGCTGTGTCTGCCTTGAACACACCGTGTAGTCTGACCCAGGTACTCGGCCGTGTCACGAACAACATGGGCTGGTGTAATCCTTTATCATACACTCTATGTTCATCTTGAACACTCCATGTAGTGTCACCTATGTGTCAGGCCGTGTCACAAACAACACGTGCCAGGTGAAGCTTTTCTAGTACACACTGTGTCTGATTTAAACACACTATGTTGTCTTAGATTAAGAGGACCATGATGGTAAGCTGTGTAAGGAGACTCGGGACGGGGAATAGAGTTCAAGTACACACCATGTGTAGGGACATCACGTCGTGTGGTTGGGGTGTTACACGACCAGTTGTGGCAGAAGAACACGCCCATGTGAATGGATTAAGAGAACACATTGTGTAGTGTTTATACATGTTGTGTATTCATGTATTGTAAAACATGAATGTTTTATTTATCATGTTCCCTTCTTATACTCATCGTTTTCAGTCCTTGGTAATCTTGTTCTAACGTGTGTGGTTGACCTTGCTGAGTCATGCCACCGAGACATCCTATGATTTTACGCCAGTTCCCAGATGGCGATCAGACATAGGATATGGCTGACCAGGGACTTCTGGAAGATCCTCCTGTTGTGCTAGCCTTGGAACCAGCCATTTTACCTAGAACATGTGCTGATGCACAGCTCAGGGAGGGATTTCTTGAGGATGATGCAAACTTTTCAGGGTGCGCCGCCTCCTACCCTGTTGATGGCTGATTTGACGCGGGTCTTCCAGCAGCATAATCCTCCCACTTTCTAAGGGGAAGTAGGACCACAGGTAGTTGATTCATGTCTTGGGGCCACACTGAAGATTTTCGAGAATCTGGAGATACCTCTAGAGTTGAAGCTGAAGCTTTCTACCTACATGCTCCGAGACTCCACCAAGAGTTGGTGGGGTGTGGTCTCACAGGCAGGACGCCAGCAGAATATGGCATGGGATGAGTTTCGGCACATCTTCTATGACTAATTCTATCTGGATACTTTGAGGGACAATTGAGCCTGGGAGTTTTTGAGTCTGGAGCAGGGTACTCTTTACGTTATGGAGTATTCCTCTCACTTCATGGAGCTGGAGCATTTCATTCCTATTCCAGGAGGCAATGAGTTGTTTCTTGTGCGGAAGTTTGAGGATGGTCTGAGGAATGACATCCGATCAGAGGTGAAAATCTTCAAGTTAACTTCGATATCTTCTATCATCAACCAGGCACTGATTATAGAGTGAAATTTGAAGGATTCTGGAGTTGAGAGCCAGGGTGGTTTGGAATCCTGAGTTAATGCTCTGCCAACTGATTGTAAGAAGCACTGTAGAGAGGTTGCATGAGGAGATCAGATCAGACGAGATGCATCTTCTGGTATCTAGGTGGTATGATACCAGTGTGGGAGAAGTGGGAATACAAGGCCACGTTGCCCAAGAGACCCATTGGAGTGCTGATCTTACGAAAAGATTGGTCACCTTCAGTGCTTTTTTCAGTTCTTCTCACCAGTAGTTGGTGACATGGGTTCTTCTATGACTTATCGTTCAAGAGTAGTGCCACCAGTTTCTCACCAGTCTGGGAATTGGAGTTCTTCCGGCCGTTCGGGATGAGGTGTAGGTCGTGGTCATGGCAACCAGTTGCCCAGTTTTCAGCGACATCAGGGTGGATCAGCTTAGAGTGGTCAGGCAGGGTCATAGGGTCGCGGTACATGCTTGAAAATTGCAGTGGTGCAGACCCAGCAGGTGCAGGATCCTGGACCTTCTACCGTTTGAGGTACGCTCTTAGTAGCCTCAGTTTTAGCTTCTGCTCTTTTTGATATAGGGTCTTCCCATAGCTTTATATCTATTTCTGTCGTGGAGATCCTTGAGCTCTATATCTTTTAATCTACCTATATCTTGACACTGGACACACCGTTGGGGACTAGGACGACTAGTGTATGTCAGTGCAAGGAGTGCCCTCTTGAAGTTTGTGGGTGTCACTTCCTTTGGGATCTTTATGTTCTAGAGATGACATGCTATTATGTATTTCTCAGGATGGACTTTCTAGTTCCCTTCCAGGAAGTTGTCGATTGTTATCACCACAGGGTGAGTTTCATATCACTATAGGGTGAATCTTTTCTTCATAAGCCCGAGTGGGATGTCCAGGATAGCAGAGCCGGTCCAGAGCAACATGGGTTGGGAGTAGTTACAACAAAGATTTCTAGTCTTTATCTGGATGACTAGGGGACTTCACAGTTAGAGTTTCATCCAGGGGTGGGTCATTTTAGGGATGTCTTACCAGATGACATTTCAGGTTTGCCTCCAGAGCGTGAGGTAGAATTTTCAATTGATCTTGTCCCAGGGTCAGCACCAGTGTCCATTCCTCCTTATAGGATGGCTACACCTGAGTTGTAGGATCTCAAGAATCAGTTGGAGGAGTTATAGGAAAAGGGTATCATCCGACCTAGTACATCTCCTTGGGGTTCTCCTATCATGTTTGTGAAGAAGGCAGACAGTACCCTTAGGCTTTGCGTGGATTATCGGAAGATGAACCAGTTGGCGGTCAAGAACCGATGTCCCTTGTCTAGGATTGATGATCTCTTTGATCAGCTTTGTGAAGCCCGAGTGTTCTTGAAGATTGACTTGAGGTCTGGTTTTCATCAGTTGTGCGTTAAACCATCAGATATACCTCTTACAGCCTTTAAGAGCAGGTATGGTCTATATGAGTATATGGTTATTTCGTTCGGTCTCACGAACGCACCTTCAGTTTTCATGGCACTAATGAACCGAGTGTTCCATCCATACATGGATTCCTTCATGGTTGTTTTCATGGACGATAACTTGGTGTACTCTTACACTTGACACTATCATGCCACACTTCTTGAGATAATTCATAGTACACTGAGAGAGCATCAGTTATATGTTAAGCTCTCAAAATGCCACTATTGGATGGACCAAATTCATTTCATGGGTCATGTAATCTCAGAGTCAGGAGTATCAGCAGACCTAGAGAAAGTGAGAGCTGTAGTTTCCTGGGAGTAGCCAAAGAACATATTTGAGGTGCGGAGCTTCTTAGGACTGTCTAGATACTACAGAAATTTCATACAAGACTCTTCACATTTAGAAGCATTGCTGACGGGTCTGATCAAGAAAGGTGTGAAGTTCTTATGGTCATATTCTTGTGAGTCGGCCTTTCAGGAGATGAAAGGGAGGCTAAATTCCGCACTTATACTAGTCTTTAAAGAGACAGGCAAGAGCTATACTATTTACTGTGATTCTTCAGGTATCGGGATGGGAACAATGCATATGCAGGGAGATGGATTTGTTGCATATGGCTCTCGACAATTGAGGCCACATGAGAGTAACACCCCTATGCATGATCTAGAGTTAGAAGCTATTGTTCATGTTTTACGTTGTTGGAGACATTATCTTCTAGGAGAGAACTTTGTGGTTTTCATTGACCACAAGAGTCTCAAGTACATATTCACATAGCATGATCTGAATTTGAGGTAGTATAGGTGGGTGGAGTACCTACATTCCTTTGTCTTTGAGATTTCCTATACGCCTGGGAAGGGAAACACAGTGGCTGATGTGTTGAGGAGGAGGACTCAGATACAAGCAGTTCTGGAGGCCAGTAGTTAGTGGCAAATTATGGCCCTGTTCTATGAGATGCATTTGGAGGTGCGTGATAGACAAGGGAATTTTTTTATTCTATAGCTCCTACCTCAACGCTTTTTGATCGAGTTCGAATGAGGCAGCTATCCGATTCGGAAGGCCTAGTCCTACGGGAGAGTGTGTCAGGGGAGGACCTTATTCCTGGGTGAACCATAGGAAAGGATGAGATCTTGTGTTTCCAGGGGCGTGTATGGGTGCCAGCAGATATACGTGAGATGATGAGGGATTTTCATTCCTCTATTTGGGTAGTTCATCCTGGCGTCACCAAGCTGTATCGTGATATACACCGCCAGTATTGGTGGCCAGGTATGAAGAAGGGTGTTGCTTGATTTTTCATGAGATGTTTCACTTTTCAGTAGGTGAAGGCAGAGTATTAGTGACCCGTATGGATTTTACAGCAGTTCCCATTCCCAAGTGGAAGTGGAAAGACATCGCAATGGACTTCGTGACCTGTTTCCAAGGTCATCGCGAGGGAATGATGCAGTATGGGTTGTCATTGATAGACTCATGAAGGTTTCTCACTTATTGTCGATCAAGGATACCTTTAGTTTTGATGAGCTGGGGCGGTTGTACATCCGAGAGATTGTATGTCTGCATGGGGTTCCACACTCCATTGTTTCAGACAGGTATGCACGTTTTACTTCTTGGGTCTAGAAGGGGCTTCAGAAGGCTTTGGGAACACAGGTACTTTTGAGTACAGATTAACATCCCTAGACAGATGGCCAATCCGAGCGTACGATTCAGGTTCTTGAGTACATCCTCTGAGCATGCATTCTGGATTTTGGATGTTCTTGGGAGAAGTATATACCTCTTGTGGAGTTTTCCTAAAATAATAGTTTTCAAGCAACTATTCAGATGGAACATTATTAGGCTTTGTATGGTAGGCCATGCCGATCACCCCTGTGTTGGATGGAGGCAGGAGAGGAAGCTATGATGGGACCTCATCTTGTTCAGGAGACTACAGAGCTAATAGAGTAGATTTGGAAGAGGATTACTATTGCAAAGTCTCATCAGAAGTCTAATGCTGGTCAGTGGAGACGACCTCTGGATTTCATGGTCGGGGATCAGGTTTTCTTGTGTGTTGCACGGAGGTTGGGAAATAAGAGGATTAGGAGACACAACAAGCATTCACCAAGACACATCAGACCATTTGAGGTGTTGGAGAGAGTTGGTCCAGTTGCCTATCGGCTGTAGTTACCTCAAAGGTACTGGGCTATGCACGACGTCTTCCACGTTTCTTATCTCTGACGTTACTTTTCAGACTCGTCTCATGTCGTTCAACCTGAGGAGGTAGATCTCTAAAAGGATGCATCATTTGAGGAGCATCCTATCTGGATTGTGGATTGTAGTATAAAGGTACTCCATGGCTGGTATGTTCCTCCGGTACGAGTGTTATGGCAGCACGGGCGAGTACTGGACGAGACTAGGGAGTGGGAGACCGATGTGCGAGCACAGTGGCCGGAGCTGTTCGAGGTTTCTTCTTCTATTCTGCGCTAGGAAAATTTGGGGATGAATTTCTTTAAGGGGGGAAGTTTTTAAGAACCAAGACCTTCTTTTCTGGTATTTTTTTCCTTTCTAGTCATTTTTGGAGAAAAGAGGAATTTCAGGAAATTTTCGAAGTACACGCTGTGTACTTTCTTACCACAATAGGTTGTGTGCTGGCCTTGTAGTTGACGCACACATGCCCATGTGGAAGTGACTTGGAGGCTGCCTAATGCAGAGTACAAAAATATCATGTACACGCCATGTACTCTAAAAGTGTAGGTCATTTATTTTGTTTTTTTTTTCATTAAACGCACTGGGGTCACGTCTGACGGGAAGAACAACCTTATATTAGGTTGTCTTTATCCATGAGAACCCGTATGACCGCGACTTCTATCCGAGCCCTCGAGCCTCCGTATGACCTCCGATTTGATCATCGTTGATTTCGTTGGAATCAACTCAGTGAGTTCTCCCTTCTGCTTGAGTCTTGTAGTCCAATTCCTCTTCTTTTCCAAGTTATCGTGGGTTGAACATTTATAACATTTTCTTTGATCTACGATGTTCAAAGAAGAATAATGCTTCGTGGTTAAAGTATATTAATCTCATAACCCCGAGGTAGGTGGTTTGTTCCTTTCCATTTGAAGTCATTGAGTTTTGTGCACAAATTCCACCAAAACCGTTGAACAGGGTATTGTGTGTTTCCCATTTTACCCATATTGTTTTTCCTTCCATGCTTGTAGGACTGTGTAGTGGTAATTTGGATATGAATTAGGTTGTTTTTTGTGCTTGGAGATTCTGCCCATTCTTTATTTTGTTTACGATTGTTGGTCCTGTTTAGCCTATTGGCCATTTACCTATTTTCCATGCCTTATAGTTGTAGGATGGAGTGTTATTTTCTGACATGCTTGAGATACTATAGACTGGTTATCCAAGTAGTTCTATAGGATTACTTAGGCCTTATAACATTACTATATGTTGACTTACACGGGGCCGTGAGAACCTGGTGTAGTAGACTAAAAGGGGACAGACCGAGTGAGCATCCTTAGAGAGTCTTCAAGCTTTATAGACTATAAGGGGATAGACCGAGTGAGCTTCCCTAGAGAGTCTTGATTGATTTAGACTAAAAGGTGAGAGACTTCATGAGCTTCCTTAAATATTTTGTATTTGACTTGAACAACTTGGGCTATAAGGGGAATTGACCGAGTGAGCTTCCTCAGAGAGTCCTAGACCTTGGTGCTATAAGGGGAATTGACATGTCAGCTTCCTTAGAGAGTCCTTGACTACCTCAGACTACATGGGAAATGGACTGTGTGAGCTTCTTTAGAGAGTCTTGACTTACTTTTGACTATAAGGGGATAGACCATGAGCGCTTCCTCAGAGATTCCTTATTGAATTCCTATACAGAACGAGAGGGGTTAGACCGAGTGTGCTTCCTGGAGTGTTGTCTGTATTTCTTAGGTAGGACCAGAGGGGATGGCTGTGAGTACTTTCTAGAGGGTTACCTATTTTTGATTAGTTGTTTGACTCAATGTTGTCTGTTTGAACTGTGGATTGTTTACTGCTGAGTACTTTCCTATTTACTATTTACTGTTTACTGTACTTTTACCTGCCATATACTCACTGATTATTAGGTACAGATCTTCGGGTGGTTGCCTACTGATATTTACTCTCACACCCTATTTGGTTCATGATTTTGGGCCCAAACAGACTATGTTGTTGCAGGAATAGACAAGGGAAAGCGACCATCTACTTCAGGTTCTTGATTGCATTGGAGCTGGAAAGCATGGGACCAAGCCAAGGCTTGTGATGTTGAGGAGTTTCTCATCTGTTTTTCTTTTTTACTTTAGTTTAGTACTTTATTAAACATTGTGACTTTTTTGGATTCTTTCCTAGACATGTATGTATCTTGTATCATTTATATATGTGTGTGTGCTTTGTTGTTTCTTACTTTTTGTCTACCGCTGATTGCTTTTGTATGGATTATTACTGCTTCCGCTATTGTTTATTGTTTCTCTTCTACTGTGTACTCTACCAATGAGGGAAAATTTTCTCCATTATCACACCCAAGGCCCTCGCTTCTAGTCAGAAGCCTCTAGAATTCAGGGAGATATGCTTGAATCCATGTGACCAACCAAGTATGGGGTGCCTCTGGGTGGCTTCCGGAACCGGGACGTTACACACAACAAGAAGATGTTTTTTTAGAAAATATTTTAAAAGGAATAATCGATCTATCTATTCCTCTTAATTTACTTATTAATCATTCTAATTTAAATTATTATTCACTTAATTATAATCCCCTAATTTTTTAACCCCTGAACCCTATGATAATTAACTTTACCACAAATATGAAGATAATTAAACAAAGTCAATCTTCAAAACATGAAATCACAACACCCTTCTTTGATTGATGTTCTAAGGATATATTATGATCAGTGGTAAATTAGGATCATGTCCATTCTAGAAAATGAGTATGAATTGAGCTTAGGGATTATATTTTAAATCTAAAAATTTATCCCGTGTGGTCTTGTTTTACTGATTAAGTTTGCGCTCTCAGAATTTACACAATACTCGACCTCACCTGTTTTTGGGTTAATTGTTCAACTACTTTATTAGTTGATTATAATTTAAAAACTCAATTCATGGATCATATTAAGTGAAATACAGTGGCTCAATGATTCAAAATAAATAAATGATGAGGGTAGAAGATAGATCAATCCCTAAGAGAACTACACTTCCATGAGCGGTGTGGTCATCGTGGATATGTTTTGCATGAGAAATGGATTGAAAGGGTAGAACCAAATATATTCACCAATCATGATTACATCCCATATAGGATGATTAAATAAGTATATAATTGGAAAAAATAGGAAAAAATAGAATAAATAAAATAAAAACAAAGAATTTTATTCTATAAAATAAAACATTACTACATGAAGAAGAGAAGAAGGCTTCGATGAGGGGATACTTACTTCAAGAGCTACCCTCTTAAAATGTTTGGAGAATTTGGGTTAAATAAATTATCCTCTACCTTAAATATCCTAATTCACGTCCCAACTCCACAAAATGAGAAATACACTTATTTATAGAGTGGAGGGGAGACTAGGTTTAGAGTGCTTTTAAATATGAATGGGGAATCTCGGCCAAATATTTTATGCCAAATTGAACTGCCAATTTGACCACCAAAACGCGTGTATCTGATATCCTTCCAGAAGTATGATTCGTTCTAAAATGTTTCCTAGAGCTGCTCTCAAAATTTGATCCTATTACAATAACGGATGAAGATTTTATTGTGTAAATACAGAACCCATGTCCAATATGGCGATTCCAGCCCAAGTTTGACTTCATTGCCAATTTTCACCAACCAAATGCCTAATGTAGCTCCAATTTTCTAAATTAATGTAGTATAAAATTATTTCAGGAACACATTTAAAAAATAATAAGTTAAATTAATAGAAATAAGTTTATTTATTTTTGAAATACTAAAATGAATGTTTAAGGGGAAAAACATGAATTTTTATCAAATTTTCAAATGAATGATCTAATCCCAAATATTCCATAAATGAACATAGTTTCCACAATGTGAGGAAATTTTATCATTTATTATCAATAAAATAATCTATAAAATTTTGTTTTATCAACTCCCCCTCACTTACCCTTTTTCACTCCCATGAAAAACCTCATATCATGTATTCTGAAAAATTGTGACAAGTAAACATCAATATCAAATCAAAACAAATTTTAAAACACATATCCTTGAGATCCAAAAATTCCAAACCAAGTAACAAAAGTTATCATGCCTCATAAAAAACCATTATTTCAAGTTCTCCATTTATATCCTTCAATGTATTTCCACATCATTTAGCTTCCCATGCACAAAACACTTACCTCACTTGAATTTTCTCTTATCACACAAATGTCATTTTTTAATAATGTCTATCTCATACAACCTCATACAAGGGTAACCATAGGCTTGATAAATTCTTACATCACCACCCAATTTGAGTTAAGATCATATTTCTATCATGAGAACTTATTAGGGTTGTTCTATAGCTTTTAGTTGGTAGGATTAAGATGTGAAAAATTCAAAGGCTGAATGAGGAGGGAATGACTTATTTTGAAGAAAAATTGCATTATTCTAATTGTCACCCAAGTATGGTCTCCTCCTCACACCCCTTAGTATCAATTCATCTCTATAATCATGAAAACTCAAGGATTGTTTACACTATTCATCATTTCAACAACAAAAATTTCAATCCTCTCAAATATAGTATTTCATGAAAACTCCAGATAGGCACAACTTTCTTTCTTCATAAAAGCTCCAGAAAGGAACAACTTTCTTTCTTTATGAAAGCTCTCTAAAGGCACAAATTTCAATAGAATGATAGTTTTTCAATAGGAAATATGTCTCTTTGGAATTATATTTTCCATAAAAAGTGTCAAAAAAATGTGGTAGCACAACACAAGACATCTTCCCCCACACTTAAGTTCAACTAGATTATGCAATTCCACGTCAAGATTTGGTTGGATAGGGAAAATTATCTTGTAATGTGGCTAACCTAACAGGTTGTTCTTGGATTATAAGGTATAAAAGGATTAAATGTTTATGGTATGCCATTATAAAAAGTATTTTTTTGAAATAGGTGCTTTAATACCAAAAAAATTCTTCAATCATTTAATACATTAGTACCTCAAACCCTCAAGTCTTGACAGGAATTAATTAAATTCTGGTCAAATCAAGCATGATTTGGTTATTTAAATAAATGAGGTAAATGTAAATAATATGAAAAGAATGGTTCATAATCCTCACAGGAAAGTGATTTCAAATATCATGATAGTGAGATGTGGCATGGGATTCAAAATTCAGAGTACTTTTGCTGAAATTACTAATGATTTGAACTTGAAACAAAGTAATTTCCAGCATTCATTTAAGCACAGTTTCAAGGGATAAATTTTTTCAATTATTGATATGCATTTAAAAATGGTGATGAGAATCATTTATGATCAATATTTTAAAAAACAAAAAAAAATTTAAAAACAAACACACATTTTTTGAAAAAAAATACAATTTTTTTTGTTTTTTTATATCATTGAAAAACAGGAAAACAATTGAAATTACTAAACTAAATGTTTCCCTCCCCCACACATAAAATATTTCATTTTCCTCAATGTAAACCCATTAGATGATATATTCAAATGAAATGTAGAATTTAATATAGGAAAAATAATATAAAAGTGAAAGGGTTGGGAATAGCTTGCTATGCTCAAGTGATGATGGGGTCATGCGGTGTGATGAAATCCACCACATCAGTATGAAGTCTCTCAATTTATCTCCTCAAACGTTTCCCATTGACTATAAAGATCCTTCCCGTTTTCTCTGGTGTGATCTCCAATACACCATAGGAAACAAAATAGTCACTACATAAGGACCTAACCAAATAGAATGCAACTTACCAAGAATCAGCTTCAGTTCTGAAATGTAGAGATAGACTTTTTCGCGAACTTGAAATTCACTTTTCTAGATCATTTTTTTATCTGCTTTTGATCTTTCCTTATAAAGCATTGAGATCTCATATGAAGACAATCAAATCTCCTCATGCTCTTGAATTTGCAACTTCCTTTGTATTCCAACTTGGGAAAAATCTGTGTTGCATTTCATATCCCAGTAAGCCCGATGATCCACTTCCATAGGGATATGACATGCTTTTCCAAAAACAATCAGAAATGGGGAAATACCAATGGGTGTCTCGTATGCTGTCCTATAAGGCTACAATGCATCATCCAAGCGCTTTCTCTAATACTTCCCATTTGGATGCATGATTTTCTCCAAAATTTATTTCAACTCATGATTTGAAACCTCAACTTGGCCATTTGTTTGGGGGTGGTATTGTGTTGATGTTTTGGGTGTCAACCCATACTTCTGAAGGAGGGAAGCCAAATTCCAATTGCAGATGTGTGTCCCTTGGTCACTAATAATGGACTTCGGTACTCCAAACCTGCAAAAAATCTTTTCTTTGACAAAGTCCACAACACCATTATAATCATCTGTCCTAGTGGTCTTAGCATCCACCCATTTTCTCACATAATCAACAACAATGAAAATGTAAAAAAACCAAAATGAACTAGGAAAAGGACCCATAAAATAGATGAACCATACATCAAAAATCTCACAGAATAGCATGGGTTGTTGGGGAATCTCATGTCTCCTAGAAATGTTCCCAATGTGTTAGCAATGAGAGCATGAATTACAAAACACATGGGCATCATGGAATAAGCTAGGAAAAAATATTACAGAGTCTAAAACTTTACTAGATATTCATTGGGGTCCAAAGTGTCCACCACAAGAAAGTGTACAATAGAATTGTAGAACAGACTCAAACTCATGATCAGGAACACACCTCTTAATAACTTGATCACAACACATGCGCCATAAGTAGGGATCATCCTTAAAATTAAATCTAGACTCAATATTTAACTTTTAGACTTGATGTTTTTTTAAATTTTCAGGAATTTCATATGCAACATGGTAGTTCACTAAATCATTATACCAAGGATGTGTACCTGAGATGGAATAAATATGCTCATCGGGGAAAGTGTCCCAAAGTGGTACTAGGGCCAAGGTGTCATTCTCTAGTGTGTGAGTAATCCTACTCATTTGGTCAGCCACCATGTTTTCTAAGACCTTCATGTCTATTATCTCAATATCAAATTCTTAATGAAGGAGCATCCATCGGATTTTCCTGGGCTTTACGTCTGGCTTCTTTAAATGGTACCTCAGAGTTTCATGGTCAGAAAAAACAACTAATTTAGAGCCCAATAAATATGAATGAAATTTATATGAAGCAAATATGATAGAAAGAATCTCTTTTTCCATGGATGCGTAGTTTGATTGGGTTGAGTCTAGTGTCCTTGATACATAGGCAATTACGTGTGAGCGTCTCTCCACCCATTGAGATAAGACAACTCTAACTGCAAAGTTGGAGGTGTCACACATATGCTCAAAAGAAATGTCCCATTGTGGGGGATATATGATCGGTGGACTGGTTATATGGTTCTTTATCTCATCAAATGTAGTCCTTCAAGAATCATCAAACCCAAACATATAATTCTATTGAAGTAATCATGACGTAGGAAGAGAAAACTTACTAAAATATTTAAAGATGTGCCAATAAAATCCTGCATTCCCTAGGAAAGATCTAAACTCATGCACACATGAAAGATAGGTTAAGGATGAAATGATATCTACCTTAGATCTATCTACCTCTATCCCATGTTTTGAGACTACATTCCTTAAGACAATTCCATGATCTACCATAAAACGCCACTTTTCAAAGTTCAAGACTAGATTCTTCTCAATACAATGGTTCAACACCTTTTCGAAACTATTTAGACATTCATAAAATGAGGATCCATATTCTATAAATTCATCAATAAATACCTCCATCCAGGTATCAAAAAAATTATAAAAATACTCACCATGCATCTTAGGAAGGTACATGGGGCATTGTAAAGTCCAAATGGAATCCTCTGGTAGGAAAGTATACCAAATAAAAAAGTGAATGTTTTCTTCTCCTGATACCCCGAAGCAATAGAAACATGAAAATATTCAGAAAATCCACACAAGAAACAATAGTGTGTTTTCACATATTGTCTCTCAAGCATCTGATCAATAAATGGTAGGGGAAATGGTACTTGCGAGTGGACTAATTTAGTTTCCTATAATCAATACACACACGCCAACTGTTTTGTACCCTCATTAGAACTAACTCATTTTTCTCATTTTTAACAACAGTAACACCAATTTTCTTAGGAACAACCTAAATAGGACTCACCCACTAGGAATCTGTAATGGGAAAGATTATACCTTCCTTGAGAAATTTCTCAACTTCTTTTTTTACGACTTCTAGAAGATTTGGATTTAGTCTCCTTTGTGGTTGCCTAATTGGTTTAGCCCCATCCACCAAAAGTATCATATGCATGAAAATGGAGGGGATAATACCTAATATGTCAGCCAAGGTCCAACCAAATGACTTAATGTTCTCCCTCAAAATATTCAAAAAAAAATTCTCCATGGTCAAAAGGGATATTGTTAGCAATGATAACGGGTAATTTCTCACCACTCAACAAGTATGAGTATTTGATATTTGGTGGAAATGGTTTGAGTTCTAATGTATGGGGGTGGTGTATGGATGGAACAATTTAAGGAACTGAAATATGTGCACAATGAACATCAATATAAGAATAGAAATCATCAAAATCATAGAATAGCGAATCAAATCCATCAAAATACTCAAAAGCCAAGTCATAATCAGAGTTCACATGATCAAAATCAGAATATGATTCCATTTCATAATCAAATCTAAGAGAGTCTTGTGCATTAGAAATAGGTGTGGATGTACTCCTAGAAAAAAAAAACTAGAACCAATACTCATAATCTCACTAAGAATAGGACAATAAAATTCCATGGGGTTTTGACTTGGTGGTTCAAAATTGGAGATGACCAAAGTAGAATGGTCCTCTGAGGGGTACTTCATAGAGTCCATAACAGTTAATATTATAACTTCATCTCCAAAATACAAGGAATGTGTACCCTCCTTTACATTTATGATTTTTTTTCAGTTTTGAGGAAGGGTCTACCTAAGATAATGGTATCATGTGAACTTACCAGATCGTCCTCCATGTTAAGCACGTAGAAATCTGTTGGGAAGATCGTGTCTCTTACCCAGACAAGTACATCCTCATGGACTCCTGCTGGATATACCGTAGCTCTATTCACCAACTTCACCACTACTCTCGTCAGATTCAACACACCAACCTATAAAGAAGAGAGTACATAGTGAGGTATCACATTTATAGAAGTTCCTAAATCACAAAGAAAATCAGAAAAGTGTAACTCCCCTATGGTTCATGGGAAAGTGAATGTCCTGGGATCCTTTCACTTTGTTGGCATTGCAAGAGTTGGTATAATGAGTGCTGACACATTCCCTCCAAGATTGATCCTTTCATTTCCCTTGATCCAACTTCGATTGGTACAAAGTTATTTTAAGAATTTCGCATACCTTGGGATTTTCGTGATGGCATCAAGTAGAGGAATGTTGATCTCCATATGATTGAATGTGTCTAAAACCTCCTTTTTCATTTCCACATCAGCCATCTTTTTTGTTTAAAAAACTTGTTTGGAAAAGGAAGGGGTTTAGGAGGAAAATAATTAATCTTTTTCTTACCTCTATCTTTCTCCTTGGGTTTCTCATCAGCTGGTTTTGAATGGGGCTTCTCTAGAGTCGAGGTGAATCCCAGTGGAATGGTAGGTACAGATGTGTCATTCATTTTCTTCCCAAATCTCAATGTGATGGTACTAACATTCCCCTTGGGATTTGGAATAGGTTGGGAAGGAAGATTTCTAGAGTTCTTACTTACCAGTTCATGGAGGGCGGTGGAAATCTGGCTCATTTGGGTTTTTAACTCCCTCGGATCCAAACCTTGACTCTTCAGTTTATTCTATTGATTAAGAAAAATTTACTTCAAAATATAATTAGTTTTAGAATATATCTTTGGTTTAGAACTCCCTTGTTGTTGAATTTTTGATACTTGAGCTACAAATAACCTTTGGGGTTGTTGGAAACCTTGTTGGTAAGGTGGTGGATGCTCGAAGTTTTTTTTAAAAGGGGGCCTTTGTTGTTGTCCAGAGCCATACCTCATGTATGATTGATCCTTCCACCCTTGGTTGTATGTTTTAGCAAAAGAATCAAGCTTCTTTTGGAGAAATGGTTGTTTCTTCTACTGATATTGTCTCCCAGGATACACTACTGCACAATCTTCTATTTCTTGTAGTTGGGGGAAATAGTATTTTGGCTAGCTGGTCTCAGTTGAAATGCCACAAGGCCTTGAAGGAGTGGGTTGGGATGTCTTTTGATACAATGAAATCTTCCTCACCATAGTTTTCAATTCTTCCAACTTGGTATCAATAAAATGACTTTCAATAGATGAAGGAATTGCCTTATGTACTCCTCGAACATGTGGCATACCTCAATAGCCAAATTGTTGAGAGTTTTGTGCCATCTTGTTGATCAATGAATGTGCATCTAATGGGGTCATGTCCAACAATACCCCTCCAACTGTATAATCTACCATTCTCCTCTACATAGGTGTTAGTCCTTCATAGAAGTATTGGATGAGGAGTTGCTCACTAATTTGGTGATATGGGAATCTTGCGCACTAGTTCTTGAATCGCTCCCAGTACTCATACAATGACTCCCCTTGTGCTTTCTTGATTGATGATATCTTTTTATGAATGGAAGTGGTCCTTGATGCTAGAAAAAATATTTTCATGAAAAGACGTTTCAAATCATTGAATAAGTTACATCTTGAGGTTGTAAATAATACATCCATTCCTTTGCAACTCCATCAAGTGATAATGGGAATGCTCTTAGTTTAATTTGATCTTCAGTTAAATTTTTTTTGTTTCAAGGATGAGAAAAACGCATTAAACTATTTTAAATGTTCATTTGGATCCTCACTAGATAATCCGTGAAATTTTGGAAGTAGGTGAATTAACCCAAATTTCAGTTCAAAGTATGATTCAAGATTTGGGTATGCAATGAAATTTGGTTGATAATTAATATCAGGTGTAGCCAATTCTTGAATAGATCTGTTATGTTTATTTCCATTATTTTCATCCATTATTTCTTGTTTTATGGTTGAATTTGAATTGCTTCCAATTTCAATGTTCTGATAGTGGAGGAATTCTCCAACTAGATAAATGTTGAAACTTCATGTAGACAGAGAATGTCTAATTTGAGCCCTAAAGTTGCGTTCAATATCAGGGTCAAGATATAAGAGATATTCGAGATTATTTCATCTCATAAATCATATAAAAATAAAAAGAAGGAATGCAGACCATAATAAAAATGAGAAGTTTGAGTTGATGGTCCAAAAATAAGAAGAAAATGAAAACCAAAGAAGAAGAAAAAAATCAGATTGGGTAAAGAAGGGTGAAAAAATAGAATAAGAGAATAAGATGTAAAATAAAATAAATACCTCTAAATGGTTGAAATAATTACTTGACTCCACATCAATGGATCCAATTTTAAAGGTGTTGTCGTGGGTGCTCTAAAATGAAGTTTGATTTTCTTTGGATAATTGGTGCATCCAAGTGGCTGACCAAGGTTTTCTCTCAAAGGAGGAAGTAAATTAAACCAACTTCTCAAAGGTATTAAAAAATAAAATAAAAGAGAATAAAAAGACTACTTGAAAGGATGGAGGGTTTATAATTTATAAAACTAGAATATTTTTACTGGAAGATGATTTCATTTTTTTTGTTTTTTATTTTGATATGAAATTCAATTAAAAAGACGCAATAAGAATTTTTTTTTGAAAATATTATTCAAGGTGTAATCGATATAACACTACCTCTTCATTTACTTATTAATCATTATCATTTAAATTATTGTCCAATTAATTATGATACCCTAATTTTTTAACCCATGAACCCTACTAGAATTAACATTACCACAAATATGAAAAGAATTAAACCCTTGGCTATCATGGAGACATGCAATCGTAGAACCCTTCTTTGATTAATGTTATAAGGATAGCTTATGGTAAGTGGTAAATTAAGGAACATGTCCATTCTGGAAAATGACGATGATTTGACCTTAGGAATTATATTTTAACTCTACAAATTTATCCTGTGAGGTCTTGTTTTACCGATTAAGTTTGTACCATCACAATTTACACAATACTCGACCTCTCTTGTTTTGGTGTTAATTGTTCTGTTTCTTACTTAGTTTCTTATGATTTAAAAACAAAATTCATGGATCATATGAATTGAATTACAGTAGCTCAATGATTCAAAATAATTAAATGAATATGGTATAAGGTAGATCGGTCACTAAGAGGACTACTCTTCCATGAGCGGTGTGGTCATCATGGAGACGTTTTGCATGAGAAAAGGATTGATAGGGTTGAACCCATATCGTCTCCATTCTTGATTACAACTTAAATAGGATTAGTAAAGAATAATTTAATTGAACAAAACAGAATAAAAGAGAAGAAATAAATGAAGAATGAATAATTTTATTACACAAATGAAAACATTACAACATGTAGAAGAGAATAATGCTTCAATGAGGGGATCCTTGCTTCAAGAGATACCCCTCTTAAAATTGTTGGAGAATTTGGGTGAAACTAATTCTACTCTTCTTTAAATCTCTTAATGCACGTCCCAACCCCTATAAATGATAAAAATACTAATTTATAGAGTGGAGGGGAGGATCGGTTTAAAGTGGTTTCTAGTGTGAATGGGGAATCTCAGCCAAATATTTTATGCCAACTTGCACTGCCCATATGACCACCAAAACGTGTGAATCAGCTGTCCTTCCAGAAGGCTGATTCGTGAAAAAATAAGTCCTAGAAATCCTCTTTAACTTTGTGCCTTGTAAAAGCAAGGATGAAGAAGTTATGTCCCAAATACATAATCCATGTCCAATCGGGAGAGTCCCGCCCAACTTTGACTTCGTGGCCCATTTTCACCAACAAAATGCATGATTTAGCTCCAATGTCCTAAATGAAAGTTGTAGAAACTTAATTCAGGAAATTTTTTTAAAAAATATTAAGTTAAATTAATTTAAATAAAATTAGTTATGTTTGAAATACTACAGTGAGTTTTTAAATAGTAAAACTGGAATTGTCATCAAATTTCAAATGAATGGCCTAGTCGCAAATATTCTATAAATAAACATAGTTACCACAATATGAGGAAATTATATCATTTATAGTCAATAAAATATTCAATAAAATTGTGTTTTATCAAATGGATATGATTATTGGATTATATTACATGACAACTGACATGATTTATGATAATACATGGCATGTTGGTGCTTTATAATAATTTGAACATTTCAAACTATTATTATTTGTTTGTGTATCCATAAATGAATCAACCCATTGATACATAATTAAATTTAACCATGTGGTAGATGTGGAAGTTTCCCAACACATGGTAACTATATGATAATCCTATCATAAGATATGATAAAGGAATACCATTCCTTATATGATACAAGGATATCATAGTCTCTAATATTCATTACATACATATCACAAGTCATAACTTTAGAAATATCATATAATATAGTTTCCATATTTTAGTGCACTTCTAACACGATAAAATCAACACTATTCCACTATTATCCTAATCTTTTGGGTTTCCAAAACTATGTGAAACCCAAAACATACACAAAATATGAACACCTTTTCTTAATAGGTTCACCAATAACTTTCTTTTATTACAAAAGATAATCCATGGGCACCCTGATTTGGAAGAGGCTACCGAGTTGTATGATCTATTTCTTGACACCTGTCACTTTGGAAGTAATCTAAAACAAATTATTTTTTAGGGGATTCAAATCACACTTATATATATCCACCAATTCAATATGTTTGAACTATATTGATCAATGTCTATTTATTCAACTCATAACTTGTGTTAATAATCCAAATTAGAATTAAACTATATTTAAACAAATCCAAATGAATCACATGAACATCCTATATGAAAATATTGCATGTAATGGAATCCAATCAAATAAAATAAAAAATCCCTATTAGACTATGTCTGGATAGGTAGGTAACCAACCCCCACTTTTTTAGTAATAAACTCATATCTTAGGATAATGAGTAGTCTAACCCAAAGTACCTCTACCAATGGTTCTTCAGTCAAGAGTGACTTCAATTACATCAAAATATTAATAACTAATATATACAAGATAAGATTAAATTTTTAAATTAATCTCATAACTCAATACAATCCAATGTCAAGGTATTAGAAAACAGAATCGTTTATCATTCTTAGTGTGTCACCACTTAAATACACATTGGATAATTTATTAAAGTATTTTAAATGCATTTAAAATAAATTTTACCCCAATTAATATTATAACACTTTATATCTAAGAATGATGTATGAAATAGTACTAAATAAATGAACATTTTATAAATTTCTCCACAAGATAACACTTATGAAATATTCATAGATAATGTAAATTATAAATGTATTATAATTTAGTCATGATATCATGGAAATTCAAAAACAAAAATAAAAATAAAAATTTCATATTTATTTTAATATGAACACATTCATATTCTTAATTTGTATTCCATTTAATACGATCTCTTTCATTTTCAAAATATGTGATATTTTAAGAAATTTGTTCAAATAATATAAAAATTTCATATTTATATAAAGACACTATATAAACGTAACAAAAAATAATTTTTAAATAATTCATTTCAATATAAACATTTTATATTATGATTTATGAAAAATTCATATATCAATATAAACACTATTTTAATTATCATAAAATTTATAAAAATTATATAAATTTTTCACCAAGTAAATAAACATTAAACCTTGATAAAATTTACCAAAATATTTTTTTTACTATGGTTTCTACATCCCATGGATTTGACATGGTTCCCCTGACCTCGTATTACTAAAGGTTTTTGGGAATTTTAATAAAAACAAATTTTTCTTTTGAAATTAATAAAACTATGACCATTTTCCATATTGATGATGTCATGATATACCCTTGAATTAAAAATCCTTCCAAGGGGAATATCATGGATATTTTTGTAAGAATAAATCCATTTCAGGTAGAATAATTTTTAGCTTTTCCATGTTATTTTGAAGTAGACTATGGAATGGTGGAATTAGTTATGTCATGGTGTCCTTATGGAATCAAATTCCGTAAAAACCAAAACTATTTCCATTAGATCCAATATATTTTAGTACACTACATGTCAATATTTTCTATGACATGGTCTATTCTCAGGGTGGAGATCAATTTGACATAGTGATCGATTGACCACATTATGATGACAACGAAAAAGAATGCTATATTTTCTCAATGATTTTCTTTGTCTCTTTCACCCTAATAATGACATTTTATTAAATTTTTTAAGAACATAACATTTCCTTACCTCCAAAATACATCTTAGTTTTGGAGCTATTTAATGAAAACACCAATGTTTAATTAAATACGCTATAGTTTATAGAATTATCATTTTTACAGTATCTTCATTATTTCAAAGAATGAATCAAAACAAGATGGAATAAGCATTATTACTACTAAATGGTCTTACAGGGGATAAAAATTATCTAATTATAAAAGAAAATGAATAATAAACATAAAATATCAAAGTATATTCTATTCACATTTTCTTGAATAAAATGAATAATTAGTGACATGCCTTTTTCTCTCATGATATTGAATCATTCCAAGATCTTTAATGTGAGCTTGATAGCTATCACTGGGAACTATCCTACAATCTCCATCCTTCTAGGTTATCCACAAACTAGATGAATCTTCTAACTCTATGGAAGGATCCCTTCTTCTTTATGTTATTATAAAACATTTAGAGTTTTAAGATAGAGGGATACAGATCTAGTGAATCATCTTTGGGAGTCTACAAGTACATAGATGATCAAATCACAGTCACACCCTCATAAAACAAGATTCTATTTATATATACTATCTAAGGATTATCCATGGTCTTCAAACTTCATCGAACATTATGTCCTCAATGAAGCATTTACAAAAAAATTTCATAAGATCCTATCTTTGGGATTACATTGTTTAACATTTAAACACATGTTGTAGAAATTTAGAATCATATAGATTTTCATCGCATGATAAAAAACCCAATAGTGAAAACATATAATTTGAGAAAAAATGAATACCACGAGTCATTAAATAACCCATGCATCACTATTCACTACACCATGACATAGTGACACTCACTATGTCATGGTTCATATTATCCCACACCACAAATTGGTAAAAGTCACCAAGAAAAGGTGTAACCATTAGTGCACAATCAATCACTAGAACTAATTCTAATATATCTACTCAAATACTGGGTGAAATTACCTATAAATGTAATCTATCAATTTTTATCATGCAATATAATCTAACATAGTATAAATGAGAACAAAACATCTAATACAAAAAATGAATATATAATAATTATATCCATAATATAATTGAAAATAATCAAATGAATAACCACATACAAGTAAAAGAACTTAAATAGTTATAATCTCGAATATAAATGACATGAATTTAGTCATCGTAATGGAAAATTCTTGACATTATCTACCAATTCACAAAAAATAACCAACCTCCAAATTTATACACCATTTTCATATTCTATTTTTCATTAATAAAAGACTGAATAACTCATGAGTTCACTTATAGGTGAGAGAAATAATACTCTGTATGGTTATATTGGGAAATGATCCTACCACTTGAATAACTATTTTCTATGAAGATCATCAATAAACAAATTCTATACAAGTCAAACACCATAACACATCATTATCATCAATAATCACAATATTTTTAATATATTCTTATCAAGATATCCATTTATCACCATATTCACACTAACCAAATAATAATGAATATATGTAATTACATTTATATAGACACTTCGTAATCTAAGAATATAAAAGGTCTCTCCAAACAATATCTTTCTAGAGATCCATCATACACTCAAATATTTATACAATAGTCCTCTCATTAAAAAGGAGATCCAAATCATAATTCTCTATCCTTTCATTCCTTCTATATCCTAGATGTTGTAACTCATCTAACCCAAGTGTACATAGTAATTTAATAATAGAAATTACATCTCATAAATAACAATATCCCTTCATATACCTCCATTGTTTTTCCATGCTATGATTCACCCTAGATGCATCATCATGAGATATCGTAGGAATACTTCTACACCAATATCACGCTTGAGACGCAACTAATTATATAGTCTATATAAAATCTAGAAATATAGGAAGAAATGCGAATAAGTACTCAACGCATCATCATCTATATTTAACCCAAGTCCATGACAGATAAATATTGAAAACACTCTTATGGATCATTATTTGTCTCAATCATGTTAATAATTAATAACCTCAAACTAAGGAATATGGGTGAATAATAATACATACATGTATATATCAATACTAAACTATACCATGAATAGTGGGAAAGAAGATAAAATTCTCATTGTCATTATCTAACTAAAACCCAAGTTGGTATGCGAGTGAGATAATAATATATATAGTATACTACCTCCATCAATAACCAACCGTAATTGGAATTAATTACACATCAAAGTACATTACCAAATAGAATAATCTCACTAACCAATCAATGATTCATCTACTAGTTATTTGAAACTTTTAGTATAACAGTTCATATGAATGTAGTATCTTTATCCATGAACTTCCAAATTCATAGCTCATCATAATCTAGTAAAAATTAAATTTCAGTTATTGTGTTATTCAGTTCACACATCATTAAAATACCAATATTAATATATGCATCTTTTAATTATTTTCATATTATCACGATTATTCCAAAACAATAATCTCATACCATGAACACATTTTATCTACCTTACTAACTCAAGAAACCCATCACATCAACTGATACTTTTCAAAAATTATTTCATTATCAATTATTTAAGAATTACAACATTCATTGGTTGTTAATAATTTATAAGGAGACATTATTCCATTAATATAATATTAATTTATGACCATTATGTTCCCAATTATTCTTTCTTCATCATTCACATCATTTATATTCATCAATAGCTTCCCATAATTCATTTTTTAATTTATTTCATGTTTTTATTGAATAATATATATATATATATATAATCCAACTCCACTAGAATTCCACCTTAATAACACCATTTAAAACATTAGGGCCTCTTTAAAAATTACAATTACTAAAGTAATTAACTTATATAACTTTTATACTATTTAATGTTATCATAATTATTATGAAAATTCTGTTTAAATCTCATTAATTATTAAATATATTCCATTTAATAGGGAAACATCATTCACATCCCTTATATGTACTAAATTCAATTCTCTAAAACTCATTTCTTCATAATGAATAAATATTTACTATAAAAGACATCAAAATATTACAAAGGAACTAATTAATGTTTTATTAATTTATATGCACCATTTAAATTTATATTTAATTATGTTCAAGAAAAATATTCTGATAAATATAATTTATTAACACTCCTCTTTATTTAATCCACATTATTATATTTTTCTTTTACTCTAATGATAATATACAATGTCTTTCATGATTCTTGTACCAATATAATAGTGTAATAATTACTTAAAATAACCATAAGTGAAACCCTTAATAATTTAATCAATTTTCTTATTTATTTTTATCAATAAATAATCATATTATCATGATTATACAAAACCATTATTAGAATATGTTAATATTAAAACAATATTGAGTCCACATCATGAGTGAAAAATATATCATTGAAGGTTGGCATGAAGGAGAAGTCAATAACAATGCATAATTATTTAAAATAAGAAATGTAATTTTTTCAAACCCAAATGAATCCCAAAACTTTTTTATTTCATTTAACATAAAAAACATGTTAAATGAACTATTTATTAAACAAAAAAGAAACCAACATGATGAAATGTATTTTTCATATATATACATTTATATGAACTTTTATATTATTATTATTATTATTATGAAAATTTAGACTGACACGAAACCAAGTTACAAAGTATGTGTCTACCATTTTAAAAAATTATTATGAAAAATTTTATTTAATTATTATATATTTATTATAATGACCACTTCAGATTATTTTTAATAAACAAATGACACAAAAAAATTTATAGACATTTATAAATGTTTATATACACATTTACTTCCTATGGTTTTAATGAAACGTTATTTTTAAAAAAAATATTATTATATACATATTCTAATGTTAGATTATATTAGGTTAGATCTTCAATTTTATTTTAACAACAAATTATAATTCTCAATTATTATAGAGATATTTTAGATCAGATTTAATTTTTTCATATAATTGACCACAACTTCACAGAAAACTAATCAGACTAATAAATTAAGACCATAGATCAATAGATTTATATTGTCTGGAGGATCACGCAAATCTAATTTTTAAGCTGTATATTTTAATGATAATTCCTATAAAAGTTACATAGGATATAAAACTTCACTTATCAATAATTTTCTTTCTATTTTCATATCAATTAATATTTTTACTCTAGGTTATTTTCAACAATTTCAAAACAATGATATATCATTTTCTAGGTCATTATTTACATATTTATTTAATTCTGAATATAATCATAAAATCGAATCATAATTTTTCTATAAGATATCAATTAAACATAAAATGTGGGTTTCTATAAAATGTTTGAAATTAGAAACTTATTGAGAAAGGGTTTCAAGATATTTAATTCCTGATTCATGAATTTTAGGTCTATACCTAAAAAACATAAATAGAAAATTAAATTTTTTTAACTTCTCTATAGGATTAAGAAAAATTAATACATTAAATTTATATTAATGAAATTATAATATATTTGTTTTTTTATTGCTCAGAATATGTTAACACCATGGAATACATTGAATAATAAAATATAAACAATTATGAATGATTTTAAGGATAGAATACAATCTCATAATATGGGTCTTATATCAATGAACCATATATATCTTCATTAATTCATCTATATATAGATTAATATTATCATCCCGGTTGTTGTATCCTTAGAGATAAATAAAAATGACATATGGCTTATGCCATATTATATAAAACGGTGTATTTATAGAGTGATATCTAGGTCAAATGGATTATTTAAATAATATTTTATTTATAAAATTCATGACACTTAAATTTACAATAATGATAAAAAAATTATAAAAATACCATCATAATGGAAATAGATCATTCTAAACTCAATGAAGAAGTCCACTTCTCAATATAACACTTTGTTAAGTTGAAAATTTCAATTTTAACAATGTTAATGAAAAAAAATTCCATTTTTGAATATTTATAAGTTTTTATGATAACATTTAGGAATAACCATTATGTAAATAAGGACTTTATTGATTCTATTAAATCTGATGATGAAATTTAAACTCTTATTGTTGATAAAGTCATATTCAAAAGAAACAGATATATGTAAATTTTAACAACCATAAAAAAAATTATCCCTTGAAAAAAATAAACCATATATAGTTCAAAAATTTAATCATTAAATATAAATTACATTTTCACCAAATCCACAATGTCATTATATAAAATATTGAGAATTACTCAACACACATTTTTATATATGGATGATAAAAATCTATTTAATTAACATTTTGATATGTTTATATTTATATTTTTGTTAGTTACCTTAACCACTCTAACTACTTTAAGTCATATATATATATTAGTTATATTTATGTTTTTTAGTAAATTTTATATTGATACTAATTATTTTTATTATTATTAGTATATCTTAATATTAGATTGTATTGAAAATTGTATATTATTATTAATACTTATACTTTTTAAATTTCTATTCATATGATACCTTTTTATAATATATACTAACATTTATTATATTATTATTACCATTCTTTTTATGTAATATTATTTGTAATATAAATATTTAAAATTATATCTAAAATTGTAATTATTATATCTAGTTTTTTTGTATTATTATTATATTTACATATAATTTTATGTATATCTAACTATGTTTAATTATATATTTAATTAATAATATTTTATTTGATCACAAACAAAAATGTAAAAAATATATATTTATCAAATAATTTATATATTATAACTTTTTTATCAATTTATATATAATAATAGCATAATAATTTAATTTATATTTATATTTATTTATACATAACTTATATATAATATAAATTTTATTATTTTATTATTATTTATAAATTATCTTATATGTATGTATATATAGTTATATCAAACTGTATCTAGTTGGTAAGCTATTACTACTCTTTTTAATTTATAAAATTTGGTATTTGAATGCTTGAGGGAACACACCATCAAGGGACCAACATCATCTCCAATTATGAATTTTACCCGATATTCAAGTACATCATTTGGATGCTGACACATAGTTATTAAAATTATAAACCAGTTGATCGATGTATAGGGGTATACTAATTGTTTGAATATTAGGATGAGTTTTCCCTTTACTCCCCAACAGCGTAAGATTAATCCTACACATATTGATGAAGAAAATTCAGGTTAATTCAATTTTTCTTCATCTAGAACTACATGAAAAACTATTAAGCACTACTAGATTTCTCTATGAAACCCAACATAAAGGTGATATTACTCTCCCTTAAGAAGTGCAGTGATTGAGTGATTCATTGTATTCTTCCCTAAATTAGAATATGGTATTATTTCTAAAAAAACACCTTTTATTTTTCATATGGTACTCATCAATGGTATATTTAAGAAATGTTTCTTATATCCCAAATGACATTATTTCGTTATAGAAAAGATAAATCGATGGTATAAGAAGGTAACTTACATATTTATAATGAAATATTTAGAAAAATTATTGCGAGAAATTATACTTTCAGTATTGGTTTAATTTTTACTACAATTTAAAACTATCACCAAACTTTCATGGAGTATTTTAGAGATTAATGCGTCTTAAATTATAGTGAATTTATATAAATTTCCCTTAAAATTTCACTTGGACTTATACTTCTTTGAATCAAGGATGTTTAATGGAAAGACAACTTATGTATTGAATGAGACAAGGACTGTAATTTGTGGAATCCTTACCAACATCTATTATTCACATTGTACTCAAATTTTATCTTTATTGAGAGGAGGAACTTATAGATTGTTTCCCCAATATAATTTCAATGAAGTTCCATTTAAACTTCTACAGAAACTTTCCGTATACATTTTTTAGGATGTTTTAGTGTAATACCACCTCAAGTAGTGACTGAAATTAGGAATTTATTCAATGGAAACATCACCAACACACAATATTCATATTTCATTGCAATTATCCGGGCTTGAGAGGGGGAATTTCTCAGTCATATCACCATTGGAACATCCTTTCAACTCTCCTAGAATTTTCACTATTACATTAGATTTTTTTCTAGGAAGTTCTATTAGAAATCCACATAATGTAGTGATTAAGACAAGGAATGTTATTTGCGAAAGCCCCACCAAAACATGTTATTTACATTTTAATAAAATTTATGATGGATTTAAAGGATAAATTTTAAGGTTGTTTCCCCACTGTAACATCCATATAGTTCCAATGAAAGTTTCACTTATGGTTCTATTGAAAGTTACACAGAAAATTTCAATGAATTTTCCACTAAAAAAGACATGTAGCCTTTAAATATTTCTTTTAATGTTATAATGAATAAAATATATAGAAAGTAATGTAGGATATGTGTTCATTATATAAATATCGTAAATATAGTAATTTGAAATAATAATTATGTAATCATTAGATGTAGATATTTTTTAAATGGTTAAAAAAATATCTATCACCATGAAAACTTGATATTATAAACCATAACATTTTTTTAATTCTATAATTTAAAATTTATTTTAATTAGATAATTAATTTACCTAATATAAACAAAATTTACCCCTTATAATAGTTGAGTGGTACACACAAGTTATAGAAACTTTATTTCATTGGGAATTTTCATAAGATTGAGTATTTCTAGACTTGAACACTATTCATAATGTGGATAGGGATATTCAAAGATATTTCTTACCTTGGGAACAAGAGACATGCCCTGACATGGTAGATCCTCATTTTTGTTTGATGAGCGTAACCCTTACACATGTTTTTTAGTTGGGGTGGTGTCTGAGTGGTAAACACCCTTTTATCATGCATTAGAGACACGATATCAAATATGGGTGTGGGATTGTTTATGAAGTTACTATGAGAGTACTATAGTTGGTACTGTAGTAGTAAAACTATTTACCAGTGTTGGGATTTGGGTTACATATTTGGGCTTACAGCCTATAGGTTCTTCATCCCATTAGAAGTATTCAAAACTCAATTTGTCCTTCGAGACATAAGACCTTAAATCCACCTTTTTTAGATAGAACATGGAATGGGGGTACTTGAAAAATAACTTGATGCAACTGGAAAATAGTGTATCATGGTGAAATACATGCACCACTTTGTGGGAGGCCTGAAAAGAGGATGGGTGCCTTGATGCCTATCAAATTACCACCCATCACATAAGATTAAAATGTGGGATGAATGGTTTCATTTCTAGTTTCCATAATTTAGTGGGAGCATTCATATGATACAACACAATATATTAGTGATGTAGTGGGGTGCTATAAAAGGAATCTAATGTCGTAAAATTTGAAAGAGAGATGGGTGTGAACCTACCATCTGACCGTATATCCTCATGGTTGTTTTGGTTGGAGGGGATCTTTTATATGGCATGTTAAATTATTGAATGATGCATTTATTCTTGGTGGGGTGGGGAGATGAGGAATTTAGACTGGTGGCACGGTTCAATGACTACTATCTGGGGGGGGTAAGGCATTCGATTGGTGACATGACATGTTTCTAACCACTCCATTGGTCCCTTGGGCCACATGTTGGGCCTCCGGGCCACTAGGACTTTGGGCAATGTAATGTCCCTTCAGTTAATGGTAATTTGGGATATTATATGTAATAAAATAATCGAGTTGGGTGCTTTATATTTTTATGGGGATGGATAAGGCTTGACCTAATGGCCTTCTTGGGTTTTTGTATTGTTTGGATTGTTATAGTCACATATACCTATATTATATATAACTATAATATTTAACCATTAATAGTTATTAAAATTATTTGTAATTTTTTTACATATATATCATTAAAGTTATAAATTATTCATAGTTACTATATGACACAATATAAATTCTATTTAACAAGTTATGTAATATGTTTTTTAATAAGATGATATTTTAGAAAATATTTATTTTGTGACTTTAATTATTTAAAAAATTATTTCTATAGGTTTATTTAAATAAAATAAATATCAAATTTGGGATCGTCATATATAAATTAGGCATTGGTGATTTTTTTATATTTTCTAGAAATAGTCATTTTTTAGGTCAAATATTAAAATATCTACGTGTATAAATTATTTTATATGTGAATGTTTTGTAATAATTGGTATAGAAACATTAAATTATCATATTAAAAAAATTATATATATATATATATATATTAAGATAAATAAATCATTTTATAATATTTTAGTCACTGAAAGTGTTACTAATAGTTCCATTGAATGTTCTACGTGAAGCTCCAATGATACTTCCACTATAAGTTAAACTATAACATTCACTAAATTTTCTACGACCATAGATGTTTTTTGACAATAAAAAAAATTAAACACAATTATTACATTATTCTCATTTCATATGACTATTTTTCTAACACTTATATAATGAACACATATCCCATATATGTTTCAATTTATTTTCTTCATTATAATTCTAAGATATATTTAAGTTGCATGTCTATTCTATTTCTTATTTATTTTTACAATGAACCATGATAATTATAGGTAATATATTTTATTAAGAATAAATGTTAGGATAAACCTTATTTCTATCCTAATCACTTTGAATACCCACTATCTGGTTGTTATAAAATTATTTTTTAAGAAATACATTAAAAAATTATTTATTTTCACATATTTTGTATATTTTAGTCTCCATTAGATTTTCCCCAATAATAGTAAAAATATTACATGAATCTGTGTACATAAAAAAACATTTCCTTATTATTCATACCTTTAATTTTCTATACCCTCCACATACAATTTTATCATTTTTCATTAACACTTCTCACGGTTCATAAATGTTTCCCTTGAATAACTATTTCTTTTCAAATAACATTGTGTTCATGTGATATATTTACAAGATATTAATTATTTTTATATTTAACTTGATATGTATATTTATTTATTACCTTGGACATTTATTATTCATTCATTGAGTCTTTATAGAGACTATGTTTTTGTGTAAGCCCCCCTAATAGTTCACTCGGATATTACATTGGAACTTTTAGTCCACCTTTTCATGGAAGTTATAGTATAATGACTCTTTGAAGAATGATTGAAACCATAACTATAATTTTTGGAATATAGATCAAACATGTTGTCCACATTGTACTAAAATTTATATTGGACTGAGAGGGGAGAGTTTCTCAGTTGTTTCCTCATTGTGACTTCTATGTAGTTCCCTTGGAACTTCCACTAGAACTTTCTATTCTTTTGTTCTAGAAAGTCCTAACATTTCCAATGAAATTTTCCTTATTTAATTTTCATTTGTGAATTTTAGATCAAATATGATATTATTATACTTGATATTAAAACAAAGTCATCTAAATTTGAATGTAGTTCATGCAAATTCAATATAAGATACTCTATTTTCTAATATGTTTAAATTATTTTTCTATAAAGCAATATCCCAAAATCATATTGAATTTTTTTTGGATAGATCAGTTGTTTACATTATTCATATATATGATTCATCGATATATATTCCTAATTAGTGGTTTGAAATAATAGTTTAACAAAGATGATGTAAAAATAATATTTAGGATAATTGAAAAGGAAATAGATATTGAAGACTATTATTCTTCCAAACAAAAACAAATTCAACTATATATATATATTTTAAAATTGTGTAATAAATCTCAGAAAAAAGGAAATGAAAATTGAAATTTTTCATGCTATTAGAGTGGATGTCCCTGATAACCATGTTGAAACAACAACAATACTAGGTTTTTACACATGTGCTATTAATGTTTTTAACTACAATTGAATAGATAAATTGGGGATTAGTGTCATTTATTATTTTTTAGATATTTTAACACTAAAAGTTTAATGTGATGTCCACCAGTATTTGGTAAATCCTATCAAATAATTTCTTAGCCACCATTTTATGATTTTTGGGTGCGTTATTTCATTACTGGAATAGTTTTTAAATTTATTTTTTGTTATATCCAAATATATTCTTAATAAATTTTATTATCCTATATTATTGATATTTTGAAATAAATATCTGGTCAAATAAAATGAGAATATTAGAAGTCATCATTTTATAAAATATAGATATGAATATTTAGATAAAATAGAATAGATGAACCTCAGGGAGGTAAAATGGAGTCTATTGGGGTAAGTATTTCAATTCCATTATTATTTTCATGATTCTATTAAGAAATAATGTTATGTTAAATTGGAAGATAATAATTACAAAAATGAAAAAGCTAAACAGAATGTAACATCCACTAAAGAATGTGGTTTTGTATTTCAAGGTACTTTAAATGTTGATATGGAATGATTACAAGTCATTGAATTATAAAATGAAAAATTGAAGAAAAAAAATCTATAAAATATGGAATCCTAGGTATGGAAAGAAAGAAAAAAATTAAAAGAAATCAACTAATTTATTATTGAAAAAAATAATGTAGTGGAAATAATATTCAACCATGATATAGAATGGGTTTGTAAAAAATAAAATAAGTAGTAGATGAGAATTTTTGTAAAGGTAGAAGAAAAAATAAGGGTAGTTGACTATCAAAAAACAGTTATATTGAGTGAGTAATCCCTATAGTAAAGGGCCAAAGGTACATAGAAGATAAATAAACTAATTCAAGGAAAAGGATACTTTGACCTAAACTATAAAATAATTTCAAAGATTTGTCCATAAAAATCTATAACAAAAACTAAAAATAAGATGATAGATAATGACCACCAACACAAAACAACAACAATGTCGAAGAGGATAAACAAGAAACTCACTAAATGATACTACTAATTAGAAATGTGAAATCTAGAACTAGAAAATAAAATAAATTAGACATGATAATTATTTATAAAAATAGATGATGAATAAGAACACCAATATAAACATAATCAAAATCAATGGTAGATCAAGTAGAATCCATCGGGATTCCCTATGTTTTTGGGAAATTAGAGAATAAACAGATATTTCTAGTCAAATTTTTATATGAAAATGGGTGAGTAAAAGTAAAAAATTCAATAAATTTGATTATGATAAGCCTAAAACTATTGTGGAGTTGAAGTATAACTCATTTTCTTTTAGGGAAAGACAGATTGTTCAAACCTAAAAAAATTATATTAAAGTCCTACCCATAGTATATTCATTTTGAAAATTCAATATTATTATTGTGTAGTGAATAAATGTGGGTAGTTATAAGAAACATACATAAAATTTAATTGGATGACATTCTTTATCTTCTAAATAAATATATGTCGAGCAACAGGGTGGGTGTTTCAGTTAACCAAACTTATTATAAAATAATTTCCACTTACTGTCACATTCTCCAAACATTTTCAATAATATAAGATAATATATCCATATGGTCAAATAATAAAAATAAATTTTCAACTGGGGAATACAACCAACATTTTCTTAGATAATTTCTTATTTATTACTAGTGCTTCAATGGTGAGTATACTGTTGTCTTCATTCATTATGTCACAAATGTAATACCTAACAGTTACAAAAAAAATAATTTTTTATAGGAATAATTTTATATAAAAAATCAATATAGATATGGAAATAAGAATGAATCAATGATATCATCCCATTAAATAGAAAACCATTCATCCCAATAAACAATAAAAATGTTTATTAGACACTACTCATTTTTAAAGGGGCAATGAATATTTCAGGAAACAAAATTCATTGCATCCTCAATTGGGTGGTGGTAGAAATGATATTTATAAAAATGATACATTATTAATGGTAAATTATATCCTCTTTGACATTAAATACAATTTTTAATTAACCAATAAAGAAGTGATAATTAAATTTATGTAACTATGTACACTTGTATAAAAAAATTATTGAATAAATCATTATGAAATAAAGCTCTAATTACTTGGATAATACAAATCCCACATTTACTATTGAATATACCCATTAATAAGGTGAAACAACCATGTATTAATAGTTTTCTAATTTAAGAGAATATGAAACATATCAAACATATAATAAGAACCTAACCCATGAAATAAGTTGATGAACTGAAACATTATATGGCACACTACTTTTTTTCAACCCTAAAAATAACTGGTTAGGAAAATATTTTCAATTTAGTATGTTTATAGTGGCATCATTACTACCAATTTCCATATAAACGTTCAAACACAAAGGTTTATGGGTGAGGGGAGTGGGAAAAAAGTGTAATGGAACATGTTGTCAACGATTGTCTACAGTGTGAAAATTTTCACACAACAAGGTTTAAATGAAATATTTACCTATTTAACCATATTTTAAAAACGTTTTTTCATTAGGTATATGATTCTTTGAATTGAATTATTAATTTTGTTTAAACAATAAGTGGTTTAGATGCATCAAAAAATGGTCTGAAATACCAATCATCCCTCTGAATTCCTATTTCAATCTTGAAGTGATAATTTTATTATTATAAAACATAAAATTTATTCATGATTTATTATTATAGAAAAAATTACATGTAAGACTCATATAATTTTTATTTCCTTAAAATGTTTTTTGAATTTATTATAATATCAAACCACCGAAAAATAGTTCAAAAGAATCATAAGTAAAAAATCCAAAAATATGATCCAATATGTGCAGTACTTCTCCTATATTCCAATTAATATATATTATGCACATAAAGATCATGTTACAAATTTTTTTATGGTCTGTGCTATAAAAAATAAAAAAATTATTATAAAACTTACAGATAGGGATGATGTTGCTAATGAAATTATATTTAAATGTGTTTCTATAGCTACAACAATTTTTTTTCTTTTTCTAGATTTGATAGTCCTTGCATTCAAAGAAATAAGTTTTCTTATACCATATTATTATAAAAATACTACCCATTGAATTGAAATACATCATAAAATAAAAATATGCCACCATCATATCACAAATTATTTTCTAATTTTCTTTCAATTATTTCCTATCATGGAAACTAGTTTCTAAATATATTTTAAAACTATCCCCAAATTTTTATTTTGTTTTTTTAAGGTAAAATTTATTATAATGTTGTTATAAGTGCCAATAGAAACAACCATATCTATTGTTGCATTGAAAATACTTAATTAATTTGAAATAATAATAAAATTATAAAAATAAAGGTCATAACATGCATATGTCTTGCAAGAAATAGTAATCAACTTCATTCCCATATGTGCCAGTTATTTGTATTGTTTTTATATAACTATATCTACATTATCATAAAAATTAATAAAATATCTTTTCAAATTTAAAATGCTTATTTTATTTCATGTCCTCCTCCTCAAAATATAATATTTAGGTAGTGATATAACATAAAGTCTATCATGTTTTCGAAAACATGACAACAATGATACCCAATAGACTCATATTTTTCCAAGAATGTTGAATAAATCAATTGGTAGAATCATATGAATCACAAAAATGATGTTTACAACCAACCATTATCTTGAAATAACAAAAAATACCTTTACTTTCATTTCATTATTTTAAGAAATATACACTAGTTATTTGATATTCATGTTGAAATAAGTCAGATTTATTTGGTGACATGTCATCAACTTGATACATCAACGCATGATAAGGATAAATATTAGAATAAAAATTCTATTATATCTAAATTTTATCATTTTTTCCTTTATACAAATTTTTTTTCTAAAATCCACTCAAAATTCTTGATGAAATATAGAACTCTCAACTTTCAAGGAACATAATCTTTAAGTAGTCCATAAAAACTTTCACACAATTGAATGTTATGAATGTCCAATGTTAATGATTCTTTAAAAAATAAACATCCCTACTTATCTCTCGACATGAATACATCACTTAACCATTATGATCATTCATTTCCACATTATACTCTTAGAGAATGCTACTCCTAATCTAACTATTGTGTGTTATGGTACTAGAACATACCCTTAATAAATTTTGTTAGAAAACTAAATCCATATTTCATCCAATTACCTAAATTATTAATTCCATTTTTATAAAAACCCAAATTTCATTACACATTATTAAATATTTATTAAGTCATAAATCATACTGAAAACACAAATAAATTTTTGTATGATTCAGAAAAAAATCATTTTAAACAATTAAAAAGTTTCCCTATAAACTAATTTTTATGATCTTATCTCAAATATAATGATGGTTTTATCAAAATAAATTATGATTTTTGAAAAATAATTATTCTAAATAAAAATTACATAATTGATATAAAATATATTTGTTAATGGAAAACCCAATATTTATTCCCTTAAAATCATTTTGACGTATTGATATTTAAATTGCATATTTAAAATTTAATTATTTTATATAAAAAATTTTAATTTACATTTAAACTGGTATTTTTCTATTCTATAGGGTATTATTACTATTCTAACAGTCTTATAATGGTCACATTACAACAATAATGTAATAGTAATTTAATAGCCATCTCTAAATGGTGATATTTCCTTTTTCACCCTGTATATACTCCACCATTCTCATACATTGTCATTCATTAATTTAATTTTGAAGGATCTACACATCCCATGATAAATGTTATCATATTATTGAATATTCTCTTTATTTTTATAGACATTATGATGTAAGTGATCTTAATAGGAGAATTAAGGCTTGTAGAGTTTACATTAGTGTTCTGTTTATCTCCCTATACTATTCTTTTCTATTGTATTCTATATTATTTAATGATTTTAAGTATTCATATAAAATTTGATGGTCATTGTTTATGACTTTATAATAAAATAAATAATATTAAATATGAGTTATTTTATGCAGAATGAAATTTCAGTTTGTTATTTATTATCTAGCTCAAGTGTTTTATGTTTTTAACTATGAAAAATAATAATTTAAAAGGGGGGTTTCATATATAAAATTTTGGGTCATTATATTCTTAAATCAAAAGCTATGTATAAACAAAGTGTTGAGTAATTACTAAAAATTCATAAACATATTTATCCATTAATGCATCTAGATCAATAAATAAATTTTGAGGTAGCATTATATGATGCACTTATAAATTTTTCTGAAATAACCAATATAATGAACTTCAAATTAAATTATATATTATAGATTCCCCAAAAACTATAATCTCATGATGATGATTGAAGAACTTAAATACACCTAAGGGACTATAATATTTATTAGTTAAAAAATAGTTTCAAATATAGCCACATCTCTAAGTTACTAATAATATGTCTTCATATTTGTATCAGCCCAAATAATATTTTTAATGTACTCACTCAAATAAAATTTCATAGTGTAAAAAATGATGGATTGTCCAAAAATTATATTTATATGTACTGTAATATACAACATATATCCCCACTAACCAATTACATTTGTCCATTTCAACCATAAAAAAACATCTAATCTACACATATGTTAATAATAACATCTTAGGAACCTATAATTTTTTACTTAAATTATAACAAATCATTTTATACAATACATGAAAAATCATTCACATATAACTCAGATTCAAATGATTTGGATTTTTTATTTGTAATATTATCATATGAGTTGATTTAATATTGTTTGAGGGACGATTATACTCTTCTAAATATACATTACATCCATATTTATTACAAGATAACAAATCCCATTTCAAGAAAGGAGACTTGTAATTGTCTGAGCATGAGGAAATTTCATGATGCCTTGACATTTGTCGACCATTCTAGGAATTAATCTTCTACATGCAAAAAAGAAATCATATGGAGACTGATTTATATTTTTACCTTTATTTTAGTACTATAAATTTACACTAAATCTATTTATTTTCCCATACATAACAATGAAAAAAATTTCATCCATAAGGGATTTGATATTTATACTTACACATTATTTAATAGATCATGCAATATCAACATCCCCACAGCTGGAACCTAAAACATTGAAATATTATTTTAGGGAAATGTTTTAAAGACAATTTTCCATTGAAATTATCTTTGAATGTTATAGTTAATGTTTTAGTGAAATTCTCATTGGAAGTTTTAATGAATCTTTTACTGTAAGATTCAATCTAAATATAAATAGAACTTTCCATAGAATATTTAATGCTAAATTCAATGGAACTCCATGGAAGATCTAGTGGGGATGAGTAATATTTCCCTCAATATAGTTTAAATTTTATTCCCAATGTTCATAACCTATTTTGGGGGTGCTTCCAAAAATTACTGTCTTAGTTTTAGTCACTACTTGAGGTGGATTTTCACTAGAACTTCCTAGAACAAGAAGAAAAAAATTTTCCCAAAAGTTTCACCAAAAGTCCCCAAACATGGGAGGAAATTATTTTAACCAAAAATTTTACTCATTCAATACTCATCTCCATTTAAACATTAGAAACATCCAATAATGTGTATACATCCCAAAACAACTATAATATAAAGATATAAATCCAATATCAGCAACCCTACAATGTGCACCTCTCCAAAATACCAATGTGGTCGTATCATTTCCTAGAGTCATGAAAAATATTTTATAAATGAATAAAAAAATATTAAATGATGTTATCTAGATAAACCCAAAAAAACTCCAAAAACATTGTTGATAGTGGATATAACACCCCATGATTTTAAAATATATTTTTCTTTAAAATTAATTCATTGAATTTGATAGATTATGATGCACAAAACACCAAATGTAATTGAATACAAATTTAAAAGTTAAAAATGCAATAAATTACAAGATAGTAAAATGATATTGACAAATAAATGATTTTCTTAAACAAAGGGGCACAAATTCACTTCCAAAAATACAATTTATTCAAAATGGGTATTTTTAAACTATTTTGTTGAATTTCGATTTATGTATTTAAATTTATAAATGTTTGGGATGTAGATCAATTAAATTTATTTAGAAATATAATTAATTATTAGTAAAATCAATTATTTACATCAAGGAAAAGTTTATGTAATGATAAACAATACTAGCAAAATAATTCTTAATTAAACAAATATGTTTTGTTTAGTTTTTTATATATGTTTTATTTAAATAGTAATTTCTATTATTTAGAGTATTAAAATTATGGAAATTTATTATATATATATATATAATTAATAATAATTCACATATTAATTATCAACTTTTTTCAAATGAATATAAATTCATTCGAGGGTAAAAAGAGATATTTTTTAAAAAATCATTTTATTTGACACATTTTATTTTTATCTAAGAATTAATTGATAACTTTTAAAATATTGTTATTATGATTTATTATATTTCAAAATGTGAACTATTATATTCATATTCATTTAATTTCAAATAAATATGAGATAATATTTATAAAACTTATAATTTAAAATAGTCATTTTTTCTATAAATATGATTTTTCTATATATTTTTTAATTTTATGTAAAAGATAAAATTTTTAATTTTAAAATTTTAATTTCAAAAAATGAATTTATATTTTGATATCATAATTTCAAAAATTCCTTAGGTTATATTTTTTCTGAAATTGGTGTTTTTTTGGTGAATAATCGAAATTACTATGTTCCCAAATGTTATAACTCGTCCTTTAAATAATTATTCCCGTCGTAAATTTCTTTTTTAAACTATTTTGAAAGTCACATTACATTAATATTTTATTAATAAACCAATAAATTTTATTTGGATTAATTTTATATATAATTTTGGTGTAACGTCAATTTTATGCTGAAAAAGTAATTCTTTTTCTAAAAAACTTTTTTTCACTACTTTACGCATAGTTATATTAAAAGTAATTTTCCACGTATATAAATTTAAGCTTTCAAAATAGATTAAATATTTTAAATAGTCATATTAAAATTATTTAATAAGTTCCATATCATTTTTAACCATAAAAATTAAGATACAATAGTAAAAATTAGTCACCATTTTAAGTGTTAAAAGGTTTAAAAAGGGGGTTAAACTAACAGATAAAACATAATATATCCGTAAAAGATGTAATAATTTGAATGGTTTCAGGAATTTAGACGTTGAAATATCATATATTATAAATTGATTTGAATTTAATATATTTTTTCTTAAAAATAACTATTATATTTTAGAAGTTAAGAGTATTTTCAAGATTGTCATTACTCTCCCTTATAAAAGGAAACCTCCTCTCCTCACATATCCACACAATGATCATTTTAAATCATCGAAGACCTGACCAAAACACTTCCAAAAATAATTATCTACGTATTAGTGGTTTTTATCTTCCCAAAAGTCCAATTTAAGAAGCCATAATGTTTTTTAAAAGATATTATCCAAGGAAGTGGTATATGTTCTAACTAAGCACTTCTAGGTTTCCTTCTTCTACCACCTCATTCAAATATATTGTAACTATCAAAATATAATGAAATTTTTATCATTATTGTACTCAAATGTTATTTTATTTAATTAAAAAGTATTTTATACATACATTCAATACAATGAAAAATGAAAACATTGCTTATCCATACCTGTGGACTACCACCTCCATAAAGTGACATATCCCTTTTTTCATCAACTTCTCACATGGATGATTATATAAATGTTTTTAGTGAATATTTATTATATGTATGAAATAATAATTATTTATAAAGAAAAAATATTATCTAATTTCCTTCCCTCCCATCCATTAGAAAATATAAACATCGCTCGTGTGTATGTGGGGACAGTTGCATCCATGAATAAAACATTTCATTTTTCATAACTGCCTTACATGGATGCTTTTAAAAGTTAATTTAAAAAATAAATATAATTTTTATCAACTTATTTAAATTATTTAATGATAATGAAATAATTTTATGACCCCTTATTAATCCATACAACACTTCCAAGCTGTTTTAGACAGAATGACCCCAAAACGTCTGATGTGAACTTAACAAATTTAGAAGCTAAAAATAACATGGTAATTATTGAAATATAATGAATAATTATAATTTAATGAACCATAAAATTTTTATTAATAGTACGAATAATTAATTTAATTATAATATTCATGAAGGAAAAATATGTACACAATGAGTTAGGACTTAGGTCTACCATTTCGACCTGAATCACTAGGTTTTAGCCCAAACTCCAGATGACCTCAGGTGTGCCTCCCTATACACAATATGTTGTTGAATAGTATTAAGGGTATAATGTGGAATCATGTGTATACTCTTCCATAGATAATATTAATAAATATATAATAAATAACCAAACATGTATTCAATATAAAATAAGAGTAAGAGAAAAACACAAACACACCAACCATTTTATTGAATGAAAAAAAAACAAAATCAAATATAACAACAAAAACAAGGTCACTAATATCCCACTAGGATGATAAAATACAAAATAGAAAAGATTAAAGGTATAAGAGGATTTTCTCCCACTCCATGCCACAGCTCATCCTAGTCTCCAGACTCAAAGAGAGCTATCCTGCTAGATGATCAAACATCGGCCCCAATCCAACCTATACATATAATAGGTGATGGATTCTTGGTTATCCACGTACCATAGATTCCAAATTAGGGTGAGTACCACTCAATAGGGAACCACCCACATGGTTCTATACCAAAAAATTAAAATTCAGTGTACATGCATGTGATAAGAATAATAAAAAGTAAACAAAAAACAAAAAACTACAGAACCATAACATATACTCACCAATGTACAAGTAACCAATAAAAACCCATATGTCAAGGGGACATGCAATAAAAAAAATTTATACAAATCATGGTTATACCTACTTCATCTCCCAACCCAATGGAACATAAACCAATAGCCTGACACATCCCCTTCAATGGGATAGTTAGAAAATATGTTTAACAAATCCCCCATGGTGGGATAGTCTAATGAATTCCAACCAATCATATGAAATATTCCATTTCTAGGATACTCTACAAGGATAAACATATACAATAAAATCCATAATATAGAATAACAACACATATGATAAATAAAACAAATGAGAAATAAAACTTGAAGTCTAATCAAGAATGTATCACAGTCATTAAAACCTACATGCGTGCAATGAAATAATAGGTATTAGGGATACATGTACACACCTCATATGATAAATCATCAAACATAGGTCTCATGGAACATAAATTCATACACATGTTCTAACACCCTGAGTTTTTATGAAACTTTTTTTGTATAAAATAAATTTATTTGTTGTCTTATGTTAAACATGATACCGAGTTATGCTTGTGCTACACGTAACACTAGATTAGCTTGATTTTTACACATGACACTGAGTTTCTAAAAAACATCATTTTATTATTAAAATTATTTAAAAATAATAATTATTACCTATCTATTAAATTAGCTGTTATTAATAAGATTAACTAACTTATTAAAATATATTGTTTAAAATATGAATTCATTGGTTATTAATTAATTAGAAACATGATTATATACCAATTAAAAAAGAAATATTTTTATTTTTATTAATAAATTAAATTTATTACAATTAGAGAATGATTTTAATGAAATATATATGTTAAATATTTTTTAAAATATTTTTTATATTCATCCCATATATCTTATAGGCAAAAGATAAGAACAAACCTAATTTTATGCCTAAAAACCTATATTTTTTAAAAGGGTAATTTTACCGCCTTTTAATGCAGAACCCAATTTGAACCAATTTTTTACACTATTAAATATTCTACTGGAAAAAGTAAACTTTTTATTTTCAATAAGAATATAAATATTTTCTTTGGTTTAATTTTTTTTATTTTTTTGGCAAGTTTCATGTCTTGATGAGTAGTACAAAAAATACAAAATATTAATTGAAAATGACGTTTTTCATCAAAATAATATATAGTGTTAAATTATATTTATGATTGTTTTTAAATTATAATTAGATAAATTTTTTATCTGTCAATCAAATTTAGGACATTGGCATCAATTTTACATTTAATTTATATATAAACAAGTGTATCAATCTTTTACATGTTTTAACTTTAATAACATGTTTTCTCACCCCATTAACTGGATTAATTTTAATGTAATTTACGAAATTTCTATATTTTTAATTATGAGAATGGATTTCATATTTTTAATTATAAGGTCTAAATTTAGTAAATAGGTCCCATTTATTTTTTGACAATATGAATAATAATTTTGGAAATTCTTAATGTCATGATTAAGGGTAAATCCTATAATTAAGTATAAAAATGATATAATAAATATTATAAAAATAAATAAATAAACTTTCAAAAAAGATATTGTATGAATATAACATGACTCTTAACACATAAGGGTCTAAATTAAAAAATAATAATGGTCACTTGTCCATGAAAATTACTTTAATGTTATTAAACTCAAAGGGAGTGACAAAATTACTCACTTTTACTTTTAATATGTATAATATTTTTAATATGGGGAGAAATAGAAGATATGATCGACTATATATATTATTATGAAATATAAAATATTTATATATATCATGTGAATTTATTTTTAATTTTTAGTGAAGAAAATATCATCATAAATGTTTTCAAAATAATGATGGAGTAATTAATTAATTAATGAAACTATCAATTAAATAAATTAGTAATATTAAAATAAATATAATTTGGCTTAACTAAGGAGATAAAAGAATTTTATGGGAGAATATTACATGTTATGGGTGTGTTATGTAAATTCAATAGACTTTATCTTAAAATATGTATTTTTTGAAGTCAATGTTTTTATTTTTGTCAAAATTGAAACTGGTGATATTTTATGAAAATATTATTTTATTAAATTATTTAAAAAACAAAAAAATTTATACCTTTTTATCATCCATCTAATATTTTGGGAAAATGATAGCATCACTTGTGTATATGTATGGCTTACCATCTTTATGATGCGAAATGACTCCTTGTTTAACTATATTTCACATGGATGGTAATAAGGATTTTTTTTTATCAATATATATATTATATATGGCAGAGAAATTATTCTTTAATGATAATATATCATATAATTTCCTTTATTTTAACCTGACATGAAAATGAAAATAATATTCATGTGTATGTACGGCCTACCGTCTCCATGAACGGTGTATTTAATTTTCTATCTATGAATTTTATGAATGACTATGAATACATATATATTGAATATATAAACTATATTTATATCACTATTTTCATTATGGAGATGATGAAATCATGATCTAGCTAAGAGGACTAAGGATAATAAGTCAAAACATGAACACAAAACCCAACAGATATGACCTGAAGCATAACATTAACAAGGAATTATTAATAAATGGGTAATATTAAGTAATAGGTAAATCATATATAGAGTATATATATATATGCCTATGATTCTTATATATATTTATAGCAGACATATATTTATTATACTGGTGGTTTTAATGCGTGTGAAATATTTTTAGATTTAAGGTAAGGGAGTTTCATCTCACCTTTTTTATTTCTATGAGATACAATCCATATTCACCACCTACTTCCTTTGTGTAGTGTATATACATCCATTTTACATATTTTATCATGAATCTCCTTCTTTTCATGATATTATATGTTTCGTGTAGTTTTATTCTCTCTTCAGTCAGAAATCTGGGTTCCTTCAAAATAATGTTGTCTAAAAAACATTTATAGGTGTTTTAAATGAAATTTTATCCATTTTAATGGAAATATGATTTCAAAGATGTTTCAAATTATTTTAAAATACACCTTATACATTTTCAAGGTTATTTTCAATGAAACAATATTGTTAAATGCTTTATGATTTAAAAATCATTTTTCGAAGTGGAAATGATATTTCCCTCAAGAATTATATCAAGAGATAATTTAAAACCATTTTTCTTATATGATAACATTAGTTGATGTTACTTATGTTTTAATAAATATATGTTTCAATGATAAAATTATTATTCTATCTAAGAACATTTTATGATTATTATGGAATGATTCTTATGAAACCCATTTCATTCTATGGGTTCTGATATGATGAATGATTTATGTTCTTGTGGAACAGATATATATGGTTTTCATTATGTGATAGGTTGAATATACATATACTTCAAATTAATATAGTAAATATTTATGTATTCAGAGATAATGATTAGAATCAAATCAATGGTCTTAACCTGCTATGGGAAGATGGGGAAACATGATCCACTAAGGGAAGATGGGGAAATCTGATACACTAGGAGAAGATAAAGAAATCCATCCCCTTATAAGGAAAGGAATGTGAAAGGGGATGGTAGCACATCCCACCCAGTAAGTGTAGTCCCGATGAAGTGCCTTGATATGTTCTATCAATGTGCCTTAACTTATAGGGAGTGATATTACAAGTTTATGTATATGCTGAAATTCCATGTCGTACTCCTATGTTATACTTTCATAGTTTATGCTCTCGATTCCCTAATGATTCAAGACTTTTTAATTTCCAATATGTTTACCAGGAATTATGATTATGGTATTTGATATGAAGGGCATGGTCTTCCAATGTTATGATCACATTCTCATACCCCTACTCTATTGTTTATGATTACATTTATCCCATGTTTACACTTAATGATAAACTGATCTCATCCATTTTTATGTTTCCTTCCACATGTTATGAAGATATGTATTATGTTTTATTAGTATAAAAAAGGTGATATTCATGAAGTAACATGTGAGAGATAATATAGATCACTTATATACTAGTGTTTACATTTCCTTGTATCTAAATTGACTAGATTAATATGCTTTTTGGGAATCCATTTTTTTTAAAAGATTAGAGGCTACGCCTCATTTTATTAAAAACAAGTAAATGAAATTTACAAGAGAGTACAAGAATCAAAATGAACAAAGTCCACAACCAACAGTTACCTGCCTATATTTTTCATCAATATATCAGTGTGTTTTATTTTCTCCTCTTGAAGAACAAGCCATCCCGCTCTCCCTCGACCACGCCCTCGACTTCTTGATCTCCCCCTGTTTGAGGTTAGAGACTGAAACCTTTCCAGTAATGTTTCAGCATTAGTTCTATCATCAGAGTTTTCATCATTACTTTTCTCAGGAGAGACTCAATGTGCCACTAGATTCATCTCCTCTTTATCTTCAATTGCTTTAGATGGAGAAATAATAGTTTACTGCATAAACTCCTCAGTTTTTCTCAGGATAGAGACCTAAGACATATCAAAACCATTTCAATTTTGGTCATAGGGGGGAGGAGGATTACCTATAGTAACTTGCTTAGCCACCATTAGGGGAAAAACCTGAGCCTTTGTCTTTTTATCAGAAACATTCTGAAATCCATTTTTATCCACAAACTCTTTTCGGGGATCTGTTTGTGTAATGTATTAAATATTCCTGAAAAGTGATGTAATGTTAATGTTTGAAAACTGTGGGTCACTAAACACATGATAATACATCAACATAGTTCACAATAGAAAAATAAAATACGAAATACCCAACTGGTAAAGACTCGACCATCAGTGACTAGACAATAAGAAAACACATAAGGTCCAATGTGGAACTTGTAAACTTGTAAATTTATTAATAATTTTTTAATCAATTACTTATATAGGGAATTAATTAACTAACTAATTGTGGAACTATGTCCCTTAATTTAATTAGTTGGGTCAATTAATTAAAATTTATTCCATTTTATCCATCTCACAAGTTTGGATTGAGGATCATTATTCCAATGTGGATAACTTCATATCATATGCTAATAAATGATACATAATACCATAGGGTATAGTACATAGGACCACCTACCTTAAATAGGACAAACTCTATCCAAGAAAACCACATTAGCTTCATCATTGTTGATCTAAGTCCATTTTTCCTCCAACGTTTTCCAAAAGAATTTTCTCATGCCAAAAAATTAAGTATACTAAAATATAATTAATTTAAATGTTTTAAGTACTCAAAATCAATGGTGATGGAACATTATACAAAAGACTTAGTGGATATCACTACCTAGAATAACCTTGAACAACCATCCATGGAAGGTCCATAAAATGCTTCTGGCATTATTTCAAGATAAAATACATATTTTGTGACAATAAGAAAAGGGAAAATTTATGATAATTAAATTGGATCCCTTAGGAGAAAACTAACCAAATGGTATACTATATATAAAACATCGTTCAATAGAGTTTAAGACTCTATTTGATCACTCAAAATTCTAATATTATAAAAATCCTCAAACCAATTCCGTGTTTTGACGGAAAATTCAACATAAATTGACCAAAAACCATAAATAGAATTATCAAAGGAAATACCTTTATCAAAACTCCCAAAAACAATACATGATCATCATCATGAGATATTATCTAGAAATGAAGATCCTAAGAACATCATTCTCAGAAATTTCTACTAATATCTAGTGGAATTGTCATCTGATTCTCTATCCATAATCTAAACAAATTCATACCAATGACCAATATAATCAAGGAAAAGAGGTATTAAAAGAGGAACTAGATACCAAAAGATCAAAAGGGTTATAAATTAACTATGAGTATCTTCTAGTTTGAATGATGAAATGATCCACCAATGCAGAAGGAATAAAAGGCCATAATCGGTGAAGAATGAAGTATTCCACCCTGATTCAACCTCAATTAGCATCAAGATCCACCTAAAATCAATGGGTACTCATAAAGGGAAGATACGAGCGGTAAAAAACTAAATTCATCTTTAATATTTAATCCAAGGGGTAGAATCCTAAGTGGGATTTGGTGGTCAGAAGAACAAAATGACAAAAATTAAACCCCTACCCTATACACTCACCAACCATCCGATATAGGCACATTGTCTTGCCAATGAGACCAAATGGGAAAATAGGCCACAACCTGCCTCACCAGCTAGCCTATAGGGGCTACCTACAATCCATTTTTTACAATAGAATCTCAGATGACCTATCTTTCTTTATTGAACAACCTGGGTTTGTGTGGTATCAAAAGCCATTATTCATGTCCCAAATACACCCAATGGATGTTTAAACAAGAGGCACTTTGGTTCAACACCCTATTCAATAAATGATCCATCCACCAAATTTAAAACACAAATTCCCTACAAAATACAATATTTATAATGATGCAAGTTGTCACAATCTCCCCACCATAGAGCTTATTACCCTTGAGAATTTGTGGTTCCCATGAAACATGGATCTTAATAATTATTGATCATCATCCACATGGATTTGATTTTAACTTGAATTCCTATCACTCTCCTACTTCATGACTCCATAAAAAAATAGGAACAGTTGATCCAAAAGATCATTATCTCCAAACATCAAGTCTGCGATCACTGTAACTGTTTAAATTGACATTCAACAATTCCCTCAGTCAATTCCTCATTAAAAATAATAATTCTCCCTACCATAGGAATCGTCATATGAAATTTAATTAGATAGTACAATGACATGACTGATGCATTTCAATTCCATTACACTCGATCAATATCAAAACATGGGTTAAAGTTGAAACCAAAAACCTCATCCTAGGTTCTGATCCGAACTAATGAATCTTTCCCCTCTAACTCATCATGAACCCATCGGTATTTATAGAAAGGCCTCAATTGAACCGAAACACCTCAATCATACTTGAAATTATGATCTCGTTATGGTTCTAATCCATTGAACTCAATTTTAGATGGAAATTATAGTTAATACATTTCATATCATCTATATACAATGGTACCCGACGTAATAACTGGAACTCCATAAATCTAGGGGTCACGGTGCCTTATAACTAGGAGGCATAAATAAAATGGTCCAAAATACTTATTGAAGTCCGTACCAACTTCAAATTTATTTTCCTGGTTGGTCCACCAACCACACACACAAGCCATAAGGATCTCAACCTTGCATCAACACACCAATGATCTGACTCCCACTCAACAGAAACTAATTTTATTTTGACTTCAAATCAAATACCTAGTCCCTATCTAGTTTAATATCTGAAATAACAATTAGAAATCAAAATCATATCTAGATACTCTTAATTCCAATTCAAATTGGTCTCTAGATTCGCATCATCATTCAATGGTTAGTCCTATAAAAATCACTACCCTTTCCACAAGATATTACTTTCACATGTGACTAGGTCAGTGATCCCCACCATAAGAGTATCCCTATTTTCACCATGAAATAATTTGATTAGTCTACCCATACCCTAACTAGTTCATCATCAATCATGATAACTGAGCATGATCTTCCATTCAATCCTAGTTTCCATGAAAAACATTAAGCACTACACACAACTAGATACCTAGAATACAGTAATTTGGATTAATTGTTCTTGATGTGTATGACATTCTCTAACAACCTAGGTTTATATTACTACTGTAGACCCGGATGGGTCTCATTTCTTTTTATGAGACAATATTTATAACCACATAATCTACATGAATGACCAACTTGAGTTGGCCCTATCCCTTACCCCAATATATATCTTATCAAGAATTAACCATTGGGGCACCAAACCCTAAGATATTTACACCAAACAAATTGGTTTTAAACAAAAAGGGTGACCTTGAACTGAAATGTCAGTGGCCTACCACTACCACCACCTTCAAGTTTGTCCAAAGAACCTAGAAAAACTCAATTGTAATCTCACCACTTAATCAAACTATCAATTGACCTCACATGTAACCACCAAATGAATGATCTCACATTAAGGCTTACCAGCAAGGCATGAAACACCACTTATTGACCCATAATAAGTAATTTGCTTAGGATTCATAGACATCAAAGTTGAGATCATATGACTATTTAGCTATCTTCTCTATAATCCACCATATTTATTAACTCAGTCACTTTCAGTTCTTATATAGAGAAGGAAACCCCTTGATTATGGGATTTATAATGCAACACCTGACGCGCGGGTGTCTGTTTAATCTAGTGAGCATATACCCGTTCACCAACCCTCCTAGGTCTCTTAGGCTACAAGACAACATAAAATACCTTACTCTAGGACATAAAAAGGTTACTCACATACAAAAGGAATTTATATCAATGTTTATGACCTCTCAACCTTATCCATGACTATCCCTTCATAAGAAATATCCTCACCTAAGTTACCTTTATATAGCACCTGAAACCAACTCACTGGTCACCATATTAACATTTTTAGGGACAAAATGTCTTTCAGACCACCCACACAAGTTTCCAATAGGGGTTACAAATCATGAACCATTATCTATTAACATATCTAAAATAAATTCTGTGACGACTTCACTACTAGAGTAACCATCAAAAGTCCATGATTCCGGATTCGTTTAAAAATAATTTCACTAAGTGATACATATAAAAATCCATATATACTTATTCCAACACCATAATTAACTAGATCTATCTCATTTAAACTAACTCACTCAAAAACATAATCACATTTTTTGGACACGGTGTATATTAAACCACCCACACAAGGTTACACTAGGGGTTACATCTCAAAAAATATTGTCCAGGAACATAAAAAAAATAACATTCCATTACAAATTCACTCATAGAACAACTGCATGAAGGTCAATATATAATGTAAAGTTAAATAGAATTTCAATAAGAGATATATGGAAAAATCAATATAGAGTTAAGTCAAAGATATAATTAACTAGAACAATATCATGGATACTCTAACATGGTTCTTTAATAAGGCATTTAACTTACAAGAATGACCAAACATGCACACTACACCATATAAATATAGAGGGACTACATCATCAATTCCATCATCATTACCATCATATTCATTGCTTAGATTCACCACACTGTAGTCTCATATTATTTTTTATTATAAGTACATATTCACAGGATTTTATCTAAACAAAATGTCACTAGGAACTCGTATGTATAATATAGTATAATTTGTTGACACTGTGAAACTTAATCACGCCATTTTCAGTAAAATAAAGGTACCAGAGCCTTTTCCTCACTCCAAGACACATCTCTCCCCAGTCTCTAGACTCTAAAACTCTATCCTACTAGATGTTAAATACTAGGCCTTAACCCAACCTTTACCTATAATATGTGGGGGATGCTCAGGCACTCAAGTTCCACAGAAGCCTGAGTAGAGTGTGAGTAGAACTAATTAGGGTACCTCCCACACAATCATGTACCTAACTTGTAAAATTCAGTGTTATTTCCTAGAAAATATCAACAGAAATAAAACATCCAAAAAATGCACAATAAAAAAATACAATCACCATTGAAAAAGTATGAAATAAACACCCATATGATGAGCCGTCATGCACTCATTAAGACGCTACAAATCCAAATCGTACATTCCTCTGATCCATGTGAGAAAAATATTCAACCATTATCCTAACAAATCAATCACTATCCAAGAAAATCCCAACAAAATATTCCATTTTTATCGAAGTTTATTCACCCTCATACACTCACAAAAAGTTTCTTATCGTACCAAATAATTCAAAATAAATAATTACAATAAAGTTTAATTAATTAAAAGATTAAAAGAACTCATAATCAAGGAAGAAGTCACACTAGTGGAATGACTTACCAAATATCTCCTCCACACTAGAAAATGGACTAACCATCCACGGAAGGTTTGTAACACAGTTCTTAATTGATTCTAGAAAAATTCCTATCTTGTGGAAACAAGAAAAGGTCCAATTTTATATAAATAAATTGGAACCCCTAGGTTAAAACAGAACAATCAAGATACCTTAGATGCAACTTCATCCAACATAGTTTGATCTACTCTCTACACACTTTCACATATATGGTGAGAAAAATATCTAAATCAATTCCTTGTTTCGATGTTCAATTCAACATAAATTGACCAAAAATTCATTAATGAATTATAAATGAACATACCTATATTAAAATGTTAGTCAATGACACACATTCATCATAACTGGACATCCTCTAGCCATAATGATTAATGACTTATCTTTCTTAAAAAATCCCAACCATATCTAATGAAATTTTTATTTGATTCTCTATAGAGAATATTGAAAAGGAAAAATCATTGACAAAGATCATCATGGAGAAGGGTGATTCAAAGATGAGTGGGACACCAAAGGTGCAACATCCCAAGAAAATCAAAATACTATTTTTATAAATTAATTCATTCATAAAGAAATATATTTTTTTAAAGCTAAAAAATATGTTATTTATTTTATATTTAGAAATTTTGAAAGCATTCTATTATTTTAATAAAAAAATTATAAAAATAATTTTTCAAATTATATTTTGATTAGTAGTATTTAATTGTATTTTTAAACAAATTATTTTTTTGGTAATGATAGAAATATTATAAGTATGATATGTTAAAATGGAAACTATTTTATCAAAATTTGAGTACACTAAATAAATTATTAATTTTTAGTATTATATGTTGTAATATTATAATGTCATGTATTTTTAAATGAAATTATTTTAATTAAATTTATTAAAATTTAAAGGTGATTTAAAATTAACAAATATTTAATATTCATATGACATTAATATGTTTTATAAACTATAAATATATGAATTATGATAAATGTTTTATTATTGTATGAATATCGTAATATTATAATTTTTTTAAAATAATATTTTGAAAATTTATGAATTGATAAATTATAATAATTTTAATGTAATTTTATTAAAGAAATTGAATAAATAATAAAAGTTTCATTGAAATAAAAAGATATTAAATGAACTGGTAAAATTAGTCATGGTGTTTTAGGGGGTGTTGATAAGGGGTTTTCATTGGAGTTGAGTGCGTCCGGGGTAGATGTTCTAAGGTGAGTCGTGATGGGGGTCGAGTGTCGAGGGTTCTAATCGATGGAAAACGGCATCTAAAAAGGAGTCAGAGTAGTATTTGACTATAGATCTGGTGTCAGTTTTGACCAATCAAGGACTAGTTGCTGATGATGAGAATCCAAGATTCATCATTAGGTTATAATTCACAATTAGGGTTTTCTGTCATCAGAGAATATGATCAGCACAATATGCATATTGGAAAGGGTGGATTGAGGTATGATGAAGATATATTTTGATATGAGCCAAGTGTTTCAATTTCTATTTTTTCTTCAACCTAGGAAGATAGGTGTTTTCTTTTTAGATCTGAATCCTCTGTTTTTTTCGTCATTAATGTTTTCTTATTCTATGTTTTATTTCGAAAGGTTTTTGTTCATTATTTACATGTAGACTTGTGGATAGATTATTATTTTGATTTTATAATATGAATAGAACTCTTTGGTTTTGGAAGACATATGTAGTTTTCATTTTTCCTGTATTGGTAATATCAAATTTCTTCTATCAATGATTGGTATATGTTTTCTTCTACTTTTTTCTTCTCTATAGACAACTAACCCAACAAACGTGTGTATGTCATCTTTTTTAGATAGCAACAAATATCATCGGGTCCATTGGTTTATTCATTTGTATATATTTCTTATCATTTAATAGAATAGGTTTGGATATAAAATAATTCATTTTGAAATTTCAATTCAGAAAACCAATTAGCAGTTCAGAGTGTGTGTTTCCAAGGCATTAGAATTTTTCAACATTTCTTCACATTCTGCAACGAAATTCAAGTAAGGGTTATATTAAATTTATTTTATAAGTATGGTACTTTATTTTCAAATTATATTTTTTATTTTTTTTATTATTGATTTATAATATATATATATATATATATCAAACTATGTTTTAAATTCTTGTGCAATGGATGGTCATATTTTTATTTGGAGTGGTAATATATTGTATTTATGTTTTATAATTATTCTATAAGGGATATGTTTTTTACTATGTTTGAATTTCATTTCATTCCAATTCTGGGGAAATGTGTTGATTATATTCACATCTCTAAAAATTTGTTTTAAATTTAAGTGTGGTAATTGTTTTATTTTAACAAATATATATTTTAAATGTACAATTCTTATGTTTGTTTTTTAATTATAAGAGATGGTGTTTCTTTAAATAATGTATATATAAATGGAATTTATCTTATTTGGAAATATAATATATGTATTATATATATCCATGTTCTTTAGGGTGATGTTTATATATTTTTATGTGTGATGCAATTTTATTTTTATTCTAATTGTGAAAGAATAAATAATTTATGAAAGTGTAGTTTTTTAATATTATTTCATGATCGATTTTACTTAAAACCCTTATATTTTTTGTACGAGGGTTATCATACTTTGATATTCATATATATACATATATATACATATGTGATTATATATATATATATATATATATATATATATATGTACAAGGATGAATTTTTATTTCGAAAATGCTACCTGAATGATTATATGTGTGATATATAATTGTTTCCTCATTGTGATTACATTATGTAAAAAACTATATATGAATTTTTATTTTAAGTGGGAATTTATTTCATTATTCATTATATTTATGATTTAAAAATAAAAAAATTTATTTCAGGAATGGAATTATCCTAAAAAGGGTTTTAGAAAACTCTCAAGTGAATTTTTATGAGATGTTATAGGAAATGTTATTTTTTTAATGAAAATAAATTTATTTATATATTTTTAAAATGTTTTGGGTTATGATTGGGAGAGGAAGGTCCATTAAAACTATTTTAAAAATTTTGAACTAGTATAATGAATGTTATATTGTGGGGAGTGAACCCATAAATCTTAAATGGAATTTTTTCTATATGATTTATGACTAACAACCTTACGTTTTTATTATGGTTTTCATGGAATCCTGAATAACCGAAAAATGAATTTACTATTTTCAATGGGGGAGTCCAAATAATAATTTTACATATCATTATTTTGTGAAATTAATTGTTTTTATATTATATATACTTATTAATATTTTAATAAAAATCTATTTTTAAGTATATTTATATAATATTTTCTAAGAAAATATTTTCATAAGTATTTAGTATTAATTTTAAAACCACTTACAGGGAATATTAAATGATCATCCTATTTTTTAAATTCATTATTTATATGTTTAGTAGAATAATTCATTTTTTATTTTCCGAAGGTGACAACGAATATGTAGTCTTTTTAGTTATTTTATTTTTCTCCATACAGTTTTTCAATGTTTTAAGGAATGTATCTAATTCTCCAGAACATAGAACAGAAAAGCTCCTTGTATGTAATAAATGTGGTGTATTGATTAGTTTCATTTCATAAAAAAATTACATGGTATATTTATATATGCTGAGTTTGAAAGCGCGACCTCAGGGGATTTTTATTGGTATTAGAGAAACGGTCTAGAAAACTATAGAAATTAAATGTTGTAAACTATGTAGTAGAGTATATGAGTTTAGTAGTCCAAGTATTTCTTAATTATGAAGATGGGAATTCAGAATTATTTCTAGTATGATGAATTGTGAGGGCACTATTCCTTTTAAGGGGGTAAGAATGTAATATCCCAAGAGAACTAAAATATTATTTTTATAAATTAATTCATTATTTCATAAATTAATTTTCTTAAATAATCAAAATGGGGTTCTTTATTTCATATTTAAATTCTTTTTAAAATATTTTACTATTTTAAGAAAAACTATTTAAAAGTACTTTTTGAAAATATAATTTGAATGAAATCAAATCTTTCTATTTTTAAATAAATTATTTATTTTGTGATGATATAAAAAATATAACTATGATATATTAATATGTTAATTATTTTATCAGAATTTGAGTAGATTGAATAAATTATTATTTTTAAGTATTATAAGTTTTAATATAAAATTGTCAAAAAAAATTAAATGAAATTATTTCAACTAATTGTATTAAAATTTAAAGGTGATTTGAAATTAATAAATAATAAATTTCAATATTAAAGTAATATGTTTTATAAAATATAAATATAATAATTATGATAAATTTTTTATTATAATATGTATATTATTACATTATAATTTTTTTATAAAAATATTTTTAAAAGTTATGAATTTAAAAATAATGACCATATAAATGTAATTTTATTAATGAAATTAAATAAATAATAAAATAATAATTGAAATAAAAAAATAAAAAAATTGAAATGGGGAAATCAAGAATGGGGTTTTAGGGGGTGTCAAATAGGGGTTTTCATTGGAGTCGAGTGCGTCTAGGGGAAATAGTCCAAGCAGAGCCCCTATAGAGGTCGAGTGTTGGGGGTTCTGATTAGGGGAAAATGGATTCCTGCAAGGAGTCTGAGAAGTATTATAATGAAGATCTAGTGTTAGTTTTTATTGAGTAAGTGCCTATAACTGACGATGATGATCTGAGTTTCATTGTTAGGTTTCAATCTTTGGTTAGGATTTTTAAATGACAGTGAATAAGATCTGTATGATATGGAGGTTGATAAGGGTAGATTGAGGTATGATATAGATTGGGTTAGATCTGATCCTAGGGTTTCAATATATATTTTTCTGGAACCTAAGAAAGTATGTGTTTTCTCTTTAGATCTTAATCCTTTGGTTTTCTATTCATTTTTGGTTTCTCCTTCTTTATGCAGTATAAATTTTTTTACATTCAATATTTACATATAGACTTTTGGATCGTTTATTGTTTTTATTTTGGAATATGAATAAAACTCTTTCCTTTTAGTCTGTATATTTTGTTTTCATTTTCCATGTAATGGTAATATCAAATTTCATCTATCAACAATTTGTGTATGTTTCTTCTACTTTCTACAACTCTATACCAAACTTACTCGGTAAGCATCTGTATGTCTCTGTTTTGAGATATCAATGAATCAATTTGTGTCCCTTGGTTTATCAATTGGTGAATATTTGTATGATCACTTCACATTAGATGTTTGGCTATAAAATCCTTCAGTTCTCAATTGTAATTGGGAAAACTAATTTTCAGTCTAAAGTGTGTGTGTCCAAGGAAGCAAAATGTTTCAGTATTTCTTCATGTTCTGCAATGTAATTCATGTATTAGTTAGATGAAATTTATTTTAGAATAATGGTCATTGATTTTAAAATTTTTTATTTTCATTTTATGATTCTTTCCTAGTAATTTATATATTTATAATTATCAAACTATGTTTTAAATTCTGGTGCGAGGGATAATTATATTTTTATTTTGGTCATTAAGAGATTGCGTTTATGTTTTATAATTATTCTATAAGAGAAATGTTTTTATTGTGTTTAAAATTAATTAAATGATAATTCAATTACAAGGGTTTGATTATATTCTTATCAATTTATCGGTTTATAAAATTTACGTGTGGTAATTGTTTTATTTTAATAAAACAATATTTTCAACTTACAATTCTTGCGTTTTTATTCTAATTATAAGAGATTGTGTTTTCATGAAAACATGTTTATGTAAAGGGACTTCATATTGTTTAAAAATAATATTTATGTATAATTTATTTCCATTTTCTTTAGGTTGATGTTAATATATGTTTATGTGTGAAACAATTTTTTTCTTAATTATAAAATAGGAAATCATTTATGTATGCATTTTTTTTAAAACATTATAATGAATAATTTCACTTAATCCACTTATATATTCTATATGATGGTTCTCATACTTTGATATATATATATATATATATATATATTCACATATGTATACATATATCTCTGTGTGTGTGTGTGTGTAAAGATGAATATTTATTATGAAAATTATAGCTTGATGATTTTTTGTGTGATACATAATTGTTTCATGATTGTGATTATTTTAAGAAGAATGAAATTATATATGCATTTTTAGTTAAATTGTATGTTTATTTCATTATTAATTTTATTTATGATTTAATAATAAGGACAACTATTTCAAGAATGGGGTTCTCCTAAAAATGGTTTTACAAAACTCTCATGACTTGTTATAAGGAAAGATATTTTTTTAAAATAAAATAATTGTATATATAAATATTTAAAATTTTTTGGGCTATTATTGATAAAGACAGGTCCATTAAAATTCATTTAAAAATCAAGAACCAATATAATTAATGTCATGTTATGGGGTGTGAACCCATAAATATTAAGGGGACATTATTCCATATGAGTTACGACTACAGGCCTTACATTTTAATTATGGCCTACTAAGTATCATGAATGGAACAAAAAAATTATTATATTCAAAGGAGGAATCCTGATGATCTTTTTATATATAATTATTTTGTGAAATTTATGATTTCTAAATTATATGTACTTATTTATATTTCAATAAAAATATACTTTTTAGTGTGTGTATATATATATATATTTCATGATTTTTTTAAATTATTTAGTAATGTTTTAAAACCCCTTAAATGGAATATTAAATACTCTCCCTATATTTTAAATTCATTATTTATAATATTGGTAAAATTAATTTTGGTTTATTTTTTTGAGGAGGAAGTGCATGTGAAGTCTTTTTATTTATTTTATTTTATTATTTAAACTTTTATTAAGTGGTAAAGAATATATCTAATTATCCAAAACCTAGACTATTAAAGTTCATGATATATAATAAAAGTTGTTTATTTTTCAATTTCTATTCACAAATAAATTATAAACAAAATTTATATGTGCTTAGTTTGGATGCTTGGGCTTGGGGTGTTATAAAAGGATCACAAGGGTTAGAAATTACCATGGGGGTCATCCATGATTAATGGTACATCTATCAACTAACACACAAGGAACAAGGAGCCCATAATAATTGAATAATGAAGGATTCCACCCATATTTTACATTGGTTCCAATATAGATTCACCAATGACCAAAGTATATTCTTAAAGGTAAGAGAGGAGGGTGAATGTTTATTTTTACCTCAAAAAATTATGCCAAGGGGTTAAATGTTTAGGGGGATTCGATGGTCAAAAGACCAATATGAACTTTATTAAACACTCAACCATTATTCCCCCATAAGAGAACTAGTGGACCACCCGCCACCTAGTGTCGGATCACCATTTGGCTGGTATACTTTCTCGGAAAATTGTCTACTATCCACCAAAAAAGTTTTCTAGTGGGGGCTAATGGTAAGCTATTTCTACGAAAGTAGCCTAACTGGCCTTATATTCTCTACTTAAAATCAAAGTCTTGAATCTACCATTGAGATTTTATTAATTTCCAAGGGCACACCAAAATGGAATTCGAACAATAAGCACCATGGTTTGACACACGGTTCTCGAAATGACATATCCACAATATGTAAAACTCAAAATCCCTTTTAAAAATCAAGAAACAAATTGACCTGATTTGTCAAATATTCTATGATAGTTTTCTTTAAAACCATGTATTAAATGTTTTATACTATATATATTCAATTTCAATGTTATTTTATTGGTTTTAAAAATTTTATTATTTATAATAAAAATGAATTGTTATGTTAATTTTTACTATCTATGACTTTTTTTATAATAGTTTCAAAATGAATCTTCTTAAGGTTTTATATATGGTTTAATTTCTAATTTTATTAAAGATGTTTGAAAAGAAGATCTTTTAGCATTAACTGCATGACCACCTTTTCCCATTATCATAATCATTCCCCATTAAGAAAATTATTTTTATGTTTCGTTGATTTTTTAAAGTAAATTCAATTTCTATTATTTTTCAAATTTTTTATTTTATAATTATCAAAGAAAATATTATTTACTTTTATATTTTGGGTTATTTATATGTTATTAATCTTGTGTTTATTAAAGGATGTTTATATTAGTTTTATGATGATATTAGAAGGCCCCATATATTTTATTCATGTTATGGTTCTTGTAAATTATATATTATGATATTTAGATATAATATATCCCTCTAATATTTTTGGTAATGGTGTATTATCTAGAGTAAAAATGTTGTAATAAATGGTTTAGGTTATTCAATTGTAAGGGTTCTTGTAAGAATTCTTATAATAGTGATTATAATGAAAATTTTCTAATATTACTATATGTTTTTTCTATAATTACATTGATTTTTAATGTAAATATTATTATTTCATGAAGTTCAAAAATGTGTTTATGAATAAGTAAATGGTTTTGAAATACTATAGGTGAAAGGATTATTTTTCAAGGAAAAGTTTTCTTGAGCTCCCATGTTTTCTCAACAAATAATCATTGTTATGATTTTTCCTTTATAATTTCTACAAAATTTTTTATGAATTTGTTTTCTAAATAAATTTTATTTCACAAGTAAGTAAGTGATTACTTTAGAAAAAAAATTATTTTTTAAAAAGGAAATGTTCCTTGTAGATTTTATTGTTTTTCAAATGGATTAATGGTTTTCATTTATTTTTGAATCCCTTATTATATTTTTCTTACTCATCCCACATTTTCTAAAAAAAATAATAGGGCCAATAGATTTATAGGATGTATATAATAATATATAGTGACATGTATTGGGTGAATAAATAATGCAATGAATTCAATAATGGTGTATACATAAGATTTTTTTGTGCGTGAAAAAACTATATATAGAGAAAAAACTATATATAGTGAAAAATGTCCACTTTTATGTAATGGTTTTACTAATTATATTAAAATATAGATATTAATGATCTTATAAAAGTAATAAATTTAATTTTTTATTAAACTCTTAATTATGTGTTTTTAAGTTAGGTGTTGTTATAGTGGAGCTAAAAATCATAAAATATCATAATATAATGGAGAAATTAATTTTTCGATGCACATAAAAATTCCTACATAAGAACATTATTCCCATTCATGCACTAAAAATACATCACATTTATGTCATTAATCTCCAATGAGAGGAAAATTCCCCTCACTTAATTCCTAATGTTATATATCACAACTTGTAAAACCACTGACGTGTCATCATATGATGAAATAATATACATTATAATAAAACATGGAACTGAATATGGTGATTTATGACCACTAGGAGGATTCTTTAAGGTTTTTATTATGAATAAACATATCAATACACTTATCAATGTAATACCCAACATCTCCACCAATTTTTTATCTATCTTCTTTTTATATCCATATCTATATTATTTTTAACTTATTATAATTAGAGGACTATATAATATTCTTATTTTTCAATCACAATACTCACATTATTTTTACAATTATCATCTTTATATTCATATATATATGAAATTAATATTTCATTAAATAATATTTTGAATATGGACCATTAATGGCTAGGTAGAGAAGATACCTCATGGATTCCCACTTATCAGTAGATAAAATGGATAACGGTTGGTGTCCAGTATGTGGGGGAGAGTTTGATCAACTAGTTAATGGTTGGACAGTGGGAGGAGGTAATCATTAGTTGAGGTTCTTAGTGGAATAAGATAATGGAATGGGAACTGGTGATTTAGGTAGGTGAAGGAGTATTATTAGGGATAAAAAGTATGGATAAAGGATAACAAGGAAAGTGGAAATAGATCTAGACACTAGTTCAAAAAATAATATTTTGTTAACTAGAGGTATGTACCTATAATTTGGTGATGTCCTCTCTAAAATAAGATGGGTCCTGATGCTTTTTCCAATTACTTGTGATTAATTGAAGGGGTTCAGTGATGGTGGAGGTGGAGATTAATTATAAACATGTGCTGTATTAATCATTTATACTAGATCAAGGATGATAAGGATATGATTTTTTTTACACACATGTACAAAATCACAATGATGGAGATTCAATTGAGGATCATTTAATGTAGATGATATATAATTTGTGACATCGTGATGATGATGTCTCACTTGGGTGACCTCTTTTCCTTTTTATATGTTTTATTTAATGTTGGGATGATTCGATAATGTATGTGTTGGGATAAAAAATGTGGGTTTTCAAGGATATCTTTTTATGATTCATATCTAATAAATATTTAATTTAATTTAATTTAATTTTTTACCATCATGTTAATTTTTTTTCAGACTTATTTTGTATCTTAGATTTTTACACATTCTCTATGATTTCTCGTGTGATGCCTAATAAGTAAACATGGGTTAGAGAACAATAGTGTATTTATTTATCCAGTATTTGATTGTGTGCATGAGATAATTGTATATCACATGTGATGTAATTTAGAATAAATATAAATATTAATTAAAAAATTAATATTTTTTGGTATTACCCTTCAAAATTGCATTAGTGATACCTAATAAGTAATCCTATGTATGGGATATTAACATAGATAATTTACTTGAATTTGTGAGTATAGGGTTTTTTTATTTTCCCAATATATTTGGTTTTAAATTGCTTACCTTTTATCCCTACGAATAGAGAGTGATACTTGGGAAATTTTTTGAGTTGTTATGTTTTCTAATAAGAACTCATTTTTTGAAATCAGTGGGGACTAGGTGAAATTTTATTAAAAATGTTGTGGATATAATTGTTTATTCATTAACATGAATAATAATTCACAACTCTAACACAACATCATTTATTTATTTCTCTTAGTTTCATTATAATTGTTTCTTCAATTAATGAAATATTTAATTATAGAGTAGATCATTAAAAAATTCTCTTCCCAACTATTCATTAAAGATGGTACAAGTATTTTCTATACACATTGTCCTTGTGAGATTAACCCTTCTAGCACTACTAAAATAGTTAAATTTCTAAATTTGGAACGTCATGAATGTTTATACCACTTTCCAAATTCCACTATTAGTCTTTTAAAGAGAGCACCGAGCTCCCCACTTTTTAGAATAAAAAACAAGGTGCTCAAACAATAATTTCCAATAACATCAAATAGTTTCATCTCACACTTCACAAAATATCACCAAATTACTCAAAAATCAATTTATATTGGCATTGATTCCATAACTATGCTAAATTAAAACTATTTAGACTTTAATAATTAATATCACCTATCAATTCATCCTCATATTCGAGTAAACTATCCCCTAATAGAAATTCTATAAGATTTCAATGATTGATCAGTATCATGTCTATTTACTTCTCAAGAAAACACCTAAAAATCTTACCCTCTCCCATGGTTCATTTTAATGTTTATAATTTGTAATGTATATGAAACATTATATAAATTTTTAATCGAACCAATGAATATATATTGTTGGGAAATTATGTAAGGTAATTTTTCTTACCAATGTAATTGCATTGTAATGTAATAAATCCTTATAATTCTTGATATCAATGATTAATAAAATAATCATGGATAGTTACTTCAATTGTTTAATCACTACATTATTAATTCACATAAGGAACCACTAATTTCATGACATATTACTCAAGAAAGATATAGCATACTCCTAATATCCAATCATATAAATAGATAATTGCTAATATACATATAAAAACCATGTAGCACATGAATTTTCATCCCTCTTATAATCACTACTATAATTTGATAATGATTATAGGTCATTAACACATTTAAATTACTTAATTGAATATAATTTTCCTTCCCACATCTTATATTCATTCACCCACAAATAAATATTATTGTATAATCATTGGCAACATTAAAATAAAGGAAAACACTTATCAGTTCATTTCCCCCACTGTCTTCCAATTAATCATTGATGACCAATGATCTCAACATAACTTCATCTATTTTAAATATTTATAGAAATTAATTTCCATTGACTTTTTTAGTTGATATTTTATCAATAACTAATAAAATATTCATTCTATTCATCAAGTATTTACTGTAGAAACCATTAATAATGATATATCGTATCCATACTTTACCTCATTCAACCATTATATAAAATTGTTAAAATTTATCAAGGACCTATAAAACTATATCCAATGTTTAACCTCTAATATATGTATATATGACCACAAATGGTATGACCTAGACCCTATAATAAAAAATGATGAGGGTAGAGTGTCACTGAAAAACCTATCAATTGACTAATGAATCATTTTTTAAATATCACTATAATATTCATGATATATTCAAAATAACTGCATAATATAATGTAACTATAAATACATGTACCAATATGTATAATTATAACCTATATAATATGTTTTCTCTACATTTTAAAATAGATAATAAATTAACTTCTGAATTCCTGTTCAAAAAAATATACATTTATGTTAACCACGTATATTTTCATTACTAAAAGAATTTTCCATAGGCGTATATATTATTATAAGAAAATAATCAAGACGAATTTAACCACATATAATGAATCTATAATAATATATTATTCCACTAATATTTGGTTATTCCATACAATAAAATATTCATAATTTTATAATCATCCAAAATTACGGTCTAATCATTTCATACCCAATGGTACCAACTTGTGACTTCATGCAGAAATCGAAATAATTTTTAAATATCTTACAAAAATAATTCAAAATTTAAATTATCACAAGTAATGGAGTGATTAAAAATTCAAAATATATAAAATAATTTCATTATCTTCATATATGTTATATGTAATAGCATACTACAAACAATTATCCCTGCCTGCTCAGGTGTTCTGAAAATATATATCCCTAAAATCAGAAGTGAAAATCACCACATCTCATATTCTATAACTATCTTAAATCATTTTCACCATCATGAATATACAATGTACATTAAAATCCTGGTAATAAATGGTGTCTATAGCTAAAACAACGTGTATATTTACTTAGGATGGCCCACAAAAACTATCCAAAAATTTCAACTTAGTCAAGAAAACATGGAATAAAAAATCATGAGCTGAATCTATATGGTGAATATTTTCATCCTATAAATTCAAAATTCAAATATACTAATGTTTCTTTACCATTATTAATCAATAGGATAATTTTATTTAAATACGAAAGTCTCCCATAACCTATATAAAGTCATATATTATGGATAAAAAACATTCCTTCGTAAATTTACTATATATTATCCCAACTAAACCTCACATATGCTTAATTACAAACTACAACCTAATTCTTGGTACTAATAAATCGTGTTCAAATATAGTGTTTACTAAACTCCCAAGATATACCTCTAATAGGTTAGGTTCTACTAATAAATATATGGTCTCTTCTCAAATAATAGGAGGTATTAGCTTTAAAAATAACATATCACCAACTATCAAGAAACATCATAAAAAATAATAGAAATGAAAATCAAAAATTCAATATAAAAATTGATTCTATAATTATATACATAATAAAATTAAAAATAAACAAATTAATCACCACGTATAAACAAAAAAACTTTATAAGATGCAAGACTGAATATATATGGTAAGAATGTGGACATCATATTGAAAATAACACCCCATCAGCTATTAATTAACTAAAAATACAACCTATAAAGTAAACTAGCATCTATATCTACTGATATGCATGAACATAAGTGAGAACAACATATTATTTCTCATGTGATGGAAACAAATGGTGAATATGTTCATTGAATATAATGAGATGACCCCATTAACAACCAATGACTATGTTTATCATAAAAAGTGTAGAAAATTCAACCACCATAACACAAAATCATCACCATCATAAAAATAATTTGTATAAATTATTATCATGATCTCTATATCTCACTATTTTTAGGCTCAAAAAATAGCAATGGATTTATATTATTTTTTATAAACTCATGATTTATAATATATGAATAATTTAGGGACCTTATAAACTATGTCATGTGTAATAACTGAAGTGTTTTCTAGATGAGTTTTAAATCTAATTTTAAAAAAAATAATGTGTTCAAATAAATTATGTGCGATATAGGCATTGGTAGGGTTTGAGAATATGTTTCATGAGAACATTTCTGGTTCTGAGACATTTATCAATTTGAAAAATTCCATCGAGTTCCTCGTAGATTAGTATCAGGTACTCAATAGAGGTATGAAGTGGGGCTCTAGCTCTAGGTGTGGCATCATATGGATGGTGATCATAGAGATAGAAATCGATGGATGGATAGATAATAACCTATGGAAACCTACTATATATTTTTTATCTTTTTTAATTAAATGTATTATGTTTTTAAAATTTAATTAAAATGAGAGGCTTCGTTCATTTTGGATCAACATTAGCTGTGAACCAAACTCTCCTTTCTTCTCCATACTCTCTTCCAAGTTCATGGTTATACTTATTTGTTATTGAATTTTAGTTTTATTCAGTGAATTATGTTTCATATATTTATTCCCTAGTCATATTGGATATAATTTTGTTTCGAAATTGAGAGTGGTTGGATTAAGGTTAGACCCATGTTGAATGAGTGAGTTTTCTTATAGTCTTTTGACAAGTTTAATTAGTGTTTGGGGTGAGTGTTCACACCACTTCAACTTGTTTATATTCCAAGGGTTAAAAATTGGTTTGTCTAAAAATAGTTTGTGTATGATGGGAATGACCTAGTATATACTTAAAGTGATATGGAATCCTTTCCAAGATTAATTTAAACTACATATCTATATTGTTAATTGAGCTACATATTTTGTTATGAAATGATTTTGATTATGTTGTTTAATGATTTTTGTAACACCCCAAGATTTTATGAAAATGTTCCTTTTAATTTCATTAATGTCTTGTGTTGTACGCTACACCAAAAGGAGCTTGCACAACACGCATCCCTGACTTGGCTTACATTACACGCAATCACGACCTTTCACGATATCATGTGTTGCACGCAATACTGAGTTTCACTAAGCAACGATATGTTATATTAACAACCCGTTATGAATAGAATCAACTACATTTTTAATTTTATAACATTATTATTCATCTTACACATTTGTTATAACATGCTATGAGAACAAAATCAATTTTTCAAGTAAAATAAGTATTTTTCAAAAAATGAAGTTTTGACGCCTTTTAATGGAGCAACCACTTTAAATCTTGTTTTTTATATGTCTATAAGTTCAATTTTACAAAATAAAATTCTTCTTTGGAATCAGGATATAAAAATTTACTTTGGATAAATTTTTCATATTATTCTGATAACTTTCATATTTTAATGAATAGTAAAAACACGCTATATTTTAATTAAAAACAAATTTTTTCATCACAATAATTTATATTGTTATATTATCTTTTTAATTGGTTTTAAAGTGTAATTAGAATATATTTTTACCATTTAATCCAATGTTGGTCATTGGAATTAATTTCATTTTGAAATTGGATATAAACAAGTATCAATTTTTTGATAGTTATTGTTTCTTAAAAAAACACGCTATTTGTTTTGATAATGTGAATTAATTTTAAAATTAATTAATGCCACTTATATGTTTTGAATTTGAAAAAATATACATCAATTTGGAATCCAGAATATCAAATAATGATTAGGCTGAATTTTAGGTATTTTTCTGAAAAACTGCAATTTTCGATGAATAGTGAAACCACTTAGTGGTAGTTAAAAAACTGACTTTTTCATTTAAATGAAATTTTACCACTTCTATGACCGAGATACATTGTTAATATCAAGGACTAAAATTTGGTTCAATGAGATGAAAATAATTTTTGGTGAATGGTAACTTTTTACCTTTTTTTACCATGGTTAAAAGTAAATAGGGTAATTAAGGGTAACAATGATATTATCATTACCCTAAAACTTGTCCTAATTCTATTGGATAAGTTTAATTCGACCAAAATCAACCTTAGTAATATAATATGACCATTTAGGCCCACTTGGATTAGATTAGGACATTTATTATTAATTTATTTAAAAAAGGGTTAAAATAGTTAAAATCAAAGTTTAATAACTAAATAATTTTTAATATAGGGTTATACATAAGATAAATTTGACTATAAATGTTAATTAGAAATATAAAAAGTTTTCATACCTAATTTTATTTTATTTATAATTTTTAGATATTAAATAATTTAAGTTATTTATGACACAATGGTGATGCAGTAATTACCTAAATAATGAAATATTAAAATAATTGATATTATAAATACCCAAATAAATGTAATTTGAGACTTTTTATGAATTACACTAATTTTATAGGTTAATATGACATGTTATTATTTATTTAAGTTACTTTTTTCGAACTAATCATGCTGTTATGATTTTCACAAAAATCAAGTACCAAATAGTGTCAAATTGACATAAAATAGTTTTTTAAAAAATATTATATTATTAATTGTTATTTTATTCCTAAAAATATACGGTTCGGCCAAATGACTTAGATAAAGTTATATATATTAATAATAAACAACTTGGGGTTCGTTTGGCTTGTTATAGTAAGTTTATTAACCTTATAGTGTAAGAAAACAAGAAGACACAGTAAAAGAAAAATTATTTAACTTAAAGGTAAATATAAATGATAAGGTTAAAAGAGAAACCTAAACTTGTCTAAATTCTATTTTATGAGAGTATTTCTACCCATACCCACCTTAGTTTAGAAATAAATCAATTTGGAGGTATTAAAAACTGAATATGACTTTATAATAAAATAATATTTTTAGTATTTCCAAAGGTGCCCCTCTCGTCCCTTATAAAAGGGCACCTCCTCCCTCTCTTCCTCACACCACATTGAGCCTTCATGCTCGGCCAACCCCTGACAAATTCTCTTCTTCACTTCCCTAGACACATCCTAGAGGTCCTGGTCTTCTTCAAAGACAAATTTCAGTGCCCTAAGAGGAGTTCTCAAAGAGGCGCTTCAAAGAAGAGGTAATGTCTGTTACCGATTCTTTAAACTTTATTTCTTCTTCCACTTCTTCTTCTTTAGTTGTTTAATTATGAAGTAATAACATCAGTATTTGTCATATACTGATATGTTATTATAATTATGAAACAACCCTATTTAACCATCTATCTATCCTATGGAAAACAAAGTAATCGCGCGTGCGTACGTACGGAATATCGTCTACACGCGGTGGTGTAATCTATTTTCCACCACCACCTTACTTGGATGGGTATAATGGTTTAAATAAATAACTATGTATGATTATTCTAAAGTGATATTTATTATGATATATTATACATACACTTTAGTACAATTCCACGATCATTGGAATGATATCATCGCTCGTGCGTACGTACGGACTACCATCTCCACGACGCGATGAGATTCATTCTCTATGTTAACCATTAATGAATGATTATAAAGTATATATAAAAATTAATCATGAAATATATGGAATAATAATGATACAGGATTTATGTATATATATATGTATGTCATCTATATAATTCCATTCAATTCAATAAGGAAACAAAAACAGCGTTCATGCGTACGTATGGCCTACCTTCTCCATGAACGCTGTATTTCATTCCATTTATCGATCTGTCATATATATATGTATATTCTCAATATATATTACATATAAATCATGTTTTAAATTCTGGAATTAAGTAAATCAGGATATAATTAATAATATTAAGAACAACAAGTCAAAACACGTACGATAAATGAAACGATTTTACCCAAAATGCTGCTTTTACATCAAATTTACAAAAGAACAAGTAATATTAAGTCATAAGTGAACTATATATGATATCATAACAATGAATATGATTCTGTAATAAGTCAATGAAATTATTTAAATCATTATATAGGAGGTTCGGATACGTATGAAGCATATCAGACCTAAGGTAAGGGATAACTTTTCCAATCTCGTTCTTATCCGAGATTGTTTATTTGTAAGTATTTATTGGGGTTATTGTTATAATCCATGTACATTTTTTCTAAAATTGTTTTTATGTATGTTTAATGTCCTTTTTACCCATTTTTTACTTTTACGGCATGGTATGTGTGGAATCTTTCTTTTACGAGGTACTTTTTGACTTTTCTGGCAAAAGTATGAGAAGAATGTTTTTTTAAATTATACGGCACGAATGAATTTTTACGGTTTCATAACAGCTCATTTTCATAACTCTTCCTCTAAAAGTTTTCATGATTATTTTCAACAAAACCCTTTCCTTTTAAAAGTGCGTGACATCTTTTGAAAAGAAAATTATTTTGAAGAAGAAAGGATATTTTCCTCAAGAATTCATTTCAAGTGTTTTATCAAAACCATTTCTCATCTAAGATGACATTATTTCATATGTGTATGTTTCAAGTTTAATGTCTCTATGATTTACATGGTTTCACTTTTCTTATGATGAAATATCCATTTGTTTTATATGGATTATGTGATGATTGGATGATGTTTATGAAACCCATTTTATTCTTTGGGTTTTGATGAATGATTTATGTTTATTTTTTGGAACAAGTAAGAATGATTTCAATATGAGATGGGTGGGACCTATATCTCCCTCAAATACAATGGGTAAAGATTTATATCTCATGAGTTAGACATGGCTGGAATGGTAAGTTAATCCAGTTCAGTAATACAGGACTGGAACGAGGAGTGAACTCGATTCAGAAAGGGACTTTGTCCACTAAGATGGTCTTGGCAGCAATGCCTTGGCTACTATGGAAATCATATCATGTGATTAATGTTTTTCCACAATTACATATTTTATTCCCATGCTATTTTATCATGATTAATGTCTCTTTATGATCAGGCCTTATGTACTGCCATGTTTGATGTCATTGCTCAAGATTTTGATGTTTAAACATTATGTTCATGTTTTTAAGTTCAAATGTATATGATTTGTTTTATTTTATCCATGCTTACCCTTACTGAGCATTTTATCTCACCCTTTATATGTTTTCTTTTCCCCAGGATATAAAGAAATGTTTTAGATAAGAAAAGAAAAGGGGAAGATCTTTATGGGAGATGTCGAAGATCATTCACCACGATTAGAAAATTACGTTCCAAGTTTCCAAAGACACTAAACTATTATGGTCCTTCTGTGTCTTTTTTTGTTATGTACTAAGTATTCTGAAAAAGTAATGTAATGTCCATGTACGTAAAGCTTTGGGTCTCTACAGTTGGTATCAGAGGAAAGGTTTAGTCAAACATTGGAAACTAGGATGCGAAAATGTTAGTGAGATCCCTAGAGATGTTTCTAAGGTATGTCTAGGGATGTCCCTAAAGATAAGTATACGTATAGGATATAGTCCTTGAACTACAGTAATGATCTTAGAATTTAACCTAAGATGTTAGATATTGAGGGTACTCCCCAATTACCATGTTGTTTTCCCTAGCATTATTTTTGCATCTCACACTATTCTTTTTGGGTTTTAGAAAATGGATGGAAACAAGATGATTCACGATAATAGAGGATATGTTGAACAATGGAATGATATTATTCATGATCAACCAAATGAAATGGGATTTGGATGTACAAACATCATTATTATTCCAAATCAACAATCTCATAATATGATCAATAATCTCAACTTTGGTAAGTATCTCGACTTAGCTAATAAGAGAAATATGGAGTTTCATGATGATCATAGAGGAAAAAAGTTCAATTCCCCTCATGTAAATCATATGGGAAGAGGCATCAAAGAGAATGTTTCAAATGAACTGGAAGATGCTTTGGGTGCGGAAAAGAAGGACACAAATCCAGTAAGTGAAAAGGAAAAGGTTCAGTTAACACCATAGAGAAGGATAATGGTATTGCTACGACATCAACAATGATTAGATGTTTTAAATGTGGAATGTACGGGCATTATGCAAACCAATACCCTAAGGGAAAATCTCATGAAGTGAATCTGCATGGTCATATGGGTAGTATTTATGTGGATGATGATGAGGATACTAAAAAGGATATATGAGATGAAAGAAGTGTTGAAGCTCATTCAGTTGTTTAAGAAGTTAGTGGAATGATTGTATGTTTATCAAGAGTTATGTTCTATAGTTAATGGTACTATGGAATAAAGAATCATCTAAGGATTGTTACACTATTGTTTTTCCTAAAGTATTTGAAAGTATATGGTGAATGGTACCGGAAACCATGAAAGGTTATTCAGATATTTTTGGAAAGTATATGATATGTGCATAATGAAGGGATAAGAAGATAATGAGATGTTTGATTGTATTCATGAGCTCATGACTGATATAAGGACTAAGTGATATTATGGTTTGAGTATATAGAATTTTTGGGATTTTGGTATGTGGAAAGTGTTAAAATTTAACAACATTCATGTTTTCACTAAGGTTGAATGGGTATTCATTCTTTAAGAGAATACATGATTAAGGTATTCAAATGTTGGTAATTTGACCAATAGGATATATCTTATGATATATGGGGGATAAATGATGGCATTCACTTGATTTTTATCTGAAATTTCAAGTAATAATTTTCATTATACTATCATCTTGGACCGAAGTATTTTAGATAAGACTAAAGATTGGAATGGATTATGTTGGACATAAGTTATTATTGTTTAAGGATAGAACTTTTTTCGATATTATTGATGGGATGTTATAGTAATGTAGTTTTAGAAAAAGGACAACCTATAGGAAGGGAGACAACCCATCGCATCGGACAAGGCTGTGAGAATCAAACCCACAACTGAAGTATGACTGGCCTTTATCGCCTACGACTGGCCTACAGGAAGTCCCTGTTTAGTATAAACTAGTTTTATTATATTAATTAGTATGATATATGAAGTATAAGTCCATTTTAAGAACCGTATATTATTAATCTAACTATAGATGGACTTATGTATTTTTGATAACTTTTCTAACCTTTTGTTTGAGACAGATGGAATGACCCATCATTCTATCACATGATCTGCTAACACTTCACGAATGACAAATTCAACTTCATTTCTTTAAGATATGAAGTGGAAATTTTCCAAAGAACGACCAACAGTGAGATTGTACCAAAATCAAGAAAGTATTTCTTCTAATTAAAAATTAATCAACTTTATGGAAATGATCTTCAAAACCAAAAATGTTGTCCTAGTGCCCTTATATCTGATGAATCAGATGGTACCTTAGATCATCACAAATCTATGTCTTTGTGATTGATGGATTTTTCATAGCCATGTTCTCTACCACTCTCCATCAGAACTTGATGGTTAGATTTTTCTTCCATATCCATATTTTCACCTATGTTGTCCTGCATGGAAACCCAGTGATGAGTCAATTTGGGTAACCATTACGTTTCATACTTTAGTTTTTAAATCCATGTTTTGGTATTCCTTTTTACGATGTGGGTTTCTATTAAAGAAACTTTCGAGTAGTAAACCATTTATAACCTCGACGAATTTCGAGGGTGAAATTCATTTTAAGTGGGGTAGAATGTAACACCCCAAGATTTTATGAAAAATTTTCTTTTTAATTTCATTAATGTATTATGTTGTACACTACACCAAAAAGAGCTTTCACAACACGCATCCCTGACTTGGCTTGCATTACACGCAGTCGCGACCTTCCACGATAGTGTGTGTTGTACACAATATTGAGTTTCGCTAAGCAACGATATGTTATATGAACTACCCGTTATGAATAGTATCAACTACATTTTGAATTTTATAACATTATTATTCATCTTAAACATTTTCTAGAACATGGTATAAGATCAAAATCAATTTTTCGAGTAAAATAAGTATTTTTCAAAAAATGTAGTTTTTCGCCTTTTGATGGCGCACCCACATTAAATATTGTTTTTGACATGTCTATAAGTTAAATTTGACAAAATAAAATTTTTCTTTGGAATCAGGATAGAAAAATTTACTTTCGATAAAATTTTCATATTATTCTGATAACTTTCATATTTTAATGATAGTAAAAACACGCTATATTTTAATTAAAACCAACTTTTTTCAGCGCAATAATTTATATGATTAGTTTATCTTTGTAATTGGGTTCAAAGTGTAATTAGAGTATATTTTTACAATTTAATATAATGTCGTTCATTGAAATTAATTTCACTTTGAAATTGGATATAAACAAGTATCAATTTTTTGATAGTTATTGTTTCCTAAAAAAACACACTATTTGTTTTGATAACGAGAATTAATTTTAAAATTAATTAATGCAACTTATATGTTTTGAATTTGAAAAAATAGACATCAATTTTGAATTTGGAATATCAAATAATGCTTAGGCTGAAGTTTTGGTATTTTTTGGAAAAACTACAATTTTCGATGAATAGTGAAACCACTTAGTGGTAGTTAAAAAACTGAATTTTTCATTTAAATGAAATTTTACCACTTTTTTGAATTGAATTTCGAAAATACAAGAGGCACGGAAAATATCAAGGACTAAAATTTGGTTCAATGAGATGAAAATAATTTTTGGTGAATAGTAACTTTTTGCCTTTTTTACCACGGTTAAAAGTAAATAGGGTAATTAAGGGTAAAATTGATATTATTATTACCCTAACACATGTCATAATTCTATTGGATAAGTGTAATTCGACCAAAAAAACCTTAGGAATAAAATATGACCATTTAGGCCCACTTGGATAAGATTCGGACATTTATTATTAATTTATTTAAAGAAGGGTTAAACTAGTTAAAATAAAAGTTTAATAACTAAATAATTTTTAGTATTGGGTTATACATAAGATAAATTCGACTATAAATATTCGTTAGAAATATAAAAATATTTTCTACCTAATGGTATTTTATTTATAATTTTTAGACATTATATAATTTATGTTATTTATGACACAATGGTCATGCAGTAATTACCTAAATAATGAAATATTAACATAATTGATCTTATAAATACCCAAATAAATGTAATTTCAGACTTTTTATGAATTACACTAATTTTATAGGTTAATATGACATGTTATTATGGGTTTAAGTAACTTTTTTAGAACTAATCGTGCTGTTATGATTTTCAAAAAAATCAAGTACCAAATAGTGTCAAAATTGACATAAAATAGTTTTTAAAACAAATATTATATTATTAATTGTTATTTTATTCCAAAAAATATAAGGATCGGCCAAATGACTTAGATAAGGTTATATATATTAATAATAAACAACTTGGGGTTAGTTTTTCTTGTTATAGTAAGTTGATTAACCTTATAGTGTAAGAAAACAAGAAGACACGGTAAAAGAAAAATTATTTAACTTAAAGTTAAATCTAAATGATAAGGTTAAAATAGAAACCTAAACTTGTCTAAATTCTATTGGATTAGAGGCTTTCGACCCATCCCCACCTTATCTGCTAAATAAATCAGTTTGGAGCTTTTTAAAAACCGAATATGACTTTATAATAAAATAATAGTTTTAGTTTTTCCAAAGGTTCCCCTCTCCTCCCTTATAAAAGGGCACCTCCTCCCTCTCTTCCTCACACCACATTGAGCCTCCAATCTCGGCCAACCCCTGTAAAATTCTCTTCTCCACTTCCCTAGAAACATTCTATAGGTCCTGGTATTCTTTAAAGACCAATTTTAGTGCCCTGAGAGGAGGTCTCAAAGACGCGCTTCAAAGAAGAGGTAATGTCCGTTACCGATTCTTTCAACTTTATTTCTTCTTCCACTTCTTCTTATTTAGTTGTTTCATTATTAAGTAATAACATCAGTATCAATAATATACTAATATGTTATTATAATTATGAAACAACCCTATTTCACCATCTATCCATCCTACGGAAAACGAAATCACCGCACGTGCGTACGTATGGAATACCGTCTCCACGTCGTGGTGTAATCTATTTTCCACCACCACCTTACTTGGATGGGTATAATGGTGTAAATAAATAACTATATATTATTATTTTAAAGTGATATTGATTCTGAAATATTATATATACACTTCAATACAATTCCACGATCATGGGAAAGATATCATCGCTCGTGCGTACGTACAGACTAACGTCTCAACGACGCGATGAGATTAATTCTCCATGTTAACCATTCATGAATGATTATAAAGTATATATGATAAGTAATCATGAAATCTATGAAATAATAATGATACTCGATTTATTTATATATATATATTTATTTCATCTACTTAATTCCATTCAATTCAATAAGGAAACGAAAACAGTGTTCATGCGTACGTACGGCCTACCGTCTCCATGAACGGTGTATTTCATTCCGCTTATCGATCTATCATATATATATATATATATATGTATATTATTAATATATATTACATATAAATCATGTTTTACATTATGGAATTAAGTAAATCAGAATATAAGTAATAATATTAACAACAACAAGTCGAAACACGTACGATAAATGAAACGATTTACCCAAAACGCTGCTTTTACATCGAATTTACAAAAGAATGGGTAATATAAAGTCATAAGTGAACTATATATGATATAATAACAATGAATATGATTCTTTAATAAGTCAATGACATTATTTAAATCATTATACAGGAGGTTCGGATACGTACGAAGCATATCGGACCTAAGGTAAGGGATAACTTTTCCAATCTCGTTCTTATCCGAGATTGTTTTTTCGTAAGTATTTACTGGGGTTATTGTTATCATCCATATAAATTTTTTATAAAACTTTTTTTATGTATGTTTAATATCCTTTTTACCCATTTTTTACTTTTAATACATGGTATGTATGGAATCTTTCTTTTACGACGTACTTTTTTACTTTTCTGGCAAAAGTACGAGAAGAATGTTTTTTAACTTATACGGCATGAACGGATTTTTAAGGTTTCATAACACCTCATTTTCATAAATCTTCCTCTACAAGTTTTCATGATTATTTTCAAAAAAAACTCTTTCCTTTTAAAATTGCATGACATTTTTTGAAAATAAAATGATTTTGAAGGAGAAAAGATATTTTCCTTAAGAATTCATTTCAAAGTGTTTTATCAGAAGCATTTTTCATCTAAGATGACATTATTTAATATGTGTATGTTTCAAGTTTAATGTCTCCATGATTTACATGGTTTCACTTTTCTTATGATGAAATATATATTTGTTTTATATGAATTATGTTATGATTGGATGATGTTTATTAAACCCATTTTATTCTTTGGGTTATGATGAATGATATATGTTTATTTTGTGGAACAAGTTAGAATTATTTTAATATGAGATGGGTGGGACCTATATATCCCTCCAATGCATTGGGTAAAGATTTATATCTCATGAGATAGACATGTCTGGAATGGTATGATAATCCAGTTCAGTAATACAGGACTGGAATGAGGAGTGAAATCGATTCAGAAAGGGACTTTGTCCACTAAGATGGTCTTCGCAGCAATGCCTTGGCTACTATAGAAATCATATCATGTGATTAATGTTTTTCCACAATTACATGTTTTATTCCCATGATATTTTATCATGATTAATGTCTCTTTATGATCTATTCCTTATGTACTACGATGTTTTATGTCATTGCTCAAGATTATTATGTTTAACCATTATGTTCATGTTTTTAAGTTCAAATGTATATGATTTGTTTTATTTTATCCATACTTACCCTTACTGAGCATTTGATCTCACCATTTATATGTTTTCTTTTCCCCAGGATTGAAATAAAGGTTTTAGATAAGAAAATAAAAGGGGAAGATCTTTATGGGAGATGTTGAATATCTTTCACCACGATTAGAATATTACGTTCCGTGTTTCCAAAGACACTAAAATATTACGGTCCTTATGTGTATGTTTTTGTTATGTACTAAGTATTCCGAAAAAGTATTGTCATGTCCATGTATGTCAAGCTTTGGGTCTCTAAAATTTTCCCTTTATGTTTTTTTGGGTATAGTGGGGATGAAATTCAAATGTTCCTTGAGTTTACTATGATGATGGATTATATTTTATTTAAACAATACATTTATAACAATGATTTCATGACCATTATCATGGGATATAATACCCATGTGGCTTAGGTAATGATATAAGTGGGATACCATGAACAATTATTTTTTATTTTCTATGGAAGTGGGAAACACTATCCATATGTGATGCTTCCATGGATGGGGATCTGATTTTCATATTATAGTAGTTTCTTATAGGATGTGATGTATTCTTTTATGATGTGTCCAATACTATAGATGATTTTCTATCATGTATGTATCTATGTATAGGGATGCTATTATCTCTTTTGATAATATTATCTGGATATGAAGCTTGATTATGTGCAATTTTCATGGGATTATATAACTATTAATGATGGATATTATTAGGATGAAATGACCACTCTTATAATTTTATTATAAATACATATTTCCCCTGAGTTGTCTTCTATGTTCTAAAATAATTCTATGACACGTGATTCTAAATTTGGACATGATTCCTAGGAGGAATTCATGTGATATGTTCAAATACACTATAACATATGTTGAAGAAGTTATAGTAACACCTAATTTGTTGTGTATCACCCATGGATATGCTATATTTTTCATTAATTCTTTAAATTTTTTACTTACGTATAAGCATATAAAACAATATATAAACCATTATTTACATGTTTGATTTAGGTAAACTAATATCGGTGACCAACGAAGCTATACTTACATGCCGCCCGAGAACCCTAATACATGAGGAGAGTTCATAACTATATGGATATATAAGTAAAGGTCACTCTATTGGATTTGTGAGTAGGTGGGGCTAGGATGAACTCAAGTGATGAGATCAATTTGTGACTCAAGACTTAGTTTCACTATAGTTTCCTTTTTTTGTTTGGGATAACTCATACATGGTTGTCATATACATGACATTACTTTTAATTATATGACTATGTGACATTACTACTACTCATTTTGTTATAATATGGGTTATATTGTTACTATTATTAGAATTTAACTGTGATGTCTATTTTTACCCTATCTTTATCATGTGATGATTGTTGTATTTATATTCTACTATGATTTAAATACATCTATACCAAAGGGGGTATAATTTCCCCACTTTATATATTAACCCTCAGTTTTGGTTGGAATCCTCTAGAATATAGAGATGAATGATTAATGTATATGGAACATGGTTTAGTCATAATATCGGTGAACCAGGATGGGAATTATATATCTTGATAGATAGACACCTAGTACTGATATCTTTATTTGGAACCCCTATAATTAGAGAGGATATCCTAGTTATAACTCTCCATCCATTCATTTCCACTACATTAGAGATGTTGAAACTCCTTTATGTCACATATAGATAAAATTACAAAATTAGAAATATCATCTTAAATATAATAATATCCTATTGCATCACTTATTTTTGTTATCACCAAATAATCCACCCAATATATACTATCCTGAGATTCTGGATGAATTCCTCCACACTAATATAATTCAAGAGTCATGAGAGAGAAATAGTATAAACACTTGGAAGAATCATCGTTTATCCCAATATCCTGTATTTTCAATAGAATCTAACCCATAATTGATAGTGAATACAAATAAATAAACATATTGATCACAATTATCCACTTCATAGAATGTTGGATAATAAGAGAAAATATTCAAATATCATTATCTAACTGAAACCCAAGTTGGTGAGTGACTATAATGGTAATATAATAGTACCTCACCACCACCGACAAAGGCATGTCACTATACTACATAACACACAAAATTAGATGATAAAGAAAAATCAATCACATCACCCAATAAAAGATCCATCTTCTAGTCACATATATTTCCAAAAAATATTCCACAATATTGTTTCAAATTTGTTCACAAGCTTTCCTGTTCACAGTTTTTTAATCAAATAATATTTAAATGTTAGTTATTTAGTTATTTAGTAAACAATTAATTAAAACAATAATTTCAATAATTACACCATCTAATTATTTCCATATTATCACGCATAGTATAAAACAATATTCAAACACCCTATCCACATTTTATCTACCTTACTATCTCAAAAAACCCATGATGTTAATTAATATTTTTATAACTAATGTCCTTGTCATCTTTACACAAATTATTTCATTCATTAATTATTTATGATAACACGAAGTAGAAATTATTCCATTAGTAAAATATTACTTTTCTATTATATTGTTCCCTATTATTATTCATGTATGATTCTCATTATAAATATTCAACATCAAATATAAATAATTTAACTTTTTTAATTTTAATATGTTTTTAATAAATGATATATATATTATATCCTTACTCTAGTAATTAACATTACTAAATAAATTAATTTCCATATTTTTCAAATATTTAGTATTATCATAATTCTTATGATAATTCCCTTTAAATTCTATAAATACTTAAATATATTATCTTTAATAGTAAAACCATCATTTATATTCTATTCATATACTAAATTTCATACTCATAAACTCATTCCATCCTAGTGAATCAATAATCACTTTCAAATTCACCAAAATATTATAAAGGAAATCATTAATGGTTTAAAAATTTATCCTCCTCATTTGAATTCATATTTCATTATCATAATGAAATTTAAATCTATCCACATAATTGATTACCAAACATATTTATTTAAGACACATTAATTTATTAACCTCTTAATAATAAGATAATCTACAATGGCACTAATTAAGATTGTGACAACATAATATAATAATAATTACTTAAAATACCTATAAATAAAATCATTATTAATTTAAATATTTATTTAATTATTTTTTAGATAATTAATCATATCACCATGCTTACATTGAACCACTATTATAAGACATCCAGTTCAACTCCACAGTGAATACACATCACCAATGAAAAATATATTATAAAAAGTTGACATGGGGAAAAAATAAAAAATCTTTATTAATCATTTAAAATAGAAAAACACCTTTTTAAAGAAAAAATAATGGATTTGAAAACCACATCATTACATCCACATGAAAAAATGAATAAAATGAACAATTTATTTCTGGAAAAGTATATATAAAATTTATTAGTATTATTGTTATACGTGTTCATAAATGAACTCCCCCAAACTCTATAATACATACATTCCATTTAAAAATGTTAATTTAAATATTTAATTTAATTATTATACATTTAGTAAAATGAATACTTATAAATAATTATTACTAATAAATTCCACACATAACATTTACAAACATTTAAAAATGTATATATATATATATACATCAAATGGTTTTAATCAAACATTTAAAAAAATTCAAATTTTTTTTCTCTAGCTAAAGAAATATGGCACTTAAACCTCTCAATCCATAAACAAACTACGAAATTAATATTTTACTTATACAATTTTAGAAAACATTAAAATTAATCTAACACTAAAATTTATCAAAATTTATTGTTTTATTTTTAAGTGATGACATTTAATTTTATCATAAGAAACAAGTATTAATTATTAATGGGTTTGGATATATTTATGTCCAAGGATAATTTATTCATTACACTAACTACCATTTCATGAAAATTCATCAGGATGATCAATGAAGAAAATAAAATTTTGGATCCATCTTTTCACAATGATCATAAAAATATAGTTATTGAATTTTTAAATCTAAATATAAACCCATAAAAGCGATAAAGAATACAAAACTAATATCATTAGTGATTTTTATTCTACACATTTGATTAATTAATTTTTGGTCTCATTAAGTTAGTTTTAACATTATCAAAGTCATGCGCTGTCATTTATAAGGTAATTATTTATGGACAGATTTAATTATCAATTTAATCTTAAATTGATATCACTACTTATCTATATGATATCACTTAAACTATAACCAATTTTTATAAAACCTTTATTCCATTATAACATAATTAAGACCATATCTCATGATATATGGGTTATTATTTATCACTTTTAGGTATATATATTCAAAATTTAGAGAGAAGAATAATGGTGTCTTACATCACTCTAATATTAATATAAATTTTCTTGTCGAATTTATGTCAATAAAATTATGATATATATTTTTAGTTTATAGCTAGACTTATGTTAATCCAATGGAATGAAATGAAAAATAATAGATAGAACATGAGTAATGATTTGAAGGATTGAAAATAATATCATAAAATGGGTATCAAATCAAAGAACCATATATATTTATATCATGTCCTCAATCTATAATTAAATCTATTCATTATTATTGACGTCTCCTCCTCAGTGAGAAATAAAAACGAGTCCTGGGTTATGTGAAATGTTCTAAAATAGTGTATTTATTGAATGATATCTACATTAAATTACATATAGAGAATAATGATATTTGATTTATAATCTCCACCACACTTAAATTTCCTACAATATAATTTTTTTCTCAAAATACCATTCTAGGAAATAAATCATTTTAGACTTAATGAGAAAGTACATTTCTCAATTTGAAACTCCATTACGGAGGAAATTATAACTATACCCATTTAAATAAGGAAATAAACTATGGTTTTTTAATATTTTAAATGGTCTTATTGTCACTTCAAAAAAATACTCATTAAGTAAATAAGGACAACATCCATCCAACATTATAATATTTATTACATGTAAGAAAGGGCCTAACAAAAAACCATGTTAATGCGGTCGTAAATAGTAAATACCAATATTATATTTTCAAAAATTCCTACCACACATGTGTAGAAGAGATCGCAAAATGGAAAATAAAAAATACGGATGGTCATGGGTATCCAAAAATGAAAAGATATTTAAAACCTTACTATCCTCCCTCTAAGTATGAATAATGGACTCCCAAAAATCCAGGAGTGATTTTCATTTACATATGAGGTGTGTGATGGACTGTGGAATTTTAAGCTTCTCCTACAACAATCCACAGATAACAGTCGAGTGGGTTTCTAGCACCACCAGATTGATGATGTGAGAATGTCAGAACCCAAAACCTTTCAGTATCGCACAAGCCTCCTCCATAAGAGAATCACCTTGTCAATATCCCTCTATAGAAACAATAACCAATGATCCTTAATGATCTTAGATGACACGCCCCCCCCCCCCCCTCATGCATCCATAAATACAAGATCCCTTCATATTTAGCCTATATCCACTATTTAGGGGCATCCTTCGCACCCATCTTCCCTATACGATAAGATATTGGGAAGGCAAGGATTCTCATTTTACATCCATGAGTCTTCTAAATGAGGTTGAACACTACAATCATTTAACAAGTGGAACCATATAAGAAAACAGGCTTTTAGTTTGGACCAACATGCCCAGCCGTGAACTTGGAGTTCCATTGTGACAGCTTTGGTTCCTCTCACTCATGGTGCTCCAACAAACCACCATAATGAGAAGATCCCATTCTACCATTCTTACACATTTTTATTTGTCTCCAAAAACCATGTTTGGAAAAAAAAATATTTGGATTTATGGTTCAGACTCCATGCCCAATGAATTCGATCAGCCCACACCAGATGACATTATCCCATTCACTATCGAGGAACAGATGATCTGATGTTTCTTCCTTGACATCCCCGTAGCATGATCATTTCGAAGCAAGAATTCTTGTATTTTTTATCACCTGCTCATCCATATGAATAATACAATTATGAAGTAAACACACCCAATAATTGAACTTCATGGAAATCGCATTGCACTAGAGGATTCTTCCACAATCATCCTTCTCACCGTGCACTTCATTCTTGGTGCAGTAACCTTTCATTGAGAACGTGCTCAATGATATTCTCTTGATAATGAGTTTATTTGGTTCATAATTCATGAAGATACTAATAGAGATCTTCATTTTATGCTTATTGAGAATGTCATGAATAAAAGACTTGAACTTTCTCTCTTGGAAGAAGAATATATATGGGGCCGAAAAACCTGGTAATCCAACATTGAACTAACCCAATTATCATTTCAAGAATTAATCTAATCCATATACAACAATCCATTTATAGTGAGTACACAAAATAGTTAAATGGTGGGAGAATATGATCCATAATTAGGAAATTCCCCCGTTACACTATCCATATGGTTTCCATACCCATTTGGGATGAATTTGGCCCATAGGGATCTATCCTCCAGGTAATCCCATGCTATATTTTCTTGAATTCTCTACATGGCCTCTATGACCCTCCTAATATTGATTCCACTATCACCCACCCCTGTCCATATTGTCCAATGATTACCAATGGTACCTTATTTCCGAATGATAATCCCATAAAAACATGACATAATATTTTCAATGTTTCTCAAAAATAACTTTGGAATATTGAGAACACACATCACATGCATGGGAATAGAACATAGAACATAATTGAAAAGTGTATTACATCCCCCAAAATAACGAATTTGATTTTTGTATTTTATAATGAATGTTTTAATTTTATCGACCAGCCCATAATAATAATGTATGTGAGTCCTTACCAAAGACACTGACACCTCAAGGTATTCCACAGGGAAATATCTCTTATGCATTCCCAATCCCTTTTAAATTTTTTCGTCACCCATCCAAGCACAATTTTGATAGAAATACACTAATTGTTTCTAGGTTGATATATTTACCACTTCACATGAAACAGTTGTCTATTGAATGATTGAATTCTTGGATATTTCTACTCATTCTATTCAAAAAAATTCCATTTTATTCATTAAAAAATATGATAACTATCAGTAGTATTTAACCTACAATTGAAAGTTCGAATACTTCTAGTGATGATTTTTTAATCTAGCTACCTAATAAATGTTTCTTGAACCTTGTTGAAGAGACTTGGAGATATATGGTCTCCCTATCTGAGGTCGAATGTTCATTTAAGGAACCCAACCTTTTTCCCCATAAAGGATACAGACAACCAAGGTGAGCTAAATAATCTATAGAGGTGGTCAACCACCCATCTAGAAAATCCTATGTCATTAAACAATCTATTAATAAATCTTTATTTTATCTTCTCATAGGCTTTATGAATATCAATATTCAGAAAAATATTGTAACCATGTGATTTATTATTGATATCCCTATACATTTAATGAACCATGCCAACGGAAGCCTATGTAGATCTTACCTTAATAAAAACTTACTGGTTCTTCAAGATCCATTGATGCAGATATAGCACAAGCCTTTTCTTCATGATATTTTCCAAAACTATATAGGGAAAATTGAACAAGATTATTGTAAGATAATGATTAATGGATGAGGTTTTATTCACTTTTAGAATGAATATCAAATTGGATGCATAATAAACTTTGGGTAAGATAACTCTTCTAGAGAAGTCTTGTATGGCCACAGTCAGATCACCTTTCACTAGATTATAGAATTAAAGGTAGAATGAACCTAGGAATCCATCATGTCTTGGAGAACTCTATATATTCAGAGAGAGAATTGCATCCTAAATATCAGATTCCTCTAGAATTATTTTAAAAATAAATTAATCTTAGTGAAAAAAAACTTAAGGGATTTCATCAAATAAGATATTTTTCCCTATAGGTTAGCCTCTTTTCATACTGAGATTATATTCAACCAAAAGAGATTTAATGTAATCAATAGCCATACCGCCCATGAAATCGACATACTGATTGAAAGACACATCTTCCAGAAGAATATTAGGAACATTATAATGCTTCATCTCATTAATACATTCTTGAAATAAAATGTATTATTATCCCCCTCCATGATCCTAGTCACTCAAGAGTTCTCCAAAGTGATCTATTCTTTTTCCAGAATAATTTTAGAGAATTAGTTTTTCTTTTCAACCATTGTGAAAAAAAATCCCTTTATCCTAGCTCGACTTTAGATTCCTCTCAATGAGATCAATTTATTCCTTAATTCCATATAGATTTATGACACGAGTTGGAGTATTATTATACCAGTACTATATATCACATTATTATCATTAAATCCAGTTATGAAGACCCTTCCTCATTTTCCCATGTATGTGCTTTGTCCAAGACATGTGAACCACAATATGAAAACTCGGATTAGACACCCAGCAGTTAGAGTAATAAAAATGGTTATTTCTCATGGACCCTTGATCCAGATGGATGAGAAGAGGGTATAATCCAAAGATTCCCATATTAGATGATCAACCCTTGCATTCAGATAGAAATAAATTTCTTGAAGACTAGAAAATAATAAGTCTAGATCGCACTAGGTATAATTAATTTACATTTGATTATTACACAACATGAATCTATCCCCTACAAAATCCAAGTCTAGGAAGCTATTTAGAAAAGGTAAGGAAGAAAATGATACCCACATTGTTAAATTCTCTCCATCATTAAAACAATTTATCAAAAAAAAAATAAAATAAACCATAAAAAACTATACCATTCATTTATTAAATTTAAATAACATATTCACAATATTTAAAATATCTCTATCTAAGAGAGTAATACTTAATCAACACTTTAGTTTATAGATCTCTAAATTTTACCTTTTGTATTTGAAAGATCGAATCAATATCTCCAACATTAAGAAGGAAACATATGGTGTTTAACCAATAATATCCAATCAAAACCAATATTCCCATCACACACATTACAAATGATCATCAACCAACACAACTATTAATTGAGATCGACATAACCTTATTAACTCGATCATATAGAACCTCTCCAGAAAAATCTTATCAATATCAAATATTAATTTTCCCTTCTAGTTGAGAAAACATACCATTAATAATAACTCCACAAGATCAAAACAATGGATCAACATCATATCTATTTAGTTTTTAATGAAGTATATAAAAATATCATCATCAACTATAATTCACTTCAAATGTCACCACTTTGAAGAAAAAAGAGAGATATCCCAAACCATATTGTAAATGAGATAAAATGGGAATATCATATCATACGATATACCATGAGTCACAATCAACAATACTGGACTATACATCCATCTAATGTAGTACATGATGGATATCTATCGTAGTGCATAATACATAAGCAATATGAGATTTCAAGTGTATGTCCACTGCAACATATTCCCTAAGGCTTCGTTTGATTATGATTCAATGTGTTGATTACTTAATTTTTATATATTCGTGATATAATTTTTGAGTTGTTAAAGTATTATCAAAACCCAATGGGAATAAATTATTATAATGTGTATCAGTTGTCAATTATTGGTAGAAGACACTCAAATCCCTTCATTAAATGAGTAGATCCATTATTTAGGGATACAGTATACTTGTTTAGTGTATTTGATATTGATAATCCATAGATGATACTCACTTATTTTTTGTTCCACATTTTATTCATTTAGAAGGTTCTATGATAGCATATGAGTTCAAAGGGTCCTATCATTATAAATGAGGTTTTTAGTGTCTGGTGGAACCCTTATGGATGTGACAGTCTGTTAGATATTACTTGGTGATTATGATTAAAATAAATCTTTTGAGATGATTGGGTATGTATCATTTAAAATTTTAGGTACCCCCATTTTTATTTTTTTTCATTTTACATTTTGGTTCTATGGATTATTTGTTAGGAATATATATATAGCCATATTTTTCTATGATGATCATTTCGTGATGCTATAATACTCATTTGTGGGGTCAAAGACACATTATTCAAAATATTGAAATGATATTTTACTATTTTTATGAATAAGATGCATATTATAATATTTTTAAGGCCATTTCATGGTTTACAATCTGGTGTGTCCAAATTCGATCTATTGGATCGCTTGTATTTTAAGATATTGGGTATCAAAATTCTGTATTTTCTAGTAGTAAGGTATGATGCACTAAAAACCAAGGTATTGTTTTATGTTTTGAGATCCTATATATGGTATCATAGGATACATATAAAACATATGTTATATTAAAACACAATAATGATTCATTTTTGTTGATATTACATATATCATAGGCTATGACCAAACCATAAATATTAGTTTTCCTCTGCATGATTCACACTTATGTATGGGTTACCCATTATACAAGAGTTTTGTCGTAATGGGATAAAGAATCATACATATGAGTGACCCCATATGTAAAGTTTGTTTATTTGAATGAAACATACATTTATGTATGTGATACCCTACCTTAAGAGTATAGTAATTGTTTTAAAAATAGAAAATGTTACATAAGTATTTCCCCTAATACCTATCATCAATTACGATTGTTAATTCCATCTGTCTATCATAAAATATGACATATTTGTAAAATGATAAAATTTAATATTTTTTAAAGAATTGATTAAAGTTTATAAATTGGTTATAAATGATATTTTTTAGAAAATGTAAATATGATATTTTCATAATTAAATAAAATATAAAATATTCATATTTATATATCATTTTTTTAAATTAATATTTATTTATTCATTTATTTATTCATTTTAAATATTCATTTTTATAATTTTTTTAATTAATTCTAATACTATGTATCATTTAATTTATATGATAAATTAATTCTTATAAATTTTCATTACATGCATTAAATTATAGGTTTGAAAACATTAGATTTAGTTTTGGACTACCTTTTCCTTGGTTTGTAATTAAAGTTATTAACATGAATTTCATTATTAAATGTTTTTTATACACATTAGGTATTATAGTTAAGATTAATTGGATTCTATCTTGGGAAAATTATCAACAAGTTAAGGGAATTTGGGTTGGACTTCCCACTAGCCCAGGTGTTGATGCCTTATTCTATAAAGGTGGGGGTTGGCTATTTGTTTCTCTTGGATTACTCATGTTGATATTTTCAATTTCACATAATTCTAGGTCTCTGCATGAATAGGTCTTATAACATATACCTAATATGCATTTAGATATATGTAAATTTATTTTGATTCTATTTATGGGTCAGTAACATGAACTATAGGGTTTTTAGAGTTACACATTAATATGGTGTGACCATATTAATTTTGTAGATGGAATAAAAATTTAAAAACTATATAATTAGAAGCATTCACACATAAAGTAATAAAATTTGAGATAATAAATATTTTATATTATTTAATAGTTATCAATTTAATATGATAATGATACATATTAAATTGGATTGACATGAAAATAAAACCCTTTAAATACTAAGTGTGAGATTCATTCCAAATGATAACTTGTCAAGACATCGATCATTTAGTATGGGTGATCCTAACGGTCTGGTGCCCATGAATTATCCTATGTAAGGAAAGAAAGTAATAAAGTGATTATAAAATTTCGGTTCCTTGTTCTTGGGATTTATTTGGGTTTCACTTAGCTGGGAAACCCTAACGATTAGTATTCTAGAGGAATAGAGTTGAGTTTATATCTATATGATTGATTTCGATAAATTGTTACTAATCATATATTTAAGAATCATATATGTTATGATTGATAATTATTATCTAGTAGATGTAGTCATGGATTATTTACATGATCAGACGAGTGTAATTTTTTATGAAATATGGGTGTTGGATCCCTAAATGTATATAATATATAAGGTTATCATTTTTAATGGGAGTTATTTTACTAAAATTACAAGATAAAAAGATTAGAAACCCGGTAATCGAAAAATAGATATATCTTTTTTTTGTAGATTATGATATGACTAATGTATATCATTTAGATATATTTATAGGTTTGAAATTAAAACTATTATAGGCTTGTATCTGTGGTTGAGAAATTTTCTCAAAGATAGGCATTATAATAAAATGAAAATGAATGTTATAGATATAAATTTATAAAAATCAGACTCATGAGTTTTATATACTAGGATTAGATCACACATTTGTGTTAAAAAACACAGACTCAGATATTATAAGGAATTGAAAAAGGTTGAAGTAGACATATGAATTGGAAAATGAGTAAGAGTTACTACATTGTAGGTTGGAACATATTATCTAGGTCTACCAAGTGGATTATTTCAAGAATTTTAAAAAATTTATTATATTATCATGATTAAAAAATATATTTCTATATCATGTTTGAAAAAATGGAATTTTCATTAATTTCAATGAATAATAGATCTTATTTATATATATGAATGAAATTTTTTGTGTAATTAGGAATATGGTAAATAGTTTATTCATTATTGGTATGGATAATACATTCTATAAAATCTAGAATAAGAAGGTCAAGGTGATTTCTAATCCCACATACCATTGGGATTGTTGTTGGGGTGTGAAGCCTGATAATGTTTTGAGTAAGTCAATTTATTTGTGTGAACATGATGGTAATATGACAGTGGGGTGTAAACATTGACAAAAGAATCCTTCCACTGGAGGAATTTAGATCAAATAGTGACATTGCTAGATATACTTGTGTAATGGATTTTGATCATAAATCTGATATAGTGAACAAAAGTTACATGCTCCCATTGGATTCAATAATTATGGAAACATAAGGGTAATTTAATTTATTTACTTAGATAAGTATAAGGTGTTTTAATCAATTGTAGTAACATTTATTAACATGAACTTTTTACTAGACATCAGTGGTTTGGCGTTGATTATAATTGGAAATCAATGGTCAATGGGATAAATAACAGGTCATCCACTGATCTTTTATGATAATTAAGTTAAATTATCATCTTTAACCTACTTTAATATTAATGTGGGGCCACATATACATGTGTTCTTTTATTTTAAAAATTTAAACAAATATCAATTGTAATTTTGGATTGAGTTTTGTAACCTTTTTATCATTCAATATTAATGGAAATAGTATTAGTGTACCTTCTTATATGTACATATCACATCTGAATTATGAAATATCAATGTGTTATTTATTCTCATTATTCATCTTATACTCCTTATCTTATGTTTTGATTGATTTTATGTGAAGATGCTTTGGTAAAATGTTTTGGGTGGGTGAAATATCCTATCATCTAATATATCAAGACTGTAGGGTAATATTCTGACTGAGGAGGCATCCAACTATTTAAGGTCCACTACAAGTAAGGACTAGTGGTATGAATATAGTGGACATGTGAAGTATGTTTCTACCCCAATAACTATTATTAGATATTTTTCATGATCTTGGTAGTTCACGGTTTGAAGTAAACTCAAGTATACATTCAAATGCTTTAGATTTTTTCAATTCAATTGGAGTTTAATTGTATCTAAATATATGATATAGGGTACATAAATGGATTAGATAAATAAATTAAATAAAGAATACTTGGGATATTTGAGAATGTAAGTTCTATATTATTTCATTCAAAAGTAATAAAGAGTTTTGATGACTAGAATAAAGTTGGGTGAAATGAAAAAGGAAGAATGGGAGAAGTTTGATAGAAAGTCACTTGGCCTCATTAGGATTTCATTGGATCGTAATGTATAAATTGAAATATAGGATTTTAATACCTTAATATGGTTTATAAAGACTCTATTGAACATGGATGAGAATCCAAAAATGATTAAAAATGCACTCATGATACTGAGATTGTAGAAATAGAGATTTGTGACTTATCATGTGAATTATTTTAACGTGATTTAAAATCAGATTGAATCTATTAATTTTATGTTCATATAAAATGTATTGGAATTATTTTTTTTATCATCCAATTTAAAATTTTGGGAGGAAATGTTGACTACCATAATAAATTATTATGGGAAATAAAAAATTGTCGTTGAGGATGTTTGGTGGATCATCATGAATGAAGATCACTGAAAAAGGAAATTCTAAGAACCTTATAGAATTACACACAAAGTATATGGATGGAGATGGTATACACATCAAAGAAGTTAAATGAAATGAAATGATAAGTCACATAATAAGATTCATGGTAAATCAGATGGAACCAACCTAACATGCTGGAATTATGGAAAGATTGGGAATCTCAAGAAACAATGTACATAAATTACGGTAAAATATAAATTATTAGTTTTTGGAATTACAAGTTTGAATTATTATATGGTTTTTGAAAATAATGATAGTTTATTACCGAGTGTTCATGTTCTAGTGGAGGAATGGATCATTAATTCTAGAGAATCATTCCACCCCATAATATAGAAAGGATTCATGTCCAATTATGTGCATAATAAGTTTAGGTTGGTGAACATATAATATAATGAATCTTTATAAATTTTAGGGATGGATGATGTTAATTTCAAGATGAAAAATAAATGTTACCATTATCTCAAGGTGGTTTAGCACATGTTGGTTTGTTGAACAATTCAATTTCTATAGGACAACTAGATAAAGTAGGTTTTGGAATAATGTTTTATTCTAAAGTGTAGAAAATAACTCAAGGATTAATGGTCAGGTAAATAGAAATAATGGAATGAAACTTGTTTCTGATCATAATATCAGATGGAGTAATAGTCACCAAAATAATAACTTAAAAGTGTTTAGAATTTTGAAATTGTATTATTAGATAACTTAGTAGGAAGAACATTAAGGTTCTAGTAGTTATGGGAATGTTGAGGCAAGATAATACAAACATCACAAGCTTTGAGAGTTTTATATTTATAAAATGATGAATTTTATCTATCAATTTTATTGAAAAAACACAGAAGTTGTAATATACTAACCCGGGTAAACCGAACCATATACCAGAGATGGATGTAACACGGTGAGCTGAAAAAAAGAAAAGAGGAAAGTAGTCCTGAATATAATGAAACAAGACATACAACCAAATTACAAGAAGAATAAAAATATACAACTAGATATGTAAAGATAAAGGCCAACCGGTTATACATGGATGTATAATTAAATCAAGAAAAATAATTATCCCTATGACCAAAATTCACCTCCAAACTAATATAAATAAAAGGTATCACCAAAAATATAAGCCAATATGCTACAAGTTTTCCTTCCCTTTACTTGTATCCTTCAATACAACATCTAAAAATTCATAATGTAAAAATTATGGTGTGAGAGAAAATCCTAGTAAGATACGGCCATTGGAGTCTATACAAGTTCTAATATCAGGAACACGATAGTTCAAAATATTAATATAAAATTAGTTTTACAAATCATTTTCATAAAACTAATCCATTTGAAAATAATTTCCTCTTTTGTTTTCATAAAAACCATAAATATTCTGTAGGATATAAGAATGACAATTAGAAGTGATAAAATTGTATTATCAATGCATAAAATCAAGAGGGAATAAACTAAACAAATATCCATGAAATATCCAATCATGTGAAGCTATGTGATACAACCTCATATAAAACATGTGAAAAAAATCAATGATAAAAAACATCATGTCATAAAATATGTAAATGACTGAAAACACTATAATTTGGGATCTAGACTATGGAATAATTCATACTATACATAATAGAGCCTAAACAGTGATAAAAATTGTATCCAACTGATATCGTGGCTTTCTAGAGTCTGTCGATAAAAAAAACAACCACTAGTAGTTTTACACACACTAAGGTTTCCTATGTCGTTCTATCGATGCACTCAATGTTTCTAGAGTTATAAGATTTCCAAATAAAATTTCAAAACCCATGCTCACAATTCATAAAAAAATTTTAAAATCCAATGAAATCCAAATAGGTGTTTGAAAAACCCATTTCCAAATCAAAAAAAATCCATTTTAATGAAATCTCATGTAAAAACATTATATTTCTAAGAAATCCTTTAAAATAAAAAATAAATTTTATTAAATGAGAAATCCAAAATATTTTATCAAGAATGATAATGAATTTATAAAATTAACCCATTTATAGAAACACCAACCCCAATACAGTATAAACATATCCACTTTCAACAATGATGATTGGAAACTAAGATATCATCCTTCAAAATAAAATTCATGCCAAGAAACCTAAAATGATTGATAGAAAAAATTATCTGATCATGAATCTAAACCATAAATTCAAAAAACACAGTTGAAACAACCAAATTAATGATGTAATAGAAGTAAAAATTACCCAAAGAGGAGAACCATAACAAACTTAATGATTTACCACTAAAGAAACAATCCAGATGGAGCGGAGATCCCCAAAATCACAATATGTGTGATCTGGGTTGCGATAGGGAAGGATTTTGTCTAAATGAAAAATAAATCATCTTAATAGTGCCAAAAACATAGAATACTTGAGTTTTACACATCATGTAATCTCATTACACTACATGAAAACCATAAAGGCTGAAAACTCCAAAAAATTGGTCACCTATTTATAAAATCTTGATTTTTTTCCATTACATGATGTGAACCAAATAGGAATTTTGTAAACCTTTCAATCTTCAGTCCTATTTCATGGAATCAAATTAGAAACCATTTCATAGATTGTAATCTTTTCGCATAGTTTGTAATATTTCTAAAGATATTAAACCACCTGGTATTATGTAGGAAAAAAAATCAAATTTGCATGGATGTTCTCCAAACATGAGGAGAACACCTCAAATATATTAACACAGTTATACCCAAACTCCATTATTTAAAACAAACATAAATCATCAAACATTTGGTCAATTTAAATAGAAAAGGATCCCTATACTTGATAATCCCACAAATTCACACAAAAAGGACAATAAACTAATCAAAAATAAGGGTGTTGCTGAAAAGAATAATGAGGTGTTACACATGAGTGGGAAGTAGGAACTTTTTCATATGAGTGTTTGAGGACCCACACATGTCTGATATCATATAGGGTAAAAATATTTTGTGATATTCATTTATAAATCCACCATGAAAGTATGTGTTTTCTTTCTAAAAAATTATCATTCATTTGAAGCGTTTATAGAGGAAGGAAATGCTATATAATGATAATGAAAGTAAACTAAAATGCTTATGATCCAAAAATGGTTATAACATCCCCAAACCCAGACCCATGGATTAGGTGATAAAATCATAACATTTTACATTTCTATCTTTGATACTGATGAATGTGACCCTATTTTCACCATCCAAAACATGAAACAACAAAAATGAAATATTATATCACTTACATACTAAATAAGATTTTATGTTTAACGTTTCAGATAGTTAGGTTAAACTATTACATAAAAATTACCCATAAATTCAACAGAATATCTTTCCCAATATACACAACATTTCATATTCCATACGAGGTCTGAGACACCATCCATACAAAACCCTTATAGGAGTTAGACATTTTACATTTTTTTAGACAAATAGAGACATGAATTGGTCACCCAATTCATTTCCCAAAGAAATTTATTAAAATAAAAGTATTAGAGTTCATGATCGAGGTGCAATGAGCTTACACCAACGCCAACACAAGAAATGAAAGGGTTACATGATATTAATTCAAATAAGCTCAAATCGCACTTCATTCAAACTGCTTGAGACACAATGTAACACCCCTAGATTTTATGAAAAATATTCTTTTAATTTCATTAATTTCTTGGGTTGTATGCTACACCAAGATTACCTTGCACTATACGCAACACCGTATTAGCTTGCAGTATACGCAACACTATTCTTGGATCGTGTTACACACAATTTTGATAATAGTTATTCTACGAAACATTGAGTATATATATATATATATATATATGTGTATTAAATGTATAAATGAAATATGGTTGGATTCTGTTATACGAAACAACGAAAGATTCTTTCACAACACGAAACCCTGACTTGGCTTGCATTACACGCAATCACGACCTTCCTCGATAGCGTGTGTTGTACGCAATACCGGGTTTTACTAAACAACGATATATTATTATAATATTATTATGAACTAGACATTATGAATATTATTAACTAAATTTTGAATTTTATAACATTATTATTCATCTTACACATTTTCTAGAACATGGTATAAGAACAAAATAAAATTTTCGGTTAAAATAAGTACTTTTCAAAAAATGCAGTTTTGCCGCCTTTTGATGGCGCACCAACTTTAAATCTAGTTTTTGACATGTTTATAAGTTCAATTTGACAAAATAAAATTATTCTTTGGAATCAATAAATAAAAATTTACTTTGGATAAATTTTTCATTTTATTCTGATGACTTTCATATTTTAATGAATAGTAAAAACACGCTATATTTTAATTAAAAACAAATTTTTTTCATCGTAATATCTTATGTGGTTAAATTATAATATTGAATGGGTTTAAAGTATAAATAGAATATAATTTTACCATTTAATATAATGTATGCCATTAGCATTGATTTTACCTTGAATTCGTAGGTTAAATCAATTCAATCTTTTGCAATGTTTTGAAGAAAAACCCATTTTCTTTCAACAACAGGATTAATTTTAATTTAATTTTTGAAACTTTTCTGTTTTGAATTTGGAAAAATAGATTCCATATTTGGAATCAGTGGGTCCAAATTATGTTAATAAGATACTTTTTATTTTTGGGCATTGTGAATAGTAACTACGGTAAATTTTATTTACTATAGTTAAAGGTAAATCCGGTAATTACGGGTAAATATAAGATTATAAAATTACCCTAACACTTGTAAAAATCCTATTGGATGACTAAAAGTCGACCCATATCACCTAAGGGTCGGATTAGATTCATTTAATGGATTTTTTTCCATGAAAATAATTAAATTATTATTAAAACCAAAGAAAGTGACAACATGTCACTCTCTTAAATACTATAAGTATAATAATTTTAATTTAGTAATATACTTCATGAAAATTCGAACATTAATAGTCTACAGAAAGCTAAAAAAATTATCTACATCATCAGAATTTATTTATAATTTTTTGGGATTAAATATTTATCATTAATTGTGACACAATAGTGATGCAGAAATTATTTATCTAGTGAAAAATCAAGAATATAGTTATTATTAAACTAATAGTGACCATAAAAGGAAAAAAACCCTGACCAAAACATATTGGTCATGTAAATTAAAACTATAATCATCCAATGGTAGAATAATTTACCATTTGGAGTCTTATACAAGAAATTATGACACTTATATTATTTTATTTTAAATGATTCCAAAGTTGTCACCTTCATAATTTAATAAATATAAAAATTTAAATATTGTTATTTTAAGATGATAAATTAGAGTAAAAGTATTATTGTGAAATTAAATATATTTATATTCCTCATAGGATTTTATTTTAAATTGTTATGCAACAAATCAGTATATTAAATAATTATACAATAATGTTGTAGTACTTATTTTATTAAGAGATAAACCAAATAAATGGTTTTAAAAATAATAAAATAAATATTATATGAACTATTTAATGTGATCCACTAATTTTATAGATAAATATGACCTTTTATAAATCTATTAAAGATTTTAGTTTGAACATATCTTCTGTATATATTTTATTTAAATTCAAAAAAAATGAATAGTGTCAAAATTGATACTATTATTATTTATAAAAATAACATATTATAAAATTGTTTAAAAATCAAAAAAATATTTAAGAATTATAAATTTAAATTTATATAATCTATAATGTTATAAAGTAAAAAATTATGAAAAATTCACAACAAATAAGTAATTATTTGTTATAATTTAAAATTTAGATTTTATTACCACAAATAAACTTAAATAGATTAAATAAGGATAAATCAAAATGATAAGGTTTAAAATAAGATACAAACATGTCTAAATTTGATTGGTTGATGAGATTACAACCCTATCTCATCTAATCTTCGAATATGAGTCATTTTTAGAGGTTTTTAAGTGGGGTTAGATTTATTATAAATTAATATTTTTAAGAATTCCAAAGGTGCCCCTCTCCTCCCTTATAAAAGGGCACCTCCTCCCTCCCCTCCTCACACCAATTTGAGCCTTCAAGATCGGCGAACCACTGACAATTTCTCCTCCCCACTTCCCTAGAAACATCCCAGAGGTTCTTTTCTTCTTCAAAGACCTATTTTAGTACCCTAAAAGGAGGTCTCAAAGAAGCACTTCAAAGAAGAGGTAATGTCTGTTACCGATTATTTCATCTTTATTTCTTCTTCCACTTATTCTTATTTAGTTGTTTCATTATGAAATAATAACATCAGTATCACTAATATACTTATATGTTATTATAAGTATGAAACAACCCTATTTCACCATCTATCCATCCTACGGAAAAAGAAATCACTGCGCGTGCGTACGTACGGAATACCGCCTCCACGCCGTGGTGTAATCTATTTTCCACCACCACCTTACTTGGATGGGTATAATGGTGTAAATAATGACTTTATATGACTATTAAAAAGTGATATTGATTCTGAAATAGTATACATACACTCCAATACAATTCCACGATCATGGGAACGATATCATCGCTCGTGCGTATGTACGGAATACCGTCTCCACGATGTGATGCGATTTGTTCTACATGATCTTCATTGAATAATGATTATATAAATGAATTGAATGAATGAATATGATATATATTACAATAATACAATTCTCTAAATGAGGTATCTATAACCTAAAGATAAGAATAATAATTTATTCGACAAACACGCATAAGAACAAAAAAGTAATAAACACCCGAATAACAAGTAGTAATGAATTATTACTAATAATAAGCTAAGAATATGACTATATATGATATCATAACAATAAGTATGATTATGGAATAATTAAATAACATTATTTAAATCATTATACAGGGGGTTTGGACACTTACGAAGCAAATCAGATCTAAGGTAAGGGAAATATCACAATCTCATTTTTATCCGAGATTGTTTATACTTTGGTATTTACTGGGGTGTATTTTATCATCCACATCCATGTTTCCTCAATATGTAATATTATTTCCATCCACCTAAATTGTTTAAATCCAATTTTACCCTTCGGTGAGTTTTTAGTAAAGTATATGAAAGGAATATTTTGTCGTTTTTCGTACGAGGTACTTTTTGACTTTTCCAACAAAAGTACGAAGAATGTTTTTCTTAACTTATACGGCATGAATGGATTTTTAAAACATTATTTCCAAGAAGATTCATTTACAAGTTTCCAAATTTATTTTTAATCAAATTCTTTTAGTTTAGAATTGTACGACATGTTAAGAAAGGAAAAGTGTTTTTGAAGCAGAAAGGATATTTTCCACAAGAATGGAGTTCAAGTGTTTTATCAAAATTATTTTCCATCTAAGATAATAAAGGGTTCTGTTTCTATCACTATTATTACATTGATTCGATTATGTTGTGATGGAATTATATTTTTATGAATTCCTTTATCTTATATGAATTTTTTTATGATGTCACGATCTTATTACATGGGTTATGCTATGATGTATGGTTTCTGATTTTGTGGCACACATAAGAATGGTATCATTATGAGATGGGTGGGACCTATATCTCCCTCCAATGCATTGGGTAAAGATTTTATATCTCATGAGATAGACATGGCTGGAACGGTAGGTTATACCGATTCAGTGAAATAGGACTGAAACGAGGAGTGAACTCGGTTCAGAAATGGACTTTGTCCACTAAGATAGTCTTGGAAATGAGTCTTGACTAATAAGAAATGATTCTCTATGATTATGTGTGTATGCCAAAAAGTTTCATGTTTTAATTTATGATTATTGGGATTACATTTCACTGCTATGATTTATCCCATGTTATGAAATTATGATCTCTTTTGCAGGTTAAGATTTCCAAAAGATATGCTCTTATGAATATGACGTGATTGATATTTCTTATGTTTACCCTTACTGAGGATTTGAGCTCACCCTTTTTTGTTTTCTTTTCCCCAGGACATAAAGAAAAGATTTAGGTTTAAAAAAAAGAATATCTTTATGGGATATGTTGAAGATCTTTCACCACGATTAGAAGATTATATTCCGAGTTTCCAAAGACACTAAACTATTACGGTCCTTGTGTGTGTGTTTTTGTTATGTACTAAGTATTCCAAAAAAGTAATGTATTGTCTATGTACGTTAAGCTTCGGGTCTCTACAGTTGGTATCAGATGATAGGTTTAGTCAGCCTTTGGAAACTAGGATACAAAAACGTTAGTGAGATCCCTAGAGATTTTTCTAAGGTATGTCTAGGGATGTACCTAAGGATAAGAATACGTATAGGATATAGTCCTAGAACTACGTTAACGATCTTAGAATTTAACCTAAGATGATGTTAGATATTGATGGTGCTCCCCCTTTATTATGTTGTTTTCCCTGGCATGATTTTTTCCTCTCACACTATTCTTTTTGGGTTTTAGACGATGGCTAGAACCCGAAGGAACCGTGTTGATCAATGTAATGGACAATGCAATGATTGTCTTCATGAACAAACAAATGTTATGGGAGATGGAGTGAAAAATCTTATTGCTATACTTACACAAGCTATGAATCATTCTGGACTTCCAAATGATCAGAGAAGGGAACAACTTTCTTTTGAGTCCTTCATGAGGCAACGTCCACCTTCTTTTAGTGGGTCTTCTGATCCACTTGTTGCTGAACAATGGATCAGTACCACTGAAAAGATATTTTTAGTTCTTCAATGTTCTGAACATGATAAATTCATCTTAGCAGTATATCGTTTGGAAGGTGAAGTTGATAAATGGTGTAATCTTATCAAGAATACGAGGCAAATAGATGAAATTGAGTCCATGGAATGGGACGAGTTCAAGAACTTATTTTTCAATAAGTACTTCCCTCGTATTCTTCGAACAAAGATGGAGAAGGAGTTTCTTGAACTAAAGAAAAAGGATGGTGAATCTGTTGGTATATACGAAGAGAATTTTACAAGGCTTGAAAGGTATGCATCTGGATTTATCATCCAACCTGAAAGTAAAGTTGATCGATTCTTCAGTGGCTTAAAACCAAATCTTCGAAGGGCATTAGCTATAAGAGACTTCAGTAGTTATGAAGAAATTTTTAGTTGTGCTATCAAGGTAGAAATGGAAGTTGGTGTTACTTATCCATCTCATAGTTTTGACAAGAAAAGAAAGATGGAGTTCAAGGAGAAATCTCAGAATAATGGTGAAAAGAAGATGAATGTTTCCTTATGCTCAAAGTGTGGAAAGAAGCATGGTGGAGATTGTCTTAAAGGGAAAAGTAAATGTTTCAAATGTGGAAAGGAAGGTCATCGGGCATTTGAATGCCGCAGTGATGGGAAGAAGATGCCTAATGATGCAAACAAAGGAAGGGATACACAGAGTGAACCTACTACACTTCAATGCTTCAAGTGCAAGGAAATGGGGAATTATGCTAATAAATGCACTAATCCAAGGGTTAGTGATGATCGACATGAGCAACAACTTAAGGAAAAGGACAAATGGAAGTCACATGCGATCACCATTGGCGATTTTGAATATGACAACGATGTGGTAGAATGATTAAGTGTTTATGTAATGAGATTCCAGAATAATGTTGTATATAGTATCGTGGAATATTGGAATATTTATGTTGTGGTCTATTGTGGTTTTCAATAATTTTATGGCATCGGTAACCATGAAAAGTGATTGAAATATTTTTGGAAAGAAGATGATATGCACATAATGAAGGGATAAATAGAATCAAATATGTTTGATAGTATTCATGAGCTCATGATTGATATAAGGACTAAGCGATATCATGGTTTGAGGATATAGAATTTTGAGGATTTTGGTATGTAGAAAGTGTTAACTTTTAACTTCATTCATGTTTTCACTAAGGTTCAATGGATATTCATTCTTCAAGAGAATACATGATTAAGGTATTCACATGTTTGTAATTTGACCAACAAGATATATCTTATGATATATGGGGGATAAATGATGGCATTCACTTGATCATTTTCTTTATACTATGAGCTTAGACCGAAGTATTTTAGATAAGCCTAAAGATTGGAATGGATTATGTTGGACATAAGTCAGTATTGTTTAAGGATAAAACTTGTTTGATAATGTTGATGGGATATTATAGTAATATAGCTTTAGAAAAAGGACAACCTACAGGACGGGAGACAGCCCATCGCGTCGGACAAGGCTGTGGTAATCGAACCCACAACCGAAGTGCGACTGGCCTTTATCGCCTACCACTGGCCTACAGAAAGTCCTTGTTTAGTAGAAACTAGTTTTATTATATTAAGCAGTATGATATATGAAGTATAACTCCATTTTAGGAACCATATATGATTAATCTCACTATAGATGGACTTATGTATTTTTTGATAACTTTTCTAACCTTTTGTTTGAGACAGATGGAATGAACCATCATTCTATCACATGATCTGCTAACACATCACGAATGAAAAATTCAACTTCATTTATTTAAGAGATGAAGTGGAAATTTTCCAAAGAATGAAAAACGGTGAGACTATACCAAAATCACGAAAGTATTTCTTCTAATTCCAATTTCATCAACTTTAGGGAAATGATCTTGAAAACCAAAAATGTTGTCTTAGTTCTCTTATATCTGATGAATCAGATGGTACCTTAGATCGTCACAAATTTATGGCTTTGTGATTGCTGGATTTTCCATAGCCATGTTCTCTACCACTCTCCATCAGAACATGATGGTTAGATTTCTCTTCCATATCCATATTTTCACCTATGTGGAACCCTAGTGATTAGTTTATTTGGGTAACCATTATGTTTCATACTTTTGGTTTTAAAGATTGGTTTTGGTATTCCTTTTTACAATGTGGGTTTCTATTAAAGAAACTTTGGAAGAGTAAACTATTTATAACCCCGACGAATTTCGAGGGCGAAATTCATTTTAAGGGGGGTAGAATGTAACACCCCGAGATTTTATGAAAAATATTCTTTTAATTTCATTAATGTCTTGTGTTTTATGCTACACCAAGATTACCTTGCGCTATACGCAACACCTTATTAGCTTTCAGTATACGCAACACTATTCTTGGATCATGTTACACACAATTTTGATAATAGTTATTCTATGCAACATTGAGTGTGTATATATATATATATATATGTATTCAATGTATAAATGAAATATGGTTGGATTTTGTTATACGAAACAACGAAGGATTCTTTCACAACACGCAACCCTGACTTGGCTTGCATTACACGCAATCGTGACCTTCCTCGATAGCGTGTGTTGTACGCAATACCGGGTTTTACTAAACAACGATATATTATTATAATATTATTATGAACTAGCCGTTATGAATATTATTAACTAAATTTTGAATTTTATAACATTATTATTCATCTTACACATTTTCTAGAACATGTTATAAGAACAAAATAAATTTTTCGGGTAAAATAAGTACTTTTCAAATAATACAGTTTTGCTGCCTTTTGATGGCGCGCCCACTTTAAATCTAGTTTTTTACATTTTTATAAGTTCCATTTGAAAAAATAAAATTATTTTTTGGAATCAAGAAATAAAAATTTACTTTTGATAAAATTTTCATTTTATTCTGATTACTTTCATATTTAAATGAATAGTAAAAACACGCTATATTTTAATTAAAAACAACTTTTTTTCATCGTAATATCTTATGTGGTTAAATTATAATATTGAATGGGTTTAAAGTATAAATATAATATATTTTTACCATATAATATATTGTATGTCATTAGCATTGATTTTACCTTGATTTCGTAGGTTAAATCAATTCAATCTTTTGCAATGTTTTAAAGAAAAACCCGTTTTCTTTCGACAACGGGATTAATTTTAATTTAATTTCTGAAAATTTTGTGTTTTGAATTTGGAAAAATAGATTCCATATTTGGAATCAGTGGGTCCAAATTATGTTAATAAGATACTTTTTATTTTTGGGCATTGTGAATAGTAACTACGGTAAATTTTATTTACTATAGTTAAAGGAAAATCGGGTAATTAAGGGTAAATATAAGATTATAAAATTACCCTAACACTTGGAAAAATCCTATTTAATGACTAAAACTCGACCCATATCACCTAAGGGTCCGACTAGATTCATTTAATGGATTTTGTTCCATGAAAATAATTTAATTATTATTAAAACCAAAGAAAGTGACAACATGTCACTCTCTTAAATACTATAAGTATAATAATTTTACGTTAGTGATAAACTTCATGAAACTTAGAACATTAATAGTCTACAGAAATATAACAAAATTATCTACATCATCAGAATTTATTTAGAATTTTTTGGGATTAAATAATTATCATTAATTTTGACACAATAGTGGTGCAGAAATTATTTATCTAGTGAAAAATCAAGAATATAGTTATTATTAAACTAATAGTGACCATAAAAGGCACAAAACCCTGACCAAAACATATTGGTCATGTAAATTTAAACTCTAATCATCCAATGGTAGAATATTTGACCATTTTGAGTCTTATACAAGCAATTATGACACTTATATTATTTTATTTTTAATGATGCCAAAGTTGTCACCTTCAAAATTTAATAAATATAACAATTTAAATATTGTGATTTTAAGATGATAAATTCGAGTAAAAGTATTATTGTAAAATTTAATAGATTTATATTCATCATAGGATTTTATTTTAAATTTTTATACAACAAATAAGTATATTAAATAATTATACAAAAATGTTGTAGTAATTATTTTATTAAGAGATAAACCAAATAAATGGTTTTAAAAATAATAAAATAAATATTATATGAACTATTTAATGTGATACACTAATTTTATAGATACATATGAACTTTTATGAATCTATTAAAGCTTTTAGTTTGAACATATCTTCTGTATATATTTTATTTAAATTCAAAAAAATGAATAGTGTCAAAATTGACACTATTGTTATTTTATAAAAATAACATATTTTAAAATTGTTTAAAAATCACAAAAATATTTAAAATTTATAAATTTAAATTTATATGTTCTATAATGTTATAAAGTAAACAATTATGGAAAATTCACAACAAATAAGTAATTATTTGTTATAATTTAAAATTTAGAATTTTATTACCACAAATAAACATAAATAGATTAAATAAGGATAAATCAAAATGATAAGGTTTAAAATAAGATCCAAACATGTCTAAATTTGATTAGTTGATGATATTACAACCCTATATCATCTAATATTCGAATATGAGTCATTTTTGGAGGTTTTTAAGTGGGTTTAGATTTATTATAAATTAATATTTTTAAGAATTCCAATGGTGCCCCTCTCCTCCCTTATAAAAGGGCACCTCCTCCCTCTCCTCCTCACACCAATTTGAGCCTTCAAGATCGAAAAAACCCTTCCAATTTCTCCTCTACACTTCCCTAGAAACATCCTAAAGGTTCTGTTCTTATTCAAAGACCTATTTTAGTACCCTAAAAGGAGGTCTCAAAGAAGCACTTCAAGGAAGAGGTAATGTCCGTTACCGATTCTTTCATCTTTATTTCTTCTTCCACATCTTCTTCTTTAGTTTTTTCATTATGAAGTAATAACATCAGTATCACTCATATACTGATATGTTATTATAAGTATGAAACAACCCTATTTCACCATCTATCCATCCTACGGAAAAAGAAACCACCGCGTGTGCGTACGTACGGAATACCGTCTCCACGCCGTGGTGTAATCTATTTTCCACCACCACCTTACTTGGATGGGTATAATGGTGTAAATAATGAATATATATGACTATTAAAAATTTATATTGATTCTTAAATAGTATACATACACTCCAATACAATTCCATGATCATGGGAACGATATCATCGCTCGTGCGTACGTACAGAATACCATCTCCACGATGTGATGCGATTCGTTCTACATGATCTTCATTGCATAATGATTATATAAATGAATTGAATGAATGAATATTATATATATTACAATAATACCATTCTTTAAATGAGGTATTTATAACCTAAAGAGAAGAATAAGAATTTATTCGACAAACACGCATAAGAACAAAAAAGTAATAAACACCCGAATAACAAGTAGTAATGAATTATTACTAATAATAAGCTAATAATATGACCATATATGATATCATAACAATAAGTATGAGCCTGTAATAAGTCAATAACATTATTTAAATCATTATACAGGAGGTTTGGACACTTACGAAGCAAATCAGACCTAAGGTAAGGGAAATATCACAATCTCATTTTTATCCGAGATTGTTTATACTTTGGTATTTAATGGGGTGTATTTTATCATCCACATCCATGTTTCCTAAATATTTAATATTATTTCCATCCACCTACAATTTTTTAAATCCAATTTTACCCTTCGGTGAGTTTTTAGTAAAGTATATGAAAGGAATCTTTTGTCGTTTTTCGTACGAGGTACTTTTTGACTTTTCCGAAAAAAGTACGAAGAATGTTTTTCTTAACTTATACGGCATGAATGGATTTTTAAAACATTATTTACAAGAATCTTACTTTACAAGTTTTAAAGTTTATTTTTAATCAACTTTTTTTAGTTTAGAATTGTACGACATGTTAAGAAAGGAAAAGTTTTTTTGAAGCAGAAAGGATATTTTCCACAAGAATGGAGTTCAAGTATTTTATCAAAATTATTTTTCATCTAAGATAATAAAGGGTTCTGTTTCTATCCATATTATTACATTTTTTTGATTATGTAGTGATGGAATTATATTTTTATGAATTCCTTTATCTTATATGAATTGTTTTATGATGTCACGATGTTTAAGATTCCCATTTTTATTACATGGGTTATGCTATGATGTATGGTTTCAGATTTTGTGGCACACATAAGAATGGTATCATTATAAGATGGGTGGGACCTATATCTCCCTCCAATGCATTGGGTAAAGATTTTATATCTCATGAGATAGACATGGCTAGAACGGTAGGTTATACCAGTTCAGTAAAACAGGACTGAAACGAGGAGTGAAATCGGTTCAGAAAGGGACTTTGTCCACTAAGATAGTCTTGGCAATGAGTCTTGACTAATAAGAAATGATTCTATATGATTATGTGTGTATGACACAAAGTTTCATGTTTTAAGTTATGATTATTGGTATTATATTTCACTACTATGATTTATCCCATGTTATGAAATTACGATCTCTTTTGCAGGTTATGATTTCCAAAAGATATGCTCTTATGAATATGACGTGATTGATATTTCTTTTGTTTACCCTTACTAAGCATTTTAGCTCACCCTTTTATGTTTTCTTTTCCCCAGGACATAAAGAAAGGATTTAGGTTTAAAAAAAGAAGATCTTTATGGGAGATGTTGAAGATCTTTCACCACGATTAGAAGATTATATTCCGAGTTTCCAAAGACACTAAACTATTACGGTCCTTGTGTGTGTGTTTTTGTTATGTACTAAGTATTCCGCAAAAGTAATGTAATGTCTATGTACGTTAAGCTTCGGGTCTCTACAAGCAATGTCTTTAAGTAAGGAAACACGTCCGGCTGAAAGAATAGTGACTCTGATCAAGCTCAAATTCTTCAAGATCAATAGAGATCAACCAAGTAGGTGCACAACAAATCCATGCTAACATGAAAAGAGGAAAATACAAAGCTACTGTTTAAATGTAATCATATTAGTGAAGAAAAAGATGTCAATGGACATTTCCGAGGCTATGAAGGATCCAAAAAAACAGAAACCAGTGTCATTCATCCTTCAAAAATCCAGCACAAAGAGTAACTAGAATTCCAGGGAATATATAATGCATATCTGAAATACTTCAACAACAAGTAAAAGGACGGTACAACCAACCACTGCTACCTGAACCAGTATCACCAACCAAAAAATAGAACAAGGCAGCATTGAGGCATATCAGACTGAAGAGTGCAGAGGGAACCGACCCCTAGAACACCTGAGCATTAAACCTCAAAATGAAAACCAGCAAATAAAATGCTTGATCCATCTCATAATGAAGTTCCATGAAGAAAATTAGCCATTAAAAAAGATTCTAGGAGACCACATGGACAATAAAGCAGACCCATAGATCATGAAACATATACTTAAATTGAAAAGTTCAAACCCATGGAATGTCTCTAAAGATAAAGTTGGGATTCTTCTTGTATTCATAAACCATCCTTGTGTACATTTGTTTTCTGATTTCAAGTTATGTTTCAGCCAAAATCTGACGATGGAGGTATTTTTGATGTATTAATTCATCTTGCACCACCGTCCATGAAACAAATTCATCCCTCACATCATCATTCTCAGGAATCTGATACGCATATCTATATGCAGTGTCTGTTTCTTTATCATACTTCTCCTCTTTATGAATTGGAACCAGTTCACCCATCTTTTTTGGTGTCTCAAAATTTCTCTTAGAAGTGTGAAGTGATCTTGTTATTATTGTTCTTTCCACATCAGAATAGTCCCTACGCTTCCTGTTCTTCTTGGGGTTTGGGGTAATTAATCCATTCGCATACATCATCGGCCTTTTCCCTTTCCTAGCTCTTGATTCGAGATACTCTTCCTCAATTCTGTCTAATGGGTCTTCTTTTTCTTGAAAATAAACATTTGAGGTATCTTCTTTTACCTTGTCCCTTGAATCATGCGAGTCATGCATGTCCTGCCTCTCCGCCATGGAAACAATGGTAGCATTGTTATTAGGGACAACCAGAACATCATCCATAGGGCTTTTAACATAATTAATTCCTTTATTTTCTAGCTCTTCACCAGTGGTAGAAGTGCCAGCCGGAACATTTTCCTCATCAACACCAAGCTTTTGTTTACCCTTCACAATCCATGTGGCTCTCTTAACAGCAGGAAAAATAGTTTTTTTGTCCACATACTTTGGATAAATTCCCAAGATTAGAGAAGAGAGTACAATACTCTGGAAGACTCTCATAGACAACCTCTTTAGAGAATCCAAATTCTCCATTTTGTATCCAAATGTGAGAGGGGCTAACCTTAGAGACATTGACATCCACACAAATTCTTTCAACAGAAGGTCATGAGAGGGTATTCATTGACGAATCCAATTTTAAGGGATTTCCAATGAGCTGAGAAATCGGGAAAAGAGCCTGGTGTTTGAAAAGATGCCACGGTAGCCCAGGAACACCAATCCAAATCAGCATTATAGTGGATTTAGTTTCCGGATCAAAATCCGGGGTCAATTTGAGAAATTTCATGGAGGAACTCCCAAAATACCATGACCGCTTGGCCCAAAATCGATAGTAATCATCCTCAGAGGAAAAGAGAAACATGATGTTTGATGAGTTGAGAAGGCCAATTTAAAATCCCGAAAAACCTATGGTTTCTAGGGATGATCTTAAAATTTTCAACGAGGGTCTGTGCGTAAGGAATTTCCCAAAAAGAACAAAATGGAGATCATTGGAAAGAAGTTTTACCTCAGAGGTTGAAAAAGATATTACCAACTGACCGCAATGTCGAAAAAACATAGGAGCAACCGAAGGCCTAGGAATTGCGGCATCATTTGCTGGGGATCTTGTATTCTCATACGTTCTCCCAGCCGCCACATCCACGAAGGAACAAGGATTCGAGTTTGTGTTTGCTCCGCCCCAAGCTGGGTTGACCATGAGATCTACGATAATTGGCCTCTCCATCACATCCCCCTTAGTCATTTAACATCTTTATTGATAACCTGGGTAAAAATAAACATAAGAATGGTGACAAAAAATTACTAGTAAGGGTAAACATAAGCGTTAAAAAATTATTTTCATTAATGATAATAAGATGAGAATAAGTGTATGACGACAAAATAAATTTTTTTTAGTATAACATATGTTAAATCATACCAATAAATACATGGATCATCAATCATGAAACATGGAATAAGGCATTATCAATGGAAATAATCATAAAATTCAATAATCCTGAACCAAGTGATTTCAATCTTGATCAAAGAATTCATTAAACCCCATTGAAACACTACGGGAAAAATATTCTTTACCAACAGTTTTAAATTGTTGATAAAGGATGGAAACCCGTTGGTATAAACAATACCAACGGTTTTCCAAAACAGTGGATATAGAGATTTCAGGATAGACATATCCCAATTGTTCTTTGATAGCCATTGGAATATGGCTTCAGAATTCATGATATACCAATGGTTACAAGAAAATTTTGGTATAAATGTTTACCAATGGTTCCAAACATTGGAAAATATGAATGTTCATGTCTATTCTAACTATTCACAAACCATTGGAATATAATTATATAAACTGTTTTTTTGAAACCATTGGTAGAAGTTACTTTTAGGATATATACCAATGTTTTAAAAATCATTGGTATATCCTTTTACCAATGGTTTGTGTGAAACCATTGGAAAAAGTTATGGTTTTCAAACATATTCCAACGGTTTTAAACCATTGGTATAGGATTTATACCTTTTCAGCAGCAGGCCTGCCTCCCCCCTGTGCAATTACATGCTGTAATTACATGCAATATAGAATTATGAATTCAATACCTAAAAGTATGTATTTAACTACCTGGTATACATATATATAACTAACACATAATTAATAAGGTAATTAAATACATACAACAAATTTACACAAATAGAATTAACACATAATTCATAAGTTAATTAAATACATAGAGAATTTAATTCCATATTCATAAGGAAATAACCCTATGCAACACAAAATTATGAATTGAATACATACATAATTGAATACTATATAACACGTATAGAGTTGAATTTAGAATTCAGAAGGTAATAACCCCTATATAAGGAAATCATTATTCAGGTTTAGAATATGGAATTTTTGTTCATAGTCATGGGTGAATTCAGATGACATTTTAATTTTTGGATAATGTGGTATTACATACTTTAGTAAGCAGTAATGTGACATGGGGTAGAGGATATAATAGTTCATGCTACAAGTATATATTTTAATGGTCATAAGAAGATGTAAAATGAACTGGGTTAGAATAGGACTATACACCAACTAAGTCTGTTGAATGAACTGTATTACAAGAGGACATAGTAAAAGATCTTAGGTCCAAGAACAAAATGTTATGGGTGGGCTTTTTAACCAGTTGGTATGCATCAATGCATCTGACTGAGAAAGTTATGAGATTAACATATGGGGCTGCTCCACATGGATGCAAAAAATGAATCCAAAACCTAGAGTTTGGATTGTCCATCCCAACAAACTAATAAGGGTTCTCCTTAGCCAGAGGAAAGGGAACTCAGCCTTGAGGGAGACACTTTTTTATATACGGGGATTCCATAAAATATCCCATATAATTCAAACCCCTTTTAATGAAGGAAAAGTTAACATATTTAATATAGTGGAGAAAATAGTGATTATCTTAGAAAATAATGTGTAACCTCTAAAGAGTTTCGATCCTCTTAACCAAATATGAGTCTACAACCTCAACATCTAACTCTATGATGATATTGTCCCATCCATTCTCCTTGGAAAGAGACAATGCATCAAGAACTCCCTGAGCTTCTATATCCTCTATACAATCTGCAAGGAAGAGTCTTGATCTACCTCCACACACAAGACGATTAGAGTATCTTGCAATGACTCTCCAAGAAGTATCCCTAGATAAGGGACATAAATAATAATCATAATTCAGTTTTATTGAAGAGGGATTTGTGGTTTCCAATGAGTGTCTGTTGTTGACTACTAGCTTGGGATTACTTAAATGCACCACTTTTGTCATCAAACTAGTTGTGACAAGGCATGTATTGTTAGTGGACAATTTCATATTCGACATCCGGTTGGGAAGATCCGGATAAGCTAAATTAATATCTCTAAAACATCAAGATTAGCCTTATTAAAGACATCCTTACACATATATTTAAAAATGGTCCACAAGGCTATGCTAATGAATATCAAAGTATCAGACACTGCCCTTCCAGGATTCAAACCTTCAAAACAAGATTCCAACCAAACATCCAAATAAGAAGCATTATCCAAAAATCCTAATCAAAAAACTGGAAGTCCAAACTGATTTAACCCAAGGACAATAGAGCGGAAATTGATCCACATATTCTTTTTTTGAATACAAAAATAGAAGGAGAGGAAATAACCATCCTTCTCGACAAGTTACTTGGAGAAGGTAAATGATTGTTGAGAGCTCTCCATAATGAATACTTAACTTCAGTAGGACAGGGGCAATGATAAATATTATTTTAGAGCTCCTTCCCAATGTTGTGGGGACTTGAGGCTTGTGAATTGCTTGAAAGGAATTTTTTCAAATAAAATTGTATCCATATTGAAAACTAAACATCTCATTATTCTAAAAAGGCTAAATTGTTCAATATTCATCCACACTCTTTAGAAGAGGGATCTTTTTAATATCCATGCTCATATCAGCATCAAAATACATATAGAGCATATGAATATTCCACCTACCAGATTTTTGATAGATGAAAACTATATCATTGAATCATTGCGACCTACAGGTTTAAGATTCAGTAAAAAATTCTTTGATCATGGAATCCATATATCATTCAGTACATTTATGAAATGACCATATCCTACTTTCCAAAGAGCAAATTTAAGAATAAAACCTTTACCTTGAAAAATAATATACCATCCCCAGGAATCTCTCAAACATCTGGAATCCTAAAAAAATAAAGTAAAAGGAAAATAAATTCCCTTCAGAACACATACCCAAATAGCCTCAGGATTGGAAATTATTCTTCAAGCCAGTTTTGTGAGCAAGGAAAAATTAAAATCTTGAAGATCCTTGAAACCCAGCCTACCTCATGATTTTGGGAGCGTAATTTTCTCACAAAATTTCCAATGAATCCTTCTTTACTATTTAGTTTAAACCAGTCAAAATTGTCGAAGAATAATCATTTTAGGTTCAGACTCCCCCATTTTTCTTGTAAGAGTGGAATAAAGAGAGTCAATTTTTAGTATGATAATTACCTCACTTATTTTATTTACAGTCCCCTCTTCCCTCTTGGATATTTATTTTTGTGGGAGGGTTTTTATTTATAAAATCTATAGTAATTTGTTCCATCATCATTCCGCTATTCATTCCATTATTCATTTTTTACTTGAGATGTGTTTGAATAAATATCAGTGACATTATTTCATCATAGATTATTAGAATCACTTTGATTCAATGTAGATTTCATATATATTGTATAAAGAATACTTGAATGGTTTAGAGTATTGTCATTTCATGATGTTGTTATTAAGGTATGTCACCTATTGTTTAATTTCTAGTTTCAGAAAATTTAAATGAATATAGTGCTTCAATACGATTTTTAAATTGGTGGATTTTATTACATTAGGCTCTATAGTGATTTTTTTCTACTACAAATCATAGAATTTAGATAATTCTATTATAGATACTATTATTCATGATAACATTTTGAATAAAAATATATAAAAATGAAGAGCTTTGAGTGGGATAATCAAGAAGTTTAGATCCTGATACAATGTAGTATTGAGGATTGAAAGAAGATATTGAAGTCAAGATTCATTATAGAAGAGGATATCTCTATTCATGAGTCCTTAAGGGGTTGAGAGACCTAGATTGTTGAATATATAATGGGATTATTTGAGACGAGTAGATATAATCATTCCTATCAGCTACTAAAGATATTTAATATTATGTTCTTGAGTAGACTAGTTTATCCATTGTGTTCATACATGGATATCTACATCAAGTGGTGTCTTATTTTATTTTAATAACAAATTTTTATTGATTAGTGGGAAGATGCATTCATTGGTGGGACTCTATATTAGGAGCATAGTGGGTCTCTATTCGTATAGTATTGATAGGTCCTTAGTGTAACCACTCTGTTATATAGTAGAGAATCTGAAATTTGGGTGACTAACCAATCTTGGAAAGGAGTAGGAATTTGAGTCTGAATTTTTTAAAACCTTTGGACGTGATGGAAACTAGGGTGAGTAATTCAAGAAAAAAACCGACAAGGTCTTTTCATACATTAAATACATGATATAAAATTAAGAACATCATCTAAAGGATGCATCTTCTGGAAACACATATAGTGTGAAAGGAAGAGAGAGTTCCACAACACAGAAATGTTTGATAAGAGGAAAATTAGAACATCTTGGAGTAGGAGTATCTCAAAGGAAGATTGTCCCATGTGTTGGAATTATGGGAAGAAAGGAAACATGAAAAGGGATTTCAATGAGTAGATATTGAATTATGGAAGATACACTTTTGAATGTTTATTTCTTAATATTATGTTAGAAGATAAGTGTGGTATGCTGATGAGTGTCTCTAATTCTATTGAGTCTTAGCTATAAAGTCTCAAGCTTTATTTAAATTAACATATACTAGAGGAATTATGAAGAACTATACATCAAAAAGATATTGAAAGGTTCATTTTATAGATCATATTTCTATAAAAATTATCAAAAATGGAGAAATATCCTTACATATGGGAAATAGAATTATGTTTGAGTTAAGGGGTGTCTGGTGCATACCTGAATTAAAGAAAACTTAATTTTCATTGGATAGTTGATGTATGTTTTTATAAATAATTCATAGATGGTTCATGGAGTGAGAGGATTAAGTTCAAATAATTTTTACTAGCCTCTATTAGACTACATTTTGATTATAGTGGAGTGATTTAGCTTGATAGAGGTGAAACCTATGACTATAACCCAGGATATACATTTCAAATTGATCAAGGAGAAGGCACCGAAAATAGAATTCGATGTAAAACACGTGAAAAATATTATATTTGCATTGGTGGTCAAAATCTTGGTGTATTCAATTAATGGAGCATGATGATGATAGATTGTTTTTGGTAGTATAAGAAAAGTGGTGTCCAAGGGAAATGAACACATGTAGTGTCATCTAGATTCATGCACCATCACTAGCTATTATGTCTGTCACGACCCGTCCTCGAGGCCCATGTTGTGACTACCCCAAGCTCACCATCCATAGGTCAGGGGCTGTCGACTAGCACCAAAGGCATAAATCCCGAAAAAAGGGAAGGCATTGTCTTTATAAAAGTAAAAAAAACACAATAGAGTATGCAAGTGAAGTAAGATCTAAGTAAAAATGAGTACAAAATTAAGTGCTGGAAAGTAAATGGGTCAGTATACAAACCCAACTGAAAGTATTGTACAACTGAGAAAGAAAGTACAACAACTGTAAAGTAAAGCAGCAACCACTGAGTCGTCCTTCGGGGATCCCACCTGAGGGTGGGTACAGATAGTCTCGTCAGTACCTCGGCTCTGTCCGTCTGATCCGTGTTTGTCCCGCCTGGTGGTCCACCTCCGGATACTGTCTAGCTCCTCCTCAAGCCTGAACCATGATCAGTTCTTTCCATCGTCTGCAACCAACACATCGTTGTGCGGGCGTTTCCCGTGTAGGGGTGATTATAACGTTACTCAGTAGGGACCCCGAGACTCCCGAAGGTCTCCCAGAATCCACGAAGGACAAACCTCAAAGGAAATATACAAACACGAAGTATAAACCAACTCTACTTAGGTATATGCTCATACATATACCTAAGTCATCAATCTCATTTTGGCTCCAACTTCCAAGCCCATACACAATCCAGTCCACACAGGAAAGAATTCAATCATACCAATGACAATGATTGAAAGACAAGACTCAGCTCACACAGGTATTATACTCACGAAGAAGGGTGGAGATGATTAGATGTAGCCTCTGAATCAACTCCTCTGCCAAACCCACGTAGGATCCAAGTACAGAAGTCGTCGTTGACGAACCCACGTAGGATCCAAGTACAGTAACCATCACTGCTGAACCCACGTAAGATCCATGTATAGTCATCATCGCTGCCGAGACCATGAAGGATCCAAGTACAGTCGTCCTCGCTGCCGAACCCACGTAGGATCCAAGTACAGTCGTCTTCGTCATCGAACCCACGGAGGATCTCGACACGGTAGTCATTGAAGTCGCAGCCAGCTCTAGGATTCCCGCACACAGCGTACTCGATTATGAGAGGGTCCGCTCCACGAGTAAAAACGAGGTCGATACATCAATTTTCACAAAGTACATAGTTGATATATCCCTAACTTCTGTCTCGTCAAAAGGATCTCAATGAGACGGACGACACGTCAAACGGATGCCTGGCCAGAGAGATATTGGATTTTTCGTTCCAGGGGCCCGGTTGGAAATATGCTCCTTCTAAACTCGGTTGTTTGCCAAAGTTTTCCAAAACTCCTTTAGAGTATTGCAAAAGTAATGTCTCGTCAAAAGGGTCCTAGTGCCGTAGACGGCACGTCATCCGGACGCGCGGTCTTCAAGATATTCACCTTTAAGTCAAAAAGGGCCCGGTCCGTTAGGCCCGATGGGATAATGGGTTGGGTTGACTTGGTTTTGGTGGGTCCGACCTGACAAAGGGGTCAGACCGTCCCAGTGAGTCGCGCAGCCCGGCCCGAGGGGTGCGGCCCGACCTGAAGTTGCGCGGCCCACCCCGAAGTGGTGCGGCCCGGCTGGGTGTGGTCCGGCGGGGAGCACGGCCCGGCTCGCTCGTCTCGAAGGCTGAGCGGTCTAAGGCGGGGGTGTGGCCCCTGACTTCCCGAACCAGCGGCGCCAAGCGGCACCGCCCTCCCAAACTGGCCAGCTAGGCCGGCTGGCCTTTTGGCGCAAGTGGCCCGCATGGCAGGCCACAGGTTTCTTTAGCGTGGCGCCCTCCTGGCACCGCGGTTGGCTCCGGCCAGCCAGCCGACGGGCCAGCTGGTTCTCCAGTGTGGCGCCCTCCTGGCACTGTGGCTCCCCTTCGCCTGGCCAACCGACGGCCCGCCGGTTCTTCCACCTAAGCGACCCGCATAGCAGGCTGCGGTTCCTCCCGCACAGCCGGCGCGACGACGCCGACTTCCTTCCCCGCGTTCCCGGCATGGTGCGACGGCATCGTGCCTCCTCCGCCTTCAGTTTCCAGTTTTAAAAATAATAAACAAGATCAAACGGAGGGTCATCGGGTCATGTTCGTTTGGCCCGCGCCCTCCATGTAAAGTGATTGAAATTGGTCGTAAATAAACAACGATTTCCAATGAAGAACGGGGTATAAAAACATTCTCTTTCAAGAATAAACCCCTACCTCAATAATTGATGTTTTATGTCGGGCGTCGCAGAAGACGACATCATAGGGTGAGGTTTCGTAGACGACGTCGGTGTGCGTCGTCATTCTTCGTGGAACCGGTGTTCTTCTTTGTAGAGATGTCGTTCTTTGTCGAGAGAGGAGTTCTCTTCTTCTCCACAAGAATTCTCTCCCAATCTTCCCCAACCTAACGTGTGCCAAAATAAAATAATAGGCTCCACTATAATTTTATTATCACAAGAAATTGTAATTTCAAAATTCAAACCACTCCATTAATTAATTTAAGAGAGTTAATTCATTAATTATCATGTGTTGGAATGAATTAAAGACCGAGAGTGAGGGAGAGGAAGAGTCCACATTTAATAGGAGTTAACAAATTAATAAAGGGGGGTTTTAGGGGTTTAGGGGTTTAGGGGAAGTGAAAGGTTGGGGCTCGTGTGGGACCCACCTCTCATATATCCACACAAGAGAAGTTGGGTGGGTGTGGTCCCCACTAACAACTTCCCATAGGATGAATTAACCTCCTTATATATATAATAAAATTGTACAAACAATTTTATTTACTTCTTAATTAAACCCCAATAAATAACTTCTCCTCCCGTGCAAACGCGACAACGGTAAAGGTCCCTTTAAGCAATTACTGGCGTTGCGCGTTCATCGGTGCCCTCAGATTTCAATTTCAAGCACCGGTTCAAAAGATAGAAAAACCTGCTCATTCGTTTACTAAACGTACCCAAGCTAAACTTCAGAAATTGATTCCGGCACACCGGGCCTCGGAATCAAGTGTTGTGAGAAGCCACAGACTCGTAAAATTCCAAAGTATTTAAGAAAAAAATTTCCTTTAAATTTCCGGGTCTTTACATTACTCCCACCTCAAGGATTTACGTCCCCATAATGATACATCATAAACTAGGGAAATAAATGAGGGTACTATATATGCATCTGAGCCTCCCGCTCTCATTTTCTCTCCTGGAGGTTCCTGTGCTGCCAAAAAATGCGCACAAGAGGAACCGGCCATCCATGTAGGACCTTCTCCTATCGATCCTCGATCTCCATCGGGACCTCTGCAAATGTATCCCCATTATCGATGTCCAGCTCCCCATGATCAATGATGTGAATCGGGTCATGAACGTATCTCCTCAGTTGAGATACATGGAAGACGTCATGTACCTGGTGCCACTGAGGTGGAAGGGCCAGGCGCTAAGCCACCTCACCTACCCTACTGAGGACCTGGAATTGTCCGATGAAGTGCGGAGATAACTTGATGCCCCAGCCAAATCTCCATAATCCACATTGAGGTGTGACTCGTAAGAAAACATGGTCGTCATCCTCGAACTCCAGTGGTCTCTATCTCCTATCATCATATGACTTTTTTCTACTCTGTGCAGTCCTCATCTGCTCCTCGGTGATATGAACCTTCTCTGTCATAGCCTAAACCATATCTGGTCCTACGAGTGCTGACTCCCCAGGGTCAGTCCAGCACAGAGGTGATCTGCAAGGTCGGTCATACAATTCCTCGTAAGGTGTCATCCCGATGGTGGAGTGGAAGCTGTTGTTGTATGCAAACTCCACCAAGGGTAGGTGATCCTCCTAATTGTGACCAAAGTCAAGGACACATGCATGGATCTTTTCCTAGAGTGTCTGAATGGTCCTCTCCATCTGGCCATCCGTCTGAGGATGAAAGGCAGTTCTCAGGCGTAGCTGCGTCCCAAATGCCTCATGCAATCCCTTCCAAAGCCGGGAAGTAAAGTGAGCGTCTTGATCGGTGAAGATAGAATATGGCACACCATGAAGCCGTATAATATCCTTAATGTATAGGTGTCCCAAGCTATCTAATAATCCATGCTCTCTGATCGGTAGAAAGTGGGCCGACTTGGTGAGTCGGTATACAATCACCCAGATGGAGTCATGTCCTTTAGAAGTACGTGGGAGCCCCGTCAAAAAATCCATGTATATTCCATCCCACTTCCACTCTGGAACCTCCAAGGGCTGTACCAAATATGTTGGTACCTAGTGCTCCACCTTCACTTGCTGGAAAGTGAGGCATCGAGAAACGAACACTACTATAGCCTTCTTCATACCCGGCCACCAGTGCTATCTTCTGAGGTCCTAGTACATCTTCTCTAATCCTAGATGTACCGTTAGAGTGGATGTGTGAAACTCCCTCAGAACTTCCTCTTACAGTGAAACTGGTACCATGGTACATCCCCTAAAAACAATGACGTGATCTCCTCCTTCAAAAAATCCATCAGGCCCCTACCCTGTGGAAATTTGAGAACGTCGTGTCTCATCGTCAACGTCCCCATGGTGTGCCTCTATGACCCGTTGAAGTAGTGGAGGAGTGACTGTGAGGGACTATATAAAGGATGCCTCATCTCTATCCACAAAGGATAACTACAAAGTGGCTAATTGTTCGGTCACCTCTCCAAGTAGCTGAATGCCCGCTATCCTGCTGAGAGCAGAAACTACTACGCTCTCTTTCCCAATAGTATAGACTATCCTAAATTCATATTCTTGGAGTAACTCGAGCCATCGTCGCTACCTCAGGTTCAGTTCCTTCTGTGAGAAAATGTACCTGAGACTCTGGTGGTCAGAGTAGACTGTAAATCACTCGCCCATCAGATAGTATCGCCACATCTTCAGGGAGAAGACCACTACTGCTAACTCCAGGTCATGGGTAATGTAGTTCTGGTTGTGCTGCCTCAACTACCATGAACCATAAGCAATCACTGCTCGCTCCTGCATCAGGACACACCCGAGTCTGGTCCCCAATGCATCTCAGTAAACTACGTACCCTACGCCCTCCTCTGGTAGCCTCAAGATGGGCGCACTGGTCAATCTCTGTCTCAGCTCCTGGAAGCTCTGCTGACATTTATCTTACCACACAAAGGGTTTCCCCTTCTTCGTCAATTCTGAAAGCGGTGCAGAAACTATGGAGAAGTCTGGCACAAATCTCCGATAGTACCCAACCAGACCTAGGAAGCTCCACACCTATGTCACACTCCTGGGTGGATCCCAACCAAGCACTGCCTCTATCTTCGCAGGATATACTATAACTCCCGCCTCCGAGATAACATTCTCAATGAAATGAACCTCTTGAATCCATAAATGTTACTTCATGAGCTTACCATAAAGTTGGTGCTTTCGGAGTGTGTCCAGTACAACCCTTAAGTGGTAGGCATGCTACTAACTGAGATGTTGATTTCTCAATTGATATTATACTTGGATATCTTCTTATATCAAAGACACCTTAAAAATGTCCACCATAAAGTTAGAGGAACTGAAGAAGCAATTATAGGAGAATCTCGACAGATGTTTTATATTCATGTGAGCTTCACCATGTGGTGCACCAATCCTCTTTTTTAAGAACAAGGATGGACCAATTCCCCATTAAATTGATAATCATAAGCTCACAAAATTAATGATAATGTAAGAGTATACCTTTACACATATATATGACATTTTCAGTCAACTATGTGGGGCTATGAATTTCTACAAGGTGGACCTTCAGTCAAGATATCACCAATTAAAGGTAATGATGGAATATATTCTGAATAATACCTTTAAAATGAGGTATAAGAACTATGATTTCAAATTTATTTCCTTAATACTAAATAATTATCCCACAATACTCTTGGACATAATGAATAATGTATCAAGAGATTACCTCAACAAATTTTTGGTAGTCTTTATTGATTATATTTTGATATACTCAAAGTGAAAGGAGGAACACAAGGAGAATTTTAATACTATGATAAAGACTTTATGGTGGGATAAATTATATGAAAAGTATATAAAATGTGAGTTATGGATGTAGTAAGTATCATTTTTGGGGAGTGTTATCACCATTAAAGGAATATATGCAAACCCTACCAAGATAAATGCAATTGAGGAGTGGCCCAGACCAACATTTATAATGGAGATCCATATTTTCCTTGGTCTAGATGGTTATTACTAATTATTTGTGAAGAACTTATCATGATTTTAAAACCCAATAACCAAGATAAATCGAATGGGATTGAAGTCTGTCTATAAGAGTGAATGTGGAGACTTCTTCAAAGAGTTGAAAAAAGGCTTATCACAACACTAGTGCTCACACTACCGAAAAGTTGGGAACTCTCTATGGTATACAAAAATACATCAAAGAAGGTATTAGGCTGTGTAGTGATTAAAAATGACATAGTTATATCCTACTCCTCAAGGAAGATGAAATTTCATGAGAAAAACTATCCCACAAATGATCTGGAAATAACAATTATGATCTTTGCTTTGAAAATATGGAATAATTATCTCTTTGGGGAGAAGTGTGAGGTATATACAAATCACAAGAGACTAAAAGATATATTACCATATTAGGTGCTTAATATGTGACATAAAAAATGGTTATAGATCATCAAATATTAAGACTTATCAATACATTACCATCCTAGTAAAGAAAATAAGGTGTAGGATGATATAAATTGAAAGGTTCCTGCATCTTTATCAGTGATGATAATTGAGAAGGATACTATATTCTAGAACCTAAAAAAGTTATAAATGGGAATAATTATGGAAGGAATATAATCAATCACTTCTACATTGATTTATTAACCATTTATTCTGATAAAAATAAAGGATACTCAAAGAAATGATGTGGAAATTATGAAATGTTGGAATATATTAGAATTGCTAAATCCTCAGAGTTAAAAATTTATGAGGAAGGTGTCATAAGATTTGGATCAAAATTAGGTGTACAATCTTATCCAAAACAGGGAAAGATCTTCGGAATTATTCTCATAGATGAACATTCTCTATTCATCCATGAAGTACAAAGATGTATTGAGATGTCCAAGATCACTATTGGAGGGGCAATATAAATAAGGAGATTATTTAATATACATCAAAGTACATAGTATATAATCAAGTGAAGGATGAAAGGAAAAATTTTAAATAGATGATGCAACCATTTCCCAAACCAGCATTGAAGTGACAAAACATCACCATGAACTTTTTCACCAAACTTCTGAAGACATCTATAGGAAAAAAATGCTCTATGGGTTTTTATGGATCATATTACAAAGATATGTCACTTTATTTCAATTTGAGAGGGATTATCACTAGATCAAATTGAAATAATATACATCAAATTAGCATTGAGGTTTTATGGAGTACCACTATCGATTATATCTGATTGAGATCCAAGATTTACCTACATGTTTTTGAAAAGTCTCCAATAATATATATACACTGAGTTGAACATCAGAAATATTTATCATCCTCAAACAAATGGAAAATATGAATGGATAATTGAGACACTATAATAAATGTAAATAGATAGTTCTATGGACTTTAAGGGAGGATAAGACCAATACCTACCTATGGTTATGTTCTCTTACAATAATAGTTTCCAATCAAGTATCTAAATGGATTTATTTGAAGCCCTTTATGGGAAAAGATGCATAACACTGACATGCGTGGATAAAGTCAGTGAAAGTAATATTATATGATTTGAAATGGTTGAATAAATGTTAGAAAATTAGAAAAAAAAAATTGTGGCATATCTGGGCTGCCCAAAGTCAACAAAAGAGAAATGAAGACAGTCATCGATGAGCCATAGAATTTAAGGTTGAAGACATGGTATTCCTATGCATATCTCCGTGGAAGATAATCATGATATTTGAGAAGAATGGAAAACTGAGTCCTGGGAACATCGAACCCATCAAGATTCTTCCTCATGTCATAGTTGTGGCCTATTGACTATCACTTACACCAACCATGTCTCAAGTACCTGATGTATTGCATGTATCCCTCTTAAGGAAGTACATACAGGATCCATCACATGTACTAAATTCAGAGGTGGCATTGTTGGAAAATGATCTCTATTATGAGGAGTATCCTGTGAAGATCTTTGATGGTAGAGATAATTTTCTATGCAACAAGACCACTTACCTGGTCAATGTACTATGATATTACCATAAGTATAAAGAGGCAACAGGGGACCCAGAGAAAGCAATGAAGGATATGTAACCTCACCTATTTTCAACATAGTATGTACAATGAAATTTCAAGTTGGAAATTTCATAAGGGAGGAAGAATTTGACGACCTAGAATTCTATTAATAAAATTTCCCTTCTTATAATTATAAAATCACATTACGAACATAATAAAAACATTATAAAGTTGTAATGACTGAAATAAGAGTTATTTATAGAAATTAAAGAACTTAATCTAATGGAATAGTAACATGACATTTGGAATTGTAACCCCACCATTAATAATTGTAACATGGCCAATATAATAGTAACATCACCTACGAAAGTGTAAATAAAATTTTGGTATCTTATAAATTAAAATATGATATTTTTAAATAATAGAATGTGTAAATAAATGTTTTAAAAATGAAAAATTAAGTATGAATATTTTTGTGAAACATAATTGTTTATTTACAATTTTATAACTAATACAATTGTTTGAAAGAAAATTTATTTTCATCAAATAGATTAATAAATTAATATTATGTTCTCTTATGATTATAATATAATTTTAGGAGTCTTTAATGAATACTTCAAAGTGTTATAAAATTAGTTATCATTTTCAAAGTGTTATTTTTCAAATAAATGATGATTCTAATTAAAAATTAAATTTCCCATATTTAGAAAATAACTTTCATAAAATTTATTCAATTTTTTAATTATACCAATTGATAAATGTTTATGGATAATTTTTTATATTTTTCCAAAATATTTTATTTTTAGTGAATTGTGATATATGGAAATTTATGGTATTTAATAAATTCATGAATTATTGGGTCATGTCTGATTCAAGGTTTATTAAATCCCATAATCTAGAATTTTCATTATATATTTACAATATTTATCCATGTAAATATTCATTATTTATAGTCTTGGGCCAAAATAATAAAATAATGAATATAATAATAAAAAACACTCCCTCGTCCACTATAAATACCATCTCTCACCTCTTCTTCCCCTTATATCATCTAAGCCTCAAATATAGTCCAAATTATATACAATACACTCCCAAGACACTCCCCCATGTCCAGGAGACTTTGTTCTTAACAAAATACTAATCCCTTTTTCCTAGGTAGGTTCTTAATGAGAAGAAGTTCAAGAGGTAAAATCCTCTTTTGTTTTCATTTATTCTATTTTGTTTAGTTTTATTTTCCTATTCTCAGCTACCCTTATCCATGTGAAATGATAACTCCATTATATCTTACATACTATAATTTTATTATGCTAATGTAATAACTCATCATCAATTCTATTTCCCTCTCATTTTTTTTCTAAAAATGAAAACATCATCTGTGATGTATTGATTTATTGTATTCAAGGATGAAGAATTTTCAATTTCCATTACCACCTTCAAGGATGGTCATAAAACCATTTTTATGGTTAAAAAAGATTTTAATATTTTAATTACAACTTATTTTATATTATATGAATTGTATATATACATACTATTTATTAATAAAATGTTACTTGTGAATGATGATAAAAAAAATCCAAAATAATCTGAATGGTTATCATTAATGTTTTACGAAATGAGTCATTATCATATCATAAAAAATTATATATAAGGAGATTTAATCTTATTTTATTTATTTAATAACATATAATTTAAATATTGATTAACTATTCTCATTTTACATGATCTTTTATACACGTTTATAAGTCAATCGATCCAGAACACGAAGGAAGAAAACACTCCTGATTGAAAAAATTAAATATTATAACTCATAAAAATGCCATAAATGAACATAACAAAGTTATAATAAAAAAATAAATGTTCAAAGGTTTATTAATTAATTAATTAAAGTATTTAATTTTTTTATACATGAAATTAAGTTCAAGTGAAGAACAATTTTAGACATAAGGAAAGGCATTCTCTCTAAACACTCATTTTCCTTTGGGTTATTATTTGTCTCTATTTACCCAAATGTAATTTTTAATTATTCTTATGTACTCCTAATAAATTATCTTTTCAAGATCCATACATATTTACATATCTCAATTATTATTTCTTTTATGGGTAAATGCATATTATTATAAGGTTCCCTTCTTAATTCTTCGGGATAAGAAACCTTGATTGAAGTAAACCTCCTGATTTCTTGCCCATTTTCAAGTTCACAACAAAATATATTCTAAGAAACCATTATTTTTATAAAATCAGTAATTTTTTCATGAAAAAAATATCTTGGTCAATTTCTAGTTCTATATAAACAATTATTTTTTCCCATTTTAAAGAATCTTTACAACTTTCCCTTAAACCGAACTAAAGTGTCTCATTTCTAAAGTTTCTTAAAAAATATTTATACATGTTTTTTTTATTTTGGAATAATTTATCATCATCAAAGGATATTTTCCTTTATTAATTTCCCTTTACTATTTAAATATATTCTTTTATGGATGCAGTTATGATACACACATTTTGTATTCCTTATAACCTGATTACAATACACATTTTTTCCATGGGTAACCCTTATATTTATTCATTATATATGGTTCTTCATGTGGAAAACATATTCATGAACATTTTATTATGGGTGAACCCAAATAGTGATCCAATACATTGGGTGATGATTAGTCTTACGAGACACCATGTTGGGAGATGGAGTAAACATGATTCCTTTATTGGATTTGGTCTACCATGTGCAATGGTCTTGGTGGTTATCCTTGACTCATGCTCTTCCATATGAAATTATCTTGGTGCATAACCTTAAGTCATGGTTCTCTATATGCAATGTTATTGTAGGTTATCCTTGAGTCATTCTTATTTCAAATTGTATTTTTTCCCATGTTTCTATGATTCCATGATTACATGATCTCATGTTCCATATGTTATGATTACATATTTTTATTCATGTTACATGACTTTTTATGTCATCTTTTTATGCCTTCTGACCCATGTTCTATGCTTCATATCTATTTTTATTTCCTTTATATTGATTTCTATCTCATCCCACTTTGAATGCATTCCCCAGGTTATCCTATGAAATGTTAGGGTTAAGAAGTAGTTAGGAGATCACCATGAAGATTAAATAAAATATGTATTTATTTTGGTTTTGTGCGGTTTAATTTTGTACCTAATCATCCAAATAAACTAGACTTTACATTTATTAGATTGTAGATGATGGTTATTTATGCTTAAAATGATGAAAAAATATGATTAAAATTCTAGGTACACTATAAAACATTCTACCTCGATTTGGATATATCATTGATGAAGAATGATCACAAGTTATTGTCATAGCTGAGATCATCAATTTCTATTGGCACTCCGATAGCTAAATCTTGATCTTTTGGTGTTCATCATTGGAAGATCCTCCACATGATCATCTCTAAAATTTCATGTAGATGAGGAAAACCCTAGAATTTTATTGTAACTAGATTTATAAATGTGTTTATAATGACACCGCGTCATCAAATAAAAATCAATCTATTTTTCAATTTATTTATTGTTTTCACCCATGATAACTTTTTCACAAACTTCTAACACCGAAAAATGGCATGTCATGGATAGGATAAAGCTGATGTTATGAGATCAATGGTTCTATTGGATTTCTAATTCAAGCCCTCATTTGAGTGTTATTCAACTTTTTTAAGAAAACTACATGCACAAGATGTTAAATATATTTAATATATTTAAAAAATTAATTTTGGACACATTGGGCCTTGGAATCTCATGCCATCTTAGTTCCCTAGATCTATTAATATTAATATAAGTATTCTAGTCTTACATGTTAAAAAATGGGACGTGGAATTATTCCCTCTTTTAAAGATTTTCATCCCCAAAAAGTAAAACCTATGAAAAAGGTGGGGATATTGAGATCTCAACAGGGTCCTTTTCTCCCCTGAGCACTCACAATAGTTCATTATGTTGTCAACAAACATGCTCCCTGGAAAAAAATCCACAAAGGGTATTTCACATAATTTTTATCAACATCACTGGACCCTTGAAAAATAAAACTGTAATATAACATCCCAACTCACCCAGGTTGATATCATACAAGTAGTCGTGAACATACATAATCAGCTATGAAATGTGGAAAACAACAAGAAACACAAAACTATTATGGCCTCAAGGTTAAGTAAAAAACCACCATGGCAACATGATACAATAGTCTAAAAATAAAATGCCTAAGAATCCGAGAGATAGCCTTTCTTCCTGGATAAGACTCCATAACTATGCAACTCCAAAGGCCATTGTCATCAGTCCACTGAGGACTCCTAACATTTACCAGCCAGTCCTCATCCTCTTGTGGATGAACTTCACACTTTACAACCATTGCTAGCACCAAAAAATATGACCCTAGAACTATTACCCAATGGAACAAACTAGTATAACATTTTCCTAAAAATTATCTCATACATGGCCTCAAAATGGTTCTAATTCTGTGGTGGAGTTATAATAATCAAGATACACAAACTCCACAGATGGTATGTGATGATATATCTACAGTTTAAAACTGATTATGAAAACCCAAAGAGTTTTTCACCTGAAAATGAATGGTCCACTTTACCTGGACACTTGGATGTTGTAAAATTTTGTTTACCACTATAATTGAATTCCCAAAGCCTTCACAAATCCTTTCTCTAATTGTTTTGTGAAGTAAGAATCATGGTCTACAATGAATGCCAAGGGAATTCCACAAATCCAAACTAAATCCTTCCCATACAAGTATCCTAAAATCTCTACAAATCTTTATCATCCATCACCCTTAGATAGGTTAGGAAACAAAAGTTTTGCATGAAAACTCAATGCAACTCAATTGGCTACTCAAATGATTCCATGATATCCCTATACATCCTAAACTCAACTAGATGTACTAATAAGGGAAACCATCCTACTTAGAACCCCTTATCGCATCATGACCAGTATCAGCATCCACCCCTTGAAAATGATGATGTGATTCCATCCTTCATCCTTTAAATAACTCCATTAGAAATGTTTCTAGTGGGAATCTATTCCCACAATATCTCAAAATCGATATCTCTAATTCATACCACACTATCTTTGTAAAGAAAAAAAGGGTAAAACTATCTATTAAAGATACTTTTCACCATCCTTACCCACATAAGTTCAATTTCAAATAGGACCTATACTCCATCACCTCTCTTGAAAACATTTTATGTAAATTATCTATGTGAGTATATACTGCCATGACCATGCCCTGGGTGGATCTCATGCCCACACTACCTCAAATTCTGATGGTTCCACTGTCACACCCATGTATAAGAAGGAATATTTCAATAACATAATCCATGATAGTTTCCATAGAACTAGAACTCATATAGCATGTCTAGTAAAATCCTATGATGCCTCACATGCTTCAAATCTGAATCCATAGACACTCGGAAACTATCATAGAAGACTACCATAAAGAAATTAAAGATGGGTTACAAATATGGATCATAAGTCCTACCAAATCTTATTTTATGCTCACCATGCCAAAGGGTATCACTATCGGCTTAAAGAAATCATATTGGATCTAGGAATCCAAGCTCAATACATCTTCCTCTCAAACCTAGACCTGGTGATAACCCTTATTCAGGTGAAAATGTTAGACCTACGTTTCCTCCTTCCATTGGGCAAAGTGGTCATTGATTTTTAAGAGTGGATACTTTCCCACATGTCACCATGTTTAAGGGGAACCAATCCACATCCAACCCCAAGTACTAATCTGCCTCTCAAGTAAACAACAGAAGGATTCCCAGGATAACACACTAGGTTTTACGAAGTCCCAGACTTCTATCTCTTATAGCGACATGAGGTAATCCGATATGATAGTGAAAATATTGGGTTATACCAAGTGAAATTACATATATAAGGATAAATCTTGATGCTGAGGTACACCCATAAAATCCTCGATAATTATTCCCACAGACTATGCTACCATCAAAATAATTGAATACACATAGAATCTTCATCATCAAAGGTGTCACTATTAGACTAATTAGATGTTGGTTATAACGTCTTACAAATTAGCTTATCCCAATATTCCTGGGATCAATTCTTTTTATAGGAGGAAAACTGTGCCTCAACAAATGGGACGTATTTCTACTCTCACTTGTAAAAACATCTGAGTGTTGGTGGTAGGATCCCAATCCATGGTAATTAAAACATCATAGGGTCCCACTTCCACTATGAAGAGATTCCATGAGAGGCTCTCTATATCCTCCTAGAGTTAGGAGACAATGTCAGTAGAAGCATATGATGACTAATATCTCTATAAGAGACTCCCACAAAAGGGTAGAGAAAAAAGGGATCCACTTCTACCACTAGGTATAGAATAGGGGTTACCCTCTAGGAAAAGTGGATCATAACAATGTGTCAAAAACTAATACTAGGGAAGTGAATACACACATCATATATCAAACCACACTCGAATCCTTTACAAGATCTTACTACATTATTTACCTATCTAACATTTTTACCAAAACCATGGCTTTCTTCTACACCTTAGTACCTGAAAAACCTCAAACACACAAGCGAAATATAATTATCCACCATAACAAGACACTATCATATTTGGGATACACTGACTCACCCACATGGTTTTATATCAAATCTCAAGAATGTGTCTCAGTGGGGGAATCATCCATCTTCTTTTCATTTCAGAAGTCACATAACAATTTACCAACATAGGCATCTACTAACTCACTGTGTCCCACTAGAGAATTCTAACCCCATGAAGGACCATCTAAAAGGTTTCTCATCTATGTGGGATATTTGGACAACATGCTCATACCAATCCTCCACCACCCGAGAAGGGGGTCTGGCCCACCATGTATCTTGGGAGATCTCCAACTCTAGAAATCAAAATTCACACTCTGCATAGGTGTTTCATCTTTTGGTTCCACTAGATCCATCTGTTTCTCCCTAGATAAAATGGGTCACAAGGGAAACCATATGATAGGTGAGGATCCATACACATCAGAAACATGATCCACTACCTTGATTCAAACCTCAACCGCCTTAGGGTTTGTACCATCATGGATCCTAAACTATCCTTATTTCTATAACTTTCATAACACACCAATATTGAATAATACATCATCCTTTACTATTGGAGATATCGATTACTCAACACATAGATGATCATCTCCATAATCCAAGAAATGATCATTTCACTAATAAACAGGTCTAATCTCTGCTCGATGACCACTTGGAGTAAACTCTTCATGAGTGGGACCCTGAATTCAAACCTCATCACTCATCTAGTTACTATCATGACACTGCCTGGGAATCCTTGGTGTCTATCATTGTAGAGGGATATTGATGATTATAAAGATGTACCATGGTAAATGAGTATATCTATGGAGCTAACTCAAGAAGGACATGAAAAATAGAACCCATTCTATATGATGCATGTTCTAATGTTTTCCATACAACCAGTGGTAGGGTTTTCACAAATCCTAAAGAAAGTTCTGTGAAACATTTTCAATTCCTCCTAATTATAATGGATCTAAAACCAAACATGTTGAAGAACATGAATCTCGATTCATGCGATCACTTCCATCATTGCCAGCTAGATTCTGGATATTCCCATCACTCGAGGAGATACCCACTGTCGCTCAACATCATAACTACATTATAAACCATGATCTTGATCCATTGATTTTACCATGGATATACTTCCATAGTTGTATCCCTCAATTGTGTTTTTTAATCTCCATCACAACCATGGAAATGATCCATTTCACCAAGTATCAAATGTGCAACGATCATTCACCGGGTATTCATAAAATCATAAGAAAAATAGAAACACCCAGGATGAACGCACGTAGAATGTGGAGAGAAAACCATAAAACAAAGATATGAGGAACTGACATCGACCTATTATAATTTCAATCTCGATCAATTATTTTAATAAATATGAACATATAGGTATTGAAATCACTGAACAGAAAAGTAAATATTTTCCCCAAATACCATAATTAAACCCATACATGAAGATGACATATGTGAGAATCAATACATTAGTAAATGTATTCAAGTTATTTTTTGGTTAATAAAAGAGGAATAAATCCACAAATAATTCATGCTACCTCAATTTAGATATATCACTGGTGAAGAATGATCACATGTTGTTGTCATTAGTTAGATCCTTGATTTCTGTTGGTACATCGATTTCCAAAGATTGACCCATCAGTGTTCGTCCATGGAATCTCCTCCACCGAATCCTCTCTCAAATCTCTAAGTTATAAGGAGAACCCTGAAATTTAGGTATAAGTAGGTTTAGAAAGGAGTGTATTTGGTCACTACGTCATCAAATTAAAATAAATTAATATATTAATTAAATTATTATTTACGTCCCTAGTAACATTTTCACAAACATCCAACACAAAAAAAGGTTATGTCTTTCCTAGGGTAAAACCCATATTTTGAACTCAATGGTGTCCATGGATTTCTAATCCGTCACCGATTCAATATTTATTATTTTTTTCAATAAAACTAAACATGAGTGATATTGAAAATATTTAATATATTTAAAAATTTAATTCCCAACATACTGGGCTCTAAATATCTTTTCGTCTCAGCACTGAGTGCTATAAATATTCATAGAAATATTATAAAGACCTACACAACAAGACTTGAGACATTACACAGAGACGTAATGAATGATCGGGTTTTCAAGAAGTGTATTTTTCAAGAAAAAGATTATTTTATATTACCATTATGACTAGTAATGATTTTTATTTGATTTAAATTAATATTTATAGAGATATAATATATATATATTCCATTTATATCATTAATAATTAGGTTTTGTTTTAATTAATTAAAATTCAGATACATTATTCACATTAAAATAGTTTTTAGAAAAATCCTATTTTAAACCCAAGAATAAACTTATACTAAAATCCAATACAAAGTTGATTTAAAATAAACTAAGCGAATTAAATTGGATACATAATAATTATTTTTTAAAATAATATTCAAAATATAATAATATTTTAAACTTAATTTATTTATGGAAAATAAATGATATTTTTACATAAATTTGTATATTTTATTATTCACTAAAAATCAATATTTTCAGAATAATCCAAAAATTTTACCCTAAGATAATTTTGATATGATTAATTAAAAAATTAAATCCATTTGGAAAAAAACTTTTTCTAAGGAGTAAAAAATTAATTTTCATTTTCATTTTCAATGCGTTATGAAACAACCTTTTATAAAAATACCAATTTTTTTAAAAAAATTATTTATTTTTTTTACAATAGTTTTTATTTTAGTTTTTAATAAATAGATAAACATTGATTTTTTTAAGTAAATGTGTAATGAATATAAATTTTATTATTTTGTTATACCTTATAATACCCTACAATTTAACAGCTAGGTTATGACAATATACTGTATTATAATTCATTTATACTCAAGGATGTGTGTACCGTAAGTTATCGAAGTGATTAAAAAGAAATATATTTTTTGGGACATTTAAGATTAGTGTTTTCAGTCTAATAATCTATCAAACATACGTTATTTTATTTTTTAAAAAACTCATGGTGTTACATTCTCCCCTCTTTAATAAATTTTACCCTAACAATTTATAATTGATTTAAAAAATTAATTGTTTGAAATTTGAACATTATTTTGTTGAATCGCCACAAAATAAAATGGGTTAACAAAATATTCTATTAATAAGAGGGGATGGAGAGTACGAAGGTCATATGTAATAATTCATTACTATGCTACCATAAAAAACAGTGGTGGTAAGAGATTATAAAGACATGTAAGAGAAGTGTATTGCCCAAATAATGACGCAGAGTAACATTGATCACAAGAAAGTGAATGATCATGAGAAAGCCAATAAACAAAAACCATAAACCAAAGAGGTGTGAAAAGGTCATGATTTCATCAAAATTTATTTCAATAGGACAAGATTTTTTTTCAAGAACCTTTTACTAGATTTGAGGAATTCTTTAATATCTACAAAAATTTCATAAGGAAATATACTTACATGATGTGTAGAATTTCATACTTTTAAAAATTTCCACCATAATTTCATCTTCTTCTCTAAATTATGAGTATTAAAGATGAATTTTATCATAAATGAAACACTAAAATAAACATATAAAGAACCAAATAAATGAAAAAGGGATAATCAAGCTATTACACCTATCTTTATATAGAAACCAAAACCAAATTAATTATCAAATGGTGTGATAATTTCAAATTGAATAAACACTTATATGGTGAAATAATACATTAACCTGTGAAATTAAACACTAATACCCAAATTTAAAATAAATTATTCCGGATATAAATGACTTTATATCCCAAATAACCTCAATAACCTCTATATTAAATAGTGTTTTAACCTCAAAGGATATTTCATCCCTTTCAGCTTGTGAGACAAAAAATATAACGATCTTCTTCTGAAATAACTATAATCACTTAGTCACCAAATATATTTTTTGATCCCATGGTACTCTATATAATTAAACATGTGTTCCCAAAATTATCTAAATATCCAAGACCATATAAACCCCAAAGGTTATAAATACCTTTAAAAATATGTCTCCAAAATGTAATTTAATACATCACATTAAACTGAATATTTGTATATCATTCAACCCAATAAATCATTTCCTAATGTGTGATTAATCCCATTAAGATCTCATCACTTAAAAAATATAATGGGTGTCTAAGAAATTTTCACTTATGATCAACCTTAATATTATAGACATATGATGATACCTGTAAGTCTTAATAAAACCTCAAATGAAAACATCATAATCTCCAAAGATATCTAAACCCTAATCTAATACAAAAATATAACATCCACATAACCACATAACCATTTAATATTAGTGGTTAACATAAAAATCAAGGATTCTCCTTAATTTCCTTCTCATTTATTCACACATTACAATATATGAATAAATTTTATGCATTTATTGTATGAATTTATAACCTCATTTATGTTTTATCTTATGATACCATTTCTAAATAAATTACAAAAAATTAAATAACGAACTATGAGACAATTTGTGGATAATTTAATAATAATATTTATATATCATATATATATTATATTTAAGCATCACATGCCTGAAAACTAATGTATAATTTGAATATATTAAATGCACATTATATATAATATCATATTATATAGAGATATATAATTCATTAATCATATTCATGTTTACATATATCTCATTCATGTATATCTTTAGTGAACATCCAAAAATATTCCACTTGTACTAAAATCTCCTAACGAATTTATTCATAACTTTTTGTGAATCATTCCATACACTTTTTGATATGGTTTTCATCAAACTATCTTCATTTTGAATAAAAAATTTATAAAAAAATTTATTCTTATTCAGGGGAATAAATTTTTTACCCTAGTGGCCTTAACATAATTAAAAAAAGTAATGAAATCCTCATTCAATATATGTAAGAAAAGAGTGGCCACTAGCAAATCATCAGTTCTACTAAAGATTTAAAGGGGCCTAGAATGATCTCCATCAAACATACCCATGTTTCTATATGAACATGTCCACCACAAGATGTATCATATACATCATATATATACCTATATAATCCATTTTTTCTAGAAATTGAGTCACTACTAAACATTGAACATATCAATCTAGTATTGGCCTCTCATCATTTTAGAAGTCTCTGAAAAAGATTAACCAAGTTGATAAATACATCACATGTAATTCATTTATCTGATAAGTACATCACATGTAACTTAACCCAGGTAGTTTAACACATCATATGTGAAACAATAAATCATGGCCATGCATTCCATCAATCTAATTCAATCAAGGTCTATCTATATTTAACTTATCATAAAAGTAGAAAAATATCATCTTGGTTACGTTCTAACCGATGAAATGATCAAAAACATACCCAACCACCCCCGTATTTTCTATGTTAACATGTATACTATCATAAGTAGGTTATAAAAGTATGAATCTTTTCATGTTGGTTATCTTTCCAACCCCAGTAAAGAAGGATTGATACTAAGTATACACCCCTGAGTATATCGATAACTCTTTGACATTCATTGACATATAACATAGAAGATCAATCCAACTAACAAGTCTATACTAATTACCTCATGAATATATTATTAATATTTTATATAATACTCAATGAAGTGAATAAAATATTATATTCATGGTAGCCATATCATATATGTAAAAACCATAATACTTCGTAATGATCTCTAGTTATGGACAAATCAAATTCATACTTTAAGGGGATATTATCATTCAATCGTTCATGTCAAATAAATTACAACACACATGAATTAATGATAAATATATATTTCATTTATTATAATAACATGATACATTTATAACCATCACATAAAATCTCTCATGTGTATAACACCTGGAGATTATACATGACCATCATGTTGTGTATGTGGTAATGTTTTTTTAGTATATCTTTTGACATTATCCGTTATAACTACCCAAATGATATTTACAACACCCCTCTTTATGATATCCCATATGAGATGGCGTTTTTTAAGGATATTATTTGTCCTTTTATAAGGTTGAGGATCCTTAACCTTAGTAATTGCACCATGATTGTCACAATATATCTCAGTTGATCTCTCGATGCAAGGAACCACTCCATGTTCAAAAATTAACTACTTGACCCAAAAAATTTCCTTTGCAGTGTATTATGTAGCAATGTATGTTGCCACTATTTTTTATCCCACTTTGTGGGATTCTTTGTAAATTTTACAACTCATTGCTTCCCCATTTAGGTGAAAAATGAATCCATATTGAGATTTCATATCATCTTTTTTAGGATGGAAACTAGAATATTTATATCCCATTACAAAGAACTCATCCTCTTCAATAAAGACCAATAATTTATCCTTAGTAATTTTTATGCACATAAGGATTTTTAAAAATAAATATAATAACTCTCACCAATATTAGATTCATATTACTTGTTATATTCAAAGCACAACATTCATTACATTGTGTGGAAAACATAGATTACATGATAGATCATATGGATGATGCATAAGCAATTATACCCATCCATTCTAACACATTTTAAGGTTCTAGAAGCTTAAAAATATTTCATCTATGAAACAATGGTAAAGACACTTTTTTAGTGTTATCTATGCTACACAACTTTAGTAATTTACCAATATGCGTATTTTGACTTAATAAAAGAAACCTCTTAGATTAATCTCTATAGATCCTGAATAAATTGGAATTTTTATTAAAAAGAAATAAAATAGAGTACAAAGTATATGAAAGAAACTAAGGGGAATGAAAAAATTTAGATTGAGTGCATCAATAATGATAATATGCTTACCCTAGGGAGGGATGGATCCAATGATGGAGGAACATCTATGAGAGGTATGCTGATAAGATCAAGATGTAAATAAATCTTATTCTTTATTCCCATCATGAAAGGTATTATATATAATAACATTTCTCTGGGTCAATTTACTTCACTTGCAATCCTGATAAGATATACTGCAAGGAGATGAGATTCTCACATTCATAGCATTAAAGAGAACCTGAGAATCTATTTTAATGATAGCAAGATAGATGTTTCTCATACTACACAATTGAATACCTTTGAGAATAGAATTATCCTCCTCCTACAAAGAGTCTCTCATCCCATATGAATTCTAGAAAGCAAATGAAACTGATCCCCTATAGTCACAGACAAGACCTATACCCTTCATCCTTCCCATACTGCATGAACCATAAAATATTGAGTTTAGACCTTCAGATGGGGGGCTCTAGTTAATCTGGAATCTAAGGGATTTCTCATGTGTGATAGTAGAGGAACTACCTGAAGGATTGAGTAATTTGAGTGAGGGATCCTCATACCAATGGTTATGAAATTGCATGAACTCTAAAAGAAGTCTTTTGGTTTTGTATATAATAGCCAATGTAGAGAACTTAATACCATATAACCAGAAATTATTTATGGCCTACCAAGTACTATAGACTCCAACTGTAAGAATAAGAAATCTTTCTTTCTACATAGTGTTTTTGCCTCCCGACCCATGAAACCACTTCTCTAGAAAAGCGTTTCTAGCAATATACTGGATCTGCGGTCTTGTGAATCCACCAAAGTGGTTCCCAACATGGTTATACCATTAAATATCTAGGAAAAGGTGATTCAAGGACTCCTTCAAGGATCATCATAAAAACAACATTTTTATTCCAATTGGATTCACAAGGGATTCATATTTTTATTAGTTGGAATCACGTTATGTATAACATGCCAGGTATGAAATTTCAACTTCACAGAACCCCTTTTGGACAGTATAAAATCTCCCTAGATATCTGTTTCAGCTAAAGTTTGAAACAGCTTACGAATAGATTTGGCAGAAAAATTACCAGATGTTGAATAAATGAACACACATTGGTCATGATCAGATGGCAACTCTATATAGTCAAAAATGGCCCACTGATCTGGGTGGAGGGTAGTCTATATGAACTATGGGTACAAGATCTCCTGTCAAAATGAAAAATATGGAATTGGGTAGCTGATAAAACCTATTTTATAATGTTCCTAGATATCATGAAAATATGAAATTTTATTATATCCTACAATCCACAATATCTGTTGCTCCAAATTCAGAATGATACAAAGCATTTTTACAAAAGGGGGGAGGTACTTCCATGTTTATTTTGATTTTTGATAATGTATTTGGCACTAGAATGCTTTCCCCAAAGAGATCGATGTTCAATATCCCCCTAGGAATGTTTGCCTTGCATGGACTACGCAGAGCTGAAAATATCAACCACATTGATGCCACCCTCATTCACTGGTATTTTCATCCCCATCTATGTAGCGTAATGGTGCTTACCCTCTCTATGTTCATCTTAGATTAATGCGTACATGATGATTTACAAGTGAGGGATAATACCTTTATAAACATTGATGGATGAAAGGTAGTGCTTGGGGATAGAGGTGAGAACACGGTTGATCAGTGGAATTTGGACTCCAAAAGAGAGGTGATGGTTCATCCAGTTGGTAATACAATTGGGGATATTTTGAAATAATTTTTCAAATTGATGATGGTGGTGTCATGATGAGGATATTTGAACAGTTAGATAATCAATGGGAAATTGTTTCTTGAGAATTCCCAAGGAGGACTCAATGAAGGAGGTTTGTCTACCCGCACATCTACAGGATATGTATATTATGTTTTTCCCTTATTTATATGCTTGAAATTCCATTTAAAATAGTCATCAAGATGTTCTTTGATACCTCGAATGGGATGTTTTCTTCCTTTGATGAAAATAATAATGTTATTTACAAACACTAAATGAGATACACCAGATGAATGAAGTCTACAATGAAACTTCGATAAAAAAATTCAATCTAACCCTTATGAATAAGTTTTATATGAGTTTTCTACATGAGGATAAACAAAAATTGAGAAAGGGGTCCCCTTTCCATAAACCACAAGATGAATTTCAGAATACCTCACTCTTTCCAAGAAAAACAACAGAGAGCCTTGGATATTTAAAGCATCTAAAAAGAATGTCAATCATTTTTCTAGAGAATCCCATACATTAAGGGAACTTGATAATAAAGGAACCCTCAACTCTTTCATATTTTTTCTATATCAATTTTGATAATGGTATTTAATCCATTAAATTTTTGGTTGATGTCACAAATCATTTATGGATCCACCCCTATCACACCTTGAATTTTTCTACTCTTAATGAAACCTTGTTGTTAAAATTAAACCCATAGATTAAGGAGAGTGGGCATCCACCTATTGATAAGGCATGCCTTGAATTTGTATGGAATGTTTCATATACTTATTAGAAGATAGTTTTTTATAGAGGTGGTGTATTTATAAATTGTATTATAACTAATGATTATATACTTTCCTCTCATAGAATATAGTCTCCCTAAAACACATCATGTGCTACTTCAACTAGAATGTTTTTTATTATTCCCTATAAGAGGAAAAGAAGATCCCAGGGAATCCATCCATTCCTGGAATTCTAGATGGATTGTTAGTAATGACTAAATCATGGATTTATTATTCCTCAAGAACTTCTTCCAAGAGATCTTGTAGTGTATGAAACAACATAAGTGATGGCATCAAAAATTTAAGAATGGACAATGTGATAGCCATTGATAATTTGGGGATTATGACCTATAGGAAGAGAGTGGAAGAATTCAACTGAAATACCTCATACTTCACTATGGTATTAGGTATAAGATCCATGATTAGGTAGAATATTTGTTCTGATGGAGTGACACTTCTTCTTAATAAAAGCATGGAAGTACGAAGATATATTGTCACCTTCCTTTGACCATATAACATGATAAATCTCCTGACCAAATATTTCATGATCTAGAAGCTGATTATCTAGGTCATGTTCGGAACTAGAGATCTGATTGAAAATATCACCATCCCAATAATTATCAATTTGTACTTTCAATCGTTCGATCTCCTTATCCAAGACATCCAACTCCTGATTTTTTGGGGAGTTGTTCTTGGACCTATTCTGAAGATCGTCTTTGTGATGCTCAATTTATTATGGAGGACTAACCAATGAATACTCATAAATAGTTTTATCTTATTGGATTCCACCAAATACTGATATTATGGATCCCTAATCCATCGTTGAGGATGGAAAAATCATTCATCGAAGTTATCTCTAGATTTCAGATCAACCTTGAGGGGATAATGGTTGAAAAAATCTCCAACAAAATGTGAGAATTTTTTATCAATGAACTTTGAGATCGAATTAATATTTTCCAAACACCTATCTATATAAAAACATGTGTGATCATTTCATATATGATTTTTACACCATATAAAATAGTTTCTGGTGAATCCTAAGTCAAGAATACTCGTTCTTGATTGAAACATAACAAATTCTTGACATTCCTTACTTGAAAAATATCTTATTCATTTATTTTTTAAGGGATCTAGAATCACATTGAAGTTATCACTAATAATACATGGAACATCACTTGGATTAAATTCATCAAGATCCTACCACAAAGATTATCGAGCTGCGGCCTCACTCAAAGCATAAAGAAACATTGTAAAAATACATTGAGAAACCGACGACACTTTTAGGGTAAGAAAATGATAATAGGAATTTATAAAATCAATTGAAACACTGGATTTCTAGAAAATACAAATTTTCATTTTTTAGTGGTAGCATGCATGAACTATCTCATTTTAAGTAGATAAGTGAAGAGTGTGATTTTAGACGGATGGTGCTTTTTATATAACTACCACTAATGAGGATCTAATATTTTGTATTTCTTGAGACAAGAAGTCTATTTTAACCCATGATCCAAGACCACATGAGTTATAGATAATTAATTTCATCATTTATGGGAGGACTGATAGTATTTGTCTATCAACTTATAAATAGAAGAAGGGAAAAAATGAAAGTTAGTTAAGCGGTTGAGATGGGATCTAGTACGAACTACACTGATTGTAGAAGATAAGGATGTTAATATTAGAGGGGGAGATTTGATATCATATAGTATATAGAGAGGGTTTTAAACTTATTGAATTTTATTCGAAGTGGGATTATGGGGGGCTTGATGACATTTTTAAGGAGGAAGAAGAAGAAGAGACTTTTCCTTACATGAGTAGATTATAGGATTGGGGGAGGCTGTATATAATTGAGAGAGGATCCATATACTTGAATGGGATCATAGAAGTTCAATCCTAAGAGGTAAGAGATGGAAAATGGGGGGGCTAAACATGAGACATGTGAGGGAAAAGGGGGGTCAATATGCGGTTGAATTGGAGGCTATGGGGAATATACATATGGAGAATACAAGGGAACCAAAAGAGGTAATATAGGGGAGGCCCAAGAAGGGATTCTATGATGCCATAGGGATTAAGGGAGAAGGATAAGGGGGTATCGAAGATAGAAGCACTTGGCTTCATTTGGATTGGAAAGGTAGAAGCACATGGATAGGAAACACCACTAGTTTGAGAACTTCACAATGAAAAACTCCCAAAAAATTGAAGAGAGTGTCTTTTCATTTTACATACTGAGCAGGACCAAGAAGGCGAGGAGGAAAATGTCCTTTGACACTAGTTGAAAGATCCTCCCACATTGAGATGAATGTGGTTAGTCAGAAGAGATGACAAGTTAACCGCCACACAAATTTGATCTGTAAAAGCTTCTAAAATTTGAGAATTATTGTTATCCTTACATAAGAAGGGAACCAACACATCTTCAATTTAAAGTAGGAAAAAAAGGTTATGAATAGGAATAAGAATCCTTAGATGATCAAAGCACACTACTTCAAAGGGGGACTCTATACCAGCATGGCATCCAACTGACCATCTGAATAGTTTAAAATAGATACTCCTATAAGATCTATTCTTTTGAGGCCAAGATTTAAAATAATCTACTCTTGAAGAAAAAATAATACAAAAGGCCTTATGGTTAATAATGAAAACTATTTTTAGAGTCTCTGAGTTCCAGGACTCAACTCAAGCTTTGAAATATGCTCGTAGTAGAAAATATTGGCTAAAATAAGCAACTAGAGCCATTGGAGAATACAAGAGGCCTCCTTGAAAGATGTTGTCAGAAAATTGAGGGATAAACACAAATCCTTTGAGGAATTTGAGAATATATCTAAGTAAACATCTGGGAAATAGTAGAAACCATATGGTTAAGGAGGAGCCAGTTGTAAAAGAATGTCCTTTATAGAGAGTCCCTCTGAAAGAAGTAAAGGAAACCGGTGGAGGAAGCTCATTAAAGGACATATAAAATTATAAAGGTGGAACCCCAAGATTATGAGATGATTTATGAGAATAGATATGAGGAGAAGACCAAGAGGACGATGGGTTTGGGGGCGGAGAAGATGGTTTTCTATCTGATCAAACACACATTGAGGAGGTGAAATGGTCAGAAAATTTTGAATTAAGAGAACCACAAGACATGCATTATCAGTGTGGAAGAGATCCATAAACTGGTATTGATTAGTAATAATAAATTTATTATAATTAATCTCTATATATTATCATACCAATAATGTCAGATCATTTACCCATGACTTTCATTGAGAAATATTTTCATAGACACATCATCATAGAGTGAAGTATCAGAATATCATTTATAGTAAGAAATATGTGATCTAAAAATTTTATGATAAATAATACTATACTACCACAAATAATATAGTATAAAATAGAATAACTCATGTTCTTAATGAAACCAAACTCTTTGGTTTCTTTATCAATTCAGATATTACAGCTTATATATTCTTATTTTAGTAAAAAAATTGACCGTTGTAATTTGTAAACCTTATCATTATAATTTTGAACATTAAAACCCTCAGACTATTTCATATACATGTCCTCATAAGAATTCCCCTTAGGGAATGTAGTTTTCAAATCCATTTTATATATCTAATTATAATAATGAGCTACTATGTCTAGAGAAATATGAATGGAATTTATCATCATAAAGGGTGAAAAGTTCTCTTTATAATCAATAACAAGAACTTGTTTAAAACTTTTTTAAACTAGGTGTAATTTATTGGTAGAAACTCTACCATTCATGTCAGTTTTATTATGTAAAACATAATTTCATCCTATGAGTCTCACCCCTTCATGTGCATCCACCAACTTCCAAATTTGGTTAGTGTACAAGAGTCCATCTATAATTTCATGGATTTTAACAATTTATCAAAATCAAAACTCTCAATATCCTCTCAATAGGTGTTAGAATCTTGTCCTATGAACATTGTTTCATCACCATTAGCGAAAATAAATCCATCTCTCTCGATCTCTTAACAAATATTTCTAAAACTTTTAGGTTATTGGGTAACTCGATTTAGTTCTTCTCTCAATACTCTTCGGGAAATAGACTCAACCTACATCTCATGAAAACTTCCCAAATTTTAATATTTAATTTATTTATGTTAAATTTCTTCCAACTGAATGCTCGAGACATGTTTTCCTTCTCAAGTAAAACACATCATTATTCCAAAAAAAAAAATAGTTTATCCAGTAATGGTATTGAAATAATATACCCTATATTCCGTAGGATAAGAAAAAATAAGAATTCTTCGAATTTAGGAATAATATTATTTGAATACAATCATAACAAAAATACTTCATAACCCAAAATAATCATATATGAAAATCATGGACATTTCTAATACCAAATATCTTATGGTGTCTTTGTGATTGTTGTAGATGGAATAAGTTTTAGTAGGAATGAAAGAGTCTCCAGAGCATAACCCCAAAATGAAATAAGAAGGTAACATATAATCATCATTAATTGAACCATGACATACAAGTTACAATTCATACAGTAAGATAAACCATTATATTGTTGTGTTCCATGCTATGAGTCACCCACTCAAGTATTAACCACCCCTATCCAATCAGAGGACTTGAATACTTTTTCCTAGTTAATTCCTTACTTCATTTTGAAACTCTTTAAACTTTTCAAAAGTTTCATAATTTTTTTTCATTAGAAAAACATACCCATACTGACTATAATGGTCATTATGATTAAAAAAGTTACTAAAAAACCATTTTATTATGTAATCATTTATCTATATACAACACTGTGTATATGATCCAATAGTACACTGTCTCACTTAACTTTTCTTCAAAAATATGAATTTTTTAGTATTCTCAATAAAAAATATTTATACGTATCAAATTATTTATAATCTATAGAGTCCAAAATTCAATATCTATGAAGTCTTTGAATATCTTTCCCATTTATATTTATATGGTGAAAAACCCAAAGGTATGTGGGATTAGAATAGTCTCTGAGCTTATTATTATGAATGTGATAAACATCATTTTCCATATCATGAATATATATACTATTCATTATTTTACCAATCCCATAAAACATTTCACTCTCATATATAAAATAAATCTTTTTCTTATTAATGAATTAAAATCTCATCTTATCAAAAAGGTATAGAAAAAAAATTCTAGTTTATGGTAGGAAGATAATAAAAAAATTAAATTCTAGTATAAATCAAGTTTGTAAATTCAGATAATAATTTATTTCCACAGATTAAATAACTCTTTCCCCATTACTAACCCAAAGATCTAAATATCACTTCATATAATCCTTCTATTGTATGAGTTTTTGTTGGTCTAGAGAAATGTCTGATGAACACCGAAAATCTAATATAAATGAGTAATAATTACAGAATTTTATTTCTATAAAATTCATTTTTGGGTACTATGAATGTTTCTCCTTAACAACACTTCTCAATACTAGAAACCAATATATAACTATTTTATAGATCATACCTATTGATCATCTCAATAGGATTAGTGTGAATTATTTCATAATCTAAAAAATGACATATCACTAGGTTGGTATCATTAACTATATGTTTTTATTAAAGGATTTAATTGAAAATTAGAAATCATGTCCATTTAGGGATCTAGGATCCATATTTCATTTTAACTTACATTATTTATCGTGTAATAAAACCATGATTATTTTGGTTGGGAATAATACCAATCATAATAGTTATGATTCTTGGATATTTTAGTGGATAACTACTTATATAAATCCATAATATGGATTCACTAAGCATTGTTCATTTGGTATCCCAGCCATTACAGATTCAAAGGTAGTGTAACCTAAATAAAATTCCAAGAATAATCAAAAAAATGGAAATTGATAGGATAGTCATGATTAATTTGAAAATACCCAACATAAAAATTATATATTAATTATATCTTGTTTTATTACAGATGATAATCCCAGGGTACTCATGTTGAGCTTATAAATGCACATTTGAATGATCAACGTCTTAAAAAATGTTGATTTGGATGAAATAATGGAGTTAGATTTAAAAAGGGTTTCCTTTTAAGTATTCTAAATTTTAATTTACCTAATATTCATATTAAATTCATAATTTTTTCATAAAAATGTAATAATTATATTCTTGTGTGTTATTGTTTTTTTGTATGGAAGATTTTAATGATTTTGTTTTAGAAATCCATATTCTAACCACCAAATTAATATGATCAAACCAAATTAGTTAGTTACTTTTACATAACCTAATAGTTTATGTTACTAACCCATAAATAGAATCAAAAGTTATTACTAAATATCCAAATTGAATCATATGAACAATGTACATGAATTATTAATATAAAGTAATAGAGTTATATGAGATTGAAAAACTTTACATGAATAAGCCTAGAGTGATAGATAACCAACCCCATTATATTTTTTAGAAAAGGAATAAAACTTCTGGAAATCAGTTTGTCTTACCCTATGTCCCTATACATAGCTATACATTACTCAAGAGAGAATTCAATTCATGTAAATTCTAATACCTAATATTCACAAACTATTCTAAAATACTATTCTCAATTATATAACTACAATTATCAATCATGTTCAAGCAAAAAAAAATAAATTTTATGATATCAAACCTAGCATGACATATTTAGATCTATCTAAGAATAAATTTTTCTAATTAATGGAGATACACAATATGCATATTTTATAGACAATTTAATACACATTGATATCAATTAATCTTAACAAATGAATAAATACGTTATCTATTTTCCAAAACATATGGGATTTATGCTAATTATTATTGTTTTATAAAATTGCTAAAACACGAATAAAAAACATTACATTAATTTCAATATAAAATACTTTATATTTTATATTATATAGAATTTATAGTATATTTCATGAACTGTAAACATTTTATAATTCAAATTATATGATATAAATATTTTATATAATCGAAATATCATATGTTTTTTAATTTATAAACACATTATAAAATACCCATTACGATTTCTAAATAAAAATTTTATTTATATATTATAAATAATGCTATAATAATGGAATTTTATTTAAAAAATATTATCTTTTAATATATTTGAAAAAAAATTCATAAACATTTATTTAAATAATTTTAAATATTTTATAATGAATTTATTTATTCATAAAATCTATATACAATTAAATTTTCAAAAAATACACTTACACCTGATTTGTAGAAAATTTATAAACCAATAAAAACCATTTTGATATTAAGAACATTTGTTAAACTGTTGTCCATTAAAAGGAGTCCCTATTTTTCATAATTGTATCCTTTCTCTACCCTTAGGCAGATAGTCTCCAAAATATTACATACCTTTTACCTATGCATAGACACTCTATGGAAAGATAAGACCCTTACACATCACCAGTTTCATAAGGGTTATTAAGTAACAACCTATATCCACTAACTTTAATATAATTAATACCATCACACTATCCCCTTAAATAAGGGTATTACCTAGGGTAGTGGTGGAAAGGGTTAAATTCTTTCTGGTGGACCTACTTCAGCTGAGTAAAGGTTGGCAGGATGCTCCCACCAAGAGGCTTGTTGTAGGCCAGAATCAGTCTATTTTTCCCACTGACATGGGAAGGCAGGGGCATTGGGTTTGATGGATCCCCCACCTCTTGGGACACAAGTTGAACACTAAAGGCTCGTGTATGATGGGAATCATGAGGGGGTGGCATGATCCGAGACATGAAGGGTGTGGTCTTGGATGCTTTTGCAGCCAGATTTGGCTTGGGTGATTCATTACAGGTTGAGGCCTTTGCGAGGTTGTCCAGCCTGCAGTTAGCTAGGAGGAGGAAAATCTCCCTTAGTGCAGTGGAAACTGACTACATCATCATTTACAACTCCCTATCAGGTAAGAACTCCACCCCATGGTCCATTGATTACATTATGAGAAAATGCCTATGCCTTATGGATCCCAACACCGACATTCTCCATACTTGGAATGAGGGTAATAAGGTTACAGACTATCTTGCTACCTCGTCAACCCATGGGGAGAGTTTCATTTGATCACCAGATATTGTCTAGATGTATTCAGAGGGGGAGCATCTGGCTAGAGGGGATGATCTTGGGATGCACCATTTTAGACCCCCATAGCTTCTTTTATCCTGGATCCTTGGAACTTTGGTTCCTCAGATTTCTCCATTTGTTACTCTTTGTTCTTTCTATTAAATAAAGAAATGATGATGATGAAAAAAATTATGAGAAATTATGGTAGTGATTTAAATCATTTTCTCTAGATCTCTGAGGAAAGATAAATGAAACTATATATAAAATAATAAATTGAAGATATACTATAATTTTATACCTTATACGGAAGAATTTTATAAAACCCTTGATAATTATTTGATGAATTTGATACAGATCACAAATTGAAAAAAAAAGATTACCACCTCTATAGTTGGATCCTCAGGCAGTGATGAGTCATATGACATTCAAATGGGATTGATTCTATCTCAATGGATTATTATAACATCTAATGTAAAGGAGACAAATTAAGAGAGAAATTGATATCTAAGGGATTTTATTCAAGAATCATCAACGAAACAAAAATATATTATACTTACAACATATGACTATATTTTATTGGCTATTGGACACATTCCTCAACATATTTCATTCACTCATGCATTGAAATGAATGAGTTAAATTCCATGGTTGGTTCTTGCATAAAATACATGAATACATCTTCTCCATATCATTTCATCTCAGGAAATGGTTAATCTATGATAACATACATGTAAGAATATATTTAATGATAAAAATTATCATTCGATCATATATACATTTTTATGTAATGATACACAATAATTTTCAAGGAAATTTTAATTTTAAAGTATACATTTTTTCTCATAAATATATAAAATATAAATTTATATTTAGGAAATCACCTTTAATATCCCAATTTCATTAAATCTTAGAATACTTTTTTTCATTTCAAATTATATGTTTTAAAATATAATGAATTGTGAAACCATATCCAAAAATCATTTTGATATATTCCAAGAAACATTGGGGAATCTATCATTAACTTCACCTTATATCATATCATATGAAATATCCTATGAATACATATACAAAACACTTTTGTATTAACTCTAACCCCCTTTTATGGTAGCACTTTGAGTCAAAATCAATCCCCATTTAGTCAACCATAAAGTGTGACCCCACAAACCATTATAGAACTAAAAAGATATGAATCTCCTGATTCATACATTTAATAAAACATTGGATGTAAAAACATAACATTTTCTAAAGACGAATCAAGCATGATTATAGGTAATATTTTTCCTTGTGTTGAGTACTTTTCATTTGAGTTTTACCTTAGGGTGCATTTGGGTGGAAAATGATAATTTTGGAAGGAGGGAATCTGAACGGTTGGCACATTGTTTTCCCAAACTATGCGCCCTGGACCTACAAATCATTAAGCCCTATAAAGAATGGTTTTTCATGTATCGAGTATGGGTTTTCAATCCAAAAACCATATTGTGAGAATCCAAGAACCCTTCCCCCTGAAAGTGGTGCACAGTTATGGAGCCCGGTTTTTCAAATAGTGAACCAATGCCCAGAAAACCGCATGTGGGATTTAATATAACCTGAATTTTTTTTTAAAATTGTCAAACCCTCCCATATTAACCCCTAATCCACCCTAGTTAGACCCTAAACAATATTTCAGGATTTTGGAGGCTTCTCTATATATTCCAACCCCTATTAACATCCTTTATTGGTTGATTGAAGGGAGGATTAAAGATCTATATCTCACCCGGTAAGAGGATTTAATCACATGTGGTTTCCATCATCTCTCTCATCTCTCCCTCATCTTTTAGAGGGAAGACATAGTCTAACGTATTTTTATCTAGATCTAGGATTTTTTGATCTAGATATATAATTGTGGGATCTTGATTGTTTGATCTTGAATTAGGGTTTCTGATCCAGATCTAGTTAAACATCATAATTTTTCTAATATTTGGAATTTATGTTGGAGATCATTCTTCGACAATTTTGTGGTAGATGGTTTATAATTCAAATCATAAATTATTAATTTCAATTACATTTATATAATTTTGAAATTTATATTATATGATTAGTAATTTAGTTATAGATTGAAATAATTAATTTGATGAATTAATTAATCAAGGGGTTGTGAAATTAGAAATAATGGTATTTTGATTTAGAATATTTAATTATTGAATTAATTATGAAGTTATTAATATTTTTAAACTTGAAAAATTAGTTTTTGAATTAATGAATAGGAATTTTTAGGATTATGAAATTGTAATTTGTAACAATTAATTGTCAAATTATTTATAGATTAATTAAGATAGTTAGACATGATTAATTAATTATTGAATTAATTAATGGGAATAGTTGGGATTACAAAATTGTGTTTTGGAATAATTAATTATTGAATTATTATCGATAGATTAGGTTTCTTGATATTGAATAATTAACTATTTAATTAATTTTTGTTAAATTGAATTTATTGAATTGAAATAATTAACTGTTGAATTAATTGATGGAAATTTTGGTGATCATTAAATTGATTGATTTGATTAATTAATCATTTAATTAATGTGATTAATTAATTTTTGAGTTAATTAACAGAATGATATGGGAATAAAATTGTTGAGTTTGATTAACTAATTAGAAAATAAATTAATGTGATAATCATGTGTGGGACATGGTTTGCTACATCAAATGACCATAGTGTGAAAATAAAATGATGTTTGGAAACAATGGAATTCACATGTGATATTCATGTCTGGAACATGGTCAGCTGTATAGAAATCTCATTGTCTGAATTGAAATTATGAAAGGTAACTTGTGTATTCCAATGTGATTTTAATTTATTAATGATAACATGTGTATTCAAATTTTAATTGTGACAATGAACAGTACCATGGGCGTTCAAATGTGAATTATGACGATGAAATGTAATAGGGGAATCCATATGTGAATTTTGATGATGAATAGTAACATAGACATTCAAATATTAATTGAGATTTTTAATGATAACATGGGAATTCAAATATGAATTGAGAGTTTTGGTGTCCTCTATAACACGTGGGTATGTGGTTAAATAATGTGTAATTGAATAAATTTAAATAGTTTACATTATTACTTTTATTGATTCTTTATACAACTTCATACACTATTTGACTAGAAATTGTTCTAGATATCATTGTTGGTAGCCCACTGAGTTGTACTCACACCCTACTCAACCGACTTGATTGGTACCTGAATAGAATTCATGTTTTCAATGATGGATAAGTGAAAATTCCCAGTGTTAGATGGATGATTTTGGGATGGAACATGGATTAGGGAACCAGATGTGCTTTGGGTCCCACTGGGAATTGTTTTTTGTCTTTACATTTGAGTTTTCCTTTTGACACTTGACACATATTGTGATTTCATATCGACTATTCAGTTTTTATATTTTGTTTCATGTTTTGGTCATCTTCTAATACTAGTGTCTTCCTGGTTATAGCTATATTCCATTTGGTTATTGATTATTTATTTATGTAGTGGTATTACTATGATAATGATGGTATAATATCCCCATGAATTATATCATACCCTCACTGCTAGTCTGAAGCCTCTAGTATACGGGGAGGCACATATGAGATTATGTGTCCCACCGGTTTGGGGCACTGGTTTCTGGATCCCAGAATGGGATGCCACTAATTTTTTATCAAGGTATCTTATTTTTTTCATTCTTTTGCCTTGCTATTTTGGAATGGTAAATATGAGACTAGGAAGAGTCGAGCCTTGGTCTTGATCTCATGCATGGGAGTTTCAAACCAATGTATGGGAGAAAACCCATATTCCAAGGGTGGGATTTTTGTTACTAGTATTTTCTATTATAGTTGAATGTTATTTCACCTTGGGTGATATACTTATTGTTTGATGTGATAATTACTATTGAGGTTTTAAGATATTTGACTCATGGTCAGGATGGAATGATAGTTGAGTATATTTTCATCATTCTAGGAACTCATGATTTTTTTACATGCATAATTTTAGGCACACACATAAAAATGGTTTTTGGGTATGTTTTTGAACTATTTTTCCTTGCTTGTGAAATTGAATTGAAAATGGTAACTAATGTTAAATTGATAATTTTAAAATGATTAAAGATGAAAATAATTGTGGTCTAATGAGAAACATGAATATGATAATGAGTTAATCTGTTTTATAAAAATGAACTAAATGTTGTATAATTAAGGGTAGTGATAGCGCTTCAGTCTTTAACTATGTGGTGGGGTTTGGGGGAAAAACTATTATTGTTCGTTCATGTGTTTTACTCTTATGTAAACATGATAAAGTGGTGTTATGTGACATGATACATGTGTTTAGAAATTTATAGATATATCTCCATGATTAATCTTGTCGAGAGGATGATAGGAGGACCTGAATTGAGATGTTCCTCTAGTAGAGAAACATGAGGCATCAATTATATTGGGTGAAGGAGTCAGATAGTAGTTCTGAGAGAACTTTGATCACTTCATGAAATTCCTAGAAAGGGACCCCGAAAGGGCGGTTAAGAGAATGTCTGATTTAACTTTGGTTTTTAAGTTATAAAACCATCCTACTATTACAAGAGAGGGTAGAATTGAGTGAGCTGATTTCATGATTGAGTCCATAAAAAAATACATGACCATTTGGAAAACTCTCGCTGAGAAGAGGGTAAAGTTGGTTTCTTTTATACTATATGGATTATTGAAATGCTAGTGGGGAATTCAGGCTTTGACTGGATAGGATAAGGGTATGTTATGGACGGACTTATTGGATAAGTTCCTAGAGCACTTCTATCCAGAGATGTTGAGGCATGATAGATCTATCAAGTTCATGTGGTTGAATCAAAAGAGCATGTATATGATGGACTATATTGACCAGTTTCAGGATTTTTAATGCTTTTCTTTAGTGTGTCCAAGGGATGAGACAACTATAGATATTTGTTTCCAGGATTCACATAAAAGTGATATAATGCCTCAAGTTAACCTCTATCAGTTAAAGAAGTTTTCTGAGGCGGTGGATCAAGCTCTTATAGAAGAGGGGTACTCAAGGGAGGCTTCCACTACAGGACAGGTGGCTTTAGATGGATGGTCAGAAGGTATGACTTTTCATATTGGGAAGCATCGTTATGGTAATGTTAGCTGCGGTATTAAGAAGAAAAGTACCCAGATATAGGGATCAATTTCTTAGAATCTTACTCGAGTGACCTATCAGCAGTTTAGTAGGTTAAGACAATTCCAGAGACAATGCCCTAGTCCACTAATACAGTGTTGAGGCTACCGAAATTTGGGAAATATATATAGGTTCTACCATAACCCACAACAAATGAGTAAGAATGGAGTAGCAAATAAATCCATAGTGTAGTAAGGGGATTTTCTACACCTTAACCGCCAGGAAGTTGGAGTAATAATGGGCATGGGAGTAGAGGTAGTGGATGTGGAGATTCTAGGAATGATCATTAATCAGTAGAGTGGTGAAACACAAAGAGTCCAAATGGAATCATAATGAAGAGGGGTAGGAAAGTAATATTCCATTTAGCCTACTCCTGTGGATAAAAAGACCGGACCATCATTAATGAGTGGAACTAATCTTTTAGCTTTTATGCTAGCTAGTTCCTTTTTTGATACCGGTGCCTCTTATTCATTTATTTCATCACAAATTCTGAATGGTTTGAGCGTAGTAGTGGAATTATTTAATGGGGGTGTTGATAATAGATACACCATTGGGAGTATAGTCTAGAGGAATATTCTTGTGTAAGGGATGTTATCTCAAGTTTTGGGAGTAACCTTTTTATGGGATCTCAATATTATTTACATGTTAGGATTCATCCTAATTGTGGGTATGGAGAATATAGTAGAATATTTATACAACATAGATTGTAACCAAATGAGAGAGTCATTTACATATCTTGAGGGTGATAAGTATACCCACCAGGGAGAGTGGGATATCAAGGTGGACCATGTAGGAACAATTCACAAAAAACTGGGGGATCTCACCACCCATATTGATTGTATATTGTTGGATGACATAGGTATAAATAAGGATGTATTTCCACCTATAGTGTAATGATATCAGGATTTGTTTCTTAATTTTTTCACAATGATACCTTCTGAGAGAGATGTGGAATTTATGATTGATGTCATGCCAGAGGCTGAGCTAGTTTCTATTACACCATACAAAATGTTACTGATAGAGATTCAAGAGCTCAATAATAACTAGAAGAGTTTAAGGATAATGTATTTATCAGTCTAAGTACATCACCTTGGGGTTTACTATAGTTGTTTTCTAAGAAGGCTGATGGAACTCTATGCTTGCATGTTGATTACTAGAAGCTGAACCGAATGACTATGAAGAACCAATTACCTCTTACTCGTATCAATGTTCTTTTTGACTAGTTGAGAGGATCTTGTGTTTTCTTTAAAGTATACATGAGATTAGGGTATTAACGATTGAGATTTCATCCATCTAATATACTAAAAAATTATTTCATAAGAAGGTATGACCTATATGAATTCTTCATTATTCCATTGGGGTTAATGAGAGAACATACACAACTTATGGCCTTGATGAACAAAATCTACCATCTGTACCTGGACCAGTTTATGGTGGTTTTTTTGTATGACATCGTGGTGTACTCCAAGACACATTACGATCATTCTCAACACATTGAAATCATCACGAGTACTTTAATATATCATCAGATATACAAAAATAAATCTAATTATTAGTTTTGTTTTAACAGTGTACACATCTTGGGTCACATCATCTCAAAGGAAGGTGTGTTAGTGGACCTAGAGAAGGTTCATGAAATTTGTTTTGGAGCATCCTAATAATGTTTTCGATATATATAGATTTCTTGGATTATATGGATATTATTAGAGGTTTATTAAGAACTTTTTTCAATTTGGAAGCACCACTTTTGGGCTTCACCAAAAAGGGAATTGATTTTTACTAGTCTGGAGCATGTGAGAATGATTTCGGGTAGATGATGAATCATTTGACATCAGCACTAATCTTGATCCTACATGATCCATGTGAGGAGTATAAAATTTTTTGTGGCACTTCTGGGATAGGTATTGGAGATTTGTTGATGTTGGGATATGGAGTTTTGGCATATGGGTCTTGATAGTTTAGGTCAGTTGAATGAAACTACCCTATGCATGACCTCGAGTTGGCAGTAGTGGTTTATGATTTGAATTGTTTGAAACATTATCTATTAGGGAAAATGTTTACTCTGTATATGGATAATAAGAACTTAACATATTTATTTTTTAGCGATATTTGAATCTCTGAAAACAAATAAGGTTTGAGTATATGTATTCATTTTGTTTTTATAAAGCATATACACAAGAGAAGGGAAACAATATGGATAACACTTTGAGTTGGAAAACTTATACTCAGGTTGTTTAGGGGTCTAGTTCTAGGTGGAAAATGATGACTTTTCTAGCTAATATGCATGTAGTGTTGTAGGAGAGCCAGGATAAGATGTCTCTCATACTAGTTTTTGTGGAGTCTACGCTTTTGAGATAGATCAGAGGTTGAAAGTATGAGGATCCAGAGTGTATGACATTGAGGTAAAGCTTTAAAGGTGGGAAGCCACCTTCCAATTATACCATATATGATTACAAGATCATAAATTTTTGGAATTAGGTTATTGTGCCTACATGTATGAAAGAGGAGCTAATGTGGGAATTTAATACCTTGAAGTGCGTGGTACATTTAGGTGTGACCAAAATTTAATGTGACCAACGTTGACATTTATGGCGGGTGGGAATGAAAAAGGAGAGAGGAGGGTTTGTGACATGTTTCAACACCTATAATTAGGCTAATGTAGAGAATCAATGTCATTTTGGTTTAATATAGTAATTTACCATTCCATAATGGTAGTGATATGATGTGACCATGGAATTTTTTGGCGGTCTCCCAAGGAAGCCTCAGAAGTATGACGTTATTTCGGTCAATGTGAACTGCTTGACTAAGGTCGCACATTTCATGTAATTGCATTATACATTATCATGGGATCAATTGGGGGAGTTATATATTCGAGAGATATTCCATCTACACAGGGTTCCACAGATTATTGTTTTATACCTTGATTCCCATTTTACATCAGGCTTCTAACAGGGCTTGAAAATTTCTCTTGGTACCTAGGTTTTTTGGACAATGTCTTTCCACCCATAGATAGATGGGAAGTTAGAGCATAATATATTGGTTCTTGAGGATATGTGGTGAGTGTGAGTTCTAGAATTTTGTTGGTCTTTGGGGGATCACCTGGATCTACTGCAGTATTTTTATGACAAATTTTATCAGGAAACTATTCATATGGAAAGATATGTGGCTCTTTATGGTAGGATACGTGGATCATCTCTAGGCTCAGTGGAGGAAGGTGAGTTCGGGTTGATAGAACTAAGACTCATTTAAGAGATGTTAGAGTAGTTACAACTAATTAAAAAGTGTATGAATATAGTTCAGAGTATACATATGTTTTATACTGATAGACATCGATAACCCCTAGAGTTTATATAGGGTGGTTGTTTATTCCATCTAGTGTCACCCCAATAGAGTCAACATAGGATACAATTATATGGAAAGCTGGTACCCAGGTACATTGGACCTTTTGTGGTTGTAGAGAGATTCAGGGTGTTGCTGTACCGATTTGATCTTCCACAGAGATATAGTGCTATGAATGATTTTTTCTATGTGTTGGAACTTTTGTGGCATCACCCCTACCCTTCTAATGTTATCTATGTGAATAATTTGGATCTTCATATAGATGCATCCTTTGAAAAGCATCTGATATATTTTTTGGATCATAGTGATAAATTATTGTGATGATAGACTATGTCGATAGTTCATTTATTGTAGAAACATGGCCATGTTTAGGAGGGAAATTGGTATAGATAAGCATATATCTTAGATATATGGACCGATCATTTTTACTCAAAATCATAGAGATGCTTGGGAGTACAACTCGAGGATGAGATGTTATAAAGTTGGGAGATTGAAAAAAAACCTATCCTTTTATAGAGATGTCTCAGGAACATTAAAAGGTAAAAAATTTCCTTGTTTTTATTACTTTTAATTTGAGTTTTACCTTGGATTGAATTTGGGTGTAATTTGATAATTTTCTGAGGGAATATCTACGGTTGATGCGTGGTTTTTTCAAACCACACACCTTGACCTAGAAAACTATCCATCCTTGTAAAAAAAGAGTTCTCAAGTTTGGTTCATGGTTTTTCAAATTGTGTTCTCTATTAGGAGAAACCATTTGCCCCCCCCCCCCAGAATAGATGCACAGTTAAGGTGCACAATTTTTCAAATAGTGCTCCCTTGCCCAAACAATTGTGCATGAAATTTAATTTAAAATGTAATTTTGTTTTAAAATTCATGAACCCCTATATTAACCCCTAATCATCCCTAGTTAAACTCTAAAAATTGTTTCATTATTTTTAATTTTTTTTAGATAGATTCCAATACCTCTCAATATCCATTATTAGTGAATCTATGGAGGTATTGAAGATATACCAACCACCCGATAAGAGGATCTAATCCCATGTGGTTTCCTTCCAATATCCAATATATCCCTCATCTTCTAGAAGTAATATATCCTCTGTATTGTTGGATATATATCTTGGATTATTGTATGTAGATATAGAATTGTGGTATCATGATTGTCTGATCTTGAATTAGTGTTTCCAGTTAAGATATCATTCTACGTCATTGTTCCACTCTAAATGGGGATTTTTATTGGAAAGTATTCTTTGTAAAATTGGATGTAGGTGTTAAATAATTCAAATACCAATGTTTTGATTTCAATTATATGTATTTAACTATAAAATTATTTTATATTATTAGTAATTAAGTTCTTGATTGAATTAATTAATTAGGTTAATTAATTAAATGAGGGGATTGTGAAATTTGGAATATTGGGATTGTGATTTGGAATAATTAATTGTTGAAATAATTATAGAGTTATTGAGATTAATAATTTTGATTAATTAGTTGTTCAATTAATTAATTGGAATGGTCGGTATTATGATTTTTTGGAATAATTAATTGTTGAATTAATTACATAGTTATTTACATGGTTAGAATTGACCAATTAATTGTTAAATTAATTAATTGGAATGGTTGGGATTAATTTTTTTATAATAATTAATTGTTGAATTAATTATAACAAGATTGATATTATTAAAATTTAATAATTAGTTAATGAATTAATTATTATAATATTGATGTTTTTGAATTGGTATAATTAATTATTGAATTAAATAATGGTTATTGTTGTGATTATGAAATTGATTGATGTGATTAGTTACTCATAGAATTAATGTAATAAATAAATCATTTAGTTAATTTATGAAATTATTTGAGAAGGTAATTATTAAATTTTATTAATTAATTGGATAATTAATTTACATGACAATTGTGTGAGGGACACAGTCTGCTACCTCAAAATCCCATAGTTGGAAAATAAATGATGAATGGTAACAATGGTATTCACATGTGATAATCATGTGCGGGACTTGGTCTACTCCATCAAAATTCCATAGTGTGAATTGAAATGATGGATGGTAACATGGGCATTAAATTTTGAATTGAAATGATAAATGGTAACATGGGAACTAAAATGTGAAGTTTGAGGATGAATGGAAACACGGAAATTCAGATGTTAATTATGATGACGAATGGTAACATGGGAATTTAGATGTGAATTGTGATGATGAGTGGTAACATAGACATTAAAATATAAATTATGATGATGAATGGTAACATGGGAATTTAGATATGAATTGAGATTTTGGGTTTCCTCATGATCCCTAGGGTTATGTGGCTAAATAAAGAGTAATTGAATAAATGTAAATATTTTAATTTATTGTTTTTATTGATTATTTAAACAACTACATACACTATTTGACTGGATATTTTTTGTACCCCCTATTTCTGGTAAGTAACCTTTTCTTTATGAATTTTAAGTATATAATGTATATGGGTTAATTTTGGGAATGTTTGGGAACCTTTTTGGGTTTTCCTATAGGTGCACGGGTGGTGCATGGTTTTTGGAAAACATGAAACACTTGTAGGAAACCATGCATAGTGAGATAATGGCTAAAGGGTATGTTCACGAGATGCACATGGTTTGTCGAAACTATGTAGAATCCAAGGGAAACTATGCATTTTAAAAAAGGGATATGACCATTTAGAGGTAATGGCTTCAGAATGGTAGGTTCATAGTTCAGAGACTATGTGAGGGTCATCCTAAAGGTGGTTTCTAATTCATGTTTAGGTCATGGTTTACCTAACAGTGTGAATAAACCAAGCATGGGTCAAAAACCACCTCCTTACAAAGTGTATCTAACTCATTTTTTCCTTTAACTAATTCATTTCCAAAAAAACATCCCTAAATCTCTCTTTTGTTCTCACAATGTTTGGAGAAACTCCCCCATGTTATTTAGAAGCAATTTTGATCCATTCCTTGGTGTATTAAATCTTGATTCATGTAGTAAGTCTTCAATATTCTTTGTTCTTGATGCATTTTCTAAGATCTACATCACCCTTCCTCTTTTTTTCTCATATCTAAGCTTGTTGTGGGTAGATATAAGGTTTTTTATGCCATATAAGTATAAATTTTGGTTGGTTTATGATAGGGGAAGAGATCTATGTTAGTTTTGTTGATATTCAATCCATGTTTGGGAAATTTTTCAGGTCATTCATCATTTTCTCTAGAACTCTCAATGTAGGTGGCCTCACTGTCAACACCACTTTATATAATTGATTAGATTAGTTTCAAAGTAGATTATTTGAATAAAATTGATTTTTATATCTTGATACAAATCATGATATAAATCCTCTTTAGTGATGATTTATTGTTTTTGGTGAAATTATAGAATTTGGGAGAATTTTTGTGCAAAGTGACTTTGTTTCATGATTTTAAAATGGAAATTTTAAAATATTCGTTTGCGGGATTTTTGAAAGGGTGTGTGGGAGAAAAGTTTTCAATAAAACTATTGTTTTATTTAAATGGTTTTGGATTGTTGGAATTCGAATATTTTTTGGGCATTCTTGGGTGTGTGTTCGTATTGCATTTACAAGTCTTGGTTGAAATATGACATTGTGCTCAGTGCCAAAGTTGTAATGGAACATGAGATGTAATTACCTTGTGATGACATGGTAGATTGACTATAGACCACTCATGATTATGCAACTGTCATAATGATACATTCATGATTGGTGTTGTGGATATGTGAAATGGAATGGCTATGACAAAGGAAAGTTGTGAAATTTTTTGAAGGCATCGTTTGGTTCTTTTCAGGAAAATATCTTTTGTTTGAAAATTTGTTGAGATAACACATGTTTATATTTGGTTATATAATATTTTACAGCATGTTAATATTTATTTATATTCAATTTTGGAAAAAAAATTATACACACCAATTTATATAAATGTTGTTAAATATTTTTTGCTAGTGGCATGAGTAGGGAAGTCATTGGGGAATGCCTACTGAGTTTTTATACTCACTCCTACATTGGAACATTAGTGTTTTTGCAGATTTCATCTATTGTGAAATGGGGGGAGGTTAAATATAACATGTCTTTATCACTACCTCATGATACATGGGATGTTGGGTGAAGTTAGACCATGAAGCATGTGGATATTAGAGTCTTGTGGCTATCTTGGAGTTTTATTAGTCTGTATTCTTCTATTTAGTTCTCAATTATAGTCTTTCACAGTGGTACACAGTTTCTAGTTTGATTTTGATAAATGAAATTTCAGGTTTTCTTTTATGGTTATCATGCATCAATTAGTAGTATTTTTTGTTGTAAATTATTGTTCAGGTGGTTTATTCTTAAATATAAAATCATCCCCACATGTATTGAATCCCTTTGGCATTTATTACTAGAATTTGGTTCCTTGGGGACGTCAATTAAGGCCAAGTAGAATCCTATAACCTTCTCAAGCCAATGAGGAGTATGAGGGACGGTATTAATGGAATCCATTTTTTTAGTCCAAAAGAATATTTTAGATAAATGTAATCAACTTGTTTCCCTTTTTTTGGAACAAGTAGTCATCAGTTTTTCTAGGTTTTGGAGTTGAATTCATTCTTGTGTATTCCTTCAGTTTTGATCTTATAAAGGAGTATGATTGTTGGGTCATAAAATGTAGAGCATAAAATGATATAGATAAACTTTTTATTTTGAACATCATGTTACTAGGGTGTGGGGTATATAAGTTTTTTGGAGAAACTTATAGGATTTCAAAATCTTTTTATCATGGGTTTAGCCAATGAGATGAGCATGACATGAATTAGAGGAATGACTTCCCACTCAAAGTGTATACATCATTTTGAGTAATGATTTAGGATTTTATGCAAAAGTATTTATTTTCAAAAAATTGTGAATGTGTTTTCAAATGAATGATTCAGGAAAAGAGCATGGTTGTGACATTTTTAATATAATTTTCCTTTCAAAAAAAGTTAATGTTTTATAGTATAGTTGAACCTGTAAAAAGTTGATTTGGGAAAGAAATGTTGTGATAGAATTGTAAATACAAAGAATTCAGTTTCTAGAGAGTTATACTTATGGAGTTTGATATACGTATAGAAAGTGACACTCAGTAGGTGTCATAGAATCCCATTGAAATAAGCTAAGGAGAACACGGTTGAACCAAAGCCACACATGAACCAATAGCTGGTTCAGAGTATCATCCAAGCATTTCAAGATGTGGAAAATAGGAATGAAAGGGATGATTATGACAAGTAGATCATTCCATCCAGTTCCAGAAACAGAATCCACACATCTTCTTGGGAGATTCTAAACCATAAAGAGGAATGGATGAATATTATGAATTGTATCTTCGATTTCATTGGTACACCAGTAGAGCGAAAAGTGAAACCGGTGATGTATATTCTCAAGGATCAATCACACCAGTGGTGGGAACTAGCGGTGCGTGCTAAAATGGATCAAGGCCTAATTTGGGAGGATTTTGAATAATTGTTAAACTAATAATTCAATCCTAACACATTCAAGATCCAGAGAATGACAAACTTCTTCAACCTGGAACAAGAAAATCATTCTATCATATATTATGCATCTAAATATATGATTTTAGTGTTCTTTTCACATAATGTTGTTTCTAGTGTGACGTTGAATGCACACATCATTGAAACATGGCTATGGTGAGAGATATGCTCTAAGATTGTTGTGCTCTATATTACTGATTATATAGAGATGGTCAATAGAGTGGCGGTGGATATAAGGGACATAACAAGAGTTATGGGAGGTGGCATCATGTTGATACCCATTGGAACTGGTAGTAACTCTAGTTTTTGGAGAAAGTGGAAGAGGGACACATACTTTTATGTTGGGAGTGGGGATCAAAATTATATAGCCATATCAATGAATCTTCCTCTAAGACCCATGAAAAAATCGGGATGTTTCTAATTTGGTTCCTTCAAAAACATGAAGATAGAGTGTACAAAAACACCAAGATCATTCCATAATTGCAACTATATGGGACATCTTGAGAACTATTGTCACAGTGTTGTGAGGTCAGGTTCTCAAGACACTTCTTAAGTGTCGCACACATTGTATGCTTCGAAGGGGTGAAAAAAACTGAATCAATCTAAAAAGAAGGAAGATTTTTCTAGGGTGAATCAAGTAATACCATGAATCCTCATCAAGGGAAATATCAGTTAGCCAATAATGATAAGATTATAATGATGAAGAAATTATATGGAGTTGAGAAGGTGATTGGGGATGATCAAGCTGGACCATTTATTGTGAGAGGTATGATTATTTTTAATTCAATCATTATGAAAGTGTTATTTCATACCATTCCAACTTATTCTTTAATTTATTCTCATGATGATGATTTTCTATGTTTAAAACATGAGGTGATTCCTTGTATGAGAAAACCTAAAACTCCTCTTGGGGAAAAAGAATGTCGAGACTTCCTATGTAGAGAATGTTCTATAACTGTTGATGGAGCATATCTGAAATAGGATTTATCTATACTGGATATGGATGTATATAATTTAATCCTGGGTATGGATTAGATGACAATGTTTAGGGATCAATTTGAATAATATATAAGAATAGTTATTTTTGTGGCTGGGGATGACATCAATCATCTATTTAAAGGAGACAAGTTTGTAAAGATAGGTGAAATGGGTTAGTTGGAACATATAGTGGGAACGATATCAAACCAGTTGGGGGAATTTTTATTAGAATCAATGGAAGAGATCGAGGATGAAAGATTACTAGCAGTCATTGATCAATTTCCATATTCCTTTCCCAAGAACTTCTCAAGGTTACCATTAATAAGAGAAGCAGATTTTATGATAGATATCCTTTCAGGGAGCAGTCCTATCTGACTTCCATCTTATCGAATGCACCCATAAAATTAAGGGAACAAAAGTTAAAATTGGGAGAGGTTGAAAGAAAGGGTTTCATTTAGTCTAGAACATCTCCATTGGTAGCACCAGTCTTGTTCATGTAGAAATCCAATGGAACTCTACGGTTGTGCATGAATTATCCTAAGCTTAAATAATTTAAGATAAATAATATATATTCCATTAAATGCATTGATGTCCTGTTTGATCAATTTAAGGGAACTCTATGGTTCTCTTAAACAGACTTGAGATCAAGATGTCACCAATTATTAGTTCTGAAGGAGGATATTATGAAACTTGATTTTAGAAGTATATATTTCCATTATGAATATATGGTAATGCCTTTCAGTATTAAGAATTCACTAGAAATATATTTTTAATTGATGAATCAGATATTTTAGAGATATATAGATTATTTTTTTGTGGTGTTTGTGGATGACATATTGATGTATTCAATGACTGGGGTTAAGCATGTGAAACACTTAGCTACAATGTTTGATATCTTGAGAGACCATTTTTTGTATTAAAAATTATCAGTGTTTGATTTTTTGATACAATTGGTACATTTTCTTGTCCATGTGATTTGTGAAAAAGGTGTTTCTATTTATCCATAAAAGATAGAATTTTTTATCTCTTAGAAACATCCAAAGAACATATTTGAGATACATAGATTCTTTGTTATAGTTATTTATTACTGATTCTTTGTTCATGACTTTTCATGGATAGCCTTACCAGTGAAAGCTTTGAAAAAGAAGAATGTTTCATTCCAATTGAATGATGAGTTCCGAAAATATTTTCAAGAGCTAGTGTTTTTTCTTATATCATCACCTATCATCATACTTCCTGAATTAGGATTGGGGTGTGTGGTATATTATGATTCCTTGGGATTTGGGTTGGGGTGAATTCTCATTGAAGGAGATCATGTTGTTTCTTTGGATCAAGGTAGGTGAGGGTGCATGAGAAAAATTACCCAAGACACGATTTGGATTTAACTGCAGTTTTCCATGCCTTGAAGCCTTGGAATAATTATCTCTTTGGTGGGAAATTTAATATGTTCATGGATAATAAGATCTTGAAACATATTTTATCACAATGTTATTTGAATATTACGAAATTGACATGGATGGATTATCTACAGATGTTTGACTTTGACTTTATTTATACACTAGGTAAAGACAATTTAGTAGAAGTTGCATTAAGTAGAAATTCATAAGCTCTTTTGGAGAAAGAAGAATCAGATGAGTGGTAGTTGATGTGGTTCCTAGTTGATATACTAGTGGAATGTGAATAATGATGTGATTTTTCAGTTTTCTATTCATTTTCCATAGTTCTTAATTTGGTATAGATGATTAAAGTAGCCCAGACATCTGATGCAGAATGCGTGTCTATGAGTTAGAAACTCAATGGTGGGTAGAACATTGAGGCTTAAAGATAGATGAGAGTTTAATATTGTGGTTCAAAAATCAGATGGGTGTACCTATGGCTTGTCTAGACCAAATTCTTCATGCTTACAACCATTTGATATGGGCCATCCATCCTGGAATATAGAAAACATATAAGGCATTAAAAGCATAGTTATGATGGATTGGACTAAAATAAAAGGTGGTTGATTTTTTTTCACAGTGTTTAACTTTTCAAAAAGTTAAGATAGAACATCAACGACCAACTAGTATGTTTCTTCCCTTACCTATTCCAGTATGGAAATAGGAGCTGATTGCTATGGATTTTATAACAAGTCTCCCAAGAACAGTTTAGAAACATGATGACATATGGGTGATAACGGACCAACTTACCACGTCGGATCATTTTATCCTTATTCATGAAACTCAAATGGTTGAGGATATATCCAAAATATATATTTGATAAGTGAAAAATATACAAGGCATACCAGTTTCCATCACATCAGATAGAGATCCGTGATTCATGTCTCATTTCTAGAAATCCTTAAATAAAGAACTTGGGAGTCATTTAATAATGATTTCTATGTATCATCCTCCAATGAATGGGAAATCTAAAAGGATGATACAAACATTGGAAGACATGATATGGGCTTTTGTAATGGATTTTGGCGGCTCGGGGAAAGAGCACATTCCATTGGTGGAGTTTTTGTATAGAAACAACTATCGGTCCCTAATAAAAATGACTCTTTTTGAAGCATTGTACATGTGTCCTTGTTGTTCTCCACTTTTTTGGGTGTAAATAGAGGGGAATTTACTAGTTGGGCCAAGACTTTTCCAGGAAACATCGAAGAAGATACAGTTAACCATAAAGCAGATAAAGATGGATCAGAATCATCAGAAATCATATGCATATCATCATAGATGACTGTTGTCATTTTTGGTGAGTGATCATGTGTACTTATAGATTTCTTAGAGGCATGTAAATAATCATTTTTTCAAGTAGGGAAATTTATCTCCTTGATACATAGGCACTTTAAAGATTATATAATGGGTTGGATAATTGGCTTATCAGTTGGATTTTCCACCACTGTTCTGGGCAGTGCACAATGTGTTCAATGTATGTCAGTTGAAAAATTATAAGCCATATCCTAACCATGTGATTAGATGATATCACATTGACCTAGAGATGGATTCTTCATTGGTATATATCCTAGTGTAGATTTTGGATTGGAAAAGGAAATCCTTACATGGGAAAATCATTATCATAGTGTGGGTTTTTTGGAAACACGATCATGTTCAGGAAGAGACTTGGGATCATAAGACAGAAATAAAAGAGAAATGGCCCAAAATCATTCAAGGAAATTATAACACCCCAAAATGATAAAGGGTTAAATGACTAAATGATATGACTCATGTCAACAAGGTGCACCTTCCTTATCGGGAGCTTGTCTGATTAGAACTTCACAGTTAAGCGTGCTTGGCCTGGAGTAGTAATTAGGATGGGTGACCTTCTGGGAACTCTTTCATGGTGTGTGTGAGTGAGGACAAAACACACTGGAAAGGACATGTGTTGGCCTGTGGGGACAACCATTAGTCAAATGACCCGTTCAGGCACGTGGGTGGACCCTGGGGTGGGCTCCACGTGTCTGCGGGGCAACTGGTGGTACTTGGCGGGCCAGGACCCGCCGACCATGTTAAGGCGGGGTGGTTGTGCTGTCACCAAGGCCCAATTGTCACATTTGGTATCAGAGGAGGAACTCAGCCTTAAGTGTGCGGTGCACTACCTGGGCTGAGATGTAGGGCCCACAACGGGGACGTTGTGCTCTAAAGTGGGTTGATTGTAACGCCCCAAAAATGATAAAGGGTTAAATGACTAAATGATATGACTCATGTCAACAAGGTGCAACTTCCTTATCGGGAGCCTTTCTGATTAGAACTCCACAGTTAAGCGTGCTTGGCATGGAGTAGTAATTAGGATGGGTGACCTTCTGGGAACTCTTTCATGGTGTGTGTGAGTGAGGACAAAACACACTGGAAAGGACATGTGTTGGCATGTGGGGACAATCATTAGTCAAATGATCCGTTCCGGCACGTGGGTGGACCCTGGGGTGGGCCCCACATGTCTGCGGGGCAACTGGTGGTACCTGGGTTGAGATGTAGGGCCCACAACGAGGACGTTGTGCTCTAAAGGGGGTGATTGTAACACCCCAAAATGATAAAGGGTTAAATGACTAAATGATATGACTCATGTCAACAAGGTGCACCTTCCTTATCGGGAGCCTGTCTGATTAGAACTCCACAGTTAAGCGTGCTTGGCATGGAGTAGTAATTAGGATGGGTGACCTTCTGGGAACTCTGTCATGGTGTGTGTGAGTGAGGACAAAACACACTGGAAAGGACATGTGTTGGCCTGTGGGGACATTCATTAGTCAAATGACCCGTTCAGGCACGTGGGTGGACCCTAGGGTGGGCCCCACGTGTCTGCGGGGCAACTGGTGGTACATGGCGGGCCAGGACCCGCCGACCATGTTAAGGCGGGGTGGATGTGCTGTCACTAGGGCACAGTTGTCACATTTGGTATTAGAGGAGGAACTCAGCCTTAAGTGCGTGGTGCACTGCCTCGGTTGAGATGTAGGGCCCACAATGAGGACGTTGTGCTCTAAAGGGGGGTGATTGTAACACCCCAAAATGATAAAAGGTTAAATGACTAAATGATATGACTCATGTCAACAAGGTGAACATTCCTTATCGGGAGCCTGTCACCAGGGCCCAGTGGTGGACCCTAGGGTGGGCCCCACGTGTCTGCGGGGCAACTGGTGGTACCTGGCGGGCCAGGACCCGCCGACCATGTTAAGGCGGGGTGGATGTGCTGTCACTAGGGCACAGTTGTCACATTTGGTATTAGAGGAGGAACTCAACCTTAAGTGCGTGGTGCACTGCCTCGGTTGAGATGTAGGGCCCACAATGAGGATGTTGTGCTCTAAAGGGGGGGTGATTGTAACAACCCAAAATGATAAAAGGTTAAATGACTAAATGATATGACTCATGTCAACAAGGTGAACATTCCTTATCGGGAGCCTGTCACCAGGGCCCAGTTGTCACATTTGGGATCAGAGGAGGAACTCAGCCTTAAGTGCGCGGTGCACTGCCTCGGTTGAGATGTAGGGCCCACAATGAGGACGTTGTGCTATAAAGGGGGGGTGATTTTAACACCCCAAAATGATAAAAGGTTAAATAACTAAATGATATGACTCATGTCAACAAGGTGCACCTTCCTTATCGGGAGCCTGTCTGATTAGAACTCATCAGTTAAGCGTGCTTGGCCTGGAGTAGTAATTAGGATGGGTGACCTTCTGGGAACTCTTTCTTGGTGTGTGTGAGTGAGGACAAAACACACTAGAAAGGACATGTGTTGGCCTGTGGGGACATTCATTAGTCAAATGACCCGTTCAGGCACGTGGGTGGACCCTGGGGTGGGCCCCACGTGTCTGCGGGGCAACTGGTTGTACCTGGCGGGCCAGGACCCGCCGACCATGTTAAGGCGGGGTGGATGTGCTGTCACTAGGGCCCAGTTGTCACATTTGGTATCAGAGGAGGAACCCAGCCTTAAGTGTGTAACACCCCAAAATGATAAAAGGTTAAATGACTAAATGATATGAATCATGTCAACAAGGTGCACCTTCCTTATCGGGAGCCTTTCACCAGGGCCCAGTTGCCACATTTGGTATCAGAGGAGGAACCCAGCCTTAAGTGCGCGGTGCACTACCTCGGTTGAGATGTAGGGCCCACAATGAGGACGTTGTGCTCTAAAGGGGGGGGGGTGATTGTAACACCCCAAAATGATAAAAGGTTAAATGACTAAATGATATGACTCATGTCAACAAGGTGCACCTTCCTTATCGGGAGCCTGTCTGATTAGAACTCATCAGTTAAGCGTGCTTGGCCTGGAGTAGTTATTAGGATGGGTGACCTTCAGGGAACTCTTTCAGGGTGTGTGTGTGAGTGAGGAAAAAACACACTGGAAAGGACTTGTGTTGGCCTGTGGGGACAGTCATTAGTCAAATGACCCGTTCAGACACATGGGTGGACCCTGGGGTGGGCCCCACGTGTCTACGGGGCAACTGGTGGTACCTGGCGGTCCAGGACCCGACGACCATGTTAAGACGGGGTGGTTGTGCTGTCACCAGGGCCCAGTTGTCACAAATCATGTATTGTAACACCCCAAAATGATAAAAGGTTAAATGACTAAATGATATGACTCATGTCAACAAGGTGCACCTTCCTTATCGGGAGCTTGTCTGATTAGAACTCATCAGTTAAGCGTGCTTGGCCTGGAGTAGTTATTATGATGGGTGAACTTTTGGGAACTCTTTCAGGGTGTGTGTGAGTGAGGACAAAACACACTAGAAAGGACTTGTGTTGGCATGTGGGGACAGTCATTAGTCAAATGACCCGTTCAGACACGTGGGTGGACCCTGGGGTGGGCCCCACGTGTCTGCGGGGCAACTGGTGGTACCTGGCGGTCCAGGACCCAACGACCATGTTAAGGCGGGGTGGTTGTGCTGTCACCAGGGCCTAGTTGTCACAAATCATGTATTGTATTGAGGTTTTTCTGATTACTAACAACACACTGGAAAAGACATGTGTTGGCCTATGGAGACAATCATTAGTCAAATGACCCGTTCAGACACGTGGGTGGACCCTGGGGTGGGCCCCACGTGTCTGCGGGGCAACTGGTGGTACCTGGCGGTCCAGGACCCGGCGACCATGTTAAGGTGGGGTGGCTATGATGTCACCAGGGCCCAGTTGTCACACATCATGTATTATATTGGGGTTTTCTGATTCCTAACAGTCTCAAATGACTTGTAGATCTTTATTCTAAAGTATAAAAACAATATGAATGTGTTTTCTCAATTTTGAGTAGGTCAATTGTCCTTTTTATTAAAATTTATGTCATTTTTAAATAAAAAGATGCACTTTGAGTGATACTGGTCACATCAGGCGTTATATTTATGTATGGTCGGTTTCTAAATTCCTTATCGGGAGCCTGTCTGATTAGAACTCCTCAGTTAAGCGTGCTTGGCCTGGAGTAGTTATTAGGATGGGTGGCCTTCTGGGAACTCTTTCAGGGTGTGTTTGTGAGTGAGGACAAAACACATTGGAAAGGACTTGTGTGTGCCTGTGGGGATAGTCATTAGTCAAATGACCCGTTCAGACACGTGGGTGGACCCTAGGGTGGGCCCCACGTGTCTGCGGGGAAACTGGTGGTACCTGGCGGTCCAGGACCCGACGACCATGTTAAGGCGGGGTGGTTGGGCTGTCACCAGGGCCCAGTTGTCACACATCATGTATTGTATTGGGGTTTTTCTGATTCCTAACAACACACTGGAAAGGACATGTGTTGGCCTGTGGGGACAATCATTAGTCAAATGACACGTTCAGAAACGTGGGTGGACCCTGGGGTGGGCCCCACGTGTCTGCGGGGCAACTGGTGGTACCTAGCGGTCCAGGACCCAACGACCATGTTAAGGCAGGGTGGATGTGCTGTCACCAGGGCCCAATTGTCACACATCATGTATTATATTGGGGTTTTCTGATTCCTAACAATCTCAAATGACTTTTAGATCTGTATTCTAAAGTATAAAAACAATATGAATGTGTTTTTTCAATTTTGAGTAGGTCAATTGTCCTTTTTATTAAAATTGATGTCATTTTTAAATAAAAAGATGCACTTTGAGTGATACTGGTCACATCGTGCGTTATATTTATGTATGGCCAGTTTCTAAATGCCTCGAATTTCTTATGGATTGTTTTCCTAATGTATCAAAACTATATGAATGAATTTTCATGGTTTTGAGTACGTTAGTTGTCATTTTTATTAAAATTGATGTCATTTTTTATAAAAATATACACTTTGAGTCATACTGGTCACATCATGCATCATATTGAGGTATTCTTGGTTCAAACACATCTCAAATGACTTATGGATCATTTTCCTAAATTATCAAAACAATCTGAATGCATTTTATTGGTTTTGAGTGGGTCACTTGTCCTTTTGATCACATCATGTATCAGTTTGTTGAGATAATGATTCCTACACATCAAAAATGAATAATAAATCAATTTCCTAAATTATAAATAAAATCAGAGTATATTTTTTTTTGTTTTTAGTGGGTTACATTTTTTGAACTAAAATATCGATTTTAAACTGATAACAGACAAATTGAGTCATAGGGGTCGCACCATGAATCGAATTGAGCAACGAATGATTATTACCCATATTAAATGACATATGGATCATTTCCATAAAGTATCAATACAATTAGAATATTTTATCTCTATTTTGAGTATTTCAGTTGTCCATTTTACTAAAATTAATATCAATTTAAGATAAAAATAAGTGCTTGGAGTCATACTGGTCACTCCGTTTTTCGAATTGAGGTGTGGTTAATTCCCATCCCAAAATATCAAAACAATGCCAACTCCCAATGTTACCATGTTTTTATTTTCTCTCTATTTAAATATAACAACATTATATATTGACTTGATGTTATTAGTTGAAAAAAAACTTTCTCATTTTTTGAAAGTCCGAAGAGGATAGGCTTTCAATAATGAGAAAGGTTTTTCAGCTAATAACGCCGAATTAATGTGCAGTGATGGAAGTTCAATAATGAAAGCCAATGGATATGGAAAATATAGTTACATTGGAAGAAAAGAGTCATTTTATATCTTGTGTGGCTTGTTTCAAATAGTTTAAAGAAAAATATTTCTTCTCAAAATATTATTGAAAAAAACTAAATAAGTATTGGATAAAAATGATAAGTAAATTAACATACAAATATTAGATAAAATAATGAAAAAATTAATTATATAAGTGGTAGGAATTCACTTTTTTCTAATGGTTGTATGAATTCTTGACACATATCCTTATTTTCCTTATCTTAGTTACAGGCCCGAAGTCTAATCCATCACAAGCATGATCATCTTCGAACAAACCACCCCAACTCCAAAAAAAGAATCCATATGTTCAAGAAAACAATTATTATATGAGTAATACTGAAAAGAAATAAATTAAAAAATAATTATGAAACAACGGATTAATTATATGGATAATTATTTTATTATAAAAACTTTTTTGACCACAGGGATATGCCAACGGTAAAGAAAGACTGATGATAAAGAAACACAAATAGATCTCACCAAACAATTAATGATCGATTGTGTAGGATGATGAGAAAATAATATATATTTGATTGAAGCTTTGAATCATTTGAGAGAAAGTAAATATATCTTATTAGGTTCAAAAAATATTCATTTTGTACAATAAATAAATTAATACACGTAAGATATTAATTATAAAAGGTGAATGCCTCCCATTTTTGAGAATTACATAGATGATAATCAGAGATTCCTAAGGGTATAACCAAAATGAAATGTTAAATAATGATATATTTTTATATGGATTAATGTAAAATATGCATAGTGTTTATTATATGTGTGATTAATGAAATGAAATGATTTTTAAGAAGTATTAATGAGTGATTTATCATTTCAAAGATGGCCATATTATTATCCACTATAATAAATACAAGCAAGGATTAAACAAATGAATAAAATATCATTGGTTATCAGAAAGTTTCGGTGAAAATGAAAAGGAGTAAGACTCTACAAAAAACCTCATTTTTACCCATGTAGAGGCTAAATCATTTGGAGAGGGTATCAAGGATGATAATTGGATCAAATCTATGCATGAGGATCTTGATCAAAATAAAAACAATGTGTCTTGAGGAGATTAATCTGAAAAAGAACAATGAAGGATTCTTACAGATCAAGTTATAGCATATATTCTTCCAAAAAATGCCTATTATTTTAAAAATAGATATGTTTTTCAGTTAATTTATTTCCTAATTGTGTAAAAATATTAACGTAAAATTGCATGGTAATGTGTTGTAACAAAACATTTTTATGTCATGTAATTGAGATGGTTACTTCTGTGGGGAATCATATTACCACTAGGACATGAAAATGGTTTTATGTTAAGTTTAGTAGAACATAAAATTGAATAGAATTAAGATTCCATAGTGAAATTAAAATTTCATTAAATTAATAAATCATAAATAATAATGTTGATTTGAAGTGGTATTTTCAATTTGTAATGATTTTATCCATGAAAAATAATTTTTATTTCAAAAAAATAGGTTTTGTTAAAACTAATATATCGAATTTATATCAACCAATGTTTATATATTATTTTATAAAAATTTGTTAAATATGTTAATATAAGATTTATTCTTAAATTATTTAAATTATTATTTAAAATTTAAATAATAGAAAACTTTTTTCATTTAATAAGTTATTTTTCAAAGAAAATATCAAATTTATAAATTTTTTGATCAATACTAAAGTATTTGGAACAATAAATTCTATCAACAATGTACTCTTCTTTTGTACTTTGTAATGAGACAATATTTTGTTTACTAAAACACCATGATGCTGAGGTTTTCCTAGAAAATGACACATTCCAATAGATTATTTTCTAACAATATTTAAACAACCAAAATCAAAATATTAATTACATATTATCTCAAAATTAGTTTTTCTGGTAGAATATTTTTCAAGGATAATAGAACCTTAAACCTATTTGATTTTTATTTTTAGATATTTCATATAATATTATTTAAATTCAAATTAGAATATTTCAAAAAAACTGAAGACGTTATATTTTATCAAGAAGTAGTAAAATAAATAACATAAAAATTAAACATATATAATGTTTTTCTCATCTTATTTTATAGATTCATCAGAATCATTTGATTGTTACATTTCATAAGTGACCCCATAAATCTATACCAAGACACATGAAATAGTTCATAGTCATCATAATTAAATCCATTAATTTTACACAATATTTTAGTGCTCATAATCCTAGGTAAAAAATTCATGAAAATCATTATATAGATGTTCCCATGTGGCATATATTTTATAATCCATTTTTGGGAAACAACTTCTATAATTACCTATTAAATTGAAGTAGATAACCCTATCTTTCACTTAATCCACACTCAACCCTCTTAGTTCCAATTTTTATATGACATAATATATGACCCCAATGATTTCAAATATTTTATCAACCATGTGATTTTTAATGTAATATTCCAAACAAATGACAAAATCGACCGCTATATGGATGCCTTTTTCAAAATTTGATGATTGGAAAGAGGTAGATGTCATGGAATATAGGTATCAGAGCCTATTATACCTCACAACAATAATACCCAACAATGGGTTTGATATATTTCAAGTCGTAGAGTACCAATATTGACCTAAGGATACCCACATGATATCGGGGAAGATGATTCTTCAAGATATGAAAAAAAATGATTTTTGGGTTGTTTTATTATAAGATAGTGAAATGATATTTGTTGGGATACAAGTATTTTGGATCAGAAGGTTTAGTGTATAACTGAGGGAAATTAGAGATATTAAAAAACCTAGATTTCATTCGAGAGGTGGTTGCATTCAACCCCTAAGTCACTTGAGACATTGATTCGAGCCTTGGAATAGTTGAAGGTTTGATTCTAGTCCAGATTCGAGCTCAGATTCAACAATGAGTTGTTTTGGTGGTAGGTCTCTTACACGGAGAGCTTCAGATATCATGAACTGGTTTGTGATGGTTTGGGTTCTTAAAACAGACCGTGACACTTTCATTAGTGCTTAAAAAACATTGATAAAGATAAATTTGTTACACATTATATTAATAAGTACTGAAAAAATGAACCTTTATCCACACGTTTTAGCATCGATAAAGACTTATAATAATTTTTTTAAATATTAATTTTTTTAAAAAGTATAATTATTATATAAAATTATATTTTTTATAATAATACTTTTTATAAAATAATAATTTTTTAAATTTTTTTAATATATAATTATTTATTTAAAATTATATAAATACTTTTTTAAAAATATTATTTATATCCTTATATATATTTCTGTAATTATATATATATATACATCGTAAATATATTCATTGTTTAAATAAATTTAAAATAATTTTATAATTATTTATTTGTAATTATATATATAATTTTTAAACAAATATTATTTATATTTTTATAATTATAAGTTTATAAAAATAGTAAATATACATTAAATAATATATTTATTTATAAATATTTTTTAATAGATGTTTTTTTAAGATTATTAATGATTATTTAATATTAAGTTTATGCATGTTAAAAATGAGTAATATTTATTAATAAAACATGGGTACAATATTGAAAATTTCGATACATTTTATTAATATAAATCATTAAAAAATGTATATATATTTAAATAAAGATGAATACATATTGAAAATATTAAAACATAGTAAATATATATATATATATAATAAATAATATAAATTGATTAAATTAAAAAAGATTGTTTGTGTGTGTAAATATATAAAAATTCATTAATTAGATATATGTGAAATCAATTTAATACGTTTGACATATATTATAAATTGAAAATTGAAACGACATTAAATTATGTTCATGACTCAAGGCAAATACTTAGTATTTTTAATTCATATTAATTTTCAATTATAAACCATTATTCACTAAATATATTACTATTTAATATAAATCTTAAATAATGTTTTTTATTATCTAAATCATATTTATATATATTAATATATATATATATATTTAATATATACTATTTATTAACATTATCAATAACAATTTAATTAAGAAAATGTTTAATATTTTTCTCAATTTACTTAATTTTAATTTTAATTTTATTATTTTTCATTTTTCATTAATCTATATATTTAGTAAATATAAATTACTAATATTTATAATTTATATATATTATAATAAATTTATTATTTTTTATCAATAATTATTTAATTAATAAAATTTGTAATTTTTTTTAATAAACTGATTTTTTATTTTTTAGTTATTTAGTTATTTCATTTTATTTATTCAGATCTTTATCAGTTCTAAAAAAGCGCTGATAAAGGATTCCTTTAGGAACGCTAAAAAAAAGTGCTGCTAAAAGGAACCCTTTATCAGTGCTAAAAATAATGTGCTGAAAAAAGGGTACCCTTTATCAACGCTAAAAATAAATCACCAATATAAGGTTAAATTTATCAGCACTTTATTTAGCACTGATAAAGAATCCAATTATCAGCTCTTTTTTTCAAGCGCTGATAAATACAAGTACTGTTAATCTATTTTTTACTAATTAATAGGTAAATATGCTTACAATTTATGTTGGACCATTTGAGGTCATTTAGAGTCTTGGGAAAGGTTCTTATAAATTGAAATTTCAGGTTTAGTTGATGGGTATTCATAATGTTTTCCACTTATCAAAACTCAGGAAATAACACAATTTTCCCATTTTTTGTTAATCTAGTCAAGATCTTAGATGCTAGGGTGAATTTATTTCATGGGAATTTAATTGTGTTGGTCATATTATTTTTGGTGACATGGATCAGATTCTCATAAGACATGGGCGCACATGTCATTGATGAGAAAATAGTGGCCTCACATCTATTTCAGAAATCATTCTTCCATATAAATTTCATGGAATGGAAAGTATTTGGGTGGGTAGTTTGTCACATCATGTTACCACGTTTGGGTGTTTCTATTAACTCTTTTCATTTATCTTTTTATTTGGGTGTCTATTCGGACTCCCAGGGATTGAAAACATTTTTTGGGGAAAATGAAATAAATTAAAAATATAGAGGTTATTTCAAATTAATGGACTTTGGGTATAAATGTGTTAAAGGACTTTTGGGGGATAATTTTCATTCTGTTGGTGATTAAGCATTGTGTATTGATTACATATCATTAAATAGTTTTACACACCATATAAAATGGTTAGGTCATGTGATGTTATCCTAGAAGATGTGATGAATCTTGTACAAAGCATGAAATATTTACAGGCCGTGAGAAGTTTACATGATGTGAATTTTTTACTCAATGGGAAATAGAAAAATCAGGATATTTAACCCATGGTGATGGTTTTTTGTGTTTTTGGGTTTCTTGGGTTACAGAATCGGAAAATGGCATATACACTGTGTAATACTTGAATTATTTTTTAGGGTGTTGTGTGGATGTTTATTATTTCACTCATCTGTAGTCTTCTTTCTGATCCACTTAGGATCTCTCCTATGAAATTTTTGGAACTTCCTCTCCATTAATATCACATCATTCAGTGACTGATATCTATTGAGATTTTGTTGAATTTATCTCATTGAATAATCCTTCTACTTCATTATTTTCATGTTTAATAGTATCACTATTTTTTTGTGTTATTGGATCTATTAATCTATGATGAAAATAATATTAATCCTTTCCAGTTATATTATGTGATCTTCCTCTAGAGGTTGATCATTTTGTTTGTTTTGGTGTGGAATGTGAGTTTCTTTGAATTAAGTTGTGATATTCCCTCTCCACTGATTGTTTTTCTTTTTGAATCAATTTTTAGATGTAAGGATAGATTCTAGTTCCTCTATCATTTTCATTTTCATATATTTCTTTCACGTTGGAAGATACAATTGTGGGTGTGTGGGGCCCGAGTTGGAGGTAAGTGGTTCCATCTCTAGCCTATGTTGGATGAAATGTATGTCTTTAGATTTTATAAAATATTTTATAAATGAAATTGAATGATTGGTTGATTGATTTATGTATTTGGAAATATATTTTTTAGAAAATTTGGTTTTACACCTATTTTTGGAAAAAGAAAATAGGCTTTCAAAGCATTGTGAAATGGATTTATAAAATGGTTTTCAATGAATTTTTTTAATGAATTTTTTTTAAAAATACAGCATATGGTAAGCATTGGGTACTTAGGTGGAAATTGTAGTAATATGAATCATCCATTCATCAGGGGGTTCACTCATGAGGTGTTTCTCTGCTCCTTATTCCCTCTAATATAGGGACTTGATAGACCTTTTTGTATATTCACTTTCTAGGGTGTTACTCAACTCTCTGGATTCCTGCATATATCTAGAGACTAGATGTGTTAAATTTTCTATTTATTGGTATGAGTGTATGAGATATCCTAACCAATAGTTATACTTACCATGATAAAATACCTATGATTTAGCTTATAATTCTTTTTAACTTGTACTATCATGGATTGGATGTGATATATGATACATTCTTTACTTTGATTTGATATATGTGAAATTATTTTAATATTTTTCCTTGGATTATTTTGAGAATTTAGGAAATGGTAAAATTAATGTTTTTCAAAGAATTTTATATAAAAATTGTTTAACTATTTATCATGCCTTTTATTCTTTAATGTTGAGAATTGTTTATATTTTTGTACAAAGATATGATGTGGAATACTTGGGTGGGATTCTACTAAGCTTCTTAGCTCACACCCTACACACCACTTCTATGGTGTGTATATATGTGTATGTATTTCGATACTAGGAAAGGAAAGGTGTCATAGTGAGGTAGTGAGGTATTTTTCCAATGATTTTTGGTAGTTAGTGGTGAGATGGTGGGAGTTTTCCTATTCTATCACATATAGTAGTCAGTTTTTTATTTTAGTTTTCCTTTGATGCTAAACTTGTACTTTGTGATGTTCTAACTAATTTTGATTGGTATCATTTCCACTGTATTTTTCAATTATGTAATATGTTATATCATTTTTTGTTCCACTCTGTTATATAAATTTTCCATGTTGTTGCTTCATATTGGTAGAAATCATTCCATCTATTTTTTGTTTTATGCTTGGGTGCAAGTTTTCATCCCATGGGGATCAAGAACTCCCTTCGGGTATATGGAAATTTGGGTTCGCTACCAGTTTGAGGGCATATATGGGTTGGGTTTTTCATAGATTTCATCATTCTATTGTTTATTTAATATAAATAACAGATCACATAAAGGGATGATAAATAGAGATTGAATATATTAAAAAAATCATGATACATTTTATAACCATTACATCCAATCTCTCATGTAAATTATTCCAAGATATTCAATATGAATTTCATTATTTTTGTGATAAATTTTTTTCAAAGTATCTACTGCATTATCATTTCTAACCACCCAAAAAATCATTACATATCCCTTCTCAGTGATCTCCTAAATTCGATGGTTCCTGTTAAGGATGTGTTTAGTAATTTAGTGAGGTTATGGTACCTTATCTTTCGAAATAGCTTATTTGTTTTCACAATAAGGATTTATTTCCCCATCAATTGTACAAACCACCCCATGTTCATAAATGAACTCCTTGAACTAAGCAACTTCATTCACACCATCTAATGTAGCGATGTACTCTGCCTCTTCTTTGGAAATTTTCAAAAAGATATCTATACAATTTAGTCAAAAAAAAACTATATTTCAATTTTTTATCCTATATTTGGATTAAAACAATAGTATCAATTTAATAATTTATAATAACCTCATCCTCTACTAAAAATACTAAGATCATATCTTTACCTCTTCTTAAGTTTTTAAGAATGTTCTTGATGGTAATCTGGTGATTTTCACCAGGATTAGAATGATATCTAGCCATAATTATTGATACACACATAACATCAATTTCATCAAAAAACATGGTATATGAAATAGATACTATAAAAGATAAATAAGTAATTATATTCATCCTTTAAAACTATTTATATGAATTTGGAACCTACCTATGATTCATTCTGTCCAACATAGACAAAGACCACTTCTTTGAGTTATCTACATTAAAACACCTTATAACTTTACTGATAATTTTTTTTAACTCAGTATAATAAACCTATTAGATTTATCTCTATAGATATTCATACATAGTAATTAGGTTACCTCACCCATGTCTTTCATCGAGAATCATTTTCCCAACCACATCAATAAAGAGTTTACTATTCAGAAATTAATTCTCATAAAAATTATTTTATTCAATAACAATATCAAAAATACAAATACACTCTCACTAATATACCTTTATAAACAAGAATACATAGTAATCTTTATGAAACCATATTATTTGATTACATCATAAACCCACATATTCCAACTCTGAGAAGATTTCTTCAACCAATAAATATATTATTATAACTTGAAAAACATATTTGACTCATTAGGAACTTCAAAACCTTTAGGTTCTATCATATATTGATCCTTGACTAAACTATCGTCAAGGAAAAATGTTTTGACATTCATTTAACACATCTTATAATTATAATAAGTTCTTACGGTAATCATTATCTGAATGGTAATTATCATCAAAACTTGTGAAAAGGTGTCTTCAAAGTCAATACCATGGATTTATTTATAATAGTTTTCATCCATACATAATTCATAGGTAGAAACTCTATAATCCATGTTAGTTTTCTTATGGAAACCCCACTTTCACCCTATGGGGATCACCCCTTCAAGTGAATCTACCAATTTTCATACTTGGTTAGTGTACATAAGGACCATTTAATATTTCATGTCTTTTATTTATCTCTCAAAACCATAACTCTTAATGGAATTTTGTTAGGTTGTAGGTTTATTATCTATTAACATTACATGATTATCATTTTTCTCATGAAATTTGGATGAGAACTAAATATTTACATCCATAAGATGCATGAATTATATATATATATATGATATTATATTATATATATAGTGTATATTTAATAAAATAATATAATTCATGTTTTTTCTAGTATGTGATGCATGAAGAAAATATAGATATGATGTATGTATATATATATATATATATATTTCATTTCTACCAAAAAACTTTCATGGTTAGTTCTTCTAATTCTTATAATTTATTTGGAAGGATTTCTTAAAATGAAATGTAAAAGCGGTTATACATTCATATGATGAATGCATATCATTTATCCATATGTTATAACATATGAATAAATGATATAATATTTAAAGATCATATTTGATTGCATAAATTAACCACTTCCATGTAATGGTTGTGTGGTGTGCAATACTTGGGAGCCTCTATCAAATCTATCTTCTTCATGTGAACTATTTATCTCACCTAATAAGGTGATACCACCACTTCATATGCTTGGGCATCCTTATTAAGTGTTCATTGATATTTTGAAAAGTGTAATCCCTTAGAGATAGGGTGATTTTTTCCCTACTAATCATGATCTTTCTCAAACACTCTCCATGGATAGAAGATGGAAACTATTATTGTTCATCAATTCTAGGTACTCAGTTTTTTATATTATTTACACATTGATTTATTTAAGATATATATCCATTTTTTTGGGATTTCTTATTCTTAAAATAACCATTACATTATCATAAAAAACCCATCAATGGAATCAAGTCATGTTTCTTAAAGATTTAAACTTGTTTTGATCAATAACCTGACTTATAATATAGAAATAAAATTGATTCTTTAGAAATCATAAACAATAATTTATAAAGGGTTTTAAATTAAGAATTAGGGCCAAAATATAAAAAAATGAATTTTCCAAAATTAATTAAAAATATATTTTTAAAATAAAATGGGGCCATATTTTGATATTATATAAGTGACATGAAAAATTATTTTGATGATTTATTTGATCATGTTTTAAATAATTATTAACTATATGATAGTTATGTCATGTGAATTGTTTTTCATATTGGAAATTGGATTATAAATAATAAACAATTCATATAATATCATATATTTAAAATGGAAATTCAATGTAATTATTAATATGAAAGTGCTTATGTTGGATGGAATATATGTATTTTATATTCCAAATTATGGATTTTACTTAATGTTAAAGATAAAATCATTAAGGGGTTTATAGTTATATTTTATTTATGATTTTATCATAATATTTTTTCTCTTATTTTGAATTTTTAGTTGTTCATTTAATTTGGTTTTATTTCTTACAATATTCAAATTAGTAAATTATCTAAGAAATGAGAATATTCAGTATACGATATTTAAAAATGTTAAACCAATTCTAGAATATATATTTTCATTAAATTCTTGGTATGATAATGAATTTGTTTTTTCATCTAAAATTACTAGAAGCTTGAAAATATAAAAGGGAATAACATACGTTAAAATGGTGAGATTAAAATCCTTGTCAAATTTTAAGTGTGAGATTCCTTCCAAATAAGAACGTTTCTGTACCTCAATAATCCAACCAGGTTGGTCATGAAAATTTTGGTTGCCCCTATATTAACCCGTGTAAGGCATTAAAGTAATAAATGGATCTAGATTTTCTTGTTGTTAAGGTTATGCTAATGCTGAATACCCCGAATTGTCCCATGTTAGCTTGTTTTTAGTAGTTTCTTTGTGTTACACTTTTCTAGATTCCCTAATAGGATTATGTTACTAAATTAATTTTGTGGATTTTATCCATATGATATATTAGAAAAATATTTTTCCACTCAACTATCCAAGTGGGAAAACTATTGTGATTGGGACAATGCCCTACCTAAAAATGAAAAGTGATGGGAAGATGTTAATGTGACCAAGAGCTTACTGAAATATGGATCTTGTATCACTGCTTGATATAATGGATTTTTAAAGGGGTTCACTATTTTAATGAGATCCCATAAATTAAATTTCTTTATTGAATTATTATAATAAATGATACTCATCAAATAAAATATTTTTTTGTAAATAATATCATAATTATCATCCAGATAAACATTAAGATAAATCCATGATAATAAGAATATTAATATAAGTATATATTTTACTATTAACATAAGAAGTTTTTTAAGAAAGATTGGTGATTTAGGAATAGTTCTTGAAGAAAAATCTATGTGTTAGAATAATTTCTTCTTATGTAAAAATGTTTTGAAATTTTTCAATGAGTGAATATAGATTATTATGAAAGTATAGAGTGATTAATATAACATATGAAATTAATTAGAGGAAAAACTATTAAAGTAATTTTATTCTCTACTCATACATTCCTTATGATTGGTTACATAAATGATTTAAGGAGTTTTAATATCATATTTTCAATATAATTGGGAATATCAAATGATATTCAATATGATTGAATAAGGTGATGACTTGATGAGAGTAAAAGGTTTCATTAAACCATTATTGGTAAATTAAATAAATTATATTATTATGAAAGGTTTATGGAATCAAAAGTATGTTTTATAAAGTTTTATAAATATATAGAAGGTCAGATGAACAAAACAATTTTTCTTTAGATATTCAATGATGTTTTCTAAGGATGATGATGACTAACATAGAATGTTTTCTAAGTTGAAAATAAAATTTAACATCATAACATTTGATGTTTTGATATTAATATGTCTGAATATGTTCATGTAGTTGACTAATTAAGAATATGATTCCCATGCCTAATAATTATTCAAATTGTCTTTCTTAATTAATTTTTCTTGTTAAATAGTTTAATAGTATGATTTTATTAGATGTCCATATTTAGATGTTATAGGAATTACATGTGATATAATAAGTTAATAAAATCCACAAATTATGTCCCACATAAAGCTAATCTAGAATTTTATCACATATGATATGATATATAGTTTCTTTTGTTGGTTTTGTAAAATATTATTATTGATTTTAAGAATATTAAATGTATCATGTTATAAGGAAACCACCATTTTATCATTCCCTCATGCTGGAAACATAAATTTATATATAGATATACATTTTGTGAAGTTAATTTATAATTGAACTCTCAATGTATGAATTAAATTTTATCCCTAACTAATGTTTCTTATGGGTTATTGTATGTTATAAAGAATTTATATTTTTATCATGAATACGATTCTTGTATAGAGATACAAAATATTCTTATAAGGCACAAAAAAAAGACTAGGATTATTTGTGTGTGTTGGGTAAACTAGTTGGTACACTACATGGCCTACCATACAGGTATATTTGGTATACTAGGGGTGAATGGTTCATATATGATTTCCCATTAGCTAAGGTTGGAGAGATGCCAAGGATTAAAACCTTAATTCTTTAATAACCTACTTGATAAAGTCTACATATTAACTTAGCTAAAACAATGTTGGTTGGGTCTGTTGTATATCATTTCATTGGTTAGAGATTAACCAAGAAGGGATTATTCCTCTCATACGATGAGTATAACATCAAGGCCCTTGATTGAGATAGAAATTGGGAGTGTGTAGTTATACCTAGATATTATATATTTATCTGGACATGGGACTTATTATGTTCAAATCCATAAGGATAAATGAAAAGTGTTGTATTCATTCATCATATGAGTATATACTATAAGAATCGATAATATATGAGTTTTCTATATGGGATTTACAGGTCTTGTGTCCCATTGTCACATGATGTCTTGGATAAAAGGAAATAATGAGAATAAAAATTTTCATATGTTATAGAATAATAGAAACATACATAGAGATATTTGTGTATTATTAAGACCACACCAAATCTCTTTATAGATTATGCAGCATTTATGATTTACTAGAGGCCACTATGGAATCCCAGCTTGGGTGCCACATGTCGTCGCCCTAAACTAGTGGGCCTCATGACCTCATGCATGAATCCCCATATGCGAGAGGCTACCAAATATCATCAAGGGCCTGATATTAATCATGGGGAGACTATACCTTCTTTATCAGAGAAAAATTGTAGTAGAAATAAATAAGCAATAACCAAAGTACATATAACCATAACTAAGAAGGCAATAATATCATAAGATGGAAAAATGGAAATAAAATATTAAAATTAAATAATAGATGTGTCATTCCAATATGTTTCATGTTTTAAAATGAAAAATGAAGATTAAAGATACTGAAAACTCCCCAGTGGTTCTTGAACCATGTATGTATCCCTCATCCATGATCCATCTCAAAATTAGCCATATTACAATGGTCCTTTACCTTTATCATGTCATAAAAAATGTATTCCATTCAGGTAATGATCAGGTAGCATGAGTATGGTGTGAGTATAACTCAGCAGGCCACCCCCAATGGAGTCTAAAGCAATATTTTAACATCCCTCCTTCTCCTTGTTTTCTTGATCAGGTGGTATGATGATACATGGCCTTAAGAGAAATACCCAAGGTGTTAAATATGGTAATAAATTCTCAAGGACTTCAATATATGTGGGGAATGATTTTCCTTTTAATAATAAACCAACTAACAAAAAAATTATAACCAAAGAATACACTAAATGATGTGTGATAACCATAAAAGACAAACAAAATTTTCATTTGAAAAAATCAAACTAGAAACCAAGTACCTCAGTGGAGGACTACAATAACAAAGTAAAAAGTGGAAGATAAACTAAAAAAACTCCATGAAATCTAAAATACTCTAATCTCCAAATTCTCCATGATCTAACTTCACCAAATATCCCACATATAACAATGTAGTGCTAAAGACGTGTGATACTTCACCATATCCACAGCCCCAGAAGATGAAATCTTCAAATAAACCAATGTTATAATGTATGGGTGATTACTATAACTCTATAGGTTTTCCTCAATGACTTCCCTACTCATGCAACTAGGACACAAGAGTTAGCAGCATTTATATAAAACAACTTATATAAAAAAATCCCATAATAGTTTATAACTAAATATAAAGAACTTCCAAAAAAGTTTATAACCAAATATTAAAAAAGTGTTATCTCAACCAACTTTCCAATAAAATCTATTTTCACGAATATAACCAAAAAATTCATTTAAACCATTTCACAAGTTTCTTTTGTCATAGTCATTCCATTTTACATATCCACACCACTAACAATGCAGGTATCATTATGAATGTTTCATACTAATGAGAAGTCTCTTGTCAATATATCATGTCATTATAAGGTAATTATTTCCCAAGTTCTATTACACCTTTGGCACTAAGCATAGAGTCATATTTCAACCAAGCCTCATAAATGCAGTATGAACACACACCCAAGTATGCCCAAAAACTATTCCAATTCCAACAATCCAAAACCATTTCAACAAAAAATATTTTTATTGAAAAACATTCTCCAAAAAACTATTTAAAAAATAAATAAAATAAAATATTTTAATATTACCATTTTAATATCAAGAAACTAAATCACTTTACACAACAATTCACCAAAATTCCACAATTTCACTAAAACAATAACTCATCACTAAATAGGATTTATATCATTATTTTCACCAAGATTTCACAATCAATTTCAATCAAATAATACAATTTTTTTATAAGACAGTAAATTCTAGAAAGGGGGGTCGAGAGTGAAGCCACCTAACTCAAGAGTTTTGGTGAAAATGATAAAAAACACAAAAAACAGGACAATCATGGGCTGAATCTCCCTGAACCAACATTAGATCTCTTACCCTATCATAAAAAATTTCAAATATAAAATTATTTGGAATCCAATTCCTTAGATCTACCCGCAACAGTCATAGATATGAGAAAACAAGAGGAAGGGTGAAGTAGATCTAAGAAAAAGCATCAAGAAAGAAGAAGATCAAATCCTTACTGCAAGAATCAGGATTCAACACACCATGGTATGGATATAGATTGCTTCAAAATCAATTAGGAGAGGTTTCTCCAACCTTTAAGAGATAAAAATTTTGGGTTAGGTCCATGTCTAGGGGAAAACAAAATAGGTTAAAGAAAACAATGTGTTAGATCCACTTTTTAAGGAGGTGGTTTTTGACCCGTGTATGGTTTATTCACATGGTTAGAAAAACCATATTCTAACCATGCATTATCCACATCCTTGAGGATGACTCTTTCATGTTCTACTCACACAGTATCCAAGTAGTGTGGCAACAGTGCCGAAGGCACTGCCTCTAAATGACTACAGCCCTTTCTAAAAACACTTGATTTTCCCTTGGATTCCACACCGTTTTGAAAAATCATGTGCAGACCATGCATCTCCCATTTATCCCATGTCTCCCTACGCACAATTTTTTTTAAGTGTTTCATAGTTTCTTCAAACTATGCACTACTCATACACCTATAGAAAATCCAAACAAACATTCCAAAGGGTCCCCAAACCATCCCCAAATTAACCCATATAATTTACATACTTAAAATTCATAAATAAGGGGTTACATACTATAAACATGGGGTACTATATTCTCCCCAAAATTGGTATTTACATCATTTAAAAGTAGAAAATCCTCATTTCTGTCACGACCCATCCTCGGGGCCCGTGCCGTGACTACCCCAAGCCTGCCTTCCATAGGCCAGGGGCTGGCGACTAGCACCAATGCGTAATTCCCGATAACAAGGGAAGGCATTGCCTTTGTAAAGTAAACAAACACCACAGAGCAAGTAAGTAGTAGAAGTAAACACTAAGTAAAAACTGGGTACAACTGTAAGTGCGGAAAAGTAAGTGGGCCAGAATACAAACCCAAACTGAAAGTAAACTACAACTGAAAAGGGAAAAACAGCAACTGAAAGTAAAGTCGCAATGTCGAGTCGTCCACTGGAAGTCCCACCTGAAGGATGAGTAGAGATAGCCTCCACAGCTCCTCGGGTCTAGCCGTCTTCTCCGAGTACCTCCCACCCAGTGGGCCACCTCCAGGTACCGTCCTACTCCGCAAGCCTCAACCATGATCAGTGTTGTCCGTCGTCTGCAACCAACACAATGTAGTGTGGGCATAGCCCGTGCAGGGGTGAGTATAAGCTACTCATTAAGGACCCCAAGACCCCCGAAGGTCTCCCGGAATCCAAAAAGGATAATCCACAAAGGAAAGATACAATCACGAAGTAACATCTGACACTACTTAGGTATATGCCCATACATATACCTAAGTCACCAATTCCAGTTCGCTCCAGCCTCCGAGCCCAAGCACAACCCAGTCCACACAGAAAATCACAACCCAATCCACACAAGAAAGAAAAATGTAATCCACATAGGATAGCACAACACAATCCACAAAATAAATCAAAACAGGATTCAGCTCAAACAGGTATACTTCTTCGTATGACGATAGAGATGATCAGATATAGCCACTGATTCATCTAAGTCGTCGGACCCACAACGGATCGATAGGTACTAACCCCCGCAGTGACCCACAAAGGATCTGACCCACAAAGGGTTGATAGGTAACTAACCCCCACAATGACCCACACAGGATCAGACCCACACATGATCGATAGATAACTAACACCCGCAATGACCCACACAGGATCGGACCCACACAGGATCTGTAGGCGCTGGCCCACACAGGACCGCTGAGCGCTGACCCACATAGGATCGGACCCACACATGATCTGTAGCACTAATCCACGTAGGATCGCTGAGTGTTGTAGTCGTCGTCATCGAATCCACTGAGGATCTCTGTACAGTCGTCGTCGTCGTAGCCAACTCTAGGGTTCCCGCACATAGCAAGCTCGTTTGGGAGGGTCTGCTCCACGAGCCGAGGGCTGATACATCAAATGACACATATTCTGGATATGATGTATCCAAAAGTTATGTATCGTCAACAGGAACTCAACGTCACAGACGTCGCGTCAATCGGACGCCCGGTTTAAGAGTATTTGGCTTTTTCGTCCCAGGGGCATGGTTGGTTTTAAAGTCAAAACCAACCCGACTGTACTCCAACTGCGTTCAAACCTCAATCGGAGTAATCTAAAAGGTCCTTATCACTTAGAGGAATCCAAAAAAGTTGACGGTACGTCAATCAGACGTCCGGAGCTCAAGTTATGAGCGTTTCCGCTCCAAGGGCCCGGTTGGTTTCGTGTACGAACCAACCCGGCCGAACACAAAGTACTATGAAACCTTGAGTGTAATATACCGAATCGACCGTCTCAATCCAAGGATCACATCACAACTGACGGTGCATTGATCAGAGGCCCGTAGATCAACTTATGGGAAACGGACTGAAAAAGGTTCGGTAGTAAGGGGTTCGGGCCCGGTCCGACCCGGCCCAATACCCCCAGGGTCGGCCAGAACCGGGTTCGGGTCCGGCCCACTTGGGCACGGCCCGGCACGCGGTGCTCCGGGCACGCTTTCCAGGGGCTCGGCCGAACGGCCGAGCCGTTTCATGAGCGGGGGGCGCTGCCCCCCACATGCAGCAACCGCAACCCCATTATGGGGCCGCTCCATCTGGCGCGGCCGGGGGTTTTTGAACCCTAGGTTCCTCCATGGTCCAGCTGGCCTGCTCCGGCCAGCCGGCATCTGCCGCCACAGAACCGGCAAGGCCGGTCCCCTTGCCCTGACACCGGCGGCCCGGTCTGGCTGTTGTTTCCCCTGCATCGCCGCGGCCCGGAACCAGCCGCGGCCTTGGTTCGTCCAGCGTGGCGCGACGGCGCCGCGCCCTTCCGCTGTGGCCCCGCTCCGGTCGCGGTGCTTCTAAGTTCCTCTGGTGCGGCATGACGGTGTCGTGTCCTTTGTTCACCTTCTACAGCGTGGCGTAATGGCTCCGCAGATTATTGCTTCCAACGGCGCGGTGCGATGGCGCAGCGCTTCTCCGCTCTCCCTTTTTACAACGTCCACGCGGTGCTTCAGCACCGCGTTGCCTTGCTCGCCGCATCAAAAATCAACAACCAAAAAGGGGATGAGTTTCGACCATGTTCGTGCAGTCCGACCTCCTCCCGTTATCACGATAACAGGCGGTTCAAGGAAGGGAAGATAACGACGGAAGAAAACACAAAAGAGAAACGCATAAAACCTCTACCTCAACGTTGTCGTCGAACGAGCGTTCGTCGCGGAATTAACCATCGTGGAAGAAGAGGATCGCCGTGGAGGAAGAGGATCTTCGTGTAAGGAATGTCGTTGGCGTTAGGTGATCTCCGTGGAAGGCGTATCTCCCCGACGGAGGTTGGCGTCCTTCATTGGCAGTAGAGCGTTCTTCGCGTTCTTCGTCGAAGAACGAGAGTCCTCTCTTTTTATCCCATGCTTTAACACAACACAAACCAACCAACGAAATAAAGTAAGTTCAACACTTATTTTATTATCCTAACCTACAATTTTGAAATTCAAAAGATAAGAAACAAACAATTAATTCAATTAATTAATTGTAACGATTTAACTGCCCAATTTAATGGTGCGTTTCTTAACTAGAAAAATGTAAGGTTTGACTTTAATTAAAAAGTGGGGGGGTTTCGGGTGCGTTACTTAGGAGGGAAGAAACGGTGGGGCTCGTGTGGGCCCCGCCTCACAAATATCCTACCAAGTGGGTAGGATATTGTAGGTTCCACCTCATCCGCTTAACTTAGCTTAATTGACTTTATGTGAAATAAAATAAAATTGTCGCACCCTTTTTTATTTTATTTCATAATTTAACCCCAAAAATTAAAAACCATACCCAAGTAAACACAACTCTGGAAAAGGAGTTTCTATGAAAATATCGGCACTGCTATTCCATCGGAGGCCTCATAATTTGATTCCGAGCACCGGTTCAAAAGTTAGAAATACTCACTCGTTCGTTCACTGAACGTACCCGAGCTAAACTTTGGAAAATGATTCCGGGCACACCGGGCCTCAGAATCAGGTGCCGTCAGAAACTACGTTCTTGTAAAATTCCCAAGAAAATTAAGAAAAAAATTCCCTTGAATTTTACGGGTCTTTACATCACTCCCACCTCAGGGCTTTACGTCCCTGTAAAGATACATCAAAACTAGGAGAAAAATGTGGGTACTGAGCACGCATCTGAGCCTCCCACTCCTAAGTGCTCTCCTGGAGGTTCCCGTGCTGCCATCTGATGCGCACTAGAGAAATCGACCATCCACGTAGGACCCACTCCTGTCGATCCTCGATCTCCACCGGGACCTCCACAAAAGTCACCCAATCATCAACGTCCATCTCTCTATAGTCAATGATATGTGTCGGGTCGTGCACGTATCTCCTCAGCTGGGATACGTGGAAGACGTCGTGCACTCGGTGCAACTGAGGTGGTAGAGCCAGGCGATAAGCCACCTCGCCAATCCTGTTGAGGACCTGGAATGGTCTGACGAAGCGTGGAGACAACTTGCTGCCTCGGCCAAATCTCTGTAATCCACGTCAAGGTGAGACCCGCAAGAAGATTTGGTCTCCATCCTCGAAGTCTAGTGGCCTCCGCCTCCTGTCAGCATAAGATTTATGCCGGCTCTGAGCTGTCCTCATCCACTCCTGGATGACCTGGACCTTCTCTATCGTGGCCTGGACCATCTCCGGTCCCACAAGTGCTGACTCCCCAGGGTCTGTCCAGCACAAAGGAGATCTGAAAGGTCGGCCGTACAACGCCTCGTATGGTGCCATCCCGATGGTGGAGTGGTAGCTGTTGTTGTACGCCAAATCCACCAAGGGTAGGTGGTCCTCCCAGTTGCGACCAAAGTCGAGGACACATGCACGGAGCATGTCCTCGAGAGTCTGTATGCTGCTATCTGTCTGACCATTTGTCTGAGGGTGAAAGGTGGTGCTTAGACGTAGCTGCGTCCTGAACGCCTCCTGCAACCACTTCCAAAGTCGGGAAGTAAAGCAAGCATATCGATCGGAGAAGATAGATTACGGCACACCGTGAAGCCGTACAGTCTCCTGAACATAGAGACGTCCCAAGCTCTCCACTAAGCCTTGCTCTCTGATGGGTAAGAAGTGAGCCGACTTGGTGAGTCGGTCGAAAATCACCCAAATGGAGTCGTGACCTCTGGATGTGCGTGGAAGTCCAGTCACGAAGTACATAGATATCTCGTTCCACTTCCACTCTGGGACCTCCAAGAGTTGTACCAAGCCTGCTGGTACCTGGTGCTCTGCCTTCACCTACTGGCAAGTGAGGCATTGAGAAACGAACTCTGCCACAACCTTCTTCATGCCCGGCCACTAGTGCTGTCATCTGAGATACTGGTACATCTTTGCCACTCCAGTATGAACCGCCAATGGGGAAGTGTGAAACTCTCTCAGCACCTCCTCCCTTAAAGCAACTGGTACCAAGGTACGTCCTCTGAAAAGGACGTTGTGCTCTCCTCCTAAGGAGAAACCATCAGGTTCCTGTCCTGAGGATATCTGCGCACGCCACGTCTCACAGTCAACATCCCCATGTTGTGCCTCTCTGACCCGCTGCAGTAGTGGAGGGGTGACTGTGAGAGACTAAAGGAAGGCTTCTCCATCTCTATCCATGAAGGATATCTGCAAAGTGGCTAGCTTCTCTGTTGCCTCCTCAAGTAGTTGAATGCCCGTCCTCCTGCTGAGAGCATCAGCCACCACGTTCCCCTTCCCAGGAGTATAGACTATCTCAAAGTCATTTTCCTGGAGGAACTCGAGCCATCGCCGCTGTCTCAGGTTCAGGTCCTTCTGAGAGAAGATGTACCTAAGACTCTGATGGTCAGAAAAGACTATAAAGCACTCTCCCATCAGGTAGTGTCGCCATGTCTTTAGAGCGAAGACCACTGCTGCTAACTCCAGGTCATGAGTAGCGTAGTTCTTCTCATACGGCCTCAACTGGTGTGATCCATAAGCGATCACCGCCCGATCCTACATCAGGACACATCCGATTCCGGTCCCTGATGCATCGCAGTAGACTACTTACCCTACTCCCTCCTCCGGCAACCTCAAGATAGGTGCGCTGGTCAATCTCTGTCTCAACTCCTGGAAGCTCTACTGACATCTGTCTGACCACACAACGGGTTTCCCCTTCTTCGTCAAAGCTGAGAGTGGTGCCACAACTCTGGAGAAGTCTGGCACAAATCTTCTGTAGTATCCAACTAGTCCCAAAAAACTCTGCACCTCCATCACACTCCTGGGTGGCTCCCAAGCTAGCACTGCCACGATCTTCGCGGGATCCACCGCAACTCCCACCTCAGAAATGACATCTCCCAAGAAGTGGACCTCGCGTATCCAGAACTAACACTTCGAGAGATTACCATAAAGCTGGTGCTCTCGGAGTGTGTCCAGTACAACCCGCAAGTGGTAGGCGTGCTCCTCCTCAGTCGTCGAGTAAATCAAAATGGCGTCGATGAAGACCACGACAAATCGATCGAGGTATGGCTGAAAGATCCTGTTCATGAGTCCCATGAACACTGTGGGAGAATTTTTTACGCAGAAGGGCATAACCAAGAACTCATAGTGGTCATACCGACATCTGAAGGTCGTCTTCTGCATGTCCTCGTCCCGAACTCTGAGCTGATGATAGCCTGACCTGAGGTCTATCTTTAACAACCACCATGCTCCCTTGAGCTGATCGAAGAGGTCATCAATCCTCGGTAGCGGATACTTGTTCCTCACTGTCACCTGGTTCAGGCGATGATAGTCGACACACAGTCGCAATCTCACGTCCGCCTTCTTGGCGAACAAAATCAGGGAAGCCCAGGGTGAAACACTGGGTTGGATGAATCTCTTTCCCTGCAAGTCCTCCATCTGTACCCGTAGCTCTCGAAGCTCAGCAGGGTCCATCCGATACGCTGGAGTCGATATTGGGGTTGTCCCAGGGTACAGGTCAATATAAAAGTCTACCTCTCTGTGAGGAGGTAGTCATGGAACGTCGTTTGGGAAAACGTCTGCATACTGATCCACCACTGCAGGAAAAATAGGAATCTACACGTCAACTGCTCCTAGGATGAGGCTAGCCAACTGATCAGTGATGGTCTATCCTCTCCTCTGCGAGAGTCCATCCTATGCTGCGAAGGCTCCCTTCTCGCTGGTGAAGGTGAACCTGCTCCCTTCGGTGCGTACACATCGCACCTTGCGCCTAATACAGTCTATCTGAGCATGGACTGTGGATAACCAATCCATGCCCAAGATGACGTCGTAAGGCCTCGACGCTACTACAAGAAGATCCCAGCTGAAGCTCTCGCCTCCTAGAGTAAGCTCACACTGCCGGCACTAGTGCGTGATCGTCGAGTCTGCTCCTGTAGAAGTCTCTAGCCGTAAGGATCAAGTCAAGGGCTCTGTCAGAATCTCCGAGCTCCGAACAAGGGCCGCAGCTATGAAATAATGACTCGATCATGTGTCTATAAGAACTTCAGTAAGGGTGGAATAGACACAGATAGTACCTCGAATCATCTCGGGCGCGCCGTGGTCATAGGCCTCCACTGCCTGGAGTTGTGCATGTCTCCGCCCGCCAGCTCCCTATGGTCGGGGTGGACCTCTTGGTGGTGGTGGTGGTAGAGCCTCGAAGCGTCTCCCACCACCTGCTACTCGGCCAGCTCCCCTGCCTCGTCCGCCTTCTCCCTACGGACCGCCACAGTCGACCCTCTGCCTCTGCCTGGGTGGCCCCTCAATCGTCTGCTGCTCCTCGGCACGGCGGGTCGGGCAGTCACGAGCCATGTGGCCCTGCCCACCGCATGCGTAACACTGCCTGCCTCTCGAAAGACTGGCTCTGCACTGTGTGCCCCGCACTGCTGAGCCAGTGTCCTGAGGTCGTCTGTCTGAGGGTCTGGTCTGCCTGGACCCGTGAGTCATCCGTCGACTGCCTGCTGCAGAAGACTCTGCTACCTACCGCCCCGCAGTAGGCCTCGCTGTTGATGTAGACTCAGCAAGAAATCTCTCGATCAAAAGGGCTCGCTCCAGTACTCCTTCCTGAGTCATAATGCTGAGGGAGATCATAGATTCCCTGATATCATGCCTCAACCCCTGCTCAAAGGTGCGGGACCGGAAGAATGGGTCTCGTACCATGTCTGTCGAGTAGCGCGAGAGATCGGTAAATCTTGCTGAGTACTGGGCGACCGTCAAGCTGCCCTGCCGCAGCTGTAGAAGCTCCTAGATGTGCACCGCATGGAGGATGGCTTGGACAAACTCCGGGCGGAAGAGGCTCTCAAAGTCTGTCCAGAGGAGAGATGCCTCATCGTGCACCTGGAGCATCAAGCTCCACCATCTGCCTACTTCTGCGTGCAGTAGGCTCGCTGCGAGGATCACCATGAGATCTGCTGGTGTCCTCACTAACCTGAAAACTCGTACAACTGCCTCCAGCCAGTCTTCGGATTCCTGGGGGTCCATCTCCCCGCGGAACCTGGGTGGTCGCTGGCACAGAAACTCGTGTAGTACACTAAGGCGACGTGCATCATCAGCGGCTGGGGCTGGAAGCATCGGTGGCTCGATGGGTAGAGGTACCGTCGGTGACTCAGCTGTCAAAGGGCCTTGTACCAAGGCCTCATCGCTCGGTGGGCTGTCGTCATGCTCAACTCTCGGAACTCTAGCTGGATGCCATCGTGGGGCCATCCTGAAAAGAGACAGGTGTGCCATGGTCAGAACAATATACCTGGTGAGCTGACATAAAGTAATCACAAAGAAAACGTGAAACACACAAGAAATCAATGTTTTCGTTCATTAAGTCGGAAATCAGAATTCAGGGTCCTGGTGTACGGATACGTTGGCCACTGCACCAAAACTGGACTCCCTAGACTGATAACCACACTCAATACGCTTAACACTATTGTTTCACAGAGAAAAAAAAAAGATCAGAGTTCTGAGTTCTGCGGTAGAACTGAACTGCCTCTGATACCAATCTGTAACGACCCGTCCTCGGGGCCCGTGCCGTGACTACCCCAAGCCCGCCTTCCATAGGCCAGGGGCTGGCGACTAGCACCAAGGAGTAATTCTTGGTAACAAGAGAATGCATTTCCTTTGTAAAGTAAACAAACACCATAGAGAAAGAAAACAGTAGAAGTAAACACTAAGTAAAAACTGGGTACAACTGTAAGTGCGGAAAAGTAAGTGGGCCAGAATACAAACCCAAATTGAAAGTAAAGTACAACTGGAAAGGGAAAAACAGAAACTGAAAGTAAAGTCGCAACGTTGAGCCATCCACTAGAAGTCCCACCTGAAGGGTGAGTATAGATAGCCTCTACAGCTCCTCGGGTCCAGCTGTCCGCTCCGAGTACGTCCCGCCCAGTGGTCCACCTCCATGTATCGTCCTGCTCCGCAAGCCTCAACCACGATCAGTGATGTCCGTCGTCTGCAACCAACACAACGTAGTGGGGGCATAGCCCGTGCAGGGGTGAGTATAAGCTACTCAGTAGGGACCCCGAGACCCCCGAAGGTCTCCCAGAATCCACAAAGGAGAACCCACAAAGGAAATATACAATCACGAAGTAACATCCGACACTACTTAGGTATATTCCCATACATATACCTAAGTCACCAATTCTAGTTCGATCTAGCCTCCGAGCCCAAGCACAACCCAGTCCACACAAGAAATCACAACCCAGTCCACACAGGAAAGAAAAACGTAATCCACATAGGATAGCACAACACAATCCACAAAGGAAAGAAAAACAGGATTCAGCTCACACAGGTATACTTCTTCGTATGATGATAGAGATGATCAGATATAGCCACTGATTCATCTAAGTCATCGGACCCACAAAGGATCGATAGATACTAACCCCCGTAGTGACCCACAAAGGATCTTACCCACAAAGGGTCGATAGGTAACTAACCCCCGCAATGACCCACACAGGATCGGACCCACACGGGATCGATAGGTAACTAACCCCCGAAATGACCCACACAGGATCAGACCCACACAGGATCTGTAGGCGCTGGCCCACACAGAACCGCTGAGCGCTGTCCCACACAGGATCGGACCCACACAGGATCTGTAGCACTTATCCACGTAGGATCTCTGAGTGCTATAGTCTTCGTCGTCGAATCCACTGAGGATCTCTGTACAATCGTCGTCATCGTTGCAGTCGCAGCCAGCTCTAGGGTTCCCGCACACAATAAGCTCGTTCGGGAGGGTCTGCTCCATGAGCCGAGAGATGATACATCAACTGACACGTAGTATAGAGTTGATTTATCCAAAATTTCTGTATCGTCAACAGGAACTCAACTCCACAGACGGCGCGTCAATAGGATGCCCGGTCTGAGAGTTATTGTCTTTTTCGTCCCAGGGGCCCGGTTGGTTTTTAAGTCAAAACCAACCTGACCATACTTCAACTACGTCCAAACCTCGAGCGGAGTAAGCCAAAAGGTTTGTCTCACTTAGAGTAATCCAACAAAGTCGACAGTACGTCAATCGGACGTCCGGAGCTCAAGTTCTGAGTGTTTCCGCTCCGAGGGCCCGGTTGGTTTCGTGTACGAACCAACCCGGTCGAACCCAAAGTACTCAAAAACCTTAAGTGTAATATACCAAATCGACCGTCTCGATCCAAGGATTGCATCTCAGCTGACGGTGCTTCGATCGGAGGCACGTAGCTCATGTTATGGGCAATGGACCGAAAAAGATTCGGTAGTAAGGGGTTCGGGCCCGGTCCGACCCGGCCCAATACCCCCAGGGTCACCCCGAACTGGGTCGACCCGAACCGGGTCCAGGTCCGGACTGCTTGGGCGTGGCCCGGCCTGGCTAGTGCGGCCCGGCCCGGCCTGGGCGCAGCCCGGCCTGGGTGCGGCCCGGCACGCGGTGCGCTGGCTAGGGGCTCGACCGAACAGCCGAGCTGTTTCGAGAGCGGGGGGCGCTGCCCCCGCGTGAAGCAACCGCGGCCCCATTATGGCGTTCCTCCGTCTGGTGTGGCCGAGGGTTTTCGAACCCCCGGTTCCTCCATGGTCCGGCCGGCCCGCTCCGATGCCGGCGGCCTGGTCTGGCTGTTGTTTCCCCTGCATCGCCGCGGCCCGGAACCAGCCGCGGCCTTGGTTCGTCCGGTGTGGCGCGACGGCGCCGTGCCCTTCCGCCGCGGCCCCGCTCTGGCCGCGGTGCTTCTAAGTTCCTCCGGTGTGGCATGATGGTGCCGCGTCCTTTGTTCACCTTCTACAGCGCGGCGCAATGGCGCCGCGGATTATTGCTTCCAACGGCGCGGTGCGATGGCGCCGCACTTCTCCGCTCTCCCTTTTTACAACATCCGCGCAGTGCTTCGGCACCGCGTTGCCTTGCTCGCCGCATCAAAAATCAAAAACCAAAAAGGGGAGGAGTGTCGGTCGTTTTCGTGTGGTCCGACCTCCTCCCGTTATCATGATAACAAGATATTCAAGGAAGGGAAGATAACGATGGAAGAAAACACAAATGAGAAATGCATAAAACCCCTACCTCAACGTTGTCGTCGAACGAGTGTTCGTCGCGGAATTAACCATCGCGGAAGAAGAGGATCGTCGCGGAGGAAGAGGATCGCAGCGGAAGGAACTTTGTTGGCGTCAGGTGATCTCTGAGGAAGGCGTCTCTCGCCAACGGAGGTTGGTGTCCTTCGTTGGCGGTAGAGCATTCTTCGCGTTCTTCGCCGAAGAACGAGAGTCCTCTCTTTTTCTCCCAATATTTAACACAGCACAACCCATCCAACGAAATAAAATAATTTCAACACTTATTTTATTATCATAACCTAAGATTTTGAAATTCAAAAGATAAGAAACGAACAATTAATTCAATGAATTAATTGTAACAATTTAACTTCCCAATTTAATGGGGTGTTTCTTAACCAGAAAAACGTAAGGTTTGACTTTCATTAAAAGGGGGGGGGGGGTTGCGGGTGCCTTACATAGGAGGGAAGAAATGGTGGGGCTCGTGCGGGCCCCAAATCACAAATATCTTACCAAGTGGGTAGGATATTGTGGGTTCCACCTCATCCGCTTAACTTAGCTTAAGTGGCTTTAAGTGAAATTAAATAAAATTGCCACACCCCTTTTTATTTTATTTCATAACTTAACCCCAAAAATTAAAAACCACACCCGAGAAAAAGCAACTCCAGAAAAGGTATTTCTAAGAAAATATCAGTGCTATGATTCCATCGGCACCCTCGGAATTCGATTTCGAGCACCGGTTCAAAAGTTAGAAAAACTCGCTCGTTCGTTCACAAACGTACCCGAGCTAAACTTCGAGAAATGATTCCGGGAACACCGGGCCTCGGAATCAGGTTCCATCAGAAACTACGTTCTTGTAAAATTCCTAAGACAATTAAGAAAAAAATTTCCTTTTATTATACGGGTCTTTACATGATGTTCCCACTATGAATAAATGTGTCTATTATCTATTCATAATCGAGAGTTTAGTTAAAAAAAATATCACCCACTGAAAACCATGAAAATACGATTAGATTTTCAATATAATTTACAACATTGATTCATATGTCATTTTTGATGTGTATGAATCATTCCCACATCAAACTGATATACGATGTGAGCGCTATGATTAAAATATTTTGTTTCCAGTTTAAAATGACATTTTAGTAAAAAAGACAAGTGATATACTCAAAACTGAGAAACCACATTCATATTGTTTTGGTAATTTAGTAAAATGATCCATATGTCATTTTAGACCTATAAGAATTAGATTCACCTCAATCCTATGAAGGTTGTGGCGATATGACCCGAAGTGTGTATTTTAATTTGAAATTGTCGTCAATTTTAGTAAAATGGACAACTCACATACTCAATTAAAAAAGCACATTTGTATTATTTTGATACTTTATAAAAATGATACATAATTCAATTTTGATTTTTAGGAATTAGCCACACCTAAATATGATACATTATGTGTCCAGTATTACTCAATGTGTCCATTATTAGTTTAAAAGCAATATTTTAGTTCAAAAAGTGTCACTCACTGAAAACCTAGATAACAAGCTTGGATTGTGTTTATAATTTGGGGAAAAAATTCATAATTAATTTTTGATGTGTAAGAATTGGTGTCATGTCAAACTGAGAGATGATGTTTCTGGTATGAGTCCAACTGTGTGTTTCAAGTTCAAAATGACATTTTAGTAAATATGACTAGCGATGTATAAAAACTGATAAAAAACAATCGTATTATTTAGATACTTTAGGAAAATGATCCATAAGTCATTGGATATGAGTAAGATTCAGACTCACATCAATACAATTAATGGTTATACCGGTATGAATCCATGTATGTTTTCTCAATATATAAGTATCATTTTAGTTTAAAACATTAATGACATCTCCAAAACAAAGAAAAAAACTAGATTGTTTTTTATTCAATTAAATTCTATATTCATACTTGATTTTTCTAATTTAGTTGTGTTTTTGGTGCTATGGTGTGTTGTTACAACACACTACACTAGTGTTGTAGTGTTCTGTTACAACACACTGTAGTGTTCTCCTTTATCTGGACTTTTAGAAGTGCTGATAAAGGACCCACTTATCAGTTATTTTTAAATGTGGATAAAGGTTTCCTATATCAGTGATTCTAAAATACCTGATAAAGGGGTCCTTTATCATCACTTTTTGACATGGTATTTTAATCTCTCTTTAGTATTTTGTGCTTCTTTAACACTGATAAAAGCTATTTCTAGACATATCAAATGCCAATTTTTTAGTAGTTATTTTCATGCATGTAGTGGCCAAACAAAAGAAAAACATTCTAGAATACCTGGTCACTAATATAAAAATATGGAGGATGATGCCATTGATTCACATGATATTTCTATTGACTCTATGTTATAAACCGAGGAAAATGTAAATCCCGAATCCTTATCGATTTATCTAAAACAAGACATTATCCCACCGAAGAAGCTTCACCCACATCTTCCCAATAAGAGGTGAATTGTAAGGGTGGTCAAATAAATATTTAATGGGATCTATTATGATCAATGAATGCTAACTATTTTTATAATAAATGAAACATTCCATATATGTATTTCTCATGATCCACCAAAATTTGAAATACATGCATGAAGAAAATCCTCCATGATCTGAATAACATGGTTCGTTTGATCATCTTCCTATGTATGGTATGTTGTAGTCATCCTAAAACGAGTTACAATCACCTCTTGGAGACTCCTCTAGAACCACACTGTAAACCTATGATCCAAGTTTGAATCAATGTTAAAAGAAACCCCAAGTAATCAAATGATCTCATGTACATACAACTTACACAGATCCTCTACTTTTGTGGTTTCCCTAATTGGAATGATGTGAGTTGAATTTGGCAACTGATCAATAACCACCCAGGTACAATTATTACATAAGGGAGTCTATGGTGATCCAAAAGAAATCTATGGACACCTCTTCACATTTCCAAACCAAGACCAGAAGAAGATAGAAAAAACAAAAAGGATTCATATGCTCTACCATTAATTAATTATAGGTGTAATAGTTGGAAACATAATATAAAATTTCAAATTTTATACCTAGACACCAAAATTTTTGTCTCGTGTCATAACACTTCTTTGTAGTGCCTGGATGAACTAACCATGATAAACTATGAAAATTAAATAGAAATTATCTCCTTAAAGTTATTGGGATGAAAAACTGATCCACAAATTGGAGAATACGAACTAAAGGGAGAGAACAACCCAAAATAGTCTCCCCATCATATTGGGTTTCTTAAATTCCTTTGATCTTATCCTCATACTACTAACTCTATAGAAAATACTCTAGTATAGATAATAATAACTGAACATTTTTCCGAACCATACTTGAAACATCCTCTTGATCTTCTAGATGTGACTTAGTGAAGAGACACATAAGGTTCTACTCCTTTGATTCTTGAACATCCTTTAATGGTAAATTCTTATTGAGAGTGTCTTCAACAATACTCCCATTCCCCAGGGTATAGGTGATGTTGAATTCAAACATCTTAAGGTATTCCACACACTACCACTCTATGAGATTCAAGTATTTTTGAGAAAAGATATAGCTCGGAATCTTATGGTTAGGAAAGAACATGAATATCTACCCAAGAATATATTTCCTTCAACTCTTAAGTGAATTCATAACAGAGACAAGCTCTAAATAATGAGTGGAGTAATTCCTCTATTAGGATCAAATATGGAGAGAGACATAAGATACCACATGATCATATTGTATAATAAAGAACCCCAGACCAGTACCATAAGAAACAAAAAAAATCATTTACCTCTTAATGGGTTTAACTATGATCAAAATAAGAGAAAATGTTAGAAGTCATTTCATCTTGTCAAGATAAGTCTAAAACTTTATATCCCATATTAATTTTACCCCTTTCACTATTTGAGTAGTTAAAGGTGATTTCAACTTTGAGAAATACATGAATATCCATCGATAGTATCCTAAAAGACCAAGGAATATTTGAAAATCAAAGTCATTTAATGGATCTTTCCAAGTTAAAATAGCCTTTACCTTCTCAAGATCAACAGATAAGGCATGATGATAAATCATGTACCCTATGAACTTTACTTCTTGGATAAATAGATTTCATTTTTAATGTATTCTAAAAAAATGCTGACTCTTTGGGATTTCTAAAACCAAAATCAAATGGTTCAGGTGCTCATTCTCAGATATCGAATAATGAAAAATATCATCCCTGAAAAAAACAAAAAATATGTCAAGATAATAATGAAATATCTGTCTCATTAAATCTACAAAAAATGTTGCCATGTTAGTTAGACCAAACAACATCACAAGACATTCATAATGGCCATATCTACTTCAAAAATTTAACTTCATTATATCATACTTCTGAACTCTAAGATGATGATAACTCGAACAAATATAGATCTTTTAAAACTAATTTAACCATTTAATTATTCAAAAAAATCATCTAAAAGTGGTTGGAAACATGTTTTTAACCATTACCTGATTCAAATTCCGATAGTGCACACAATATTATAGTAAACCATCTACTTTATTAGCCATGATTAATAGGGAAGCCAAGGCATTACTTTAGGGATAACAAAACCATTCTCCATTAGGACATCCAAATAAACCCTGAGATCTTTTAGCTCCACTGGTTCATATGATTTGATGGTATCGAGATCAGTTTCATAACTGGAATCATATCATTCGCAATATCTACCTCACTCTATGGAGGAATACTAGAGAAAATGTATGGGAAAATATCAAGAAAATATTGAACAATAATGGGAAGGTCAAAAATTGAAAAGACGTCATCAGGATCAACTACTACAATAGAGAACAAACTCATAAGCTCTATGTGGGAAAGTCTAATACAAGACCTCAATTACCACACTCCCTAAAACATCCCTAAACACCCATCAACAAAAGGAAATGAGACATAATAATGATAAAAATAAACCTCATCCTGATGAGAGAAAATACAACACATATTGGTGATGAAAAAAACTGATCTATATGGATAATGGGGAAATCCTAAACTAACTCAAAATCAACTTTCGATGGTGAATGATAAGGAAACTAGAACCCCTATTATTTCCTATTCCCAAGTGGTGTTACTAAATTGATAAAAAAGGACATAAACTTTATATAAAGTTTAAAAATATCATGAAAAATTCCCATATATAATTGTGTGGGAAATTGTTGTATCAAATAAATAAATAGCTACTAAAGATGAAATAAAGATGTTACCACTCATTGTTCCTGGACCCACATCTACCTCCATCAAAAATTCATATATTGTGTATAGGTTCTTCACTTACAAGGCCTATGGTTCGAGCCATGTAGTCTTTGAAGAATCTTACTATGTCATATTAGCCTTTAGAGCCAATGGTCCCTAACTATAATAAGGTATAGAAAAATACTTATATAAATGATGTAGATGACCATATTGTCTACAACTGTTACACATCCTCATACGTGTAGAATAATAATTTTGGGTGGGTCCAACCTTTCCTCAAGGGTATCATGTTAGGGCCACAATACTAGCTGTAACTAAAGGTTCATAGGAGGATTTACACTAAGAACTACCTCTTCCTCTCCTATGATAATAATCACACTTCCTGTTTTTTCACTGCATACCACTGAAGCTAGAAATAGGTGGAAGATTAGAGGCAAAATAACTATTCTTCTTGATCCTCTCATCCATAATCTCCCTATCTATTATCTCCAAAATGTTGAAATATTATTCATAAATACTTACAATCAAATATATAGTCTCAAACCATGAAGGTACTTATGATATTTTAGTTAGCCATTAGTCACTACCTCTAGAGTAAAACAAAATAGATTTGAAAACAGATTGGTGTACTCCAACAATGAATTCTCTCCCAACTACAAATTGAGGAACTCAAGATAATTTTCATCCATCACTGACTCTTGAAAAAACTTCTTGAAGAAGAATATCATGAATCCCTTATAGTCCCAGGACACATGCCTATCTTCTAGTACCCTGGAATCCCACCATAGAAAGTTAGGACCCTCATGTTTGAATACCATATACTTCACCTTGACACACCCAGGTTTATCAAGACTGTTGATGATATGATCAATATTATCCAGTTATTCCTCCACCTGTTGAGGTTAATTTGTACCCTTATATTTTGGTGGATTCTTTCATTAGAACTCCTTTGATCGATCCCTTTCTCCTGTAAATTCTGGTTGTACCTCAAAAACTATGTTCTGGACTTTCGGTTCATTTTTATCCACAATATGAACTTACCACATGATGGACTCAATAAGATTATAATCTATAGGGAGATTCCCTTGAGGATCATGTGTTGCACCCTCCTAAGGAACCAATGGAAGACATCTTAGAGGCATACCACTGCATAAATGGTCAAAAAATAATAATATCAGTTCAAACTAGAAAACCATAATTAAAATACTGATATTATTATGAAGATCTAAAAATGTGTGACACACATCCAAACATCCCATGGTGACTTGATTCTCATCACAAAAAGATCTGGACAAGAACTCACCATGACCTACCACTGAGTTCATAACAGTCCTATCTCTAGTATAGCAAACATCCCAAGAAAAATACTCTTGAGGAAAAACAATCTCTAATACCAAACTATGAAAGAAATATGACCTATATACCCTTTCAATCTAGAACCCAACCTGAATTTCCACATACCCTAATGGAATTCCAAATTCTTCCTAGATAGCGACTAGCACCAAGGCATCAAAAAATAACCAATCGGAATGATTTCACCGTACATGAATCTAAAACATGGAATATTTATATAATAGAGTGAAACAAAAACCGATATAACATATTTCATAGATGAAAGAAGAAAACGAAAATGATACAACTCAAAATTAATCAGAACATCCAAAAGTACTAGTCCAACATCAAAAGAAAACTAATAAAGAAAAGTGAATACTCCAAGTGATCACATGGTAAGACTCCCAGCATCTCACCACCAGCTACCCCAAAATCACCTGATAGAAATATCACTACCCTTACATTCCTAGAATCCAAATACATACAATGGTAAAAGGATCCTTGAAGGGGTGAACAAGGTGCGAGTTACTAGGCTCAGTATAATCCCACATAGGTGTTTCATATCAAGTCTCTGTAAAAAAATCTAAACAATGCTCAATAAGAGAGAAAACAAGGCATGCTAAAAAACTAAATATCTATTATATCAAAATCATGGAAAAACATTATTTCCCCTTTTTACACATTTTAAAATAATCTAGGTAAAAAAATCAACGCATTTCACATATATCAACTCAAAGAAAATCATGTATCACATATCCTATCAAATCTATCGAAGAAAAACTAAAATAGTACAATCCAAATAAATGGTAACATATCAACCAAAGATCACTACATGTCAGGAATTCTTGGAAACTCATACTAAGACATAGACAACAGTACCCATCAAGTATCTGGATATATTCATCGAATCTAGAGAGCATAGGAAGACCCTAAAAATTGATCCCTACTCTGTCTATCATGTCCCTAAAATAATGGGCCTAGGGAGAAAAGGAATACCCCATGAATGAAACACCAATGAATAGATGGGGAAAATTTCTAAACCTCCACCTATGTACCCAAGGATTCCATATTCTCAATTTTTGAAACCATTTCATCAACCCAATGGTTTGAAACCCATTTCAAAAATCCATTTCACAATGCTTTGAAAATACCTTTTCTTTTTCCAAAAAAGGGGTAAACCATATTTTCAAAAAAACACATTTCTATATAAAAAAATTTATCAAACAATCAATACATTTAATTTATAAACAATTTATCCAACCCATATAAATATAGTTTATCCAACATTTGATAGAGAAAAAACCACCAACCTTAAACATAGGTTTCACGTGCCCGCAATGGAATACACTAACATGAATTTACTTAAAGACAATGAAAGAGGCCCTAGAATCAATCCTATTATATTAGTATGAATTTAAAAAGAAAAATGGTCCCTAGAGAGGATAGATCAAAACTTACCTCAAAGAAACTCACATGTCGCACCATAACCAACACAACGTTCTACCTCTAGAGGATTATAACACTATGAACATAGAAAAGACCAAGAATATTATCATTAAAGACCAATAGATCCAATAATTCAACCAAATTGTGATACTATGATCAAAAAAACAAATACAAAAATGATTACTCACCCAAAAAATGCACCCAACTACAGTAGAGATAAATCATTGAACAAAGTGATCCAAAAGGGGTGGTGGTTCCCAAAATTGCTTGAGGGGTCTTCAGTGTAGTAAGGAAGAATCCTATGGATAAGGGTAATAAAAATTAGCCATGGAGATCCCTAAAAATGAAATACTACAATAATTACATGGATTGTGATCCTTTTTCCAATCAGGTAATCCTTGAAACCCAAAAATGTAGGAAAACCTGTTGGCTAATGTATGAAATACCAATTTACCATTTCATAATGTGTAATAAATTCATGATGTGTAAACTTCTCATGCACTATAAATCATTTATTCTTTATACCAGATTCACGATATCTTCCTGGACACCATTATATGACATGAAAATTTTACAAACTTTGTGAAAATATTTCATGACATGTAACCATTACATGGAATATAATCTCCTAATATACTACAGAAACTACATATTCTTCTCAAAATCACCCAACAAACTCTATTGATCTCCGAACGTGGATATAACCCCACAAATAATTTAAAACTTTAATACCTTCATTCCATTAATTTAATCAAGAAAGATCCCCTAACATTAGGCATTTTTCCCCCAAAAATGATCTCCATCCTTGGGAGTCCCAACAGACACAAATAATAAGGGAAATTAAAATGGAGAAGAGAAATATCTGAAAGTGGTTATGTGATGTTACAAAATCCCCTCAATGTATGAGTTTGATTTATCCCTAATGAATTATTATAACATACTATTATGGGATATGATTATATGTTAATATTAACATGAGTATAATCTTATACTCATTACAAAGAGTTGTATATGAGATTCAAAGAATAGACATATGAGGTAACAAGTTGATAATTATTATCTGGACTAACCTTAAAATGTATATTACATTGAATTTCATACAACAATTGATATACATAAGTTTTTATTCTTATTATTAATGACCATTAAATAAGATATGGAAGACTCATTGATTGATAAACTTCATAAAATGATACCATTCCTACTCAAGCCTTGAGGTTTAGCTAATCAAGGGGTGGTTGGGTATGTTGTTGATTATGTTGTCGATTGGTGCTCAAATAAGATGATATTTTTCCACTCATATGACAAGAAAAGACATTTACGTACTTGATTGATCAATAATAAAGAAATTCAAGTCCATGATTAGTTGAGTGACATGTGATGTTATTAACTACTTATATGAGGGACTTGTTATGTTCTCAACTTATAGATGAATTACACGTGATGTATTCAACTAATTATATTTTCTATTTTAGATAATCATTCATTTATGAGTTGAACCGTATTATATTTATGTGTTCCATGTCTAAGGGTTACTTTGTGTCATGGAAAAGGGATTATATAGTTATAAATATGATGTATATGATACATCTTGTGGTGTACATGTTCACATAGAGATATGAGTATGTTTTATCGAGATCACACTAGAACCCTTTTTAGCTTGAGTATTATTATTTTTTTATTCAATGACCATATTTTATTATAACTTCATAATAAATATTTCATATTTAACTTCAAAACTAAAAATATCTATAGGGATACAAAGTTTGGACATAGAATAAAAGCTTAATTTTTGAACTTTTTTTCCAAAATGAGAGACACACTTAGAAAACCACAATTTTGCATCAATATAGTTTTTTATTAGACACATTTTAAAATGTGTATAATTTAATTACACATGTTTTCAAATAAAATAATCTAGATAATCAGTTATTATAAATTAATATAATTTATAGATATTTATAACTTTTCATATTTATATACATAGTTAGTTAGCTATATTTCTAAAGGATGATAATTATTTAAATTTTAAAATGTTTCCAATTTATCATAATCACGTTCAATCAAGTTCACCAAAAATATAAGTTATTATATTGGCCACAATTTAAAATCTGTCTAATATAAAAATATGATATGACTAAACTGATACTTGAATAATTTAATAAATATGATTTTATAAAATTTTAGTTATTGATTTCAGTTTTTAAATACATAAAATTTTCTATATAGAAACCTTAATTATTTTTTTGGAATGTTAAAATAATGAAACCCTAAAAAATAGAATAAACATACAAACAATAAACACAAAATATGGCTTGATATTAATTAAATTGTATGATTATGTTGATAAGTTCACACCACATAACCTGTACATATGAAAAACAAAAAAAACATGGGGACATAAAAAAAAGGCAACCCGATTAAAACTAGGGACTTGATTTTTAGTCGAAACACGTCAATTTTCTTAAATAACATAATGGTTCCATATAACTTATAAACTATAATGTGCATGATAAAATAGAATATCCCCCATTTAGAGGACCATTAACTCAAAAACATAATATAATCCTCTTTCAAAAATATTTCTTCATTGTAAAAAAAGAATAAATTTAATGTTAAAACACAAAATATTAACATTTGATAGTAAAAATAAATTTATGATGAAAAAGACCTGAAATTAATTAATTATTATTTTAAACAAGTTAAATGTGTATCATTTTAATCCACATTTACATGTGTATTTTTATGTCTAATTCCATAATTAGCTACTTGAAAAATAAAATACACCATAATGTATGTAGAAAATATGAAAATTATATAATTAATTGTTAACATTATTTAATTCATAATTAATAATAACAATGTTTGAAATAGGGTAAATTTTTTGGAATGTTTTCCCTAGTGATTTTTCATTAGAAATTGTAACAACTCATCAATTTGTTTTCGTAATGAATAATTTTAAATTTAGGATTCTAATATTCTATATATGATGATTCCATTCTATCAAATTATTTTGAGGGAAAAACACTTGTCGTGGGGAAGGATCGAAGCCCAATCCTTGAACATTTTCCATGAATTACTCACTACCAAAATATTATCCCTATGAATTATCACTTGATATCTTTTGTGAAATACATTTGTATTCATGTTATTTTATTTTTTCCTACAATAATAAAAAATAAGGAAAATTTATCTTATTGAAAAAAATAACCATAAAACATAAAAATAATAAAATAATTATACTAAATAGATATTTTATTTGGCCTCATATCTAAAAAAGTTTTTATCCACTTGTTTATGAGTAATGTTCTATGCTTCTCTTTAACTAAAATTTCAGTGACACTCTTTTTCCTAAAAATTATTAGTGTATTGTAAGTAATCTAAAAAATATGAAATAACTACTTTATTACTGAAAATTAAAACTTTCAATTTGAACTCACTATCATGAAATGATTTTGGATCAATTAATATGTAGAAGAAATTATACCATTCTACATTCTTTATTTTTTAGATTTATTATATACAATGAAAAAACATAATAGTAATTCTAATTTAAAAAATAAAAGTAATAATAAATATATAGTAGTACCAAAATATATGTCCTTAGTTGAAAATAGATAAAATGGACCATTGATTAGGATTACTTCTATTTGAGACCATGTTTGTCAACTTAATCCAAGTATCTGTGCTATCCTTACATGTATTCCACAAATCATTCTATAACGCTCTTTATTTTTGGAAGATTAATTTAAAAATATAACTATTATGGATATTTGTTTAAACTATGAACTTAGCCAATAAATAAATTTTGAAGTGTTAATATAAATAAGTAATTAAAATTTTATCTTCCATATAAAAAACATGATCATAAATTTTAACAAGATGTTATTTTTGCAACACCGATATTTATATGACCCTTTAATTTTTTTCTAACTCTCAAACAATATAAAGAAAATTTCAAACTTTCTATAGAAAAAAACTTAGAATAAATAAAATATAAATACATTTCCCAATAAATATTTAATATTAAACAACTTGAGTATAATATTTTCTTTGTTTAACGACTATAATTCTTTATTTGTGATTTGTTTAGTCTTCTTTAAACTATTCTTGATAGGGAAAACAAATTTAATGCATACAGAAAAACAAATTTATTACCAATACATTATTATTATTATTATTATCCATACTTACCAATAACAATAACATATGTAGATATCTTCTTCATAATAAACCCTATATGTTGTGTAGGGACTTCATGATGATCCTTTTCTTTAGACTCTTCTAGGTGGCCAAAATCAAGTGGGAATTAGATATTTTCTAAAAGTATATTTTTAGGAAATGATCCCTGAATAGAATTAAAATATGTTTTTAGGGAAATTGTTTCATCATCACCAGTCTGGAATGTCAATGACAATGTTTATAAATCAATAGTCTCAAAAAATGAACATTAAAATATATTATAATAATAATATTAATATACTATGTGGATAAAAATATATTACCTTATCTAAAGTAAGTAAATTTTCTACATTTTATTGTTTATATGGTTCACACTCATAATATTATTATTTATCCTCCTAAACAATATTAAAAATATATTAATTAATTAAATGAATAATAATTATACAATTTTTTCCAACTCATCATCAAAATAATATAAAATTTGAGACTAAGAATCGAGGAATTATGACTCATCATTATCATCATCCTTAATGTATTCTAATCATCCCAAATTTAATAATTTAAATCTTTAGTCCTGAATTAAAACCCATATGTGATTAGTTGTATCCAAAAAATGTATTATAATAAGGTCATATACAAGTATATAGGTTATGATATCTTAATAATATTTACAAACTTTCCACAGTAAAAAATTCCAACAAATTACTTAATAACTAATTATTCAAAATGTACCATACACTCCAGGATTTTGAGTTTGAAGACCTTTATTTTGTTCCATAGTGTAAAACCTAAATCCATTAACATCATATTAATTATACCAAATTTAAAAATTATCAAGACCCATAACTTGATACTTTATCTTAACTGAGATATTCATGTTCTTTTCCAATTTTTATGGAAAATATTTTTGAAATCCGAACACAAAAAATAGAAAAACAATTATTAGGAATAAAAATACTTACACATAAAAAATATAGTAAAAAAATTCCTTATGACCCACATGTCTACACATTAGAAGAAAATATATGACTTCCTAATTGTCTCCACATTTTATCGATGAATTCCTTATATAAAGAATAAAAAGTGATTATATAGTTCGAATTTGAGATAAAGTGGCATACTAATTGTCACATTTCCTACTATAATAAAGGATTCATAACTAAAAAAATTTCATGATATTAGGATGTGATTTTAATTATTCACTTGGAGAAGGAGTAAAATATTTTAAACAAACAATGAGCTCTAGATTTTAAGAAAATGAAATGTGAGTATAAGAACCACTTTCTGGTAGATCATTAACATGTAAAAAATGGTTTAATAATTCTCAATTCTATATGAATACCTCTATAAAAATTTTAAAACCTCATCATCTATATAAACCTTGGTTACAAATAATTAAGTTTGAGACATATTATATAAAGAATACATTAGTCTAGGCAAGTAGCTAATAAAAAAATTAAAAAATAAAAAATATATAAAACAAATAAAACAAAATATATAGATGAAACATTGATAATTATTAACCTATACATGGGATAGATCTATCAATATTAATCATTCCCTCCTAATTTAACCTTATTAATCAACTTTAAGATTAAATGTCATATATATGTTTAAAATAAAGGTTGTAAGAACATTTCCAAACGAATTAAATGAAGAAAAATTTAGGTATGAAGGAAGATAAGTTCATTGAAATTTTCCACCTTACTGATTTTTTTCCTAAAGAAGTATTATAATTTAACTAAAAGTTTGAAACAATATTTAGGCAGTTTAATTCTCTAGAGAAATGGTAAAATTTGTACCATCAAAATGTGAGTCATGAATTTTTAGCCCCCCAATACTCTATTTTATAACATCAACGTTTATGCAAATGTTACTTAGATATCTATATATAATGATTAGATTCTCAAATACCTTGAAAAAATATCCTTATTTTCATTTGTTATGGAAACCATGATAGAGACATATTTGCCATTTTTATCAGGCCAATAATCAATCCTAATGCCCATTTCATATAATTAAATTTGATAATCTATTTCATATATTGATTTATTAACTTCATTCTAACACTTTAAATATCACATTATCACATTTTATTCAATATGTTTGACATAAATATTTTGGAAAAATAAATCGTTCATCCAATATGGAAGTCAAAAAAATATACTATACTTTCACCACTGTTGTTTTCCACATTGAATACTATAATATTTTCTTTCTCTTTGTTTCCTATTTTCAAATTCTAGTTTTCCACAAATATAAATTAACACTCTCAACTTCACTAAAAATTTATTCACACATCAAGGAAATAGATGAATTTTTTACTTTCTACTATTACATCAAATCACCATTATGATTTATTAAATCTATGTTCAAGATTTAAAAATTGATGATAAACCATGATAAAAATATTTTTTATAAAATTATATCAATGATGGGTTTAAGTCAAAGTTTCATGATGTTAAATCCAATTTAGTATATGTATTCAATACAGATAACATGCCATGCCCATGAAAATCACTAATAGTCAGCAAAAAGTATGTATACATATTAAAAACCTAAATAAAAAAGGATCAAACTTTTTGACACATGTATCCTACAAATATTTTAATTATTTTATCAATGGATGAAGATATGAATAAATATATTTTTCCAAAGTTCATTTACCAGGAATTATCATTGAAAGTATGAATGATCGTTATTTCATACACATAAAAGTTGAAAGATTATAGTTAATTATTATAATAATCATAATTCCATATCTTATACATAAAACTATTAAATTGATTAAATAAAATTATATATAACCCAATACACACACTTAAAGGGGCTAAAGAAAATGTAGGATTCAATTCATCATAATCATTAAATTATTTAGAGTCTCATAGATGTGTTATCACACCTTCATCATTCCTTTTTTATGCATGCCATTGTATCTACATGGCTATTTTGGTTGACATAAACCATCTATTGAATTTCAACTTTAATGAAAAATATCTCTAAAATTTTCTTGGAAACTTCTACCTTTGTTTCAAAACTATAGGTTCTATTACCCCTTCTTTTCCATCAAGACATAATACAATTTTGACGAGTTTCCCTATATATATCATCTCCAAAATATAACATACAATCATTATGACGCACATGAATTTTAGTTTAATTAATTAAAATTTTCTAAATTATTTTCATAGTTTTATAGAAATATAATGGAACATTGTCATCCTAAAAAGAATATGACAATAATTCCAATATCATGGAAATTCTCATATCACTTAATTTTTCCAAATATTTTATATTATATAAGTTAACCATTAATGAAATCTTGGAATATTCATTACACCCTTTACATAGAATTTTTTCCTTCCTTCACTATTTAAAAATAGTCTTCAAAGTCATCAATAATGTTTATAATAACCTTAATTTTCTATATACCTATATGATGTTCATTATTGGGACTATATACAAACGCACCATTTACTATATCTAACAGAGAGTTGATATCAATATTTAAATATTCAATTTTATATTTTTTGTAGGTGTTTGAACAACAGGGTTTACACAAATTCTCTCACCATAACTAAGACAAATAGTATTACCAATTAGAAATGGATTAATTATAAAACAATCATACACAACTTCTTTAATTTCCATTTTTTAAACTTGAATTTCAAACATGGGAAAATTATCCTATCACCCTTTTTCATTTAGAACATGATAAGTCTAAAATATTATTTAATAATTTTTGTAATCTATGATGTTATGAGTTTTTGAATCCATTAATTATCCATTTTTTTCTTAAATAAAATAAGAAATTGTAAAAAAATATAAAAAATAATGATTTAACACACTATCTACATATGAACCATCAAAACATAAATGATATAATAATAATAATAAATATTATTTCAAGAAAAATATACTACTAAAATAAATTAATTCATTCTCCATATATATATATATATATAATTCATTGTTTATCCAAAAAAATTTGAAGATTAAAATTTATTAAATAATAAAAAAATAACTTCTTTACATGAAACATCACCGTTTAATTTTGACATTAAATTTATTTTTTTAAAAATAACTAACCCAAAGAAATGCATTTAAATGAAATCAAAATTTAAAAACATAAAATAAATAATTGAATAAAAGTTGTTAAATTTAAATTATTTAATCAATGTTATCCTCTGGAAAATATATGAGGCATCACTTAAATCTTTAATGGATAAGCTCCTAGATAAACCATAAAATGAAAGAGGGTTGAAATAATGTGTATGAAACATTCCTATTTGAATACTTCATTTTTTGGAATCCCTGCATTAATCTTGAAAAGGAAAATTAGAAAGGAGACTCACATTTTTAAAGTGAGTGAGATCAATGTCGGGAAAATCAACATTATGGAGAGTTCCTCAGTAAGTGCCTCTACAACATGGGTCTATTTAAAGATATTATTGATGCAATAGAGAGTTGTATTTCAATTTTTAGATCATGGAAATCATACTATAAAGATTTTACAGGGTTAGTGTGCACTGATGGTCGTATAATTATATTGATATAAAAATTAATTCATGAAGATCAATATATATTAGGTTATAGAGGAGGCGCATAATTGTGATGATTCAAAATACCATTCATTCACTACATATTGATTCAAGAGAGGAGATGGAAGATCCTTATCTAAAATTTAGGATTTAGTAATATGATTATCCCAGAAGATGGATGTTGTTTTTTATGAAACATATTTTTTTTAATTAACCCTATTTTTATGTGTGAAAAAATACTAATTATGATTTTAAAAAAATATTTAAAAATGGGAAAAAATTATTTTTAAAATATCACTAAAATAAAAATTAATAAAACAATCCAAAAAAATAGTTTATCTATGTTTAAAAAAAAGTACAAAAGCATCATTAACATAATTATGTTTTAAAAAAGTTATCTAATTTTTTTTTCATCCATGTTTTTAAAAAATGCAGTGAAAAAATATTACTTAATATATATTTTTTCTAGTGATAGTTTGATAAACCATATCCCCGGGATTTTATATTTAGTTACAATAATAATTTGTTTGTTTTGATAATTTTCTAACGGGATTGTAGTGAAAGTGGGAAATTGTTGGGAATTCAATAAAATTGGTATATAGTATTTAACGATATACCATAAGTAATACCTAATGATTTGGGAATCTGATACTTTTATTGTAGCATAAAACTAGTATCTATCATAATTAATGAAAGATAAAAGATATGAGATATCATGTACATGTCCACTTCCTTGTATTCCATGAAATTTTCTTTGGTTATGAATCAACTTGTTGATTAATTCATGGATAAAAATTCATGATATAATCATTAAGGTATTCAATGAATATCCATACCAAATGTGCATAAATTATGGTAATATATATTAGATGCCATGTGTTTGAAACTGATGCTTGACTACCTTAACTGAATTAGTATATCCCATATAAATGGATATGATCCTATTTTTGGGTTTGTAAAAAACTATTAATCCATATCTGATACCCTCTTCTTCCTATTTATCCTTTTTTCTTCATAGAGAAATAGGTAACACACCATATGATATCATGGATTCCTCTCATCATGAAACTTTTTTATAGTGTCTGATGGAATCCATATATAAGATAGAGTCCATTGAATATCACTTTTTCATCACAATTGTAACGTCCCAACCCAGGTGCCACTAAAACACTACCCTGATATGGTCAGTCACTAGGCCTCAAGAACACCTCCTCATAAGCAAGAGGTTTCCAACAAGACATTTGGGTGTAAAAGAGGTATAATAGGAACACTATAACCTCTAAATCAGTAATAAATACAATAAAATAAATAAACATAAAGGAAAAAAATAAAATAATGGTTGATAATCAATAATGAATGAATAATGACAATGCATGTACATTATTTGACCTAAAAATTGGTGGGTATACACAGTACATAACAAGTCTGATAAGGAAATAAATAACTAAAATAAACTGCATCTATCTTCTATAACATCATGAGAACTATGTTTTTCCATTTATCATGTAATCTACACAATCTCATAAGGGAATTAAAAATAAAACAGATTCCAATAACCTGATCCTGTAATCATGAGATCTATCCAGCCACCCCGATGAAATAGCAGTATCAATAGAGTGGGATATGTACTTATAAGTCCACCACAAATATTGTCTAATTCATAATCAAGTCATTGAATATAGGATAATTTAGTGTGAAGGTATGTCCAAACTAAATCAATGATCTAATAATAAATTTAAAAAAGTTAGGCTTAGGTTCCTGAAGGACACCTGGCTAACTATTCCAGCTTTGGCCTAAACTGAAATATCTCTGAACATTTTACCCAATATAATATATATATTTATAATCAAAGAAAAGTGTGTATTTATATATATTTACTCTATATAGACAAGAATATATATATATATATATGTCATACTAGTTAGGACCCAAGGTGTAATTCTGGCATCATTATATAATCATAAGATTTTCATACTTTGTAGGGGACACCATGCCCTTAATAACACAATTAATGTATAAGAAAAAACCAACAAATAGTCTTAATGATAAATTAAGAATGATTAAATGGGTTCTAATAAATAACCGGTCATTAGACCAATACATGAAAATGGGATATTGATGTCTTGTCTATTATCCTACTCATGGATGTGACCACCATACTCACATTCCAAATCAAGGGGGCATGATACATCATCCCAACTACCCCAGAAATGTGAGACTCCATTCCACCCACCATTGATCTGGGGGTATGATACATCATGACCAATGACCATAACCGAGGATCATGCCCAACTACCCCAGAAATGTGAGACTCAATTCCCCTCACCCTTGATCTGGGGGTATGATACATCATGACCAATTATCATAACGAAGGTCTCTCAAGTCATAATAAAAATGTAATGTAATCCTAGTTGACCTATGTGAAATTGGCCTAACATTCTGTAAAGAGGCAACTATCATATCTCAAGGAATAAGGGATACTTTTTCTTATAATCCACATTAATTTTTAAAATACTGGTCATAGGACCATCCATGCCATAATAATTTCAATTTATATCGCTGGTATATTTTTTTAATAAGTAAAAACATAGGTTGTTACATTAAAAAACATATATGAAGGACATTGGAAGAACCCATTACAATTATACAAATCCCTAATAAAATCATCAATAAATTCACTTTTTGATTTATAAGACAACACACCTCAAAAAGTGGATTTTTTATAAAACATAAAATTTCCAACAAACAATTCACTTAATTTAATTTTAGAATTTCTTTAAAGTGGGATAATTTAGTACACCAAATTAGGTGAAATTAGAATATAAACCAATCATGTCCAATTACTATAATCATAACCATTTAATTAACTCACCTCAAGGTGGTTTAGTCATAAGGTGAACCGTGATTATTATATGATTTTGGGAACCCACCCAAAGGGGTGGTTTTGGTTGAGGTTGTAACCTCTATCCATATCAAGAGGGCTTAAAACACAATACAAGATGGTCTAGGCATTTAATTTAAGGAATTTCATAATTTAGAAGTGACAACCAAAAATTCTGGTGCCCGACAAAATGAACATATCATATAAAAGGAACGAATTGAATTAAAAAACATGCAGACAACCTACCTCATGATTATGGTGGTCTTCTTATCAAATATCGTGCTTTAATTCGATCTAGAATAGAATAAATTGTAAGAATATTAAAATTACATGAAAATATGTAAAATGATGTTGCATATATTTAGAACTCTGCATAGAAATATAAACAAATAAGAGAAGCATGAAGAGTTGAGAGCTTACTGATACAGTTATAAAACACTAGGTGATGATTTATTTGGAGGTCGTATGAGGATGATATCCCATCACTTAAGAGGAGAGGAAGGGAGCTTGAGTGGCCTCCCTACTATGTGTGAATAAGAGGAAAATATGGAGAGGAAAATAAATATAGAGTTGGAGAAATGGAATTTTCCATATTTTTTAAGGAGGCACATGGTTTGAATGCTCCTTTTTAAAACCCATAAACAAACCATGAAGCTTTGTCTACCTAGGATCCTAACCTACATGGTTATCTCACACGATTTGAAGAACTATAAACTTAAACCATTTATAGATAATAGTTAATTAGCATTATGGGTGTGGGGTAGGGACATAGTTTTCAAAAACCATGTGCAGCCTATGAGGGTTTCCCCTATAACCCACAATACACTTGTTTCAGGGACATGGGGCATGGTTCGCATGGTTATAAAAAATTGTGCAACACCCAAATCCCCTTCGGAAAGGCATGAAGGTTTCTCCTAGGGGGATTCTTGGTTTCAAACAAACTGTGTACCCTTACCATCCTATCCAAATCTAGATTTATTAGACCCTGTCACTTCAGAAACACGTTATACTTACCAAGAAAACTCTAGTTCATTAAAATACACCAAAAAACATCACATTTAATAGTTAAAAATCTTGAACTTACTTTTTGATGCTCATTTTCAATTTTATCCCATTCAACAAATAGAAAGTAAAAAAACTCTTGGAATTTTTAACTCATCCCAAAACCTGAGATGTTACAATCTCCCCACCTTAAATCTTATTATCCTAGAGATGCCTTGGGGAAATGAATACAAATTTACCTTACCTACTTGGGTTATGAAACTCTTCTGAAATGGCTATGCTTCATGTCATAATTCCCAGCACGCTTTGTAGATTCATTTTAAACATACAACTTTTAACAGGTAAAACCCAAGGAAAATCCTCTAAATAGAATTGGAACATCAAGATAAATCTTAAACCAAATCCTCTTGACCGAGAAAAAAATATCATCATCTCTTTTATCAATAATCCTAAGAATCTCCCCACTGTAATTTTTAACATTTGAATGGAAAATTCCAGTTCATGACACCAAAACCCTCAGAATTTCCAACTGAATCATGTCAGTAGTATTTTAAAAATTCTCTGTGCATGATATTCAAATAAATACTCCTAATTATGGGCAAGGAAAATACTATTTTCAATCATTCTGATCTCAACTTTCTATTCAAATTATCCTTGAAGAAATTGGCTTCACTAGATTTCATTGAATGACCCACGTGTCCCTTTTCCAATGTAGAGACCCGAAGCCTGACGTACATGGACATTACATTACTTTTGCCGAATACTTATTACATAACAAAAACACACACACAAGGACCGCAATAGTTTAGTGTCTTTGGAAACTCGGAATATAATCTTCTAATCGTGGTGAAATTTCTTCAACATCTCCCATAAAGATCTTCTTCTTTTTTCTAAGCCTAAATCCTTTCTTTATGTCCTGGGGAAAAGAAAACATAAAAGGGTGAGCTCAAATGCTCAGTAAGGGTAAAAAAAAGAAATATCAATCACGTCATATTCATAAGAACATATCTTTTGGAAATCTTAACCTGCAAAAGAGATCATAATTTGATAACATGGGATAAATCATAGTAGTGAGATGTAATCCCAATAATCATAACATAAAACATGAAACTTTGTGGCATATACACAAAATCATAGAGAATCATTTCTTGTTAGTCAAGACTCATTGCCAAGACTATCTTAGTGGACAAAGTCCCTTTCTGAACCGAGTTCATTCCTCGTTTCAGTCCTGTTTCACTGAACCGGTATAACCTACCGTTCCAGCCATGTCTATCTCATGAGATATAAAATCTTTACCCAATGAATTTTAGGGAGATATAGGTCCCACCCATCTAATAATGATACCATTCTTATGTGTGCCACAAAATCCTAAACCATACATCATAGCATAACCCATGAAATAAAAATGGGAATCTTAAACATAATGACATCATAAAACAATTCATATAAGATCAAGGAATTCATAAAAATAATTCCATCACAACATAATCAAATAAATGTAATAATAAGGATGAAAATATAACCCTTTATTATCTTAGATGGAAAATAATTTTGATAAAACACTTGAACTTCATTCTTGAGGAAAATAACCTTTCTACTTAAAAAACATTTTTCCTTTCTTAACATGTCATACAATTTTAAACTAAAATAAGTTGATTAAAAATAAACTTGAAAACTTTTAAAGGAAGATTCTTGGATATTTTGTTTTAAAAAAATCCATTCATTCTGTATAAGTTAAAAAAACATTCTTCTCGTACTTTTGTCGGAAAGTCAAAAAGTACCTCGTACGAAAAACGACAAATTATTCCTTCCATATCTTTTACTAAAATCTCACCGAAGGGTAAAATTGGATTTAAACAATTGTAGGTGGATGGAAATAATATTACATATTTAATAAACATGTATGTGGATGATAAAATACACCCCAGTAAATACCAAAGTATAAACAATCTCGGATAAAAATGAGATTGTGATATTTCCCTTACCTTAAGTCCGATTTGCTTCGTAATTGTCTGAACCTCCTGTATAATGATTTAAATAAGGTCATTAACTTATTAAATAATCATAATCATTTCTATGATATCATATATGGTTCACTTATGACTTTATATTACCCGTTCTTTTGTAAATTCCATGTTAAAGAAGCGTTTTGGGTAAAAACGTTTCATTTATCGTAGGTGTTTGGACTTGTTGTTCTTGACATTATTATTACTTATATCATGATTTACTTACTTCCATAATATAAAACATGATTTATATATCATATATATTCAGTATATATATTTATATAATAGATAGATAAATGAAATGAAACACACCGTTCATGGAGACGGTAGTCCGTACGTACGCATGAACGCTATTTTCCTTTCCTTATTGTCTTGAATGGAAGTAAGTAGATGACATACATATATACATAAATTCAGTAGCTTTATAATGTCATATATTTCATTATTATTGCTTATATATACTTCATAATCATTCTTAAATGGTTAACATGGAGAATGAATCTCATCGCGCCGTGGAGACGGTAGTCCGTACGTACACACGAGCGATGATATCGTTCTCATGATTGTGAACTTGTGTTGAAGTGTATGTATAATATTTCAGTATCAATATCACTTTATAATAATCATATATAGTTACTCATTACACCATTATACCCATCCAATTAAGGTGGTGGCGGAAAATAGATTACACCACGGCGTGGAGACGGTATTCCGTACGTACGCACGCGCGGTGATTTCCTTTTTTTCGTAGGATGGATATAAGGTTAATTAGAGTTGTTTCATATTTATAATAAAATATCAGTATATAATAAATAATGATGTTATTACTTTATCATGAAACAACTAAAGAAGAAGAAGTTGAAGAAGAAAGAAATTGAAAAAGATCGGTAATGGATATTACCTCTTTTTGACGCGCCTTTTCTTAACCTCCACTTAAAGAACTAAGGATGGTATTTGAAGAAGACCAGGACCCCTATGATGATACTAGGGAAGTGGATAAGAGATTTTGGTAGGGTTTGGACGAGCTTGAATGCTCAAATTGGTGTGAGGAGGAGAGGGAGGAGGTGCCCTTTTATAAGGGAGGATAGGGGCACCTTAGGAAAATCTCAAAATATTATTTTATATTAAGGTCAAATTCGGTTTATAATGGTTACAAAGGGTCTTATTTCGAAGCTAAAGTGGGGATGGGTCGAAAGCCTCTCATCGAATAGGATTTAGACAAGTTTAGGTTATTATTTTAACCTTATCAATTAAATTTAACTCTAAGTTAAATAATTTTACTTTTACCGTGTCTTTTTGTTTTCTTACACTATATGGTTAATAAACTTACTATATCAAGCCAATCGAACCCCAAGTTTTTTATTATTAATATATATAACCTTATCTAAGTCATTTTTAAGAACCTTAGATTTTTAGGAATAAAATAACAAATAATATTATAATATTTGTTTTAAAAACTAATTTATGTCAATTTTGACACTATTTGGTACATGATTTTTATGAAATTTATAACAGAATTATAAGTTCAAACCAAGTTACTTATATAAACAATAACATGTCATATTAACCTATAAAATTAATGTAAGTCATAAAAAGTCTCAAATTACATTTATTTGGGCATTTATAACATCAATTATGTCATTATTTCATTAATAAGACAATTACTGCATCATCTTTGTGTCATAATAAATGATAATTATTTAATCCCTAAAAATTCTAAATAAATTCCTATGATGTAGATAATTGTATTAGATTTCTGGATACTATTCATTTTCGATGTTTCATGAAGTGTATCACTAAATTAAAATTATTATACTTATAAGATTTAAGAAAGTGACATGTTTTCACATTCTTTGGTTTTAATAATAATTAAATTATTTTCATGGACAAAAGTCCATAAAATGAATCTAATCAGACCCTTAGGTTATATGGGTCTAATTTTATCCATACAATAGGATTTTTCCAAGTGTTAGGTTAATTTTATAATCTTATATTTACCCTTAATTACTCGATTTACCTTTAACTATAGTAAATAAAATTTACCGTAGTTACTATTCACAATGCCCAAAAATAAAAAGTATCTTATTAACATAATTTGGACCCACTTATTCCAAATATGGATTCCATTTTTCCAAATTCAATACACAAAAGATTCAGAAATTAAATTAAAATTAATCTCGTTGTCGAAAGAAAACGAGTTTTTCTTTAAAACATTGCAAAAGATTGAATTGTTTTAACCTACGAATTCAAGGTAAAATCAATGCTAATGACATAAATTATATTAAATGGTAAAAATATATTCTATTTATACTTTAAAACCATTCAATATTATAATTTAACCACATAAGATATTACGATGAAAAAAGTTGTTTTTAATATAGCGTGTTTTTACTATTCATTAAAATATGAAAGTTATCAGAAAAATATCAAAACTTTATCTAATGTAAATTTTTATATCCTGATTTAAAAGGATAATTTTATTTTGTCAAATTGAACATATAAACACGTCAAAATCTAGATTTAAAGTGGGTGCGCCATCAAAAGGCGGCAGAACTGCATTTTTTGAAAAATACTTATTTTACCCGAAAAATTTATTTTGTTCTTATACCATGTTCTAGAAAATGTGTAAGATGAATAATAATGTTATAAAATTCAAATGTTAGTTAATACTATTCATAAAGTCTAGTTCATGACAATATTATAATAATATATCATTGTTTATTAAAACTTAGTATTGCGTACAACACACGCTATCGTGGAAGGTCGCGATTGCGTGTAATGCAAGCCAAGTCAGGGTTGCGTGTTGTGAAAGAATCCTTCATTGTTTCATATAACATAATCCAACCATATTTGATTTATACATTGAATATATATATATATATATACTCAATGTTGTGTAGAATAACTATTATCAAAATTGTGTGTAACACGATCCAAGAATAGTGTTGTGTATATTGCAAGCTAATACAGTGTTGCGTATAGCGCAAGGTAATCTTGGTGTAGAATAAAACACAGAACATTAATGAAATTAAAAGAATATTTTTCATAAAATCTCGGGGTGTTACATTCTACCCCCCTTAAAATGAATTTCGCCCTCGAAATTCATCGGGGTTATAAATGGTTTACTACTCGAAAGTTTGTTTAATAGAAACCCACATCGTAAAAAGGAATACCAAAATATGTCTTTAAAAACTAAAGTATGAAATGTAACGGTTACCCAAATTAACTCATCACTGGGTTTCCACGTAGGAGAACATAGGTGAAAATATGGATATGGAAGAAAAATTTAACCATCAAGTTCTGATGGAGAGTGGTAGAGAACATGGCTATGAAAAATCCAACAATCGCAAAGCCATAAATTTGTGATGATCTAGGGTACCATCTGATTCATCAGATATAAGATCACTAGGACAACATTTTTGGTTTTCAAAATCATTTCCCTAAAGTTGAAGAATTTGAATTAGAATAAATACTTACTTTATTTTGGTAAAATCTCACTGTTGTTCATACTTTGAACAATTTCCACTTCATCTATTAAAGAAATGAAGTTGAATTTGTTATTCATGAAGTGTTATTTGATCATGTGATAGAATGATGGGTCATTCTATCTATTTCAAACAAAAGGTTAGCAAAAGTTATCAAATATACATAAGTTCATCTATGGTGAGGTTAATCGTATATGATTCCAAGAATGAACCTATACTTCATATATCATACCGCATAATAAAATAAAACTAGTTTCTACTAAACAGGGACTTCCTGTAGGCTAGTGGTAGGGGATAAAGGCCAGTCGCACTTCAGTTGTGGGTTCGATTCCCACATCCTTGTCCGACGCGATGGGTTGTCGCCCGTCCTGCAGGTTTTCCTTTTTCTAAAGCTATATTACTATAACATCCCATCAATAATATCGAAAAAAGTTATATCCTAACTTATGTCCAACAAAATCCATTCCAATCTTTAGGATTATCTAAAATAATTTGGTCCAAGCTCATAGTATAAAGAAAATGATTACTTTAAATGTCATCAACCAACCATCATTTATCTCCCATTATCTTTTTGGTCACATTCCAATCATGTGAATACCGTAATCATGTATTCTCTTGAAAAATGAATACCCATTAAACCTTAGTGAAAACATGAATTCTGTCAAAAGTTAACTCTTTCCACATACCAAAATCCAAAAATTATATATAGTCAATCCATGATATAACCTTCTCCTTATATCAGTCATGAGCTCATGAATACTATCAAACATTTAATTTTCTCCTTATCCCTTCATTATGCGCATATCATCTACTTTCCAAAAATACTGGTACCATTCATCACATACTTTCAAAACATAAGGAAATACAACAGTGTAACAATCCTTAGATGTCTCTTTATTCCATAGTACCATGAGATTACTTATACAAAATTACACTTGATAAACATGTAATCATTCCACTACATTCTTAAACCATTGACCGAGCTTCAACAATTCTTTCATCTCACATATCATTTGTAGTCTCATCATCATCATCAACAGAAATACTACCCATACGACCATACTAATTCTCTTCATGAGACTTTCCCTTAGGGCATTGGTTTTCATAATGCCCATACATTCCACATTTAAAACATTTAACCATTGTTGATGTCGTAGAAATACCATTATCCTCATCCCAGGTGTTAACTGAACCTTTTCCTTTACACTTACTGGCTTTGTGCCCTTCTTTTCCACACCCAAAGCATCTTCCAGTTCCTTTGAAACATTCTCCTTGATGCCTCTTCCCACATTATTTACATAGGGGAAATTGAACTTTCTTTCCTCTATGATCATCATGAAACTCCATCTTTCTCTTATTAGTCGAGTCAGGAAACTTACCAAATTTTACTTTATTGATCATATTATGAGATTGCTGATTCGGCATAATAATTATGTTTGGACCTCCAAATCCCATTTCATTTGGTTTCTCATGAATAATATCATTCCATTGTCCATCATATCCTCCATTATCGTGAATCATCTTGTTTCCAGCCAATTTCTAAAACCCAAAAAGAATAGTGTGAGAGGTAAAAATCATAATAAAGGGGGAGTAACTTCAATATCTAACATCTTTGGTTTAATATAATATCGTTACCATAGTTCTAGGACTATATACTATACGTATACTTATCCTTAGGGACATCCCTAGACATACCTTAGAAATATCTCTAGGGATCTCACTAACGTTTTCACATCTTAGTTTCCAAAGGTTGACTAAACCTTTCCTCTGATACCAACTGTAGAGACCCAAAGCCTGACGTACATGGACATTACATTACTTTTGCGGAATACTTAGTACATAACAAAAACACACACATAAGGACCGTAATAGTTTAGTGTCTTTGGAGACTCGGAATATAATCTTCTAATCGTGGTGAAAGATCATCAACATCTCCCATAAAGATCTTCTTCTTTTTTCTAAACCTAAATCCTTTCTTTATGTCCTGGGGAAAATAAAACATAAAAGGGTGATCTCAAATTCTCAGTAAGGGTAAACAAAAGAAATATCAATCACGTCATATTCATAAGAACATATCTTTTGGAAATTTTAACCTGCAAAAGAGATCATAATTTCATAACATGGGATAAATCATAGTAGTGAGATGTAATCCCAATAATCATAACATAAAACATGAAACTTTGTGGCATACACACATAATCATAGAGAATCATTTCTTGTTAGTCAGGACTCATTTCCAAGACTATCTTAGTGGACAAAGTCCCTTTCTGAACCGAGTTCATTCCTCGTTTCAGTCCTGTTTCACTAAACCGGTATAACCTACAGTTCCAGCCATATATATCTCATGAGATATAAAATCTTTACCCAATGCATTGGAGGGAGATATAGGTCTCACCCATCTCATAATGATACCATTCTTATGCGTTCCACAAAATCGTAAACCATACATCATATCATAACCCATGAAATAAAAATGGGAATCTTAAACATCATGACATCATAAAACAATTCATATAAGATCAAGGAATTCATAAAAATAATTCCATCACAACATAATCAAATAAATGTAATAATAGGGATAAAAACAGAACCCTTTATTATCTTATATGGAAAATAATTTTGATAAAACACTTGAACTTCATTCTTGAGGAAAATATCCTTTTTACTTCAAAAACTTTTTTCCTTTCTTAAAATGTCATACAATTTTAAACTAAAATAAGTTGATTAAAAATAAACTTGAAAAATTGTAAAGGAAGATTCTTGGATATTTTGTTTTAAAAAAATCCATTCATGTCGTATAAGTTAAAAAAACATTCTTCTCGTACTTTTGTCAGAAAGTCAAAAAGTACCTCGTACGAAAAACGACAAAAGATTCCTTTCATATCTTTTACTAAAATCTCACCTAAGGATAAAATTGGATTTAAAAAATCGTAGGTGGATGAAAATAATATTATATATTGAAGAAGCATGGATGTGGATGATAAAATACACCTCAGTAAATACCAAAGTATAAACAATCTCGGATAAAAATGAGATTGTGATATTTACCTTACCTTAATTCTGATTTGCTTCGTAAGTGCCCAAAACTCCTGTATAATGATTTAAATAATGTCATTAACTTATTACAGAATCATATTCATTGTTATGATATCATATATGGGTCACTTATGACTTTATATTACCCGTTCTTTTGTAAATTCCATGTTAAAGAAGCGTTTTGGGTAAAATCGTTTCATTTATCGTAGGTGTTTGGACTTGTTGTTCTTGACATTATTATTACTCATATCATGATTTAATTACTTCCAGAATATAAAACATGATTTATATATCATATATATTCAGTATATATATATATATAATAGATTGATAAATGAAATGAAACACACTATTCATGGAGACGGTAGTTCGTACGAACGCATGAACACTGTTTTCCTTTCCTTATTGTCTTGAATGGAAGTAAGTAGATGACATACATATATACATAAATACAGTAGCTTTATAATTTCATATATTTCATTATTATTGATTATATATACTTTATAATCATTCTTAAATGGTTAACATGGAGAATGAATCTCATCACGTCATGGAGACGGTAGTCCGTACGTACGCACGAGCGATGATATCGTTCTCATGATCGTGAACTTGTGTTGAAGTGTATGTATACTATTTCAGTATAAATATCACCTTATAATAATCATATATAGTTACTCATTACACCATTATACCCATCCAATTAAGGTGGTGGCGGAAAATAGATTACACCACGGCGTGGAGACGGTATTCCGTACGTACGCACGCGCGGTGATTTCCTTTTTCTGTAGGATGGATAGAAGGTTAATTAGAGTTGTTTCATATTTATAATAACATATCAGTATATAATAAATACTGATTTTATTACTTTATCATGAAACAACTAAAGAAGAAGAAGTTGAAGAAGAAAGAAATTGAAAAAGATCGGTAATGGATATTACCTCTTTTTGACGCGCCTTTTCTTAACCTCCACTTAAAGAACTAAGGATGGTATTTGAAGAAGACCAGGACCTATAGGATGATACTATGGAAGTGGATAAGAGATTTTGGTAGGGTTTTTCTGATCTTGAATGCTCAAATGGGTGTGAGGAGAAGAGGGAGGAGGTGCCCTTTTATAAGGGAGGAGAGGGGCACCTTAGGAAAATCTCAAAATATTATTTTATATTAAGGTCAAATTCGGTTTATAATGGTTCCAAAGGGTCTTATTTCGAAGATAAAGTGTGGATGGGTCGAAATCCTCTCATCCAATAGGATTTAGACAAGTTTAGTTTATTATTTTAACCTTATCAATTAGATTTAACTCTAAGTTAAATAATTTAACTTTTACCGTGTCTTTTTGTTTTCTTACACTATATGGTTAATTAACTTACTATATCAAGACAAACGAACCCCAAGTTGTTTATTATTAATATATATAACCTTATATAATTCATTTGGCCGAACCTTAGATTTTTAGGAATAAAATAACAATTAATAATATAATATTTGTTTTAAAAACTAATTTATGTCAATTTTGACACTATTTGGTACATGTTTTTTATGAAATTAATAACAGAATGATAAGTTCGAAAAAAGTTACTTATATCAACAATAACATGTCATATTAACCTAGAAAATTAATTTAAGTCATCAAAAGTCTCAAATTACATTTATTTGGGAATTTATAACATTAATTATGTCAATATTTCATTAATAAGACAATTACTGCATCATCTTTGTGTCATAATAAAATGATAATTATTTAATCCCTAAAAATTATAAATAAATTTCTATCATGTAGATAATTGTATTAGAGTTATGGAGACTATTCATTTTTGAAGTTTCATGAAGTTTATCACTAAATTAAAATTATTATACTTATAAGATTTAAGAAAGTGAAATGTTGTCACATTCTTTGGTTTTAATAATAATTAAATTATTTTCATGGAAAAACGTCCATAAAATGAATCTAATCCGACCCTTAGGTTATATGGGTATACTTTTAGCCTTCCAATAGGATTTTTTCATGTGTTAGGGTAATTTTATAATCTTATATTTACCCTTAATTACCCAATTTACCTTTAACTATAGTAAATAAAATTTATCGTAGTTACTATTCACAATGCCCAAAAATAAAAAGTATCTTATTAACATAATTTGGACCCACTTATTCCAAATATTGAATCCATTTTTTCAAATTCAATACACAAAAGATTCAGAAATTAAATTAAAATTAATCCCGTTGTCGAAAGAAAACGGGTTTTTCATTAAAACATTGCAAAAGATTGAATTGTTTTAACCTACGAATTCAAGGTAAAATCAATGCTAATGACATACATTATATTAAATGGTAAAAATATATTCTATTTATACTTTAAAACCATTCAATATTATAATTTAACCACATAAGATATTACGATGAAAAATGTTGTTTTTAATATAGCGTCTTTTTACTATTCATTAAAATATGAAAGTTATCGGAAAAATATCAAAACTTTATCTAATGTAAATTTGTATATCCTAATTTAAAAGAAGAATTTTATTTTTCCAAATTGAACATATAAACATGTCAAAAACTAGATTTAATGTGGTTGCGCCATCAAAAGGCGGCAAAAATGCATTTTTTGAAAAATACTTATTTTACCCGAAAAATTTATTTTGTTCTTTTACCATGTTCTAGAAAATGTGTAAGATGAATAAAAATGTTATAAAATTAAAAATTTAGTTAATACTATTCATAACGGCTAGTTCATGACAATATTATAATAATATATCATTGTTTATTAAAACCCGGTATTGCGTACAACACACGCTATCGAGGAAGGTCGCGATTGCGTGTAATGCAAGCCAAGTCAGGGTTGCGTGTTGTGAAAGAATCCTTCGTTGTTTCGTATAACAGAATCCAACCATACTTCATTTATAAATTGAATATATATATATATATATATATACTCAATGTTGCGTAGAATAACTATTATCAAAATTGTGTGTAACACGATCCAAGAATAGTGTTGCGTATACTGCAAGCTAATACGGTGTTGCGTATAGCGCAAGGTAATCTTGGTGTAGAATACAACACAAGACATTAATGAAATTAAAAGAATATTTTTCATAAAATATCGGGGTGTTACACCCAACACCCAAATAAACCCAATTCATGCATTAAATGGTTCCACAATAACTATATAAATCATTTCTAAAGATCTCTAGTCAAACCACCCCGGGTCGAATATTCTAAAAAAAACTCATCTTAGATGGATATATCCTTTTAAACAATATATCCCAATAAATTTATGTGGATATATCTCAAGATCACACTGATCACATTCCCTGAATCTCGTAACTGAAATCTAGTGTATTCTACTAAATAAACCATCATCGGTTTCTTATCAAATGGAATAGAGTACAAATACAATCATCTAATGAATGTTCAAACATTACCACCACCCTTCTTGCAAGAGGGTTATCATTCAAATTCATATGGTGGAATCCACACCACAAGGGTTCATTTGAACCGATCATTGAGAACACTTAAAAGGAGTCTATTTTTTAAAACAATCTCAAATTATAACTAATTCTCTCTTTGTGTACTCAGAATGAAGTCAATATAGGGGTCATGATCACCTCTAAACATATAGTATACCCAGATGTCCCTAAAGGTGTTTATTGATCTTTTTTAGTATTGTCACTTATAAAATTGTCTATAACAACATTTTATAAAACCTGAAACTAGGTCTACTAACCGTGACTATTTAGATCTAAACATGGGTAAACTGTCTCATGCAATCCAATTTTCTTTCAGGATAGACCTCAACATGAAACTACCTTTAATTTACTCATGTTATGGGTTGTCAAGCATGAAAGAATTAGAATTTGAAACTAACAATCCTTAGCTTGAGTATGGACACTCACTATCGGGTTATCCAAATGGTACCCTATGCAACTGATGTAACACCCCAAGATTTCATAGTGTGTTATTTCTTCAAAATAATTCAATAACTTTCACTACACGCAACACCAAGTTCAAGTGCACTATGACTTACCAAACAAGCCATTCAAAAGAGGTTATAAATATTATTAACTAAATTTTGAACTTTATATAATACTTATAATTTTATAACCCATATTATGATTTTCATATACAAAATGTAAGAAAAAATTCATTTTTTTCAGATAAAAGAAGTATTTTAAAAAAATGCACTTTTATCGACTTTTAATGGACAACCTTTTTTTTAAATACAATATTTTAAATTTTATTCAATTTGACTAAATTAATTAATTCTTTATAATGGGGACATAAAAAATTTACAATGTAACACCCCAAGCTTCCATGGTACGCTTCTCTTTGAATAATACAGTAGCATGTGTTGTATGCAACTTCGAGTTCTAACACACACCACAACCAATCAAACTAGCCGTTATGAATAGTAATACCTAATTTTTGAAATTTTATAAATTTTATCTTTCACATTTGACTTCATTTTTGGATTCAGAATATCAAAATTAGCTTAGGGTAAATTTTTGGTACTTTTCGGATAACTTTTATATTTTGATAAATATTGAAAATTGAAAAATTTTAATTAAAAACAACTTTTTTAATAAAAATAATTAATAGAGATAAATTATGAATTTGAGTGGTTTTAAAGTATATTTATAATATATTTTTACCATTTAATACAATGTTGGTCATTGGACATAATTTCACAATTAAACCGGACATAAACAAGTGTCAATCTTTTGATAGTTATTATATCTTAAAAACACGATTTTGTTTTGACAGCGGGAATTAATTTTAAATTAATTTCTGCCAATTATTTGTTTTGAATTTTGAAAAATGGATTCCATATTTTGAATCAGGATGTCCAAATTGTTTAAATAGGTAACTTTTATTTTTAGACATTTTGAATAATGGTTAAAGGGTAAGTCTGGTAAATAAGGGTAAAAAATAATATTATAATAATAATAAATTATCCTAAAATGTGTCCTAACCTTATTGGTGGATACATTTCCGACCATGGGCATATTTGGGTCGATTTAGGGACCCCATGGAGCCACTTGTAGGTGATAGGGACACTTTATATTAATTAAGTTAAAGTGAATACAAAAATGACATAAGCTTATATCTTTTAGTAAAATAATATTTACATATGGTTATATATGTTATATTTTTTATTATAAATATTCATTATAAAGATAAAAATATTTCCTACATAATGGTATTTTATTTATTATTTTTATACATTGATAATGTAAAAATATATATGACACAATAATGATGCAGTATTTTCCTTATTAATGAAAGAAACAAATGATTGGTATTATAAATGTGAAAATAAATATTATTTGAAAGTTTTCATGACATAAATGAATTTTATTGGTTAATATTACATGATAAAATTTCTTAAATGAATTTTGTTAGAATTAGTAAAGTTTTTAACAGTTTAAAAAAATCAATTATTGAATAGTGTTAAAATTGAAATAAATAAGTTTTGAAAACAAATATTATATTATTAATTGATATTATATTCTTAAAAATATAAGGTTCGGCCAAAGGACTTATATCATGATATTTTTATCATTAATGGACCACTTTTGGGTCTATTGGATGTATATAGTATGCTTATTAACTATATATTATAAAAATACAAAGTGACATGGTAAGTGTTAAACTAATTAACCAAGAGTTAAAACTAAAAGATAAGGTTAATATATTGACCCAAAACTATCTAAAATCTATTAGTTGAAAGGTGTTTGACCCATACCCACCTTATAATTTTAATAATTCACTTTTTATCCATTAGAAACCGAATATGAATTTATTATAAATTAATTCTTTAAGTTTTTTCTAAAGAGCCCCTCCTCCCCCTTATAAAAGGACACAATTTCTAACCAATTATTCACACCTTCCAAGCCTTTTGGTTCGGCCAACACCAGCCCAAATACTCTCTCAACTTTCATAAATTCAACCTAGAGGCCTTAGTTTGATCATAAATCAAACCTAAGGATCCCTTTGATCAAATCAAAAGGAAGAACATGAGGAAGAGGTAATGTTTTCACCACCCTCTTTCAAGTTCCTTTCTTATTCAACTTCTTATTTCGTTGTTATTTCTATTCTAAAATAATAACTCCAGTATCTCCTATATAATGTGATGTCTTTATAAATATGGTACAACCATATTCAATATTCTACCCATCCCTTGAATGACATGTCACCATACGTGCGTATGTACGGCTTATCGTCTCCACGTCGTGGTGTAATTATTATTCAATTAATTATTATTTGGATGGGTATAATAATGATGTGTATTTGATGAAAATAATGAATATAACATTATAATGATTCTGTATATATGATATAGCATCCAATTATATATTATTTTAATATCAAAAGAATGATATTTTCACTCGTGTGTATGTACGGATTACCGTCCCCACGACGCGATGAGATTCATTTCCAAGTTCACCATTCATCGACGATTATAAAAATATATATTACTAATAAGTATGTAATATATTAAATAATAATTCTACTGTAGATATATATATATATATATAAGTATTTATGTACTTACATATATCTTATTCACTTACTTCCGTTCAATACTATATGAAAACAGAAACAACGTTTATGCGTACGTACGGACTACCGTCTCCATAAACGGTGCTTTCCATTTCATATATATGTCTATTATAAATATTTATATTCTAAATATATATTATATATTTATCATTTTTTTATATTCTGGAAGTATTTAAATCATGATCTAAGTGATACAATCAAGAGTAACAAGTTAAAATACGTACGATAAAGAATGTGATTATTACCGAAATGTTAATTTAACATGGAAATTATTATTAAATGGGTAGTATAAAGTCATAAATGAATCATGTATGATATCATAAATATTAATATGGTTCTGGTATAATTTAATAACATACTATGATCTTCATACAGTAGGTTAAACGTACCCTTGACTAAAGTAAAGTTAAAGGTAAGGGGTTTTCATCTCACTCCTTATTCCCGTGAGATTCATGCCATATTGCCACTATTACCTTTTGTGTGGTATATGTACTTCCCATAATTGTATTCTTTGTGTAATACACTTTAATTTATGTGTATTTACATATTCATTGTATGATACCTCTTTCATGGGTTGTATGTTTCGTAAGTTACCAAATTGGTAAGGGTTAATTTCACAATATCTTTATTATCCGAGGTTGTTTTTACGTAAGTATCTACTGGGATATATTTATTATCCATATCCATGTTTTATGAAAGAGTTTTCAAAGGGATTATTTTAAGGGAATTTTATACTAAAACATCATTTCAAATCTTTTAAATATTTATTCTTCTAAAACTTTATCATTAATGTCCATGTCTTCAAAATGGTTTTAAAGGATTTATTTATATGGACATGAATGTTTTTAAAATGTTAATTCCTTTAAAAAGTTTCAAAGTGGTATGGGATACTTTTATTCAAAAATTTCTTTAAATGACTTCTTTTCTAAATTGTGTGACTTTTAAATGTTTTCATGAAAAGGGGTATTTATCTCAAAGAGTTTTACAAATAATTTTCATCTATGTCAAAATACTTTAATGTATTTTAAACTTTTTTTGAAGTTGATTTATCATGATAAAAATCTTCCATATTGTGTTGAAGTTTTTGTGATATGTTTGACTGTGTATGTGTTATTTTTATACCATTCATGGTTTACGGGAAAGAATTGACATTTCGTATGCTAGTTTTAATACAAATGTTGATGTTATGTTTAAACCTTTTCATATGAGGAATGCATTGGACTTAGTAAGTGATGGGTGGAGCCCACTATAGCTCCTCAATGCATCGCTAGGTCTCATGAGACAAAATAGTGTCTTGGTGCGAGGCCTTGAAAAAATCTTATCTGTAGTCTTCGCACGAGGCCTTGGCTACGTGGTTATGATAGTCTAGCATTATGCATTCCATAATTGTGAAAGCGGTTATTGATATTTCATGTCATTATTCGACTAGTAGAATATCCATGTGAATAAGTAAATAAAATTATTTCATTTCATTTTTGCCATATTATGCTGAAGTTCAATTTAAAAGGATTTTGTTTTAGTTATACATTGCCTTAAATGTTTATTCTTATATATGAATGTTTCTGCTGTATTATTATCCCTACTGAGCATCTGAGCTCACCCCTTTCTATGTTTTATTTTTACCAGGTTTCCAAGAAGTGTATTGTGATTGATATGAAGGGTTAATACAAGGGAATAATGGCGTTCATAAAGGATTATTTATGTTGTTTTGTATGTTATGAAGTGTAATGTAACATTCATGTATTAATCTATTTTCCAAGACTGTTAAATTGATCGGTCCTTCGGGAATTGATTCCTTGTAATCATGCCAATGTATTAAAATAATGCACCGACTCTGGGTAACTGGGTTTGGAGCATTACAGTTGGTATCAGAGGAGGTTTAACAATAACCTTGGAAACTAGATTTAGATAACTCTGATTAGAGCATATATCCCTAAGATAGACTTTGAATATTAGTATAGAAGAACTTACATGAATTTTGGTATTGTAGATATTTTGTGAGTTTTCTAAGCAATACACCCCTGTCTGGATACGAGCAGGTAGAGGTGGCTCTAGCACAGATCTACCTCGGGGTAAAACCTGAAAAGACCGCATTAAGCTAGACTTGAATGGGAATGGGTGCACAAAAATGGTCCTTGCTGCACTCTTGGTTACGACACTCCTGGAGGATATTCTTAGGATAATTCTTACAAACCACTATGAAGGGTTTATGAGTATATATCTTCTCAAGAAAACATTTTTGTGATTATGGATTATATCCATAAACTGTTCAATTTATGTTAGGTATTTTACCTGTTTGGAATTATGAATTGTGATTCATAAACTGACCTAGTGTATGCCATTATATAGAAGTGGCACCCAGTAGAAGGAATGAGAACTCCAGCAATACGTATGATCCAAAGAGTAAGAAGGATCATATCTTTCATGGTCTTAAGCTAGAATTTAGAAGGGAAATAGTCTCCCACGTATTATCATCATATGAAGAAATAGTATCATGTGTTCTCTGAGTCCTATTTATTTGAAAGGAATCCAGAGAAGAAAAGGATGGTAGAAAGAAATATAGATAAAGGGAATAAGGGAAAGTAGGATTTTCAATTATGTGATAATTGTGGGAAGAAACACCCTGGTACTTGCCTAAAAGGAATCAGAGTCTGTTACAAGTGTGGTGAAAAAGGACACTAAGCTCATGATTGCAAGGGAAAAAAATTTGTTGACAACTTTGAATTCTATAATTGTAGAGAAATGGGGCATTATGCAAATGAATGTCCTAATCACCAAGGAAACTTACCTCAGAAAAGGCCAAGATAACAAGTCCAAGCTTATGCTGTTACTACAGTTGAAGTTGAATAATTATTGTATTTGTGTTTTTGGATTCAAGAACTATATTCTGGTTATAAGAATAATGTGATATATATAAGGATTGTATTTCCATACTATTTTATTAAGGACTTGAGATTATATGGTTCTAATAAAAGTGACTTAATAGTAAGATACACTTTTTGTAAAATACATGGTTTAAGGAAAGGTAATCCTTAATATGGTCCCGATAATGAGGTAGTAATTTTGGAATAATACACGATTGATTTGGATAAATTATATTGGATATCCTTGAATACCTTGAAACTGATTAATGATTTTTATATCCCATAATTTTTGGAGTTTACAACATTTTTGGATAGAAGGGGTATATCCAATATTCTATAAGGAATAAAGGAGCATGAATGAAATTAATAAGGTTTGTGGTAATTCAGGATGTGCAATGTTTTAAAAGAATACATGAAGAAGGTGTTCACATGTTATTACGTGGGAAAATGATCTTAATTTTATTTAACTTCCATACAAATTTCGAACTGTGAGTTTGGAAAAAAGTATTTTGGATAACTCTAGTTTGAGATTATTTTTGATTGCCATAAAAGGACAACCCGGAGGTCGGGTGACAACCCATCGCGACTGACAAGGCCGCGATACTTGAACCCACAACCGAAGGGGAACAATGGTGTATCACCTACCACTGGCCCACGAGATGTCCTGGATTAAATAATGTAGTTTATTTTAAGAAGGTCTAGTAGATGAATTATAAATTCATTTTTTTAAAACCTCAAATGAATTGGATAAATAAAATATTTTTTTTAAGTTCAATTATCTTTTAGAGTGAAAGATGAGTTTGTGGTAGAAATTAATTAAAGGATGGAACTCTACTTGTCAAGTATATATTTTTCTTCTCCTCTTATTATATGAAGAAATTAATTCTTATACTTTATTGAAGGGATCTTAAAACCAAAAATTTGTTATCCTAATACCTTTTTTTTATTGAATTGATGGTATTTTAAATCATCATAGATTGATGAATTTAAGGACCTCAATTTTACACGTGTTTTTGATTGATGACCTCAATCACTACCTATAAATATTTACATTTTTCTTCCAATTATATGTCTATAATTTCAACCAATTTTCTCATAATCGAGATCATAATTTGGCGGTGACCCTTTCATTTCTCTTTTCCTCTTATTAAGACTAAATTTTATTAACCAAATTTCCAATCTGGGTTTTCCCACAAAGATATTTTCTATTTTCAACCTTTATTTTTGAAGAACAATATAAAATTGAAAGGAATAAATTTATTCAATGAGGGAATAATGTAACACCCCATGTTTTCATAGTGTGTTACTTCTTCAAAATAATTTAATAACTTGCACTACACGCAACACTGAGTTCAAGTGCACTATGACTTACCAAACAAGCTTTCAAAAGAGGTTATGAATAGTATTAACTAAATTTTGAACTTTATATAATCCTTATAATTTTAGAATCCATATTATGATTTTCTTAGACATAATGTAATAACAATTTCATTTTTTTTCAGATAAAAGAAGTATTTTTAAAAAAATGGACTTTTACCGACTTTTAATGGTGAACCTTTTTTTTAATCCAATATTTTTAAATTTTATTCAATTTTACTAAATAAATTAATTCTTTAGAATGGGGACATCAAAAATTTACAATGTAACACCCCAAGCTTCCATGGTACGCTTCTCTTTCAATAATACAGTAGCGTGTGTTGTACGTAACTTCGAGTTCTAACACACACCACAACCTATCAAACTAGCCGTTATGAATAGTAATACCTACTTTTTAAAATTTTATAAATTTTATCTTTAAAAATAGACTTCATTTTTTGATTCGTAATATCAAAATTAGCATAGGGTAAAATTTTGGTACTTTTCGGATACCTTTTATATTTTGATGAATAGTTAAAATTGCTAAATTTTAATTAAAAACAACTTTTTTAGTCAAAAATAATTAATAGTGATAAATTATAAATTTTAGTGGTTTTAAAGTATATTTAGAATATGTTTTTACCATTTAATAAAAAAAATTCATTGGACATAATTTCATAATTAAACCGGATATAAATAAGTGTCAATCTTTTGATAGTTATTATATCTTAAAAACACACTTTTTTGTTTTGACAGCGGGAATTAATTTTAAATTAATTTCTGCCACTTCTGTGTTTTTAATTTGGAAAAATGGATTCCATATTTTGAATCAGGATTTCCAAATTTTGTAAATAGGTAACTTTTATTTTTAGACATTTTGAATAATGGTTAAAGGGTAAGTCCGGTAAATAAGGGTAAAAACTAATATTATAATAATAATAAATTTCCCTAAAACGTGTCCTAACATTATTGGTAGATACAAGTCCGACCATGGGAATATTTTGGTCGATTTTAGGACCCCATGGAGCCACTTGTAGATGATAGGGAGACTTTATATTAATTAAGTTAAAGTAAATACAAAAATGACAAAATCTTATATCTTTTATGAAAACAATTTTTAGAGAGGGTTATATATGTTATATTTTCTATTAAAAATATTCATTAGAAAGATAAAAATATTTCCTACATAATTTTATTTTATTTATGATTTTTAGACATTGAAAAAGTAAAAATATATATGACAAAATAATGATGCAGTATTTTCCTTATTGATGAAAGAATCAAATGATTGGTATTATACATGTTAAAATAAATATAATTTGAAATTTTTGATGACATCCATGAATTTTATTGGTTAATATGACATTATAGGGTTTCTTAAATTAATTTGGTTCTAATTAATAAAGTTTTTAAGACTTTAACATAAATCAATTATGAATAGTGTTAAAATTGACATAAATAAGTTTTTAAAACAAATATTATATTATTAATTGATATTCTATTCCTAAAAATCTAAGGTTCTGCCAAAGGACTTATATCATGATAAGTATATAATTAATGGATCACTTGGGGGGTCTCTTGGATGTATATAGTAATTTTATTAACTATATATTATAAAAATACAAAGTGACATGGTATGTGTTAAACTAATTAACCAAGAGTTAAAACTAAAAGATAAGGTTAATATAATGAGACAAACCTGTCTAAAATCTTTTGGTTGAAAAGATTTCGACCCATAACCACCATATACTTTGAATAATCCAAATTGTATCCATTATAAATTGAATATTAATTTATTATAAATTAATACTTTAAGTTTTTTCTAAAGAGCCCCTCCTCCCCCTTATAAAAGGACACAACTTCTAACCAATTCTTCACACCTTCAAAGCATTTTGGTTCGGCCAAACCCTACCCAAATACTATCTCAACTTACCTAACTTAAACCTAGTGGTCTTATTTTGATCCTAAATCAAACCTATGGATCCCTTTGATCAAATCAAAAAGAGAACCCGAAGAAGAGGTAATGTTTTCACCACCCTCTTTCAAGTTCCTTTCTTATTCAACTTCTTCTTTCTTTGTTATTTATATTCTAAAATAAAAACTCTAGTATCTACTATATACTTTGATTTTATTATAAATATGTTACAACCATATTCAGTATTCTATCCATCCCTTTAATGAAATTTCACCATACGTGCGTACGTACGGCTTACAGTCTCCTAGTCGTGGTGTAATTATTATTCAATACATTATTATTTGGATGGGTATAAAAATGATGTGTATTTGATGAAAATAATGAATATAGAATTATAATGATTCTGTATATATGATATACCATCCAATTATATATTATTTTAATATCAAAAGAAGGATATTTTCACTCGTGCGTACGTATGGATTACCGTCTCCACGACGTAATGATTTTTTTTTCAAGTTCACCATTCATTGACGATTATAAAAATATATATTAATAATAAGTATGTAATATATGAAATAATAATTCTACTGGAGATATATATATATATATATATATAATAATAATAATTTATGTACATACATATATCTTATTCACTTACTTCCATTCAATACTATATGAAAACAGAAACATCATTTATGCGTACGTACGGACTACCGTCTCCATAAACGGTGTTTTCCATTTCATATATATGTCTATTATACATATTTATATTCTAAATATATATGATATATTTATCATTTTATTATATTCTGGAAGTATATAAATCATGATCTAAGTGATACAATCGAGAGTAACAAGTTAAAATACGTACAATAAAGAATGTGATTATTATCGAAATGTTAATTTAACATGAAAATTTTTATTAAATGGGTAGTATAAAGTCATAAATGAATAATTTATGATATCATAAATATTAATATGGTTCTGGTATAATTTAATAACATACTACTATCTTCATACAGGAGGTTAAACGTACCCTCGACTAAAGGAAAGTGCAAGATAAGGGGTTTTCATCTCACTCTTTATTACCATGAGATTCATGCCATATTGCCACTATTACCCTCTGTGTGGTATATATACTTCCTATAATTGTATTCTTCATGTAATTCACTTTAATTTATGTGTATTTACATATTCATTGTATGATACCTCTTTCATGGGTTGTATGTTTCGTATGTTACCAAATTGGTAAGGGTTAATTTCACAATCTCTTTATTATCTGAGGTTGTTTTTACGTAAGTATCTACTGGGACATATTTATTATCCATGTCCATGTTTTATGAAAGAGTTTTCAAAGGTATTATTTAAAGGTAATTTTTTACTAAAACATCATTTCAAATGTTTTAAATATTTATTCTTCTAAATCTTCCTCATTAATGACCATGTCTTCAAAATGGTTTTTAAGGATTTATTTATATGGACATGGATATTTTTAAAATGTTAATTCCTTTAAAAAGTTTCAAAGTGGTATGGGACGCTTTGATTTAAAAATGTATTTAAATGAATTCTTTTCTAAATTGTGTGACTTTTAAATGTTTTCATGAAAAAGGGGTGTTTCTCTCAAAGAGTTTTACAAATTATTTTCATCTATATCAAAATAATTTAATAGATTTTAAACTTGTTTTGAAGTGGATTTATCATGATACAAATATTCCATATTGTTTTGAAGTTTTTGTGGTATGTTTAAATGTGGATGTGTTATTTTTATACCATTCATGGTTTACAGGAAAGTATTGACATTTTGTATGCTAGTTTTAATACGAATGTTTGTGTTATTTTTAAACATTTTCATATGAGGAATGCATTGGACTTAGTAAGTGACTGGTGGAGCCCGCTATAGCTCCTCGATGCATCGGTAGGTCTCATGAGACAAACTAGTTTCTTGGCACGAGGCCTTGACAAAATCTTATTTGTAGTCTTGGCACGAGGCCTTGGATACGTGGTAATGATAGTCTGGAATTATGCATTCCATAATTATGAATGTGGTTATTGATATTTCATGTGATTATTCGACTAGTACAATATCTATGTGAATAAGTAAATGGAATTATTTCATTTCATTTTTCTACATTATGTTGATGTTCAAGTTTAAAAGGGTTTTGTTTTAGTTATACATTGCCTTAAATGTTTATTCTTATTTATAAAAGTTTCCGCTGTATTATTATCCTTACTAAGCATCTGAGCTCACCCCTTTCTATGTTTTATTTTTTCCAGGATTCCATGAAGTGTATTGTGATTGATATGTAGGGTTAAGACAATGGAATAATGGCATTCATAAAGGATTATTTATGTTTTTTTTATGTTATGAAGTGTAATGTAACATTCATGTATGTAGTCTAATTTCCAAAACTTCTAAACTGATCGCTCCTTCGGGACTTGATTCCTGGTAATCATGCCAATGTATTAAAATAATGCACCAACTCTGGGTGACTGGGGTCGAGGCATTATAGTTGGTATCAGAGAAAATTTAGCAATAACCTTGGTAACTAGATTTAGATAATCTCTAATTAGAGCACATAACCCTAATATAGACTTTGAGGATTAGTATATAAGAACTTCCAAGAATTTTGGTATTGTAGAGATTTTGTGAGTTTTCTGAGAAATACATCCCTTTCTGGATATGAGTAGGTAGAGGTGGCTCTGGAACAGATGTACCTAGGGCTAAAACACGAAAACACCACTTTGAGATAGACTTGAATGGGAACTGGTGCACAACAGAGGGCCTTAGTGCACTCTTGGTTACGACACTCTCAGGGGATATTCTTAGGATAATTCTCATTTTATTTATAAACCACTATGAAGGGTTTATGAGTATATATCTCCTAAGAAAACATTTTTGGGATTATGTAGTATATCCATAATCTGTTCAATTTACGTTAGGTATTTTACATTTTGGAATTATGAATTGTGATTCATAAACTGACCTAGTGTATGACATTGTATAGAAATGGCACCCAGTAGAAGGAATGAGAACTCCAGCAATACGCATGATCCAAAGAGTGAGAAGGATCATATCTTTCATGGTCTTAAGCCATAATTTAGAAGGGAAATAGTCCCCCATGTATTATCATCATATGAAGAAATATTATCATGTGTTATCTGAGTCCTATGGCTTTGAAGGGAATCCAGAGAAGAAAAGGATGGTAGAAAGAAATATGGATAAAGGGAATAAGGGAAAGAAGGATTTTCTATTATATGATAATAGTGGGAAGAAACACCCTGGTGCATGCCTAAAAGGAATGGGAGTCTTTTGCAAGTGTGGTGAAAAAGGACACCAAGCTCATGATTGTAAGGGAAATAATGTTGTTGACAACATTGAATGATATAATTTTAGAGAAATGGGGAATTATGCAAATAAATGTCCTAATCACCAAGGAAACTTACCTCAGAAAAGTCCAAGAGAACAAGGCCAAGCATATGATGTTACTATAGTTGAAGTTGAATAATTATTGTATTTGTGTTTTTGGATTCAAGAACTATATTCTGGTTATAAGATTAATGTGATATATATAAGGATTGTACTTCAGTACCATTTTATTGAGGACTTTAGATTATATGGTTCTAAGAAAAGTGACTTAATAGTAAGCTACACTTTTTGTAAAATACATGGTTTAAGGAAAGGTAATCCTTAATATGGTCCCGATAATGAGGTAGTAATTTTGGGATAATACATGATTGATTTGGATAAATTATATTGGATATCATTGAATACCTTGAAACTGATTAATGATTTTTATATCCCATCATTGTTGGAGTTTACCACATTTTTGGATAGAAGGAGTATATCCCGTATTCTATAATGAATAAAGGGGCATGAATGTAATTAATAAGGTTTTTTGGAAATTCAGGAAGTGTAGTGTTTTAAAAGAATACATGATGAAGGTGTTCACATGTTATTACATGGGAAAAAGGATATTCACTGTGTTTACCTTCCTTACAAATTTTGGACTGTGAGTTTGGAAAAAATTTATTTTGGATAACTCTAGTTTGAGATTATTTTTGATTTCCATAAAATGACAACCCGGAGGTTGGGCGACAACCCATCGCGACCGACAAGGTCGCGAGACTTGAACCAGCAACTGAAGGGTGACAAGGGTGTATCACCTACCACTGGCCCACGAGATGTCCTGTATTAAATAATGTAGTTTATTTTAAGAAGGACTAGTAGATGAATTATAAATTCATTTTTTAACCCCAGACGAATAGGATAAATAGAATATATTTTTAAGTTCTATTATCTTCTAGAGTGAAAGATGAGTTTGTGGTAGAAATTAGTTAAAGGATGAAACTCTACTTGTCAAGTATATATTTTTCTTCTCCTCTTATTCTATGTAGGAATTAATTAGTATACTTTATTTAAGGGATCTTAAAGCCAAAAATGTGTTATCCTAATACCTTATGTTTTTTTTGAGCCGATGGTATTTTAAATCATTATAGATTGATGAATTTAAGGACCTCAATTTTACACGTGTTTGTCATTGATAACCTCAATTACTCCCTATAAATATTTACATTTTTCCTCCAATTATATGTCTCTAATTTCCACCAATGTTCTCCTAATCGAGATCATAATTTGGTGGTGACCTTTCATTTCTCTTTTCTTTTTATTAAGACTAAATTTTATTAACTAAATTTCCGATGTGGGTTTTCCCACAAAGATATTTTCTATTTTCAATACTTATTTTCGAAGAAAAATATCAAATTGCGAGGTCACAATTTATTGAATGAGGGAATAATTTAACACCCCAAGATTTCATAGTGTGTTACTTCTTCAAAATAATTCAATAACTTGCACTACACGCAACACCGAGTTCAAGTGCACTATACCTTACCAAACAAGCCGTTCAAAAGAGGTTATGAATAGTATTAACTAAATTTTGAACTTTATATAATAATTATAATTTTAGAATCCATATTATGATTTTCTTAGACATAATGTAAGAACAAATTCATTTTTTTAAGATAAAAGTAGTATTTTAAAAAAAATGCACTTTTACCGACTTTTAATGGTGAACCTTTTTTTTAAATCCAATATTTTAAAATTTTATTCAATTTGACTAAATAAATTAATTCTTTATAATGGGGATATCAAACATTTACAATGTAACACCCCAAGCTTCCACGGTACACTTCTCTTTGAATAATACAGTAGCGTGTGGTGTACGCAACTTCGAGTTCTAACACACACCACAACCTATCAAACTAGCCGTTATGAATAGTAATACCTACTTTTTGAAATTTTATAAATTTTATCTTTAAAAATTAACTTCATTTTGGATTCAGAATATATAAATTATCATAGGGTAAAATTTTAGTACTTTTCAGATAACTTTTATATTTTGATGAATAGTGAAAATTGCTAAATTTTAATTAAAAACAACTGTTTTAATAAAAATAATTAATAGTGATAAATAATGAATTTTTGTGGTTTTAAAGTATATTTATAATATATTTTTAACATTTAATACAATTTTGGTCATTGGACATAATTTTATAATTAAACCGGACATACACAAGTGTCAATCTTTTGATATTTATTATATCTTAAAAACACGCTTTTTGTTTTTGAAAGTGGGAATTAATTTTAAATTAATTTCTTCCACTTCTATGTTAGGAATTTGGAAAAATGGATTCCATATTTTGAATCAGTATGTCCAAATTTTTTAAATAGGTAAATTTTATTTTTAGACATTTTGAATAGTGGTTAAAGGGTATGTCCGGTAAATGAGGGTAAACAATAATATTATAATAATAATAAATTACCCTAAAAAGTGTCCTAACCTTATTGGTGGATACATTTCCAACCGTGGGCATATTTGGGTCGATTTTGGGACACCATGGAGCCACATGTAGGTGATATGGACACTATATATTAATTAAGTTAAAGTAAATACAAATATGGCATAAGCTTATATCTTTTATGAAAACAATTTATACATAGGGTTACATATGATATATTTTCAATTATAAATATTCATTAGAAATATAAAAATATTTCCTACAAAATTTTATTTTATTTATGATTTTTAGACATTGAAAAGGTAAAAAATATATATGACATAATAATGATGCAGTATTTTCCTTATTAGTGAAAGAATCAAATGATTGGTATTATAAATGTTAAAATAAATATAATTTCAAAGTTTTAATGACATCAATGAATTTTATTGGTCAATAGGACATGATATTATTTCTTAAATTAATTTTTTTTGAATTAATAAGGTTTTTAAGACTTTAACAAAAATCAATTATTGAATAATGTTAAAATTGACATAAATAAGTTTTTAAAACAAATATTATATTATTAATTGATATTATATTCCTAAAAATATAAGGTTCGGAAAAAGGACTTATATCATGATTGTTGTATCATTAATGTACCACTTGGGGGTCTATTAGATGTATATAGTAATTTTATTAACTATATATTATAAAAATACAAAGTGACATGGTAAGTTTTAAACTAATTAAACAAGAGTTAAAACTAAAAGATAAGGTTAATATAATGACCAAAACCTATCTAAAATCTATTGGTTGAAAGGAGTTTGACCCATACCCACCTTATACTTTGAATAATCCACATTGGAGCCATTAGAAACTGAATATGAATTTATTATAAATTAATACTTCAAGTTTTTCCTGAAGACCCCTCCTCCCCCTGATAAAAAGACACAACTTCTAACCAATTCTTCACACCTTCAAAGCCTTTTGGTTCAGCTAAAACCTTCCCAAATAATCTATAAACTTCCCTCACTTCAACCTAGAGTCCTTAGTTGGATCATAAATCCAACCTAAGGATCCCTTTGATCAAATAAAATGGAAGATCCCGAAGAAGAGGTAATGTTTTCACCACCCTCTTTCAAGTTTCTTTCTTATTCAACATCTTCATTCTTCGTTAATTCTATTATAAATTAATAACTCCAGTATCTACTATATAATTTGATGTTATTATAAATATGGTACAACCATATTCATTATTCTATCCATCCCTTGAATGACATGTCACCATACGTGCGTATGTACGGCTTACTGTCTCCTAGTCGTGGTGTAATTATGATTCAATAATTTATTATTTGGACGGGTATAATAATGATGTGTATTTGATGAAAATAATGAATATAACATTATAAGTATTCTGTATATATGATATACCATCCAATTATATATTATTTTAATATCAAAATAATGATATTTTCGCTCGTGCGTACGTATGGATTACCATCTCCACGACGCGATGAGATTCATTTCCAAGTTCAATATTCCTCGACGATTATAAAAATATATATTACTAATAAGTATGTAATATATGACATAATAATGCTACTGGAGATATATATATATTTATTTATATTTATAAGTATTTATGTAATTAAAAATATCTTATTCACTTACTTCAGTTCAATACTATATGAAAACAGAACGACGTTTATGTGTACGTACGGACTACCGTCTCCATAAACGGTGTTTTCCATTTCATATATATGTCTATTATACATATTTATATTCTAAGTATATATGATATATTTATAATTTTTTTATATTCTAGAAGTATTTAAATCATGATCTAAGTGATACAATCAATAGTAACAAGTTAAAATCCGTAAGATAAAGAATGTGATTACTACCGAAATGTTAATTTAACATGAAAATTATTATTAAATGGGTAGTATAATGTCATAAATGAATCATGTATGATATCATAAATATTAATATGGTTCTGGTATAATTTAATAACATAATAAGATCTTCATACAAAAGTTTAAACGTACCCTCGACTAAAGGAAAGTGCAAGGTAAGGGGTTTTCATCTTACTCCTTATTCCTGTGAGATTCATGCCATATTTCCACTATTACCTTTTGTGTGGTATATGTACTACCCATAATTTTATTCTTCATGTAATACACTTTAATTTATTTTTATTTACATATTCATTGTATGATACCTCTTTCATGGGTTGTATGTTTCGTAAGTTACCAAATTGGTAAGGGTTAATTTCACAATCTCTTTATTATCCGAGGTTGTTTTCACATAAGTATCTACTGGGACATATTTATTATCCATGTCCATGCTTTATGAAAGAGTTTTCAAAGGGGTTATTTTAAAGGAATTTTTTACTAAAGCATCATTTCAAATGTTTTAAATATTTATTCTTATAAATCTTTCTCATTAATGTCCATGTCTTCAAAATGGTTTTTAAGGATTTATTTATATGGACATGAATGTTTTTAAAATGTTAATTCTTTTCAAAAGTTTCAAAGTGGTATGGGACACTTTGATTCAAAAATGTCTTTTAATGACTTCTTTTCTAAATTTTGTGACTTTTAAATGTTTTCATGAAAAAGGGGTATTTCTCTCAAAGAGTTTTACAAATCATTTTCATCTATGTCAAAATACTTTAATGGATTTTAAACTTGTTTGGAAGTTGATTTATCATGATAAAAATCTTCCATATTGTGTTGAAGGTTTTGTAATATGTTCGACTTTGGATGTGTTATTTTTATACTATTCATGGTTTATGGGAAAGTATTGACATTTCGTATGCTAGTTTTAATACGAATGTTTATGTTATGTTTAAACCTTTTCATATAAGGAATTAATTGGACTTAGTAAGTGAATGGTGGATCCCGCTATAGCTCCTCGATGCATCGGTAGGTATCATGAGACAACCTAGTGTCTTGGCACAAGGATTTGAAAAAAATATTATTTGTAGTCTTGGCACGAGGCCTTGGCTACGTGGTTATGATAGTTCGGCATTATGCATTCCATAATTATGAAAGTGGTTATTGATATTTCATGTGATTATTCAACTAGTAGAATATTCATGTGAATAAGTAAATGGAATTATTTCATTTCATTTTATCCATATTATTCTAAAGTTCAAGTTTAAAAGTCTTTTGTTTTAGTTATAGATTGTCTTAAATGATTGTGCTTATTTATGAAAGTTTCTACTGTATTATTATCCTTACGGAGCATCTGAGCTCACCCCTTTATATGTTTTATTTATCCGAGGATTCTAAGAAGTGTATTGTGATTGATATGCAGGGTTAAGAGAAGGGAATAATGGCGTTCATAAAGGATTATTTATGTTGTTTTGTATGTTATGAATTGTAATGTAACATTCACGTATGTAATATATTTTCCAAGACTACTAAACAAATCGGTCCTTCGGGACTTGATTCCTTGTAATCATGCCAATGTATTAAAATAATGCACCAACTCTGGGTAACTAGGGTCGGGGCATTATAGTTGGTATCAGAGGAAGTTTAGCAATAACCTTGGAAACTAGATTTAAATAAACTCTGATTAGAGCACATAGCCCTAAGATTGACTTTGAGGATTAGTATAGAAGAACTTCCTATAATTTTGGTATTGTATAGATTTTGTGAGTTTTCCGAGAAATACATCCCTGTCTGGATATGAGCAGGTAGAGGCAGCTCTAGCACAAATGTACATAGGGGTAAAACTTGAAAACATAGCTTTGAGCTAGACTCGAACGGGAAATGGTGCACGACAACGGGCCTTGCTGCACTCTTGGTTACGACACTCCAGGGGGATATACTTAGGATAAGTCTCATTTTCTTTACAAACCACTATGAAGGGTTTATGAGTATATATCTCCTCAAGAAAACATTTCTGTGATTATGGTTTATATCCATAAAATTTTCAGTTTACGTTAGGTATTTTACAAGTTTGGAATTATGAATTGGGATTCATAAAATGACCTAGTGTATGCCATTGTATAGAAATGGTTCCCAGTAGAAGAAATGAGAACTCCAACAATACGCATGATCCAAAGAGTAAGAAGGATCATATCTTTCATGGTCTTAAGCCAGAATTTAGAAGGGAAATAGTCTCCCAGGTATTATCATCATATGAAGAAATAGTATCATGTGTTCTCTGAGTCCTACGGCTTTGAAGGGAATCCAGAGAAGAAAATGATGGTAGAAAGAAATATGGATAAAGGTAATAACGGAAAGAAGGATTTTCCATTATGTGATAATTGTGGGAAGAAACACCCTGGTACTTGCCTAAAAGGAATGGGAGTCTTTTAAAAGTGTGGTGAAAAAGGACCTCAAGATCATGATTGCAAGGGAAAGAAAGTTGTTGACAACATTGAATTCTATAATTGTAGAGAAATGGGGAATTATGCAAATGAATGTCCTAAGAACCAAGGAAACTTACCTCAGAAAAGGTCAAGAGAACAAGACCAAGCTTATGTTGTTACTACAGTTGAAGTTGAATAATTATTGTATTTGTGTTTTTGGATTCAATAATTATATTCTGGTTAAAAGAATAATGTGATATATATAAGGATTGTACTGCAGTACTGTTTTATTGATGACTTGAGATTATATGGTTCTAATAAAAGTGACTTAAAAATAAACAACACTTTTTTGTAAAATAAATGGTTTAAGGAAAGGTAATCCTTAATATGGTCTCGATAATGAGGTAGTAATTTTGCAATAATACATGATTGATTTGGATAAATTATATTGAATATCATCGAATACCTTGAAACTGATTAATGATTTTTATATCCCATCAGTGTTGGAGTTTACAACATTTTTGGATAGAAGGAGTATATCTATTATTCTATAAGGAATAAAGGAGCATGAATGTAATTAATAAGGTTTTGTGGTAATTCAGGATGTGTTGTGTTTTAAAAGAATACATGACGAAAGTGTTCACATGTTATTATGTGGGAAAAAGGATCTTCATTGTGTTTACCTTCCTTACATATTTTGGACTATGAGTTTGGACAAAATTATTTTGGATAACTCTTTTTTGAGATTATTTTTGATTTCCATAAAAGGACAACTCGTAGATCGGGCGGCAACCTGTCGCGATGGATAAGGCCGCAAGACTTGAACCCACAACTGAAGGGTGACAAGGGTGTATCACCTACCACTGGCCCACGAGATGTCCTGGATTAAATAATATAGTTTATTTTAAGAATGTCTAGTAGATGAATTATAAATTAATTTTTTTAACCCCAAACGAAAAGGATAAATAGAATATTTTATAGGTTCTATTATCTTTTAGAGTGAAAGATGAGTTTGTGGTAGAAATTAGTTAATGGATGGAACTCTACTTGTCAAGTATATATTTTTCTTCTCCTCTTATTCTATAAAGAAATTAATTATTATACTTTATTGAAGGGATCTTCAAACAAAAAATGTGTTATCCTAATACCTTATGTTTTGTTGAACCGATGGTATTTTAAATCATCATAGAATGATGAATTTAATGACCTCAATTTTACACGTGTTTGTGATTGATGACCTCAATCACTACCTATAAATATTTACGTTTTTCCTCCAATTATATGTCTGTAATTTCCACCAATTTTTTCTTAATCGAGATCATAATTTGGTGGTGAGCCTTTCATTTCTCTTTTCCTCTTATTAAGACTAAATTTTATTAACCAAATTTCCGATGTGGGTTTTCCCACAAAAATATTTTCTATTTTCAACCTTTATTTTCGATGAACAATATCAAATTGTGAGGACAAAATTTATGGAATGAGGGAATAATGTAACACCCCAAGATTTCATAGTGTGTTACTTCTTCAAAATAATTCAATAACTTTCACTACACGCAACACCGAGTTCAAATGCACTATGACTTACCAAACAAGTCGTTCAAAAGAGGTTATGAATAGTATTAACTAAATTTTGAACTTTATATAATCCTTATAACTTTATAATCCATATTATGGTTTTCTTAGACATAATGTAAGAACAAATTTATTTTTTTCAGATAAAAGAAGTATTTTTTTTAAAAATGCACTTTTACAGACTTTTAATGGTGAACCTTTTTTTTAAATCCAATATTTTAAAATTTTATTTAATTTGACTAAATAAATTAATTATTTATAACGGGTACATAAAAATTTACAATGTAACACCCCAAGCTTCAATGGTACGCTTCGCTTTGAATAATACAGTATCATGTGTTGTACGAAACTTCAAGTTCTAACACACACCACAACCAATCAAACTAGCCGTTATGAATAGTAATACCTACTTTTTGAAATTTTATAAATTTTATCTTTCAAAATGGAATTTATTTTTGGATTCGGAATATCGAAATTATCTTAGGGAAAAATTTTGGTACTTTTTGGATAACTTTTATATTTTGATGAATAATGAAAATTGATAAATTTTAATTAAAAACAACTTTTTTAATCAAAATAATTAATAGTGATAAATTATTAATTTGAGTGGTTTTAAAGTATATTTAGAATATATTTTTACCATTTAATACGATGTTGGTCATTGGACATAATTTCACAATTAAACCGGACATAAACAAGTGTCAATCTTTTGATAGTTATTTTATCTTAAAAACACGCTTTTTGTTTTGACAGCGGGAATTAATTTTAAATTAATTTCTACCACTTTTGTGTTTCGAATTTTTAAAAATGGATTCCATGTTTGGAATCAGGATTTCCAAATTGTGTAAATAGGTAACTTTTATTTTTAGACATTTTGAATAATGGTTAAAGGGTAAGTCCGGTAAATAAGGGTAAAAAATAATATTATAATAATAATAAATTACCCTAAAACGTGTTCTAAACTTATTGGTGGATACATTTCCGACCATAGACATCTTTGGGTCAATTTTGGGACCCCATGGAGCCACTTGTAGGTGATAGGGAATCTTTATATTAATTAAGTTAAAGTAAATACAAAAATGACATAACCTTATATCTTTTAGCAAAACAATTTTTACATATGGTTATATATTTTATATTTTAGATTATAAATATTCATTAGAAAGATAAAAATATTTCCTACATAATGGTATTTTATTTATGATTTTTAGACATTGAAAAAGTAAAAAATATAAATGACACAAGAATGATGCAGTATTTTCCTTATTAATGAAAGAATCAAATGATTGGTATTTTAATTGTTAAAATAAATATAATTTGAAAGTTTTGATGACATACATGAATTTTATTGGTTGATATTACATGATAGTATTGATTAAATTAATTTTGTTATAATTAATAAAGTGTTTAAGACTTTAACAAAAATCAATTATTGAATAGTGTTAAAATTGACATAAATAAGTTTTTAAAACAAATATTATATTATTAATTGATATTATATTCTTAAAATTCTAAGGTTCTGCAAAAGTACTTATATAATGATAGGTGTATAATTAATGGACTACATGGGGGTCTATTGGATGTATATATTAATTTTATTAACTATAAATTATAAAAATACAAAGTGACATGGTAAGTGTTAAACAAATTAACCAAGAGTTAAAACTAAAAGATAAGGTTAATATAATGACCCAAACCTATCTAGAATATATTGGTTGAAAGGATTTATACCCATACCCACCTTATACCTTGATTAATCCACTTTCTATCCATTATAAACCGAATATTAATTTATTATAAATTAATACTTTAAGTTTTTTCTAAAGAGCCCCTCCTCCCCCTTATAAAAAGACACAACTTCTAACCAATTATTCACACCTTAAAAGCCTTTTGGTTCGGCCAAACCCTACCCAAATATTCTCTAAACTTCCATCACTTCAACCTAGAGGCATTAGTTTGATCATAAATCCAACTTAAGGAGCCCTTTGATCAAATCAAAAGGAAGATCCCGAAGAAGAGGTAATGTTTTCACCACCCTCTTTCAAGTTCCTTTCTTCTTCAACTTCTTCTTTCTTTGTTATTTATATTATAAAATAATAACTCTAGTATCTCCTATATATTGTGATGTTATTATAAAAATGGTACAACCATATTCAGTAGTATATCCATCCCTTGAATGACATGTCACCATACGTGCGTACGTACGGCTTACCGTCTCCACGTCGTGGTGTAATTATTATTCAATACATTATTATTTGGATTGGTATAATAATGATGTGTATTTGATGAAAATAATGAATATAACATTATAAGGATTATGTATAAATGATATACCATCTAATTATATATTATTTTAATATCAAAAGAATGATATTTTCGCTCATGCGTACGTACGGATTACCGTCTCCACAACGCGATGAGATTCATTTCCAAGTTCACCATTCATCGACGATTATAAAAATATATATTACTAATAAGTATGTAATTTCTGACATAATAATTCTACTGGAGATATATATATATATATATATATATATATATATATATATATATAATTATTTATATACTTACATATATCTTATTCACTTACTTCTGTTCAATACTATATGAAAACAGAAACAACGTCTATGCGTACGTACAGACTACCGTCTCCATAAACGGTGTTTTCCATTTCATATATATGTCTATTATAAATATTTATATTCTAAATATATATGATATATTTATCATTTTTTATATATTCTGAAAGTACTTAAATCATGATCTAAGTGATATAATCAAGATTAACAAGTTAAAATACGTACGATAAAGAACGTGATTATTACCGAAATGTTTATTTAACATAGAAATTATTATTAAATGGGTAGTATAAATTCATAAATGAATCATGTATGATATCATAAATATTAATATGGTTATTTTATAATTTAATAACATACTACGATATTCATACAGGAGGTTAAACGTACCCTCGACTAAAACAAAGTGCAAGGTAAGGGGTTTTCATCTCACTCCTTATTCCCGTGAGATTCATGCCATATTTCCACTATTACATTTTGCGTGGTATATGTACAGAACATAATAGTATTCTTCATGTAATACACTTTAATTTATGTGTATTTACATATTCATTTTATGATACCTATTTCATGGGTTGTATGTTTCATAAGTTACCAAATTGGTAAGGGTTAATTTCACAATATCTTTATTATCTGAGGTTGTTTTTATGTAAGTATCTAATGGGACATATTTATTATCCATGTCCATGTTTTATGAAAGAGTTTTCAAAGGGATTCATTAAAGGAAATTTTTTACTAAAACATCATTTCAAATGTTTTAAATATTTATTCTTCTAAATCTTTCTCATTAATGTCCATGTCTTCAAAGTGGTTTTTAAGGATTTATTTATATGGACATGAATGTTTATAAAATGTTAATTCCTTTCAAAAGTTTCAAAGTGGTATGGGACACTTTGATTCAAAAATTTCTTTAAATGAATTCTTTTTTAAATTTTGTGACTTTTAAATTTTTTCATGAAAAAAGGGTATTTCTCTCAAAGAGTTTTACAAATAGTTTTCATCTATGTCAAAATACATTAATGGATTTTAAACCTGTTTTGAAGTTGATTTATCATGATACAAATCTTCCATATTGTGTTGAAGGTTTTGTGATATTTTTGACTGTGGATGAGTTATTTTTCTACCATTCATGTTTTATGGGAAAGTATTGACATTTCGTATGCTAGTTTTAATACGAATGTTTATGTTATATTTAAACCTTTTCATATGAGGATTGCATTGGACTTAGTAAGTGACGGGTGGAGCCCGCTATAGCTCTCCGATGTATCGGTAGGTCTCATGAAACAAACTAGTGTCTTGGCATGAGGCCTTGACAAAATCTTATTTTTAGTCTTGGTACGAGGCCTTGGATACGTGGTTATGATAGTCTGGCATTATTCTTTCCATAATTATGAATGTGGTTATTGATATTTCATGTGATTATTCGACTAGTAGAATATCCATGTGAATAAGTAAATGTAATTATTTCATTTTATTTTTTACATATTATGCTGAAGTTCAACTTTAAAAGGATTTTTTTTTAGTTATACATTGCATTAAATGTTTATGCTTATTTATGAAAGTTTCTGTTGTATTATTATCCTTACTGAGCATCTGAGCTCACCCCTTTCTATGTTTTATTTTTTCCAGGATTCCAAGAAGTGTATTGTGATTGATATGCAGGGTTAAGACAAGGGAATAATGGCGTTCATAGAGGATTATTTTTTTTGTATGTTATGAAGTGTAATGTAACATTCATGTATGTAATCTATTTTCCAAGACTGCTAAACTGATCGGTCCTTCGGGACTTAATTCCTTGTAATCATTCCAATGTATTCAAATAATGCATCGACTCTAGGTAACTGGGGTCGGGGAGTTACAACTGACATTTCCAAATCTTTCCTTACACAATAGGTGTACACTCCTTTAACATTTGATTTTACACCGGACTCACACTCCCACAAGTATTTTGTCATCATGAAAAAGATAATCATTCTATATAGAATGTTAATCTCATTATGGCTAGAGATCCATTTGAACTCACCATGAAAACAAGTATCCCCATGTGAAATTATATATCTAAGCCCATGCTAACCATTTTTGAATTCTCCCTTATGATCGTTCTCCTTCTGCATGGAAGGAAACAATTCTTCCAACCAACATAACACTCCCCACCTTAGGAGTGTCCTTGTCATCATTTTATTGAGAATCAAAAACATTCAATTGCACACATTCTATCACAACCAAACCTAGTTCCTAGAAATGTAAAAATTGCTTCTAGTAAGCATAACATAATAAGAGGGCAAAACCAGTCACTCCTAAGCACACTAGGTTTGATTCAATATTAGATTTCCATGTGTTTGTATTATAAATCCTAGCCTACATACATCATCAACATCATTCTAAAGGGACATAACTAATCCACATTATACATGAATCAATAAACTATACATTTTATAACACTATTTATATCCAATTAAACAAAACAACTTCTAATTTTTATTTCAAAGGTACAATGCTCATAACTATATCACATCACCAATGTCACTCTACCCGGAAGATGACCTATAAACATAGCCTTCAAGGAACCATGAACCTTCATCCAAGTGTTTGGGAAACTATATGGTTTTATGAATTAGGTGACCTTTTCTCCTGATCAAAAAAATAGTTAATAAATATCATTTAAATTGATGGTAATTTTGCATAAAAATTTGTGACACTCTGGCAATATGACAACATATTTGACGCTATGAGTTCCAGTTATGAAATATCCCACTAAATGATGAAGAAGGTCACATAGACTGAAAAGAAGATAACCATGATCTAGGAATGATTAACCTACTAAAATGGATCATTAAATGATTCTCACACCTTTAATAAGGCCCTACATTCTGAAAAATCATCCATTTTCTCAAGGTTGTCACTTTATTTGTAAGATCCCTACTAGGGACAAAAAACACCGAAATAGTACCTCTCAATTGAAAACTCAATGTAAGAATTCATCATAGATGTAAGGTTGTAAGGAACTACCATAACAAAAATATATTCTTAATTACACAAGGCATCAAACCAAAACAAGGTCATTCCTGAAAAGAGACACTTGGCCTTACCACCCAACCCTTAGGTTTAAGCACAAAAAATAATAATATAACTGTGGTTTTGACAAACACTCAAATTCCCGCTCAATTTTTTTAAGCCCAACCCTTAAATGATGATTCATGAAATAAATTCCAATACAAGGATTCATTTTTATTCATTTAAACTATTCTATTTCAGCATTCAAAATTCTAACATATAAGGAAAATCAAGTATCAGTTTAATAAAATACACGAAGTGCTTTATTTAGTTTATATGACAAACCATTTCAGGCTACTTATTTTATAATTTCCATTTTCACCATTTATTTTAATCTAGAGTTTTCAAGAGTATCATGGTTAAATAAATTCCCAATTTATAATCTATAGAGTAAAAAAAATTAGTTTGTAATTGGAATTTAAATAAATTGAAGCCTCAAAATAATAAATCGCGTAAATAGATAACAAGGATTTTATTAACTAAAGTGGATGATCAAGTAAAATTCAAACATATGTTTATATTTAAAACCATATAATAAGCTAAAGACTCTTTAAATAACTATACCATCAATATAATCATACCCCCATGGGGTTATGTGTCCAAGAATAAAAAGATTAAGGTTACCTATGATGGTCTCTTCATGAAAATCTAGGTTCAATAAAATTCATCCCATCATAATTTTTTTTTGTTAAATTTCAAGACACCCTAAGTGGGTATAATTCATAAATAGTATTCCAAACCAACCAAATCGGGTCTATATGGCCATAAGGATTTAGTCAGGTTTATCATACCCTCAAAAGGGGTCATCTTACCACCACATTCCCTAACTGACCTACTTGGGTATAGTAGTGTATTTTGGAATTTAGTTAAATGAGTCTTGAGGCCCAAAATATAGAAGTGAAAGAATTTATAATTTTAATTTATCACACATTTAACTAGAAATAATAAGTATTTGTTTCAATTTATCAAAACATATTTAACTTATTTACAATTTATGTTCCCAATAGGTTAATTCTTTACCCATTATTTTTAATCAAATATTTAAAATATCTTACTCCACATAATTATCCAATTAGACGAATCACCATTCCAAAATTATATAGGTACATGCATTTGTTAATTATAATCTACATTCATGTAACCAGAACTAGATTATCACTTTTTGATTAAAAAAATATATATATGATGGTTTGATTATATGGGTCACCATTCCAAATTTATAAGGGCCAATAATCCTTATAAGTTGAAAATGTTGGTATCTATTTAATCTTAACTGTCAATGATTCAACCCTGGAAACCAATGTTCCATGACTCAAACATTAAATAATCGGTTGATTTAATAGAATTATACCATCATGATATATGGGGAAACACTATTTAGGTTGATTAATACACTTTATTTAATTAACCTTATATAAAAATTATCACTAGGGATGATATAAATAGTAATAGATATAGGAAATCATGGATGAAATCACCCAAACATGGTGTAAAAATAAACAAGGAACATAATCACAGAATCATGACATATAAAAAGCATGTTGTATAACAATGGAAATGCAATATACAATGCATCTGACATGGAAAGGTATTTGCATGACTTGTGAATCTCAACATGCCTAGAATTATGCATGTATTAATACATAATTTCTATAGTGGATAAAGGGTAAAAAATAAATCCAAAAATAAATAATCAAAGAAATTATGAAAATCAGTCAATGTAAAATAATAATCAACTGTAATAATAAAATTAGGAACAACAATCACATTTCCTAGTAACTTGATCTTTCCATCATGAATCTGTTTCCCAAACCTAGACAAGACCTTTTAACCAAGTGAAAACACATTAATAATATCCTTTAAACCATCCTAATATTATGTAAAAAGTGAAATAAACACCTTTGATACTATTATTAACATCCCAACCCAGGCCGCACTAAAATGGTTCCCTTAGTTGGTCGATCACTAGGACTCAAGTGCCCCCCCCCCCCCAATATGCCAGAGGCTACTGACTAGAAACTAGGTTACAAAGGTGGTAAAATTTAGAGAATATAACCTATGGATTAGTAAAAAATAATGAAAAAGAAATAAACATAATGTAATCATAATAAAATGATTACTCAAAATCAATAATGACTGAATAATGATCATGATTGTACATGCTCCGACATAAAATAAAGGCAGGTAATTACAGTAAATAGAAATATAGAAAAGGAAATAAATATATCAAATACATTGTAGCTATATCTAATATGATCATGATAACTAACTCAACCCTATGCTCATTTTCTCTATCCTAGCGCAGTAGGCTAACAGTAAGCAAGCACAATCTAAGATCCTGATCTTGCAACCATGAGATCTATTCAGGTACCCTAGTGCAATGGATGACCGAACAGGGTGCAAGATATACTAAGTGGGCCACCACCAACGATGTCTAATTCATAATACAGTATGTGAATATAAGATAATGTAGTTTTTAGGTATATCAAAAGTAAATTAGTGTTGCAATTATAAATGTACACAAGTCAGGCTCAGGTTTTGTAAGGACACATGGCCAACTATACCTAGTTCATTCAAAGTCATCATCTCTGAACATTTCACCCTATAATATATATATATATATATATCCATATATGTAGATACAAAGTACTAGTTTGGACCCAAGGTGTAACTATGGTGTCCCTATATAATCATAAGAGGGTCATATTTTGTAATGGATCTCATTCCCTTAATAACTAAATGAATAAATAAGGATATTCCATCCAACCATCTCAGGGGGATATTTATAATAATTAAATAGTTTCTTATAAATAATGGGTCATAAGACAAATATCTAAAATTGGGATATGAAAGTCATGTTCATCATCCTACTCATGGATGTGACTTCCATGCTCAACATCTTAATTTAGGGGCTAAGAAATGTTAAGACTAACTAACCAAGTGTTTTGAGAAATCATGATCATCATTCTAGACCTTGGGTTTTGAGACATCATGATCAATTACCCCAATTAAGGTCCCTCAAATCATAATAAAAAATGTATAGTAATCCAGTTTTCCCAATGCGCCCTTAGCCTAATGTTCCATAAAGAGAAAATCGACATTGCTCAACGCGTAGTGGATTTTGTTTAGTATAATCCATTTGAAAATTTTAAAATGCAGGTCATAAGACCATCCATTCCATAATAAATTAAAATTATACCAATATTCCATTTTATATATAAGTCACATGAGGGCCATTACATTCAACAATTACTATAAATTCCATGGAAAGAACCCATCCCAACCAAGAAAACACTGAGTACATCATGAATCAAATAAAATTTTGATTTATAAGACATCACACCTCAAAAGGTGGTTTTATTAGGAAAAATGATATTTCCATCAAACAATTCACTTAATTTAATTTTCAAATCTCATTAAAGTGGAATAATTTAATACAAAAAAACTATGGAAATTACAATGCAAGATGAACATGGGTAGTTATTATAAGAACCACCATTTAATTAAGACACACCAAGTGCGGCTTAGTCATAATTTGAACCATTATTATTATTTTATTTTTCTTACCCACCCTAATGGGTGGTTCGGGTTGAGTTCATAACCTTGAGACATATCAAGGGGGTCTAATACATAATACATGGTGGTGTGAGCATTTAACTTAAGGAATTTTTTATTTTAAAACTGACAACAAAAAATCATGGAATGAAAAATAATAGATATATCATATAAATGGAATGAATTTAAGGTAAATTCATATAGTCCACCTACCTCATGCTTAGTATTTTCCACTCATCCAACATCGAGATTTGATTTGAGCCAGAATGGAGGAAATTAAAAGAATTATCAAATGTCTTGAATATAGGGAAAAAGAGATCACATAGATTTATCACTCTGTATGAGGTGATAAATTAAGAAGAGAAGAATAAGCAGTCAAGAGTTATCAATACTGTTTTAACACACATGAGTGCTTGATTCATAGGTAGTATAAGGAAGATCTCCCAAGTACAATAAGGAGTGGAAGGGATCTTGAGGTACCACCCTACTACATGTGAATGAGGTGAAAAGAGAGAGTGAGGAAAATAAATAGGGATAATGGTAAATGGCCTTTTTTAGACATTTTTAATGAGTTATAAGGTTTTCCCATGTGGTTTGGAAAACTGTGCGCCGACTGTGCATCCTCCACCAGCTAGGATCCACACCCAACATGATTATCTTGCACACATTGACTGAATCATGATTTTAATCCATGCATAGCTACTGGTTGTGTGTCACTAAGGGTGCAAGATAGGTGCACAATTTGGGATAACTATGTGCAATATATGTGGGTTATCTATGTTACCCCCACTACACATATTTCACAGTCATGTGCCCTGGTGTACGTGGTTAGAACAGACCATGCATGTAATCCCCCTATATAACACTGTCTCACATGAAAAAAAGTTAGTTATTGGGCCCCAAGCATGTGTCCCTATACGCTAGAGGTTGTAGACTAGTAGTGAGGGTGTGATATGTATAGTGGGGAGATTATACCCCATGGATGAAAATGATACAAGTGAGTGTAAAAGAGAAATATAAATAAAATAAAAATATCCGAGTGTTGTAATAAAAAAATAATATGATACTGTTGGAGTCCTATAATAAATACAACTAAATAATCTATTAAATAATAATGGAATAATGAAATGAAATTATGTAATGTAAATAAATTTCATGGTATATGAAACAAAAGTAAAAGACTAGAAGACTCCAATAAAGACAAAAAAAGTCCTCAATTGTGAACACCATGTCAGTCCCATCTCCAAACTCCATCCCATACAGCTAGGAAACAATCAATAGTAAGGACCTTCTCCCTTTCTCAAACCTATATCCATATAATCTACTCGGGTTCCAAATGGAATCCTGAATATCATGTGTGAATACCTCAGTAGGTTGACACCAATGTGTCTAAACTTAACCAGTCTTATAATAAGTCCGTGAAATAAAGAAAAAACAAGTGTATTAATTAATTAAACAATTAAATTAATACAAGATCAACTGACTTCAGCACAATGCTAAAATATCTCTGAGAATTTCTCAAAATCATGCTAACCATAACTATATATCCATGGGATAACATAACAATCATTAATTCTATTCTAGAACTTCTATGATCATGTATTACGACCATGAAAACCATAACCACCAAAGAATATAAAGTGCAAAAAATCTGGGTCAAACATTATACATAATCATTTCATCAATAAATCATGTCTAAACTCGTTATATCATTATTTCAACATCCAATCAGGGCTATGCCCGGTATAACATCATTTTAGTATCTAATCATGGTCGATCCTGGTATATTGATATTTTAGCACACAATCAGGGTCGATATGTCTAACATGAATTATATTATGTAAATTTTCATTCATATAATATGGTTTTCAAGGTAACAAAATTCATTGAATTCAGTTTATTCTAAAAAATATATTTATTCAAATAATATATTTCATCTTGTTATATGGGCTTATTTTAAAATTAAATTCTGTCACATATATATATTAAATCTAATTAAATAATTTAGATATTTCAAAGAATCATATAAAAATATTTTTATAATATAAATTTTCATCATAATAAATAGTATGTTGGGTAAAATTTTATTATTGTAGGAAAAAGATGATGGGTTAACAAGAGTGGTAAAAATAAATATATATGTACTAAAATAACCTAAAAATTTCAAATCCTATTTTTGAATGCAATATTACCTTACATAATCACACCAACTTAATTTAACCAAATTAGATCTACATTTCCATGAACATTAATTTATATTTTATTAAATAAGAAAATTATTATATGTGCACCACCCCATTGAATAAAAATGAGATCCTCCTCCCATAACATATTCACACCTTCTTCAACAACATATATTATAAAAACCCATTAAAAAATATTATATCAAATTCCCCTTCCACACAGTTATGGTGATGGTCTTCAAAATTGAAAAACCTAAGGGTACTTAAAGAGTGATCCAAATTAGGCTTCTTAAAGAAGAGGTAATAAAATTAACTGTCCCTTTTATATTTCTTTATTCTTATACAAAATACATATTTTAATAATCAATAATATTTTAAATATACATAAATATGATTTTCATAATTAAATGTTACTATATTAATATAATAACTATTTTATACATATCATCCATTAAAATGTGAAATGATAAAGTCATCATTCATATGTATAGACTATCATCTTCATAACATATATAGTGTTTCATCATCAACATGCATGTCTGCTTATGAGAAATGATTTTTTGAATAAAAATTATATTCATGATATAATTTTGATTCATGATTGATAGGATATTTACACTCCATAGTGAAAATTTTATGAAATTTATGGTATCTATTTTATAAATATTCAATTCCTGATTGTTCCCATTATTTTTGGTTATTTTCATAAATTTAATGGGTTGTTTTAAATAATCCCAGCTAGAAGAAATTCTATGGTTTGTCTAGTAAATAGTGAACTATGTTGAGTATTAGCTTCTGGGGGAACATGGGTACAATGTGGTTTGGTTAAACTATGATAATTTATTGAGGTAAATGTGTATCTTGAATCTGTTCCATTTCTATGATTTGATAATTATTTGAAAAACCACGTGATAGGTAGTTTAGGGAAGCTGATGGGGTAGATCATGTGACAATATTTTTGCATGTTTTACTAAACCTTGAAGCCTAACCACTATGAACTAATTATGTGATATGAAATTTAGATTTAAAATATGATTTCTTAACTTGATCCCGCATTTTCTACCTTTTTATTAGTCAATGATACATAGGAATTCCCAAAGTAGGTTTTAGGGATTAATTACCACTGTGAGACTAAATTTTTTTATTATATGGGAGGTAGATCTTTGATTTCTAGGGTATCTATCTATTATTATCCAATTTTTCATCCTTCTTCTAGATACTCCATATTCTCATTCAATGGAACATTATTTCTAGGGAACCAACGCATGGTATACATGTTTTGGGTGTATAATGAATAGAATTAATGTATATACATCAATGGAGAGGGAAATCAAAATCCGATTTGTATAGATGAAAATAGTATCCTCGTGTTATTTATCATTATGGAAAATGGTTTTATAATTTTAATTTCTACTTTGAACTAGTAATTCTTGTTGTTGTTTGAATAGTTTTATAAATATTTTTTTACATGTTTTGTTTAAAGAAATTGCTTTGAATGAATAAAATGATTTCAAAACACAATTTTCAATAGAAAAATTGAAGAATGAAAATTAAATGTATTTTGGTAAAAAAATTATTCTTCCTTTGAATGTGATCATTTAATTATTGTGGTTTATGTGATTCCTAATAGAAATATCAGTATTATGGTGCATGTATGATAGGGTATATAGAAGGTAAGGATAGGAAACAAATAATATGAAATATTAAGAACTAATTTGAAATGGATTTACTATTAATGCAATATGAATACATTGGTACTCACAATGTGGTGTCAACTAACACATATTGTTACCCTTCTTATTCCCCAAGTTGATCGTGCTATGGGGTTTTCACAATAATTAAGATTTAATTTCCCATTGGGGCATGATGATCCTAGATAACCTATAACTAATATACCTTTAGAATTACCACCTTATTATTATGTTATAAAACGCTTCATGATCAGTTCCTCTCAGATTATTTTTCTTCCAAATTACATTAAATAAAATATTTAAATGTATTACAACCAACAAAATATTTTAATAAAATATATTCTTAAATATTATTTTTAATTAGATAATAAAAAGTTTTTTATGTATATTTTTATAAATATTTTCCAAAAATGTTTTTTTATTAATTCATTTAATTTAAATATTAATTTATTTATTTTGTAATGACTATTTGTAGAACATATAATGAAATTCTATTGAGCCTTTATTTCATATATTTGATGTATAAAAAATGGTATATGTATTCATTATATAGAGAGATTCAGGGAAAACCAAGAAACCATTTGAAGGTGTTGAGATTATAGGTTGTATTTTATTAGGATTTATATTGTTTATTGATTCCACATGGTAATGACTCTTGCATGTTTTCTATGTATTTATTTTTTATTTACTGAAACGTTTGACAATCGTTTTGGTCCTTTTATTGTGTTTTTTGTTGCGAACTTTCTTTAAACCTTGATATATAATTTTTTTGATGGATTTATTATATTATATTCAGTGGCATAAATTTTTCCCCAATGTAAATTTTATGGATCTAGTTCTTATCTTTATCGTATATGAATTGGGAATACATTTTGGGCCTTGTTTCATATAATCAAAGCTTCCAATAAGATTGGTTGAACATAGTGGGATCCTAAAATTGGTTTTAGAGATAGGATAAATTCATTACCATTCAATGTGAACATGTTTGGGTTGTCTTTATTTAGTGTAGATAGTATAATTTCAGGATTAAACATGTAGTTTGTGGGAATGTTCCTAAACCATATTTTTTGTAAAAATTCACAAGATACCAATGGTTTTTTGGAATGTCTTGATGAGTTTTTATTTCACCTGATATCAGTATTTTTATTTAAAATATTCATAAATACCTACCTTTAAAATATTTTAATATCGTTCAATTAATCTATTCATCAATTAATGTTAACCACTTCAATAAATTTTCTATAATACCATTAACCCTCCCAGACTTCTAATAAATCCTCAAGAGGTAAATATGGAGAATTTTCTACAATAATATTCAATATTCATTAGAACCTCATTTATGTAGTTTTTCGCATGCTCCATGTAATAAAAAAATTATAAAATCCATATAAAATACAACTAATAGAAGTGAAAACAAATTATTGTGGATGAAGGGAACATCCTATGTGTATATTCATTAGAATTCCCAATCCATTCTAGTGACTAATGATTTTTAGGAATCATATGACTGTCTTGATAAGATGGAAATAATTTTCGATTTTTTAGAATCTATATACTCGATAATGGTGAAATTCCCTATCTCAATGAATGATGGTGTATGTAATACATAGAGGGACATCATTGTCATGTTAAATAAGTATGAGGGCCTAGAAAGAATTTTCTTAGGTCTATATACTGTCAACAAATTTTCATAGAATATTCTTCATTTACAAATAACATAGAGTTCTATATGTTTGAATAAAGTGACTAGATGGTATTAAATATTTACATTCTCTTCATGGATTCTATGTGATTCTCACATGATTTTTTTCAATAAACAAATTAGTATAAAATTTATTTATCATTTTCCTATAGTATCATATACACTATTACATTATCATGTTGAAGTTATCCTCCTATGACGAAATGGTAGAAAAATAATTGATGGATGAAATTTACTAATCGGGAAATGACATCTATACATTGGTTTTCTTCCATTATGACTTTTATATTTTTAGGATCATATAGAAACAAGAGTTAGCCTAAAGAGTTTGATATGGGGAGTACTACTGGATCCTAATATTTTTATTGATATGAATTTTTCAATAGATAGTATTGGTCCATACATTTCATACATGTATGGAAAGAAGTGGGAAATGAAATGTGAATGTTTTACACCTCAGAATATGTATAATCCTTATTAATTATTAGGCCATTTATAGAGGTTTTATATGAAACTATAAACTCCCCATATATTCTAATGTTCTCCCAAAAAATGGGGATATATAGTGGACTATTATTCCTAGAAGGAAATAGGAGTTGGAGTAATGTGAAGAAATTTTAATGACATTGGGGAGACTCCAGCAGAATTGGATGAGCTGCTTATGATAATTTTGGGTAAAATCATTGTATCAACCTCATTAGTTTCTTTATATTTGATATAGGTGTATCTCAATTCATTATATAATCTTTATTATTAAATCCTTTAATCATCCAATAGATTTAATTAAATATGTTATAGATCATCAAACTACTATTGGAAGGAAAAATGTGTAAGTATTATGATTCCCATCATAGACTATTTATATTAGTAGTTGAGTTTATGTGGAATTTTTTGATATGGATCATAATATTTTTGATTTTATTATTGATAATTTTTAGTTAAATTCTAACAAATATTGGATAGATTGAAAATATTTTTTGTTGTGCTTTATTTCCCCTAATGTTAACTCATTGGTGTTTCTAGGGGATATGGATTAAATTAAATTTATAATAGGATAATCAATTATAATGATTTGAAATATTATAACCATATTATGAGTTGATATTAAGTAGGAAACTCTGGTAGATAGATTCCAATTGTTTTAAATGAATTGCCTAAATTGTTTCTATATTACAGATTTGGATTTCTACCAGATATGGTGGTGGAATTCTAGATCAATTTGATACGGAATAAACAAATTATCCGTGTGAAATCATATCTTATAGCACAGACAGTGCTCAATGATAATATGATTTAGTTAGTAATCTTTTTGGATAAGTATTACATGCCTCCAAATATATGTTATTGGGATGTACATGATTTTTTTCTATTAACAAAATTGGGACACTAAATTTATTCTTTGACTATCAGAAGATCAATTTGTTGATAATAAATTTAATGTATCATTTTTCTAATATCATTTATTTATTTTCCTAGCCAATTTGGTAAATGTGGTTCTCATATATTAATCATTAGTTGGGGTTTTATAAGTAGAGAACTATGGAGTCCAACATTCCTGAGACAAATGTTTGAAATATGTATTTCCATTTTGAATTTCGAGATATAAATATTGAACTAAGTAATGATCCTATAGTTTCCATGGATTTGATTTTGTGTATATACCAATAATTTTTTATTCTCTTTTCTTGGTGTTTGTCGATGATAGAATGTTTTATTACAACTAAAAGGAGGAGTAGATGTTTTATCATAGATCTATTGAGGGAATTATAATGGATCACTACATTTATTCTTAACTATAAGATATAATCTTTCATGATTCAAGATGAGTAATTTTGAGGATTCATGTATTCAATATGTGTTTTCTCAGATGTCCATGAAAAGGTGAAAAATATCATTTCAAGTGAAAAATGATGATTTTTTTGGATAAAAATATCATATATATGTTAAGGTATTACTAGTAGTTCATGATGTAATTATTTGGGCTGTAATTACGTTTGATCACTCGTCATATGAAGGGGAAAAATTACTTATGGGATTATATCTGTCAATTTTCTATTGATGATATTAAATGGAAATTCAAAATAGTTGTTATTTTGATTTTACTATTGGCCTAATAGGGATATGTAGTTTACTATGATTCTACTTGTATAGGTTTAGGTTATGTAATCATGGAGGGTGATCACATATTTGTCTATGGTTATCAATACCAACAATTACACAAGTAGAATTACCCCAAGAATCATTTAGATCATGCAGAGGTTATGTACACCTTTAAGAGATGTAGAATTTTTTTTATTAGAATGTTTCATGGATTATTATTATCACAACTGTTTGAGTGATGTCTTCTTTTAGAAGGACATCACCCTTAATAATATGAAATGGAAAGAGTACCTGCTATCATTATATTTTGACATTTCCAAAACTCTAAAAATTGGATTCTTTTTATTTTCTTGTTGATTTTTTAACTTATCTTGTAGTTGAGGAATAAGATGAAGAATGGAAAAAAGTGAGTCTCTTTTGAAGGCTGTAGTTATATTCTAATGAGGAATGGATGATTACTTTCATAGTGGTAATTTAGATAACTCTATTCTAATAGAGTTAGTTATCCATGATAAATAAATGAATGATGAGATGTACACTATAAATAATTATTTACATAGTTGAGAGACAACTATTGAATAGTAACTCTCCCAAGAGTGTGTTCTAATTTTAAGAAATCAATGTATTTTCTCATCTCTGGTGTGATATGATATGTAGGAAGCATTCAATTTCTCTCAGTGGGTTGTTCAAAAGGGTACCATAATGATGTATCATGATATTAAATGAATCTTTTGGTGGCTATCTTAGTGGAAATATAAAAATGATTACATACCTCATTTTTTACATATCAATCAATTATGGAAGATCAAATTAGACCTTTTGGATTACATTCAACTCTTATTGTTTCAATATGAAAATAGAGGAAGGCATCCATAGACATTGTTAGTGGATTTCCATTGAATCCTATAGTAATGAAATCTATAGGGGTTATAATTGATTTATTAATAATTTTATGTCATGTTATAGCACTATGGGAAACCACAAATGCCAAATATTTTAATTAAGTTTTAAAATTAAGATAGTGCGTTTACATGGGGTTCCATTAGCCTTTATCTATAAATATGATCTTCAATGTGATGGGATTATTGGTAATCTTGATCATGAAATATGAGAAAAAAGATGGATGGACTGATATATCATGCTATTCTGTTTTTTGAGGCCATGCATTATGCATGTGTTATAGACATTTTACTATAATTAGATAAAAATATTTGTATTTTTTGAATATACTTATAACACTATTTTTCTATCAACTGTTAAATTTTATCCCATATAGTCCTTATATATTATAACTATTAACTAAAAATATTTCTTATTTGATGAGGGAATATCATAACATGTATGGAAAATTTTGGTTCAAGAGACATAAGTGAATATCAAAAAAAAATTCACGTGGTGACCATAAAAAAGAGTATATATATATATCCTAAGAATATCCATTTTTTGATATTTTTAATTCTTGGTTGGTTTCCATTTATGTATTATGGTATTCTAATGATTATTTAAACGATGACTATTAATGAAAAGAATGTGTTTGTTGGGGTATGTGCAACATTTAAAAATAATTCATCTAATTAGAATGGTTTCTTTCCATTTTATGTGACCATTTAAATTATCAATTATCCCTGATGTGTTCCATGTATACTATCTTATAAATTATCTTATGTATCCTTCTCCTACTATTAATTTGTAAGAGGTCAAACTTGATGCTGACTTATGGATGGATGAGAAACCTACTGGAATAGTAGATTCTGAAGATAATATATTGTATGGGGTGTCCATTTTGTAGGTATGTGTAATTTGTAATCAAAAAAGGTATTCTTATTAGAAAATGGAATGTAAATCAATGATAAGGGACTAGTTTCCCCATATTTTAGAGAATCATCCTTCTTTGGTATTAATTTTTGAGGGAGGACGATATATTGTGTGGAAAATTTTCACACCTCAATGTAAATTATATATATTATTATTATTATAAATACCAATAATTTTAGTTCAGGTTATTGTTATTTCATGTAGGTTTGATAATTATTTATTCTTTTTTATGCATATAATTAGATATTTTTTAGATGAAACCTTTTGTTATCATCAAGAAACCATAAACCCAGTTAACGATTCTAGTATGGGGTGCATAATCACAACACAGTCATATTGATCCACGTCCCTTTTGATTTCCAAATATAGAGACAAGGATACTTACATAATGTGGTGTGAATTTTATTCTATTAGTAAAATATTAGAATCCAAAATAAATTAATAAGAAAAAAAAGAAGATATATATTATTGAATTATCACTATTAGATATTCAGAATAATATCACCACATTTAAAAATATATATCATAGTTAAATAAAAAAATTTAAAAACTATATATGAATAGTAAATAGTTTAAAATTTTCATTATATTCACTATTAAAAAAAACAATGATATCATGATTTTACATAAATATGGACAATGATATGTAAAAAATAACATGTAAATTTATAAAAGGATATATAAGAATGATTATAAAACTCACTTTTATCCAATGGGAAATGGAATTACATATAAATGAATTTAGAAATACCTCATAAATACAAGTTGGCCCATCATCCTTCATTATATCCTTTAAATGAAGTATTCCTAAAGAACACTCCCTTGATTCTGGTAATACCATAATCAAAAGTAATCAGAAAATATTAGATCTTTTGAAAAGTAATCTCGTTATCAATAAGGATAAAAAAACTACCTAGAAACTATATTAAAAAGGTCTTAAATCACAAATAATAAGATCATTTATAAATAAAACATCATTATGCTATAATATAAAGAAAAAACCAACCAAAGATTACAAAATATTTAAGAACACTCATTTAAATGGGTAGTTTATTTATTCAAAAAAATATTATGGTACATAATATTGTATATAAAGTTATATCATGACATATATTTATTGAAATTAGATTTAACTAACATACAACATTAAAATTACATAAATATTTTGATTATTTAAAAAACATCAGAAGATTTTTAAATTCCGTTTTTAAATGATTTTTCATGAGTCTTATTCCACTAATGTGCAGTAAAATTTCAATAAAACATTAAAAAAGAACCTAAAAATTTTATCAAAAATAGAGTTTTTAAACATGAAATTTTATAAATTATAAACTAAACACATGAAATACACAACCTAGATAATATAACCAAGCAAAAAATATATTTTTACAATGTTAATCTATGCTTTATACACCATCCTACCAATGAGAACACTTAAACGATATTCTGGAATGCCTCTTATTGTAATATTTTTGTAATCTATATTATAGATTAATTATGAAAAATATATATTTTCGTGGTTGGTTCCACACAAGGTTCATGTAGAATAATTTTTGAAAAATGATTAAATGGCAATACATCCTTTTAAGGTTCTTTTAAAACATTGAAATTAGAAAAATAAATTATAATAATACAAAATGAAAGGATAAAAAAATAATGTAATGATAAGTAAAATAAGGAATAATTTAGAAACATAAAGTAATAACCATAAGTGTGTAGTGATTTTCTAAACAAAGTGAAGTAAAATCATCTAACATATCAAACCACACCTTCATAAAAATAACACGACATGAAAACAAATAAAATATGGAAAATTAAAAACCTATTTCCAAAAAAAAGAAATAATACAAATCTACTTCATGCAAAAACTCCCCCTTAATAATGAATTTTTTTTATATTAATTGTATCCAACTTTTTGTTTCTCAAGAAGATGCTAAGAAAATAATCAAATTTAAAGTGAATAAAATTTTATAATGAGAATAACAAATAAAATCTTAAGGAGACATATAAAAATTGAAATAAATATAATATAAATGATATAAAAATACAAAAAAAATATAAAATACCTCAAAATATAACTAAAATGATAAAAAACATCCAAAAATAACATCAACATGACCCATAATCTTAAAAATCCTAATATTATAGTTTCTACCAAAAATCGATTATATATATCAAAATATCACTCCTTTTATGTGAGTTTTTTGAAATCATGATTTATCTTCATCAACACTCTCATAAGAAAGTCATGATGCTCTCACTATTAATCCTGAATTGTATTTTTCTCAACATGGCCTTTCTCATATATTAACTTTTTTTCTCATCAACAACCTGATTGGTCCTCTTCTAGAGATCGTGGACTTTAATAATAATCTAATTTAACATTTTTTTCAAATTTCAATGTTTTACTTTATGAAACAATATATGATAGATCCCTTTAGAGATTTGAATCATATATCTCATGATTTTTTCAATAAATGTTTTATAAAATACAATGGAATTTATAGTAGGAAAAAATATTTTTTATGGTTCTATGATAAACGTTCATTTCAAGGATGAAATTTCTAAAAAAATGCATTATTTTCATTCCCATAGAGGCATTATATTGTAATAATATTATCCTGAATTACTCCATACTATAGTCTCTATCAATTTTATTTGAATTAATTTTTCTTGAATATGGTTTATTAAATCCTTCATGAGTCAAACCTAATCATGTAAATCAAAAAAATTTATAAAATTATGTTTACGATTTTGGTAATGTTATAGAAGAATATTATCATCATCTCAACACATTTTAACTTATAAAAGGTAGTGGTGATGGAATAGTTTTTATAGGATTTTGATGGAATATATTATCTGAATCTTCTTGATTTAGTTCTTCCCTACTCAAAAATTTATAATATAATTAATCTTCAACATCAACATCATTAGTTTTTTTCCTATTTTGAAAAAAATAGCTCAAAACTAATTCACTTATGATATTTTATATATTTCATACTTATCATTTAAATAACTAATTAACTCTTCATTCGATGATTTATCTAATTATTGAGTAAAAATTGAAATTGAATGATTAATAAAGGATATAATTAGATAAGGGCCTTTCTATGATAAAATATTCACAAACATGGATGTATCTTTAGGTATTGTTGGTGATAAATTTTTAGGAGGAACTTATTCTAGTGGGTGTTCAATTGATTTAAATAGCCACGGTTGGGATTCTAGATGGATTATTAAAGTTTCTCAATCATAAATGTTTTCTAATAGATTACATATTTAAGAATATGATGAGAATGATTTTTATAGGGGAGGATCTACCTCATTGGCTTTTTATGAAAAAAAATTATATAGTAGGAGCCTATATTTCATAGGATTTAGACAGAACTTAATCTTTTGTAGTTTTTCCCATAATGATTTTTTTCTTCTATGAATACATGCTGATCAATTACTTGATCATTCATTATTCTTTCATTATATTTCTATATTCATCATCTCAGAGATAAATAACATTTACCTTTTCTAACCTAATCATTGGAAAACCTTTAATTCATTATTTATTTTTCTTCAAATCATATTGAAAGACATAAAAGAATTATCATTTCTCTTATCCAAGGTAAAGTAAAAGGATTGTCCTGAGGATGATTCCAATTCTCCTAAAAATTATTTTCCATAATTTATATTAACTTTAATGAATTATCTTTATTTTCATTTTCCATAATAAAATCTAATAGTAATTTTAGAAAAGGATCATCTTTGTTATTAACTCTTAACGATGAAAAATTTCATTTTTTTACTAAGAATGCTCAAATCATCAAAACATCTTCCTTAATAAAAGTTTTGACATCGTTATTATAAAATAATTATTTGTGAAAAAATTCATCATCGCAATATGACTTCATATTACTTCTATATTACTCCAAATAATAATCACTAAATTAAATATCAACATATTATAATGTAAATATGAGACAAAAATTCATGTTACCATTTTCGTATCCTTATATAATTTTTTCTTATGGATAAAGGCCTCTACAAACTGAAATATATTTCATGATTTATGTAGAATATGAGTCTTATTAAATGTTATTAACGTGATATAATGAGGGATTTTTCAGCTTATTATTTTACAATTTTTCCCACCATATTTTTTGTTGTGTGAGAAACTACCAAAAATATACCATCTATATTAATTTCATCAAAAACATCTATTTTATTGATATTTATTTTAAAATCCTTCTAATTTATATTAAATGATACATTCATGAGTCATTCACAATCCTAAAACCAGGCTCAACCATATAACCCTCTAAAAACTTATAATAGTATTGGTTATTATATTCTATTATGTAAAATCTTAGGTAGTGTTATGAAAAATAATTTCCAGTTATTATTAATATTAATAAATTATATTCTATTGTGTAATATTCCTTATGGGAATATTGGGTAACTATTAGTCAAATGGAATAAATCGTTATTTATAATAAAAAAAATTATGTATTATATGTTATTATTTAATTTTTATATTTTAAAATTATATAACTTTAATTAAATAAATTGAAATAATATTCAAATTCTTTATTAAAAAATAATATTGGGATAAATATTTGAGAATATTAGGAACTATTTGGTATTTTATTGATTAATGAAAAATATTTTTTTTATTTAAACATTTATTTTCATGTAAAAAATTCGCTATGCTTCAATTGTATAAAATTATTTTATACTAATATTAGTTATGTGGTATTGTCAATAATATTTTTAATGACATCTGAACTTAAAATCATTTTTTTGGAAAACTGATATTTGTCATTTTTTGAAGGTTTAATTATAAATAACACTCCTTTAATTATATTAATTGTATTTAAAAAAATGAAATATATATTTAGAAGCATAACAATTAATTTAATTTAAAAGGGTTTTTTTTTTGATAGTTATGAAGTTTACCTATAATTAATAATTATCAAAATGGTCTATGTAATTATTTTAATTAGGTCTGAGAATAATGTGACTAGGGCAGTAACTCTAACATATATTTTTTATTTTATAAGTAATTTTTAACCATGAACATTAATGGTTTTAAATGTTATAATTTCATTCCAAATACAATTTATAGAGACTATTATATAATATATTATAATGGATAATAAAAAAAATCACTCTCTTGGTTTATTATATCTATGTTTTTAATAAGTAATATAAAGGGTTCTTTTTAGTTATAAAATGTTATAATAAATAATAATAATAAAAATCATCTTGGAATTTTTTTTATTAATGATAAAATTGTGTTATTTTCTTCTACAATGCTGAAACAGTTCTTTTCCTAGAATATGAAAATAAAATAAATGAGTTCAAAAATAATAAATGTAGTTTTTAGGGTTTTAATATACCAAAAATTAATATATAAATATAATATATTATGGATATGTGAATGTTTTATATTATAATTAAATTTCAATATTTCTGTTTTTAGATCATGATAAATGAATAGTTCTCAAGATGTCATTAATTATATTTTATATTAGTAATTATTTTTTTAAATAATATCATTTTTGTAAAAATGATATATTAGTAATGGTAAACTAGATGTTGCTGAATTTATCGAACATAGTTCATTTATACTAAAATTTTCTAATTATTTTAATTTTAATGACATATACTGAGTAAACAATATAGGTATTTTGGTAATCATCAAAAGGATTAATTAGGGGTGAATAAAAATATATAATTTTGAAAATACCAGAAAAAAGTACAAATTAATTATATGATAGGATTTTTTCTCATCTTAATATTATCATAAAAATATAATTACTTTTCAAATTTTTAAATAAAAATTTATTTATATTTAGATAATAATTTAAGTTATCCAAATATTTCCCCTCCCCTCACATTTAAAAGGGAACCAAAAATCATTTTATCCTAACAAATTTTTAACACTAAATATCTAAAATATCTAACCAAAATAACTTTATAAAATCCATCCCCACATACTAGAGGTGATATATTCATCTAAAATCCAACCAATGGTGTCATTAGGTTTTAACCAAAATTGGTTATCCAAATATGAGGAATATTTGTTAATATATTTATTTAATTTATTTATTATTATAGTCTCTTAAAATCATCCACGATCATTTTGAATGAATATAACATGTATATTACCTATATTTATATGTGTTATAAAAATTTAATAACCAATATCAATCCCATTCATTTATAAGATGGGATATAAATTCATCATTCGTGTGTATTTCATACTACTACCTTTCAAATTGATTTAATACAATTTCCCTCACCACCTATCATTTTTAGTTATAATTATTTATTTTATATATATATATACGATATTAAGAACATATTTATCATTATAGTATAATTTTATATAATAATATTTCTTATATCTACATCCATTATTTTCTAATAATAATGTTTGAGTGTATTTATGGATTACTACATCCACGAAGTGACAATATTATTTTTTCATGATGACATCACATGGATGTCGTATAAATGTGTTTTTTTTATATTATATTCAGGATATATTCATTATTTTGTAATGATTAAATAATAATTCCTTTGTTTCCATATTTTCCATTAAAAAATTTATAGATTACTCATGCATATGTATTCCCAACAGTATACATGATATATTTTTTAAAAAAAATTGATTATTCATCCTTTAGGGTAGAATTGATTTATTCTAGGAAATTTTTTTATTCATGTGTTCTAGAATTATCTATGAAAAAACCATGATTCTAATTTTTCTACAATAATTTATTTCAAAAAAAAATTATGAATCCATTTGGGTATTAATGATGATTTCTTGAATACATAAACAATTATTTAGGCTAATTTTTTATTATGTTAAAGGAAAACACTCTCTTTTGGAAACATGGTTTGAAAATTAAAAAAAAATATTTTTTATATTCCATTTAATATATCTATAACATTTTTTTTTCTTATCCAAATTTTTCACAAATTTTTCATTGTTTTTAAGGACAATTTATAAAAAATATATATCATGTTGAGAATCGTAAATAATATTTATGAATAGAAAATTTGTTTCAACATTACTATCTTGTACTGGAGAAAATGCATACTAAGAGGAAGTAACTGACTTGTACCATAAGGGTTTTTTATTTAATATTTATAAACATATCCTATAAAATTATATACCTAAAATGATAATTGGGAAAGAAATAAAATTAATTCATGTTTAAAAATACAATTTTGTATTGATTAAGGATTGATTATATGAAGTTAGTATTTGAGGGGGTAGATAAATTTAAAATATAATATTATATATATAAGTGCCCTCAATAAATTATAATTTATGGTTATCATGATGTTAACTTATTTATTAATCAATAATATTTCTATTTAGAATTTATTTTACTAATTTTAAATTTGAATCTATAGTAAAAATGAGCTACGATGAAAATATCCTTCCAAGTTAGGATCCTAGAAGGATAGGAATTGTAATATAGTTGTTTATTATTGTGATGTTTTTATTTAAAGTGGCTATACATTTTGTTGTATTCCATATGATATAGAAATAATTTTCACCTTAAAGAAGCATTTTTATAGTATAAAATTTCAAGAAACAACACCCTTTAGAATTTAGTGGATAATATGACCTTATGATAGATGAATTATGGGTTTTATCCATGGATAAGATACACAATGTTAGGGGTTGTTTAGAACATCAAAAATAAATTCTTCTTATTTTTATTTTTGAAGGGGGTGTTTAATCGTGTAGTTCAATTGTTAAGAATATCTGGTAAAGAGAAGAGTTTGACTCAATGAAATTATAGTAATCTCAAAATATTTTATGTGAGAAAAATATTAATAAGTATTTTTGGAAATGGATAAAAAATAATTATTGTAACTGAGATAAAATTTGTATGATTTAGTGATCATGTAGGAAGAAAATATCAACCGATTAAGGAGGTGCACAAAAAATTTTATCCATCATATTTATAGTAATATTTTATTTTTTTACTCAAGATGGTATCCAACATATAGATGTTTATAGGACTCTAATTAATAAAAATATTATTAAAAAACGTTTTTTTTATTCCATGACGTTCAAATGGTTTTTTTGAATGATCATATATTATAAGAAAACATGTATTAAAATTTCTAGATTGTAAGCATTAGGGAATCTTCCATTAAAAAAATATGATGTAATGAAAATTAATATTATATTTTTTTAATATGTGTGGTAATATGATCCCAGGGTAATGTATTATAAAATTTTATAATTGCATCCTATTTTAATATACTGGACATGTGACACATTATTGTGAATAAAATGGTTATGAAAATAATGAAAAATCATTGACAAGATTCTTTAATCGTGATGATATGATTAATTATATGAGAACATATACAATAATAGGAATAAAGGATGGTATTCATCAAAATTAGAAGAATAAATGAGTGGATAAATTCATTGATACTACATCCAAAGATGTTGGAAAATATAGGGATGCTACTTCATGTATAATAAATGTTTATGAAGAATACTCAAAACTATTGTATCATTATGGTTTAAAAATTCAATCATTTCTATGAAATTTTCCGATAAATTATAAATTTCACATCATGTAAAAAATCCTAAAGAATTATTCAAATCAGATAATTAATGTATATAGGAAAACACAATTATAAAAATCTTTCTATTGTTGTATGTATAATGTATTTTCAAACAAATATTATTGTCCTACCACATGTAGTGTTCTATGTTTTTTCTGGGTATATATTGAATTTCTTATTGACATAATATGATTTATTTTAGTTCTAATGATTTTATTTTTCAAAATGATTTTTAGATTATACAAATTAATGAATTCATACCATTTATGAAAAATCAATAAGCATATAAATTGTTAAAATATGGAATTGAAAGTTATCTTCCGCATATTTTAGAGAAGAGTGAGACTATTCAAATCAATTATATCTCTATTTGGAATAAATATTTTTATGTTTTTATTTAGGAGTTACCAAGTATTATGAAAGATCAGTATATTTAGTTTTATATTGACTTATTGTCTGATACTAATCTAATATCAATACCCCTTTATTATATGGTTATATTAAAACATTATTACAATAAATTTTTTGATATGATTTCATTGATAAATTATTCATTCATCCTCTAAATTCTCCATTGGGTGATCCTATATTATTTTGTAAATTTAATAATTCATATATGATTCGATTCATATATTATAGTGATTCAAACAACATTACTATTATGAATAACTATTTTCTTCATCAGTTGAAAGAATTGTTTGTTCAAATTTAAGGATAGTATTTTTTATAGGATAATAAATATATTGTCTACAATAAGTTAAATTTTAAGGAGTATGAAATTCAATTAAAAAATCATACTATATATGGGAATTATTAGTTTTGGGTTAGTATCTTGGGATTGAAATATAATCTGGATGTATTGATGGAAATTATTAATTCAGTTTTTCATGAATACCTGATTATGTTAATGGTTGTGTTTATTTATCATATTATGATATATTATTAAATCTATGAGGATCTAGAAAAAAATAAGGAATGATTTGAAAAATAATCACATGTATTTATTTCGTTATGTGAAAAGAAGAAAATTTATTACTCATATTACACACTTGGATAGTGTCAAGAGGGGTCGAATCTAAGGGAATGTGTGCGACTGTTATAATGGATTATGAAAAATTAGTTCTATTGAAAAAATAAGGGAAAATATTTGAAAGGATACTTATATATTCGTTTTATTAAATTAAAATAAGAAAAAATAAATCATAAATGAGGGAGGCGAAATAAGAATGGGGTTCTAGAAATATGTTGAGAATATGAAGTAGAAATAAGAAAATATAGAGTAAATTATATATTATGATTTAAAAAAATTATTCATCATTCAAGGGAAATTAATTTCAATTTGTTCTTCATGAAATTTATGTCAACCTCGTTTCAAGGATAACAACATTCTTTAGAATAATTCTTAGAGGCCGTCACTTCCAGAATCATCCAATAGTACTGAATTTGATGAATCATCTTCACTATCAATCTCTCTAAAAGACACTGATGACAGTAAATCTAATATAATGAAGAAAAAAAATTAAAAAATTAATAAATATAACTAAAAGATTAAAATGAAGAAAAATAATGTCTTCAAGAAGTAAAAACCCAGCCAAAAAAATATATTTCACTAGAAATTCATAGTAGTTAATTTTTAGATCATGAAACAATATTAAACCAAATTAAATAGAAATAAAGAGGAACAAAAAGAGATATATATAAGTATTCATCTCATAAATGTAAAATTATTAATCCCTATCGCTTCAACTTCAGTGTTCTTCCAATGATGAATTCCATATCACTTTACAAGAAAGATGTAGAACATGGCTCTAGAGTGTTTCTAAAATTCATCTTTGTCTTCCAATTCCTAGTATATCAGATTCAATTGTCTCAATATTAACTTATTTTATTTCGTAAAATGATTCATAATTGATGTACATCACTGAATTAGGTCATACTAAACTTCTGATCTATTCACATGTCAATTGTCCTAGCGAAAAAGGCCAATTTCTCAATAATTTTTCATACACCTTCTAGAAAAATGCAGGCAATCCTCTAATGGAATATGGACACAAATGAGGCTTGATTATGTATAAAAAATAGTAAATAGTTAATATGAATTTATTAAAAAATTCTTATGAAAACATATCTTTTTAAATTATATAAAATATTAATATTAATTTAGTAGAAATAAATATAAAAATTTATAATTTAATTCAATAATTCTTATTATTGTTTTTTTAATTAAAAAAAATATTGTAATAAAAAATATATATTATTATTATTAATACTATCATATTTATAATATAAATATTATATAATTTTATTTATTTATTTATATTATATATTTTTATTTATTAATATTTTTGTAGATTATTTATTTTATTTTATTGTTATGTCTCTTACAAGACACTCACAGTTGTTATTCTCCTATGAATGAATCTCGGCTCATGGTTTCACCCATAGAGGAGGATAGTGGGGAAGAAAGAGGATTATTCATTGGTCATAGGTGTCATACGATGTATGTGGATTGGTAAACTAGGGTATTAGGTTGTCCTTGGTCAATGATGACATCATAAATGTGGTGACAGAGATATCTGGTGTTGAAGCGTCATCACTATACGAACAGATAGGGTCAAAGGAAATATGGGCTTGGATCATCTGCAACACCAAAATTGACTATCCATGGTGTTAGGTTTGATGGATGTTGTCTCATGATTTTTTCGTCATGTTCAATGGAATAAGTGGTCAGATATCTATAAGGCCACAACCTTAAACATTACATAATAATGATTTTTCATGAAGAATTTTATTTCCTTCAAATTGAAGATCTTTTCAGGTTTATATTGTAAGAAAATTATGTCGTAACTATTACATTACATCTCAAATATTAAAATGTAGAAAATTTTACTCTATCTAATTATTTTTCACAACAATGAAACACCTTAAAAAACAAGAATTATTTTCTTGAAAAAAATATTCTTGAATTCTTCCATTATCTTACTCTTTCTTATAACATGTGAAAAACATTTAAAAAACATGGTATATGAATAAAACGCTTAGAAAGGGTTATAAAATAAGTAAAGAAAACATTAGTCCATGAATATAGACAAATCAATGAAATTATACATTTCACTAATAATACATAAGCTCTTTAATATACCTAATAAAATAATAAGATCTATGAATAAACCATAGAAATACAAAATCATAATGGTAACTTGTGCCATCCATAACATACATACACTATATCAATCACAGCTACATAGAATGTAAACTTTATGGTTACGTTTGAAATACCCATTATAGTATATTCAAAAAATCACTTTGGGGAAACCTTAAAATTTACCTCTATCACATTACCCAGTGCATTGGATATCTATCTCAGGCTCACCCATCATCAATTTATCATGGAACCACCCATACACGTAAATAATTCCAAACAACCCTATCATAATCACAATACGTAAAATAAGCATAATGGAAAGATAACATTTCCACATTACAATCACAAGATATAAGTTCAAGATATAGAGATAATCAATCCATTCTGAAAACCATTTTCATTACCAAAATACCCAAAAAAAGGAATATGATATTTAAATTTCTTTTTAAAAACATTATGGCTTGTACATAAATATAGATATCAAATAATGCTCATGATGGAAGAATTGTTGTTGTCGCCGTGTACGTTAAAAAGAAACATTCCATTTATTGTTTAGTAATATGTTTCATAAGGTAAATTGTCCTTTTAAAAACAATTGAATGAAATTAATAGTCAAAGTGGATGAATATATATCATATAAAATAATGTTTTGTATAAATCAAAATATGCCTCAATGAAAGTAGATTGAGATGAAGTACCTTACATTGAGTCAAAATTTCCATATATGTTCCTTGTTGATCAGGAATAATGAACATAAGTTAATTTATACTTTTCTTAGAACCATCATCATGTTTATTTTTCCAGTGATATAACTTATTACATTTTTATAACAATCATGGAATTATTCATGTCCATATCAGTTGTTTTGTCGATATTCAGTACTTGACTCAAAAATGAACTTGTTTTGGTGTTAATTGTCCATGTGGTAAAAATAATATCATATGTAGATTTTATTTATGATTTAAATATCATATATATCTAGTATATATATATTTATAATAGTCCATAACATTTGTATATGAGTAATTAAATGCCTCGTTCATGGATATGGTAGACCATACATACACATGAACACCACATTCATTTCTTTGTCATATTAATGGAAGGAAAACTGAACAGTACAAAGGTATGTTAAAATTACAGTATAATATCTAGGATATATATGTTATATATATTCATTAATTAAATCCTTTATATGTTCCATGTATGGAATGAATGATTCATATCACCTTGAGGGGGTAGTTGTCCGCAATTACTCAAAAGAAATTATTGTATTTACACATTATGTAAAACATAAAAGTAAGTTTTAAATAAAAATTACAGAAGAATATAGACAATATACATATAATATATAAAATACATAAATAAAGTTGCATCATAATTGGAACCATGAGAGGTGGTAGGAGAAAATTTAACGATCCTCGTTTCGTGAGTCAGTAATTCATCGTACAGAGAAATAGAATGTTTGTATCCATTAGATGGAGGTGTGTGTAAGTGAAGTTATAATATATCTAATAAAAACATCATAGAATATTTTTTATATTGGTTTTTTATGTAATAATATAATAAGAAGATCATTGGGAGTGAATAAGGAAAATAAAATAAAGGAACTTGAGAGAAGAAGTTACCGCAAAATTGGGTAACTTATTTTGATTTGAGCCAAAATGATTTCTCAAATTTCATATACAAAATTTAGGGCATATAGGAGGAAGGGAGAGATTTTGGGATAATATTTCACATAATTTGGATGATCCAAGGTCCACGATAGGTGTGAGTAGGTGGCCAGAGGTGATTCCCTTTTATAAGAGGGAGGAGGGGAACTTTAGGAATGTCGTGAAATATTATTTTATTATAAAATGATTTTATAATTTTAATAGTTATAAAGTGATATATTTAGAGGATATGATTATTATGAGTTGAAATAATCTCAACCAATAGGTTTTATAGAAGTTTATGTCAAACAATTAACCATATATATTAGCTTTAACACTTAGTTAAAAACATTAACTCTTACCATGTCTTATTGTATTTTCATAATATATAGTTTCTATAGTTACTATAAAATACCAATATGACCACAATTGGATTATTAATAAATTTTTTAGCATTATATAATATAGTTTTGTAACTATTATCTTTAAAGACTATTATATCATTTAATAAAATATTACTTGTTTTAAAAACTCATTTATGTCAATTTTGACACTATTTAGTAATTGATTTTTGTTAAAGTCATAAAAACATGATTCCATAAAAAAAATGCATTAAATCAAGGATAAAATGTAAATATCAAACAAAAAATTAATGGATGGTATAAATGTAATCAATTTAAATTTATTTTAATATTTATATTATGATTTAATTGAATCATTCAATAATAAGTTAATCACTACATCATCATTGTGTCATATATAAATTTGTTGATTTAAAGTATAAAAAGTATAAATAAAATACCATGATGTTGGAAAATTTTTTATCATTATAATTACTATTTATAGTCAAAGATATCAGTTATATTACCCAATATTAAAATTTCATTATTAAAAGATACATGTTTATGTTATATTTCTCTTTACCTTAAATTAATTCTTATAACATGTCATATTCGCACCCAATTTTCTCCTAAATGAAAAATGTTCTTCCTAAAGATGATCATGGTTAGAAATAAATCATCTAATAGTATTAGGAAATGTTTTAGGGTAGTTTTATATTATTACAATATTATTTTTACCCTTATTTACAAGATTTTCCTTTTAACCATGGTAAATTAAAATAATTAATGAACTTACTATTCATAATGTCCAAAAATAAAAAATGAATATTTACAAAATTTGGACATTATGATTCCAAATATTAAATCCATTTTTCAAAATTAAAAATTTCAAATTTTTATTAATTAATTCTCGTTGTAGAAACCTAAAAGCCTATTTTTATGAAGTAAAAAACTAACAAAAGATTGACATTTGTTTGTGTTCAATTTCAATGTTAAATTACTTCCAATGACTAAAATTGTCTTAACTGATAAAAACAGAATCCAATTATACTTAAATCAATTAAAATAAAAATCTAACAATATAAATAAATTATATAAAAAGGAAGTTTAGAATTAAAATGAATTACTTTTCACTATTTATTAAAATATAAATTTTATTAGAAAAATATAACAATTTCCACCAAAGTAAATTTTGACGTTACTATTATAAAGAAGATGTTTATTTTGACAAATAGAAAAAATAAAAGTGAAAAAAACTAGATTTAAAATGGGTTCACTGTCAAAAGTCTTAAAACGACCTTTTAAAAATATTAGAGTATTTTTTCCTTAAAATCAGATTCATTCTTATTTTAAGACTCTAAAATTTATTGGATAAATGTAAAAAAAAATTAAAAAACATGAATAATAATATTTTAGTTAGTTGTATTCATTCCCAGTAATATAATGACTAGGCTTTAACTAAAATTTAATTAAGTACCCAATGACTTTTAAAGACCCTTCCAAAAGATAGACGTGAACCTAGGATCATGATCAGATACAATACATAAGGGAACACCATGTAACCTAAATATATCTTTAATATACATTCGATAAAGATGATATAGAGATAAAGTATCAAGAGTAGAAATAAAATGAGAATATTTAGTCAATTGATCGACAATAACCCATATTGTATTGATACCTCAAGAAGTCTTTGGTAATCCCCCTACGAAATCCATGGACACATTTTCTAATTTCCACTCTAGAACAGGAAATGGATGAGCATACCATTCTATAACTGCCAATCTACCTTAACCTATTGAAAAATCAAACATCTCAAGGTAAATTCCACAATATATCTTTTTATTCCATCCCAATAATAATACTCCCAAAGATATCTCTACATCTTAGTACTACTAGGATGAACTGAAAACATAGAACTTTATGCTTCACGTAATAACACTTTATTCAACTATGAATCATAAGTCCCTCACAATAACTTTTCAAACATCAAAACATAGTATTTATTAATGTTAAATTTAGGTAGCTTACCCTTCTATCCCAATTATAACTTTTTTTTTAACTTGTTATCTTCTTTCTGTAATTTCATAATTCTATCTGATAGAGATGATTCCCCTATCACCAGAAAAAAAAATAGAGGAATTCCATATACCAAAAACTTCCATTCCAAAATTTATCAAATCAAAAACCAAAGGATTTTTTTCCAAACGTATCCTGGTTAATACAACATTACTCTTTCAACTCAAAGAGTTAGACACTTTATTTTCCATTCATGTATGGTAATGAATCGTTAAATCATAATCCTTGATTAATTCTACCCATCTACTCTACCTCATATTTAATTTTTTTGAGTGAATATATACTAAAAAACTTTTGTGATCAGTATATATTTCACACTTTACACTATACAAAATGATGCATACAAATTTTTAAAACAAAAACAACAACAGCTAATTCAAAATCAAGTGTAGGGAAATTTACTCGTGATTTTTCAAATATCTTGAAGCATAAGAAATTACCTAATCATTATTCATTAGGACACAACCAAGTACTTTAAAAGATACATCACTATATAAAAAAATTCACAATTCCTGGAATGCACTACCAAAACTGGAGCATTCACTAATCTTCATTTCAATTCATCAAAAAATTCAACACATTCTTTTATACGGATGAACATAATACCTTTTCGAGTTAACAAAGTCACTCGGCTAGATAACCATGATGAATTTTCAACATTCCTAGGGTAATAACCTTCAAAACTAGGAAAATAATGAATCTTGGTTATATTTGTGGGTCTTGTATATTCTTTAACAACATTAGGATTAGTGGGATCAACCGTTATGCGATCTTTAGAAACAATGTGACCAAGGAATGAAATTTGTTGTAACCAAAAATCACACATGTTGAATTTCCCAAACAGTTTATTTTCTTTTATGTTTTGAAAGAAATCCATTTAATGAAATTCATGCTCCTCTTTACTTTTAGAATATAACAAAATAAAACCAATAAACACAACCACAATCATATCCAATAAGTCACGGAAAATTCTATTCATATAGTCAATGAATATAGCTTCTGTATTGGTTATCCCAAAAGGCATAACTACAATCTCATAATGTCCATCTCTAGTATGAAATGCGGTCATCGGAATGTCTACTTTCTTTATATTCAACTAATGGCACCCCTACCTCAAGCCAATCATTAAAAAAATGAGCTCCCAAGTATGGATCAAACAAATCATCGATATGAGGAAATTGATACTTGTTCTTTAAAGTGAAGTTATTAGAGGATCTATAATGGAGGAAAATTATCACTGAATCATATTTCTTTTTTAAAAATAAGATAGAAGCATCCTATAGTGATGTGATAGGTAGAATGAAACTGCTTTCTAATAAATCATGTGATTGATTCTTTAACTCTAAAAGTTCAAATTTTCCATTCGATGAGGGGTTTCTGAAATTGGTTTATCATCAAGAACCAAGTCAATATAAAATTAAACTTTCCAATCAGGTATTATACTAGGAAACTCACCAGGAACAACATCATGATACTCGTTGAGCACTAGAAAATGATTAATCTGAACAGTTCCTTTATTTTCAACAATATGTGCAAGGTAACATTCATTTCCAAAATTTACTAGTTTTTTCGCTTTCGGATATGTTATAAATATTAAGAGTTCATTATTTTAAAAAATCTTAAATTCTTTATGAAAAGAAACCTCTTTACCTTTGTAGTCAATCATAGCATCAGAAATGGAAAGCCAATCCATACCCAAAATAACATCAAACTCTACGAGATACAAAACAATAATGATTTCAGGTAGATTATTTCGGCACATAAGGACATGAAGGTTCATATAATTTCCTTTTGCCTTAACATTTCCCCTAGGTGTTTTTACCACAAGTTCAAGATTCATATAATTAGATGGAATTCCCTATTTAATAGAAAATTTCAGAAAATTGAAACAATGTGTAGACCTAAAATCAAACAACACATTGGAATAATCTATATAAACAAAAAATGTACCAGATACAAATTAACTTGATGTACCAACATCTACTAATGTTTTTGAAAAGGAATTCACCATCACTTTATGCTTGTAGTCTGGTTGGTTCCCATCATTTGAGTTTTTCGACGGACACTAATTTTCATAATGAAAATTTTCATTATACTGAAACCATTTTATTGACTATTAATTAGATTTTGTCTTACCACAACCCTAATCTTTTCTAGTGCAATTGCGAGCTTTATGTTCTATTTTACCACAGTGGAAGAACTTACCAAAATTCAAAAGGAATTCACCATTTTTATTTTTACCAAAATTTTCACAAACTGTAAAATTAAGTTTCTTACCATTTGTCTTTTTTTGAAGAGTCCTTCTCTTTCTTATGCCACCCCTACCTCTTAATCTATTTTTTTTTTCAAACAACACCTGATCATCGGCGCCAACGAGCCTGTACCCTAGTGGTACAGGCTCCTGTTTAGCATCTAAAAGACTCAGGATCAAATCCGGACAGGGGAGAAATTTCGGGGTATTGTAGAAGCAGCGACACTGGAGCGGCGGAGGGACTGTAGCAGGTGTTGTAGCGGCGGTGGGTAATGTAGCAGTTACTGTAGTAGTGCAGGTACTGTAGCAGTACTATTCACTAAGGGGTCCTTTGGGCCAAAAAATGGGCTTTCAAGCCTTGTATTCAGGCCACTTGGACATGGGCCTTCGGGCTATGTAATGGGTCACCCTCTACCCAGTCTAAAGAGATATTTGCTTTAAATAATAAATTGAGGCTTCCACTACGGGAAAAAGTTGTATTAGCAATGGGTTATTTGCGATGGGAATATGTCCCATCGCAAATAACCCCCATAGTTGGGGTATTTGCGACGGGGCATAATCCCAATCGCAAATAAAGAGTTATTTGCGATGGGATATTCTCAAACAATCGCAAATGGTTTGGCGCGAATGTGCGCCAAATCGCACGAAAGAAATTTGCGATGGGATCCCCTTCCCGTCGCAAATAACCAGTGGCGGTAACAGGTTATTAGCAATGGGAAGGGGTTCCCGTCGCTAATAACCTGGCGGCAGGGGTTATTTTTGATGGGCCCCGTCGCAAATAATCCCTTTTATTGTCGCCCATAATAAATGTGGCCAGGGTTATTTGTGATGAACCCGTCGCAAATAATACCAATTGCGACAGGAATTTCGTCGCAATAAACCCCGTCGCAAATAATTTAACCTATAAATACAGCCATCCTTGACAATTTTTCTGAATCTGAACTACTTTTTACTAGTTTATATGTGTTGAGTGAGTTTTGTTTTGCAAGTCAATTTCAAGGAGGTTGTGGGGATCATCCTTTAAATACAACAAATCGAAAGCTTGAAAACCAGTTAAAGGTTTTTTTCTGAATTTTAATTTAATATTTATTTAATGTTTTTGTTTTATATTTTTACATTAGTTTTTATTATTTCTTATTAGATATAATTATGTTGTATTAAGGTATTAAATTTGATTTGTTAGATTTCATTATTAGTAATTAACAATATTTAATAATTAAGTGACTGTAATTAGTAATTAATAACTTTAATTTTAATTAAAGATAGTAATTAGTAATTAATGAATGTAATTAGTAGTTAATGAATGTAATTAATAATTAATGAATATAATTTATAATAATTGGAATACTTCAAAAAAATAGTAATAATTAGAAAAAAATAACAATAATTAGTTATAAGTAACATTAATTAGTAATAATTAGTAATAATTAATAATAATTAACAATAGTTACCAATAATTACCAATAATTCGTAATAATTAACAATAATTACCAATAATTAGTAATAATTAGTAATAATTATCAATAATTACCAATATTTACCAATATTTACCAATATTTACCAATAATTGCCAATAATTGTCAATATTTTCCAATAATTACCAATAATTGCCAATAATTGTCAATATTTACCAATAATTAGGAATAATTACCAATAATTAGGAATAATTACCAATAATTAGGAATAATTAGTAATAATTAGCTAATTGGAAAAAACTAGCCTGATCATTATCTTTCTCAATTATCTTTTCATCTCTGTATTGGTTTTAAGAAAACGTCTGTCTCCACATGTAATATTTGCATTCTTTTTCAAAATTATCAACCTACTCACCAATAGAGAGGTGAAAGTGAATGCAAATATTACATGTGGAGACGGAATGTTAAACACACAAATGAAAGGAGAAGGGGATCCTGTCGCAAATACCAATAATTAGGAATAATTACCAATAATTAGGAATAATTACCAATAAATAAGAATAATTACCAATAATTAATAATAATTACCAATAATTACAAATAATTAGGAATAATTACCAATAATTAGGAATAATTAGTAATAATTACCAATAATTACCAATAATTAACAATAATTACCAATAATTAGTAATAATTACCAATATTTACCAATATTTACCAATATTTACCAATAATTACCAATAATTGTCAATAATTAATAATAATTACCAATAATTACCAATAATTAGTAATAATTAACAATAATTACCAATAATTAGTAATAATTACCAATAATTAGTAATAATTACCGATAATTACCAATATTTACCAATATTTATCAATAATTACCAATAATTGTCAATATTTACCAATAATTAGGAATAATTACCAATAATTAGGAATAATTACCAATAATTAGGAATAATTACCAATAATTATGAATAATTACCAATAATGAGGAATAATTACAAATAATTATGAATAATTACCAATAATTAGGAATAATTAGGAATAATTAAAAAAAATTACTAATAATTAGGAATAATTACCAATAATTAGGAATAATTAGAAAAAATTAAAAATAATTACCAATAATTACCAAAGATTAGTAATAATTACCAAAAATTACCAAAAATTACCAATAATTAGTAATAATTAACAATAATTACCAATAATTAGTAACAATTAACAATAATTACCAATAATTATTAATAATTACCAATAATTACCAATATTTACCAATATTTACCAATAATTCCCAATAATTGTCAATATTTACCAATAATTAGGAATAAATTGTAATAATTAGGAATAATTACCACTAATTAGGAATAATTACCAATAATTAGAAATAATTACCAATAATTAGAAATAATTATCAATAATTAGGAATAATTACCAATAATTAGGAATAATTACCAATAATTAGGAATAATTACCAATAATTGGGAATAATTACTAATAATTAGTAATAATTACCAATAATTAGTAATAATTACCAATAATTAGTAATAACTACCACTAATTAGTAATAATTACCACTAATTACCAATAGTTACCACTAATTACCAATAATTAACAATAATTACAAATAATTAACAATAATTACCAATAATTAGTAATAATTAACAATAATTAGTAATAATTAACAATAATTAGTAATAATTTACAATATTTAGTAATAATTAGTAATAATTACCAATATTTACCCATATTTACCAATAATTGCCAATAGTTGCCACTATTTACCAATAATTGCCAATAATTGTCAATATTTACCAATAATTTGGAATAATTACCAAAAATTGGGAATAAATATCAATAATTAGGAATAATTACCAATAATTAGGAATAATTACCAATAATTAGGAATAATTACCAATAATTAGGAATAATTACCAATAATTAGGAATAATTCTTAATAATTAGGAATAATTACCAATAATTAGGAATAATTACCTATAATTAGGAATAATTACCAATAATTAGCAATAATTAGGAATAATTAACAATAATTACCAATAATTACCAATAATTAGGAATAATTACCAATAATTAGGAATAATTACCAATAATTAGGAATAATTAGGAATAATTAAAAATAATTACCAATAATAACCAATAATTTGGAATAATTACAAATAATTAGGAATAATTTGTAATAATTAATAATAATAACCAATAATTACCAATGATTAGTAATAATTACCAATAATTACCAATAATTACCAATAATTAGTAATAATTAAAAATACTTACCAATAATTAGTAATAATTAACAATAATTACAATAATTAGTAATAATTACCAATAATTACCAATAATTACCAATATTTACCAATAATTACCAATAATTGTCAATATTTACCAATAATTAGGAATAATTAGTAATAATTAGGAATAATTACCAATAATTAGGAATAATTACCAATAATTAGGAATAATTACCAATAATTAGGAATAATTACCAACAATTAGGAACGATTATCAATAATTAGGAATAGTTACCAATAATTAGGAATAATTACCAATAATTAGGAATAATTGCCAATAATTATAAATAATTACCAATAATTAATAATAATTACCAATAATTAGTAATAATTACCAATAATTAGTAATAATTACTACTAATTATTAATAATTACCACTAATTACCAATAGTTACCACTAATTACTAATAATTAACAATAATTACCAATAATTAACAATAATTACCAATCATTAGTAATAATTAACAATAATTAGTAATAATTAACAATAATTAGTAATAATTAACAATAATTAGTAATAATTAACAATAATTAGTAATAATTAGTAATAATTAACAATATTTACTAATATTTATCAATAATTGCCAATAGTTGCCAATATTTACTAATAATTGCCAACAATTGTCAATATTTACCAATAATTAGGAATAATTACCAATAATTAGGAATAATTACCAATAATTAGGAATAATTACCAATAATTAGGAATAATTACCAATAATTAGAAATAATTACCAATAATTAGGAATAATTACCATTAATTAGTAATAATTACCAATAATTATGAATAATTACCAATAATTAGTAATAATTACCAATAATTAAGACTAATTACCTATAATTAGTAATAATTACCAATAATTTAGAATAATTACCAATAATTAGTAATAATTAGAAATAATTAGCTAATTGGAAAAAACTAGCGTGATCATTATCTTTCTCAAATATCTTTTCATCTCTGTATTGGTTTTAAGAAAACTTATGTCTCCACATGTAATATTTGCATTATTTTTCAAAATTATCAACCTACTCACCAATAGAAAGGTGAAAGTGAATGCAAATATTACATATGGAGACAGAATGTTAAACACACAGATGAAAGGAGAATTGTAACATAATATAAAAAATTATATTATTTTAATATTAATAATAAAAAATACTAATAATGTAATAATGTTGTTATTATATAATTAATATTTATGAGAAAATAATATTAGTATTATTAAAATAATAAAATATTTATAAAATATTAAAATTATCAATATTTGTAACAGGTTTTACTTTATTCTTAACATGTTCAATTCTTAAAGGGTTAATTTTTAGGTTTATCCCAATAAAAAGTTTGCGTCAGTCGTGTCTAATGTAAACTCTATAATTATCCTTGCTTGAGTGTTTTTTCTAACAAATTATTCAAAACCAGTAATTCTTTTATATTTTATAGAAAAATATGGAACAACGAGGTCATCAACAGTCATTATTAGATGACCGCATATGGATAAATCAACGTAGAAATCCAAATGGTTCTGGTTTAAATCCAGTATATATAGAGGGTGTGGAGACTTTTTTAGCATTTGCGGCATCAAATCCAGAATTTGTTTCAGAAGGCACAATAAAATGTCCTTGTAAAAAATGTGCACTGAGAACATTTGACATGTTTGACAAAGTTGGGGGACATCTCTTGCGTTTTGGTTTTCAACCGGATTATGTTTTTTGTTATCAACATGGTGAACGCAGTTCTACAGAAGGTGATACTAACTTGATTTCGGGTCCATCCCGGTTTCAAAATTTAGTACATGATGTTGCAGGTCCATCTATTCAACATACAGAAATTCAAGATGATATTGATTCAACTCCTAAGTTGGAACACTCTAAATTTTATGAGTTGTTGAGGTCTGATGAGGATGCGTTATATCCTGGTTGCAGGATAAGAAAATTAGAAGCAGTTGGAAAATTTATGGCTATCAAATCAGATAATAGAATTTCAAACACGTGTTCTGATCAAATATTTTCTTTGGTTGAAACACTGTTACCCGAAGGAAATGTTTTTCCTGTAAATTACTATGAGAGTAAGAGGCTGTTTCAGAACTTAGGACTTAGTTGTCAGAAGATTCATGCATGTTCAAATGATTGCATTTTATATTCTAGGGAAAACGAGTCGTTGAATAGTTGTCCCACTTGTGGGAAATCGAGGTATAAAGAAGCACAACATGGAAAGTCTAGCTTGATTCCTGTAAAACAGTTGAGATATTTTCCTCTTACATCCAGACTTTAGCGTTTATTCATGTCTAAGAATACAACGATAATGATGTCATGGAACAAAATGAATATTTCAACCGGTAAAAGCTTGAATCATCCGGCCGATGGTGATTCATGGAAACATTTTGATAGAGTGCATCCATCCTTTGATTTAGATGCCTGAAATGTGCGACTAGTTCTTTCCACTAATGGTTTTTGTCTATTCGGATCTTATGGTAGTCAGTATTCATGTTGGACTGTCTTTTTAACTCCGTACAATTTACCTCCATGGATGTTGATGAAGGAACCCTATATATTTTTGACCTTACAAATCCCAGGACATCCGAAAAAGAATATTGATGTTTATTTGAAACCATTTATTGATGAATTAAATATATTGTGGAGTACTGGTGTCAGTACTTATGATGTTACTGCGAAAAAAGAATTTCATACTCAGAGCAGCATTGATGTGGAAAATCAGTGACTTCCTGGCTTATGGCATGTTATCTGGATGGAGTACACATTGGCCGAAATCATGTCCTTACTGTATGGGAGATAACAAGGAATTTATGCTCGTCCATGGAAAAAAAACCTTGCTATTTTTACTGTCATCGCAGATTTCTTCCAGCTAATCATCCTTTTCGTAGAAACAGATCTCATTTTAGAAAAGGCACAGTTGAAAGGGATGGACCTTCAAAAATTCTATCAGGTACAGAGTTAAAATTAGTTGTATATTCATTACCTCCCATCACATTTGGACCCACAATAAACCAATAGAAAATTTCTGGTTTTTGGAAAGAACACAATTGGCTAAAACGTAGCATATTTTGGGATTTTCCATATTGGTCTGATTTGCTGGTCCTCCACATGTTGGATGTCATGCATATTGAGAAGAACTGTTTTGATAATTTGTTTCATACAGTTTTGGATACACCAGGAATGAGAAAAGATAATGTAAATTCACGATTAGATCTTGCTCAAATTTGCAGGTGTCCAGAACTCGAACTGTTTGACAATGTCAGAACAGAAAGGTTAATGAAACCAAAATCAGCTTATACATTTTCCAAAGAAAGTCACTTATTATTTTTTCAATGGATTGCAGATTTGAGACTTCCAGATGGATGTGCATCCAATTTGGGTAGATGTGTAAATAATGGTCATATTACCGGATTAAAAAGTCATGATTTTTATGTTATAATGGAAATACTTCTACCCATTAGATTAGGAGGTCTGTTGAATTCTGTGATATGGGATTCCATAACAGACGTATCATATTTTTTTTGGGACATTTTTGTGGTGACAACAGATTACGATGCTCTATGCAAACTTGAAGAAGATGTTGTTGTAATTATATGTAAACTAGAAAAAATATTCCCTCCGTCTTTCTTCGACTCAATGGAACATTTGATATTACATTTTCCATATGAAGAAAAATGTGGAGGTCCGATACAGTTTCGATGGATGTACCCATTCGAAAGATGCATGCATAAATTGAAAAAAAGTACGTAATAAAGCATCTGTTGAAGGATCTATTGCTGAAACTTATTTGCAGGAGGAGATATCTTTTTTCTTCTCCCACTATTTTGAATCTGAGTATCCTTAAAAACACAACCGCATGGGACAGAACGAGGGGAATATTGATGAAATGGACAATCAATTATCTGTTTTTAACCAGTCAGAGCTTCGTTTTGGTGGAGTTCATGAACGATGGCTTTCAGATGATGAACATCACAGAGCTCATACATATGTTCTGCTCAACTGTGAAGAGATGACATCATTTGTACTGTAAGTGCTTCTATTACTTATTCTAATATTTATGTTACAATAAATAAATTTGTTTTTTATAGATTGTATGATAATCATATCATGAAACAACTTCCACAAATTATAGCATCTTCTCTCAAAGAACGCAAACAAAAAAAAATTTCTCAGTGTTTTCAAATACTGGTAGAATAAATTTTTCATACTTTAACATCTCCTTCAATTTATAGTTTACTATATTGATAATTATTTCACAAATTTTCACGTGTCTCGACATGCTGATAAAATTGACAAAGGACTTTGTATATTGAGTAACCCAGCATCCAAAATGGTGAAATCTTATAATGCATATGTGGTGAATGTTTTTTGATTTCATACACATGCATATGGGGAATCAAAAAAAACAATGAACAATGGAGTTTTCTTGAGAGGATCTCATCATAGAGAAAATGAAGTTGACTTTTATGGCATACTTGATGAAATCATTGAACTCTATTATCTAGGACACCATTACATAACGATGTTCAAATGTCGGTGGTTGGATACTGAGAGAGGCGTGCGTGTTCATCCAACTCATGGAATCATCAATATTAAATGTAAAAGTGTTCTTGTAGTAAATGAACCATTCTTACTGGCTCAACAGGTACATAAAGTTTATTATGTAAGGTATTGTGCTATGTCAAGAGACTTTACTGATTGGTGGAGCATAATCAAAATGAAAATTCGAGACAATCAGTTTAGTCAAATTGAATGTTCTTTCACTGTAGTGCAAGGAATTGATGTTTTTCAAGAGAGTACTCAAAATAAATCTTTGTTACAAAGAGACATGAGTATCGATGATGACACCCCTCAATTAAGATTTGTTGATGATGATGATGATGGTAATGACGTCACAAATGAATTTGAAATGGTAAGAGATGAAGCAACTGGAACTCAAATGGATATCGATGATATTGAGGAGGAATATGAAGATGACATTAACAGATATGAAGATGATGATGAAGCTGAACATTGATACAATTCAATGGTAGTTACATATAATCATAACTAATATATATGTATATATAATAATAATTATCAATTATTTTCTAAAAACATTCATTTTCTGTTTCAGATGGACGACGACACATTTCTTGAGTTGGCGGATGTTGACCTATATTTCAATGCGGATGAGTTGCTGGCACCTGACCCTCAGCCTGAAGGTGCTTCAGGGAGTACGCGGAGGGGGCGTGGTCTTGAACGACTGATGATTCTTGACCCCATCCCTGATCGACGTCCATGTCTTGGGTTCGATCCACGCACCCTGAGGTGTGGTAACCTGTGCATTTTACTAAGATTTCATTAATCTATTTACATAATAAATGTTTGACTATTTTTTTACAGTTTTCCGCATATAGTAGTCGGACAGGGAAGCGCTATTTTGCGCAACTATTTTTCTCAGCCATGGACAACATGGGAGCATATTCCTGTTGATGTGCAGCAAACCATGTTTGGTCATTGGTTGGTACGTACGTAAATAAATAATTTTTATTTTGAAATTTATTTCATTTATAACATGATATTTTTATTTATTTGTAGGGTTTATGGTATCTGATCGAGGATACCATGTGTGACGCCATCCGCGAGGCATGGGAGGTGGCCATGCGTGATCGCTTTCATCAGTTTTTGCACAATTTAAGAAGAGATTCCATGAAGAAAGCAGGAGTGTCAAATTTTGATGAGTCATGTAGAGCACACCGACCAGAGTACATTTCATCCCACGTATGGGATGGATTATGTGCACACTGGTTGAGTGGTGGCTTTCAAAGGAGATCATTGGTGGGGAGGCAGAATCAGGTGGGACAGGAGGTGACTCCTCGAGCTGGGAGTCGTACTTTCAGTAGTCATAGACAACATTTGGCACATACATTTTTTATAAATATTTTATATAACTTTAAATATTAACAATTTATTTTATATTCTTATAGGCTGTCGAGCACCCCCGATATTACGAAGTACGACGTATATCGGAGGATGTACAGTGATCCAGCTACTGGGGAGCTCAGAGGTGATCGCCAACGTCACATCGTGGTCAGTATTATTTGTTTTCAAGTTTAAAAATTAAATGCATAAAATATATTCACAATTTAAATTTTAAATTGAAACTACAGGAGTCATATGAGACCGCAGCGTCACAGACCCGGCCTGAGGGTTAGGCCGAGGCATCAGATCAGACCAGTGGCCATCAGTTTGATGAGGCGGCATGGATGCAGGAGACCCAATATGCCTTCGAGAAGGGTCGGGTAGTTGGTATCGGCTCTCGACTGACTCCTGGAGATTATTATGGCAGTGCTGCGATGTCGGCGTCCAGCTCGAGAAGAGCTCGTGCATCTTCTTCCGCTACACAGTACGAGGATCGATTGTGATCACAGACTGAGTTGATAGAGAGTCTCCAAAAGGAGCAGGAGGAGATGCGTCGGCAGCAGCAGCAGCATGAGGAGGAGCGCCGACGACAGTAGCAGGTGTACGAGGAGCAGATGAGTCGGTGGAAACAGCAGCAGCAGGAACAGATAGAGTACATGCACCGACTCACTCATGCCTTAGGGATAGAGTTTCCACCACCAGTAGATCCCCTCTCCCCCTCCTCCTTCAGATTAGTTATTGTTTGATGTTATAAAGTTTGTAAATTTAAAATATGACATTTATTCTATTCAGAGTTCCTGTCTCTCTTATAATGGTGTCAATATTGTATTATTTAATTTCTATTTATTTTTAATACTTTATTATTTATTATTGGTATTTATTTTAATGTTTGATTATTTTATTAATAATAATATTACTCTTAGTATTTTATTATTTGTTTATATTTCTTTTTGTAAATGTTGATAATTTTCATATTTTTATTTTCTAATTATTTTAATAATATTATACCCAGTATTTTTAATACATAAAAAGTTTCAAAAAATTGAAATAAAATTATAATTTTTTAATTATTTATGAAAATATTAATTCGGTATATTATTATTTTTATATAATATTATATTATTTATATTACAATATTAATATGATTAATAATATTATTCATATATTATAATATTAATTTTTTTATATATATTTAAATTTTTTAATATTTAAATTTAATTATAATTTTTTAAATATTTTATTGATTTATAATTATATTATTACTATTATAATATTAATTAAATTTTTTATTAATAATTTATTTTTATTTTTATTTTTTTATACATATTTGCGACGGGATAATCACCCTGTCGCAATTAAAAAAATTTAAATTTTTTTTAAATTGCCTATTGCGATGGGAATATTTTCCCGTCGCAATTACTTATTTCTTTTTTTTTGAAAAAAAAAATTAACTCTTTCGCGACGGTATTTGTGGCTCGTCGCAAATAACATTTGTGACGGGCCCATCGCAAAAGTGTTATTTAAAGTTTTTAATATATATATATCGATTAGTATTTGCGACGGGACATATTACCGTCGCAAATAATATTTTTAGCGACGGACCTGTCACAAATAGTGTTAGTTGTGACGCCATTTACCGCAACGGGTCATTTGCGACGGACTCCCGTCGCAAATAGCCTTTTGCGACGGGATCCCATCGCAACTGGGCTTATTTCCAGTAGTGTTCAGCCCCAACCTTTAAAAAAACTCTTGATCATCAGCAAACCCAATTTCCACCTTCTCTGCACATCGAACAATTTTTTCATAACTTTTGAACTCACGGGAATCTAATTCCCTTTGATACATTGGATTTAATCCTGAGTAAAAAATGATTTATTTTACAATGAAGACCCCATATGAAATTTAGAGCATACCTTTCCAGTCGAGTGAATTTTTCTTCATAAGAAGCCACTCATTCATAGTTCTACCTCAATTCTATGAATTTTTCTTCTATCCTATATCAAACGGCCTTAGGAAAATATTTATTAAGGAACAAACCTTTGAATGCATCCCAATTATAACTCTTTCTAAAATTGCTCGAATAATGCTCAATGAGAATGATTTTACTATCTATTTTTGGGAATAGGATATGAATAAAGATTTATATATTATAAATAGAGTTATTGTTATGCCACTTTTAAATAAAACCTCATTTGAGTTATATATTGGTAGAAAAAAAAGTTAACTACTTTATATTTTTTCGTTGCAAGGTATTTATACTCAAAAAAATGAAAATTTTACAATTTTACATCCAAAAGTGATAAAGGAATATTATTTGGGTATCCAACATCCACTAAATCATACAAAGGATTCAATAAAATGACTAAAATTAAGAAAGAAAATGTATATTCCAAATTTGATGAAATAGATCCATATAAACCTGAAACCATTTTAGAGAACCTTTATGATAACCTTTCTAATTTAAATATTAATTCCAAACCTAGTGATAATTCTATGAAACTTGTTGAGAAATCACCCAGCATAGAACTATTTAAACCATAACCTGTAGAAGAAAATGAATTATCAAATACTTCAATACCAAGAACTATTAGGACACATTGATATTATCCCTTAGATGAAATTGTAGAAGACCTAGATAAAGTAACTCATACTAGATATTTTATTAAAAACCAAGTTGAATATCAATCTTTCCTGTCATATCATAAACCTATGAACGTTATAGAAGTAATAAATGATTTTTTTGGGGAATGGAAATGTATGAATAGCTAAAATATTTAAGAGAAACTAATTATGGTAATTATTGGAAGTCCTAAGGACTTCCTAACCATTAGCACCAAGTTGGTGTTTAGGAATAAGGTAATGGGTTTGGAACTATAATTATAAATAATGAAATACTAATTGAAATAGGTAATAATCAAGATGATGGTATGGACTATGAGGAAACCTTTTCTCCAGTAGCTAAACTTGAAGTTATAAGAATATTTCTTGTTTATACAGCACATTTGGAATTTATGATATATCAAATATATTTAAATAGTTCTTTCAAAAATGGTAATTTAATGGAATATGTTTTCATTTAATGACCCCAAAAATTTCAAAACCCTCAGATTCCAAACCCTATATTTAAATTAATAAAATATATATATGTCTTAAAGTTATCTCCAATAACATGGTATGATAGAATCAACTCATTTTTTATTTCAAAAGGATTTTCAAAAGGAGTAGTTGACACTACATTTTTTATTAAAAAATTAAAATATGTTTTAGTAGTATATATTGATGATATTTTTTTGGATCATCAAAAACACCATGTATAAAGAATTTGAAAAAATAATTAAAAACTAATTTGAAATGAGTTTGATGGGTGAATCAAAATTCTTTCTTGGTTTTCAAATTTCTCAAAATAAAGAAATAATTATTTTAAATCAAATAAAATACACTAAGTATATTATACATATTTTTGGTATGGATAGTACAAAAGGTAGTGATACTCCCATGAATACAAGATAAAAACTAGATCTTGATGAAACTAGGAAAATTCTTGATCAAACCACTAACTTATGTATGATTAGAATTTTACTGTACTTAACTGATAGTCGACATTATATTATGTTTAGTGTGCATATGTGTTCTTGACTTCAATAAAATCCAGAATAATCACATTTAATTATTTTCAAAATAATTCTTAAATACCTCAAAAATACAACCAATATAAGACTATTTTATTCAAGAGGACAATAATTTGATTTATTGAGTTATTCTAATGGATATTTTGGTGGTTGTAAATTATATAAAAAAGAACCTATGGAATATGTTACTTTTTGGTAAAGTATATAGTATCATGGTGTAGTAATAAATACAATTATGTTTCATTATCCACCACTGAAGTTGAGTATATAACTTCATTTAGTTATTGTGCAATAATTATATAGATCAAAAAAACTTTTCTAGACTATATTTATCAATTTTGACATGTCCCTATAAAATTTGATAATACAAGTTCTATGTACATTTCTAAGAATCTAGTGACCCACTCTAGGAAAAACATATTTATATAAGACATCACTTTTGGGAGACCATTTTCAAAAAGGTGATATAACTCTTGAATTCATTGGTACTGGGAATCATCTTGATAACATATTCATAAATAAATTGAATTCAGATATAATTATTTATATCATACATGAACTTGAAATGATAAATTTTGGTAATTATTTTATTCTTGAATATATTTTATTTCTTGTAGAGGTGAATCAAAAAATCTTGCTACCATGACCTACTACTATAGCTATTCTACCATGAGTTTTTTTTACCATTGGTATGATACCATGGAAAAATACCATTCTGTTGTTACCATGCCTATGAAATTATGCTTATTCTACCATTGGATTGTTATAGTGGTCATTCTATAGTGGTGTGATATTATTGGAAATGATACCGTTATGACTTACTATTTGGTTGTTGTAATTCCAAATATTACCACTTCTATCATTGTTAATTAAATTTATTATATCCCTAATTTTTTATCATCTTTCCTTTATTTAAATTTAATGTTTAAATCCCAAAATGATAAAAATCCCTAAATAGTATTCTTAATTAGAAATTCTCTCTCACATGTGACCTTTTGAAACTACTCTTTCTCAAAAGAGCTAAAACCCTTAACCTTCAACCTATAAACCTCAATATATTGAAAAATGGTAAGTTTGTATCATTCTATTGATTCTCATAATGAGATGTATCCTAGAAAAAAGTATAAAGGACAATAAAGTCAGACTGTCAAACTGCAAAAAAACTTCCATCTTGAGTTGTTGTTATCGAGAAGAAAGTTGGTGTGTCTTGGTTATCATCAAGAAATTAACTTTTTTAAAAGTTATTTAGGACTAGGGATGAGAATATTGGTTATAAAGGAATGGTAGATAATTATACCTAGATTGATTCATGATTTATACTTGTTCACTGAGTTTTAGTTTAAAGATAAGAATGATGTTATCAAAATAATGGTGGATGGAAAAGAGCCTTTGTTCCCTTCGAAACAATGGTCTAAGTGCCTGAGAATTACTCATAAATGATTCTATGTGAATTATAAATTATACTTTCCCATTAATCATGAGAAATTTTTGATTGAGGATTTTCAACTTGACCTCACTTGGAATGACAATGTGTGAATATTTTCTGCAGAATGTCAGTTTCTCTTCAAGTTCATCCAAAAAATATTGTGTCCTAGGAAGGGGGACTTCAATATCATGAGGTATTAAGACATTTTATTTTATTTTTCTTATTAAAATATAATAAAAAATCGATCTCTTTAATTATTTAATAGTTCACATCATGGATTTGTGCAAGCCTACCTCGAGATCTAATTCTATTTCCTACCGTAATCTAGTCTCTACATTATTAGAAGATAGAGGTATTGTTTATTAAGTATAAGAAAATATAACAAAATGTGATGAATTATACCATAGTCAATTCACATGTAAGAGGATTAATGTAAATTGGAATCCTTTTCTAAAAATATAGTAAGAATACAATGATAAAATCTATGATAAGTTTACCCTATAGAGAATCCTTTTATACCAATAAATTTTGTTGAAATTTGATTAGTGCTAGATAAATTAGTGGATTACTAATTTGATGAATAAGGGGAGGCCTTTTTTAGTGTTTAATTAAAATAAGAGATATTAAAAATGATGTAGAGGATTCTTTTCCAGCTTTAGTATAAAAAGTAAGTGATATTAACATTCTCAAGAGTTCCCATGTGTCTTATAGACCTCCAAACTCAACTTTATCTCTTCAAAACAAAGGAGGATTGCTGAAAGAAGATGAAATAGATGAATCTGAAGTTTATAATGGTGATTAGTTTAGAACATATACTTCAAATAGTCAAGAATATTTTATCGAGTTGCCTACTGACTCTAAGTATGATGTTGATGGTAGAGATAAAGATGATAAATAAAATCCCTTTTGGACTATTTTTTATTCTAGAAAGTCTACTAGTGAGGACTGTTAGATAATTTCTTAACATAATTTAGTTATACATGAATATAGAATATAGTTAAACCATATGATTCAAATAATAGTGAGGGTGGTTCCCCAACTAAGGGGTAGAAATACTTAGGATATTTTATATCTATCTTGGAATACTCTAACTCAGATAATGATGATGATGATGATGGTTATGATGATGATGATGGTTATGATGATGAGGATGATGATGATGAGGAGGATGATGATGATAATGATTATTATTATTACTATTACTATTGTTATTATTATTATTATTATTATGGAAGACCACTATAGAATGGTGTATCTACCTTCTTAGTTGCTCAGATAGATCCTAAGGGATCTTTAGTATATCATAGATATGAGGTGAAAATTTTGGATCCTTTTTTCCTTATAGAGAGAATTTTGTTGAGATGGATCATGGGGATGATTCTATGCATAGTTAGGATAGATATTCTCCTCCTACTCCTACTACTCATCCTCCTTTCACTAGTCATCTTACAAGAACTTATCTGGATGCCTTTAAAGTAGATTTAGTATCTAATCTTAGTGGTATGCTCAGGTCTCCATGCTATCAAGATAATAATCTAAGTAAATATGAAAACAAATTAATAGTTTCTTTATTAGTGGATCACTTTCAACCAAAAATGATCCTAAATATTGGAAGTATGGAAATTAAAAACAAGTGGTTAGTGGAATAGATGAATGTAATTCTTTAAAACATGGAGGAAATGAGAACCAGTTTCACAGATATAGAATTATATCTTCTAGATAGGATACAATACTTGTCTAATACTGGGGATTATTCTACTAGAGATCCACCACCATATTCACTTTCCTCTTTTGATGCTGAGTTTATTAGATCTATAGTGAGAGAATATTTTCAAGCATTTTTTACTGACATTTCTACCTCTCATCAATATAAAATTCATTAGAGAAAATACCATGGTGATCTTATTTAAAATATTGTTAGAGATATATTAAATGAAGATAAAATTGATAGTGAAACAATGACTAAATAAATCAATTTTTATCTCTCCAGTATTTTTACCAAACATGAAATTATCTCTCATTGTAAGATCTTTAATCTAGATAGATCAAAAAAATCTGAATGAATATTAATTTTTGGTACCAAACGGGTCGAATCTGAATCAAGAATCAGAATGGAGTTCCAAAGAATTGCAATGTCTCAAAAAGGTTTTTTGAGATAATTAATAATGATCGAAATGTATCTCAGGTTTTCAAATGAGCTTCAGAGGCTTCTGGTCAAGTTTCAGGAGTTTTTGTGTTTTCTGGAAAGGGTACACGGTTTGGTGAGCATGGTTTAGGAGAATCTTACGATGCCATGATGATCATAACATTTTCAGTTCATTTTTAAATTCACATGGTTTATTTTTATGATTATATAATTGTTTTTGGTAAACCTTATGAGGAAAAGTGGAGAACTATATAAGAATGAGGAGGGTTGGAGACATGGCGCATAGTTTCAAAAAAAATGTGCACCTTTCTGCATGTGGGAGGAAGTGCTCAAAACATGGTTGGAGAACGATTTGTAAATATTTTCAACCTAAACATGTAGGGCATGGGTGTTATATAGTAGGGGTGAACATGGTTGGTGCATGTTTTATCCAACCATGTAGCCAAACCATGTGAGTGGTCTGCCTTGCACAGATCCAACTGCATGGTTTGTGCATGGTTCAGAAAATTGTGTGGCCAAATTATGCAACTACCCAAAATTTAATTAAAATGGTTATTTTATCATTTCTCCACTATGATATTTTAATTAAACCATCCACCTTATGTTCCCCTTGCATTCGTGAACCAAATGAGGGTTCCTCCTCCCTTTCTCATTCTTCCACCCTTCAATTTAGGGTTCGTTCATTGTATTTCTTCAGTGTTTATGGTGAGATTTCTATTCCACATCCTTCCCTTTATCCCTTCCCTTAGTTCCTTCTAATTTCATATGTGAAGGTTTAGGTATTTGATTTGGATTACACTTAGTCATGGTGGAACTATCCAAGTATGATGTGGCTTCTGGCCATCTTGGGTAGAAGAGATCATGATATAGATTCAACAAGTAGTTTCATGGAATTTTGTCCAGTTATGTGACTGTAGTGAATTTCCTTAGGTTTTTTATACTGATTTAATTTAATTAGTCATAAAATTAGTATCACCTCTTAGGTATATGTATTCAAATGTGTTTGGGGGTATGTTTTAGATCTTTGGTGAGTGGTTGGATTTAGTTTGGTGTGGCATGATGCCCTGGGGTTTTTTCAAACATTATACCAAGTTGGGTTTTGATTAATTAATTAATTATAATTGTTATAATTAATTATTATTTTTTTGTGTAATACTAGATCTTGGGTGATTGTAACAAGATCGGTTAGAGTATGAGGGGTTTTGATGATGCTTGGATGGTCTTTTTCAAGGCCACTATGTTTTGTAATTATTTTGGAAAGATATTTTTATGATTTAGGTGATCTAATAGCTTTACCCATAGTATTGTTAATTTATTTTTATGTGTATGTAGTATGTATCTTAAATCCATGTTTTGTGTGATTGATTTATTGGCATATGTAAATTGGTTCTGGGACTTGTATTAACCCCTTAAACCTCCCATGGATCCCATTAAATCTAAGGGTGTCCATAAGACCGAACCAAGGATCACCAATGGGGTGAGTCATTTCATGAAAAAGGTATAGTTGAGTTTTAAAGGGTTGGTTTGGAATTATTTTATGTGTAATATTTTACAAAAGTTCCTATGAGGATTTTGAAATGGTTTTAAATATATGCATTGGGATTTAATCTGGTTTTGCGTGTCAAATGTGGGAAGTTATGTTTTGAAATGTTATTTTTTTGAAATGTGGTGTTGAAATCCAAGTAGTTTATAAAAGTGGTTTTAAATTGATTTCAAATGTGGATTTTAAATCAGTGTGTGGTTTCCACTTTTTTGAAAAATGTCTTGATGATGCCTTAAAATGGTTTTCATGGAAAAGGTAGGAATTGAGTCCTATTTTTTTCAAAGATAAAAAATCCATGTATCAAGTGGGTGGTTTTGAAATTTTTAACAAGGTATATTGGTTTAGTTTCTTTTGTCATGTGAAGAATGGTTGGGCATGGTTGAGACTTGTTTTGGTTTTGAAGGTTCATAGCGACCTTAGTAAGAGTTAATGGTTTAAAGAGGATTTTTGTGTTTTTATTGAACACTTTTTAAGTACATGATATCGATCTTAGTATTTAAGAAATGATTGAATGTTTTAGGTGCTCGAATAATGCTTTGGTCATAGTAAGTGTACTACAAGTAAGGTTTTAGACTGAGGCTCTAGACACTGCTAGTATACTTTGGGGTTTAAGTTCCAGACTGAGGCTTTGGGTGATTATGGTATACCATGTAGAAAAGAATGTTGTACTTATGCTCCTCCTCCCGGGGATGGTCTAGACTGATGCTTTAGGCACCACCTATGTCATTCATAGATGGATGTTGGACTAAGGTTTTGGTCACTAGTGTTATGTTTTTTGATGGGTTTTATAGACCCTATGTTCAGTATCAGTACCCATAGTTTTATATTTTGTTAGGTGTTGTATGAAGGTTCTAGAAACATTTGATATTGATGTTTATATGTGATTTAGATACTAGACTAACATTCTAGGCATTGATGACTCAATTACATTAGATATCTATCATAGATGTAGGTTCTATGAATCCTTTAGTAGATTCAAAAGTGAACACCCTTCCTATACATTTATAATATGTACCTCTGATGTCATTATTAGAGGGTCGATTAATGTTTTTTGTAAGCTTAGTAGGCCTAAGTGACACCTTAAACCCCTTGGTCCAACTATTACAAGATGAGCTGATGTATTCCTTGGCTTGTATCACTTTTCAATATTGTTCATTTATTCCACTATTTGTCTATATATACTATTATAAAGACTTATATTTTCTCTAGAAACTATTAGTGGTAGCCTATTGAGTTTTACCCCTTATCGGGCCTCCATTGCATGTGGGTACCCAAGAATCTCTCACATGTTTATTGTAGTTATAGGTTTGGGATGAGGCTTGTGTGAGTATTGTTTAGTCGATCAGGATTGCATGAGTGGTTTCAGATGACTGGATGAGTTTTTCTCAGCGATGATGTGGATCCTTTTTATAGTTTATTTATTATTGGTATGTTATGTAGCTGAACTAGTGGGAAATTGGTTGTATGTTTGACATGGTCGTTCGGGCCTTTATTTCATTCCATTTTATTACAACATGTTTCAGTTTCAGTTTATTTATTCTTTCTGAAAACTCTAATGTGTATGATGTTTAGATTTGTTACTTCTATGTGTACAATCTAATATGGGGGTATATTCTTTTCACCATCTCAATTTAGACCCATACTGCTAGTTGGTAACCTCTAGCATATTAGGAGGCTTACTTGAGGATATGTGGGAAAATAGATTGGGGCACTATTTTAGTGGTATGCAAGCCGAGGCATTACAAAGTGGTACCTGAGGTGTTTTCTTTCCTATTATTTTACTATTTGGGATTTGGTAGACATGAGATATAGGAATGTGTCAGAGCTTGTGTTGGATACCAAGATGGTGTGTCAGGAACTCCTATTCTGGTAGGAAGTATATGTTACCTAGGGCGGGGATTGATGTTTAGGATTTGTGATGTTATAGTTTAATGTGGTTTTCACTTCGTGAAGTGAACATATTGTTTGGATTTGATGTTTTATGATGGATTTCATGTGTTTGGACCATTGGTAATAGGCCTATGACTTGGTTTTGACTATTGTCCTGTAGAGATAGGATGTGTCTCCATAATCATGTTAGGAACATAGTACCCACATGTTATAGTCTATGAGTGTATGATTTTATGGATTTATTTTTTATGGTACATTATGTGGATCTATGTTGAGACACTCATTGATGATAATGGTAGTGTGATACTTGTTCACTTTGGGTGTAGTGACCTTGGCGGGTTAGTGTGGTATAAGTGTATAACTGTCGGATCCTTGTGGGTGGTTTTGGTGTGAGGTTGGTAGTACGTCCAAGTCTTCCAAGGAGAGGTTTGATGCATAGATACTCAAAGAGGATAGGATCCCCAGTTATGGGAATTGGGTTTATATATGACGCCTTTATGGTGTGAGAACCTAGAGATGGGTGTTTTGACCTTTTCATGTTGTGAGATGTTGGGATGGGAATGTGTTTGATGCCCCATGAGTAGAGACCTTTTTATGTGACTCGAGTCTTGTGAGTGGTGTCATGTGGATTTCAAGGGTGATCTGTGATAGGGTTAAACTAAGTTATTAGTGATTTTGGTTGTGTGGGGAACAAATGGATTCGTTGGAATATTGAAAATAGTGCATAAAGGGTGCATCTAGGTTTGAGGTTATGTTTGTTGGATGCCTTTTTTTAAGGGTCACTTGGGTGATTGTGTTTCATCCTTTTGGTTGGTTTCTAGAGTGTAAGGCTCGGGAAGGAGGTGCCTTCTTTTCGCATGTTGTAGGTCGTGCAGCCTATGGTTCAGCAGTGCGAAGCCCGTGGTGCATGGGTGATGGATCTGCTGGTCTCTTCTAGAGGGTGGCCTGAATTTGAACACTGATAGATCTTGTGCTATGGGATTCATGCATGGAGGAGGGGTCCTTCGTGATTACAGAGGGAGTGTGGTGCTAGCTTTCACTGCCCACTATGGTTATGGAGATTCTGTTCGAGCGGAGGCTCTTACGGTTCTCACAGGGTTTTCCATGTGTAATCAGAGGGAACATAGCATTGTGCAGCTAGAAACAGACTCTATTTTTTCCATGATGATTTTCATGGGACAGGATCTACCCCCTATTCCATTATTTATACAATTAGACAATGAAAAGTCCTCCTTAGCAACAATGTTAGAGTTTCCCACACTTTTCATGAGGGGAACAAAGTGGCGGATTACCTAGCCTCTCTTGCGGTTCCTGAGAATCCTGTTTTTTTTTTCAATATCTCTCACCTCAAACCGGAGGGGGTAAACTTGATTAGGGGTGATGCCCTTGGCCTCCATTATTTTTTTCTGCCTTAGGTAAGGGTGTCTTTTACCTTGTATGGTTAGCATTCTTTTTTGGAATAAAAAACGTAATGTTGGATGAGAGTGGAAGGCTCATTCAAGTACCTATACTTGGTAAATGATGTTCAGATAAGTGTTCCTAGTGATTATAAGATGAATTGGGAGCACAAGTAGTGCTCGAGGGTATATGGTTTGATGTTCATGTGTTATCTTCAAGTGGTGATCATGCGTTCATGTTTATTTTTTGTAAGAGTTACAAGGAGGTGTCTAGTTTTCTTGAAATGTGAATATCTTAGAGTGCTGGTGTGGTGGTGGCATCTGTGGTTTCTAAGGACAAGACTGATTTGGTGCCTGAATTAGTTAGCTCTAGATGCATCTGCAGGAACATGGTGAGTGATTAAATGGCATTCAAAAAATTATTAGAAATATGTTTGGGTTTTGAGTGATCAAGCCAGTGGTTTTGGTTTGGTGGGTTTATTTTGGTATTGGATAGAACCAATGATGATCTTTGTTGGTGATCTGGTCATGAAAAAGAGACATGACCAGTGGATATGCCTTGGGAGCTGATGTTTTGTGAAATCAGACTCGCTAGTGTGGTAAAAAGATTATATGGTTGGGTTACACGAGAGTGTTTAATGATTAAGTGTTAATGATATATTGGAGGCATAATTTCTTGTGATGCGCTATGTCATTTATTTAGGGGAGGGGACATTCAGGGAGCATATGCTTGAGGTGTTTGAGATAGATAAGCACTTGTGAGTGGTGTAAGAACCTAGTTTTTCCAATCTGGTGTGGAACCTTTTATTTCTGTTTCACTCCTTGGTTTAGACATAATATGAATGACTACTAAGTCTATGGTGGAAATAGGGGTGTCTGGGTCATGTTCAAGGCTTGAAAAAATGGGAAGTGGAAGAAATATCAGGGTCACGCGGTTAGTAAACATTGTTTCATAAAGTCTTCATGGTTACTCCTAACCATTTGTGATGTTTTAGTGCTCAATAGTGGGCCATATGGTATTCTCTAACCATGTGACCCATGATACATGATTATGTGAAAACTCTAAAAATTTTAGTACATCCAAATATCATGCTTTAGAAACATTTTTCCCAAGCATGTGCATAAACCGTGTGAGTGCCCTCCTTGGAGAGTATTCTTGTACTATTGGCGCATGATTTGGATAACCGTGTGGAAAAACTATGTGACCTAGTTTTTAAGGGTTTAAAAGTATATTTTTCCCTTAAAATTCTTAAAACCCCTCACCCCTTCTTCTTTTCTAATTTCCAGTGACATGAGGGTCCCTTATTATTTCATGAGATCTCATCCTCAAGATTCCACCTAAGTTTTTGAATTTCTTAACCCTTTGTACTTGGAATCAAGAGTAGATCATCTCATAGGGATCCTCTAGGTACGTGATTCAATCCTTAATATCCTTTTTTAGTTCTTATTTCTATCAATAAATCTATTTTGGTGTGAGATCTTGTGTGAAATTTTCCGGGCGTTCATATATTATTCCATTTTCTTCATATCCATGCCAAACTAAGGGGAAATACTAGACAAAGAATCTACTACAGGCATAAGGTATGTGGTCTTTTAATCAAATCTAAAATTATTCCCATATATAAGTAGTTTCCCTTGTAATAAGTCCATTTTAAATGGAAATTTCTTATTAAATTTTTCTTATTTAATTTAACCTATCTAAACTATAAGATATGTCCCTAGTAGGACCTTTTTGACACCTTTGGAGGTTGATGTCTCAACATGGACTACCCATTTAGGGTGTGTTCCTCATTTATGAATTTATTACCTATTTTGAGATTAAATTACATATTGTTCGGGTGCGATTAACTTGTCCTAGATAAGGTAAGTGTTCCGTTATAATTAATTGAATCTTTAAATTGTTAAATGGTAAGTATATTTATAGTTATCACTTGGTCTAGTTAATTATAAATTGAATTGATTTTGGTTGTAGGTCCCTTACTCACCTTGTAATGTTTGATTAAAGTTAATGGAATGAACATAATAAATGGTTATGTAATTGAATCAATAATTATTGCATGTCCTTCATTTATCATGTTAGGTCTAATGAAAGGTAATATAATGAACCTATTAAATGATTAAATTGCATGATTAATATAAGGCCCATGATTACATATGATATAAATGGAATGATTATAAGGTTCCTATTTCCATGGACCTTTTCAATCTTTATTGGAATGGTCATAATTGAGACAGCCCTGGATTACTAATGGAATGCCTTGAGCACTCAAAGGATGCTATTTCGATTTATTTAGTCGATTTTCATGGGAGATAACCACCAAAAAAATATTTTATTTGTATTATTATGTGAATTATTTGGAATAGTACTGACGATTCACTTGAAATATTTTTTGGATATTAGAATTCCTTGGATACACTCTTTGGATTTTTCTTGATGTCTTCGGACACATGGTGCCACGAATTCACCCCATTGGCCCCATTAATGCTAAACTCTGTATTAATATGGATGGTCTCCATAGACTCAATTAAAATATTTTATAGTGAAATTCCTTGGGAGTTTCCCTTGTATTACACTCATACCCCCTATATCCATATTACATGGGTTACCACTATGATTTGGCTCAACCCCAAAGCTCAAGGTCTACTAGGTTACACCTTGGATCCTCTATTATTATTATTAATTTTATGGTACTACTGATATATATTATACATGATATCCTTATTATAAACTAAATCATAATTAATTAAATGAACACATGTTCAGAGACATTACAAGCTAAGGCAGAAGCAGGTATGTGTTATTACTTTAGTATAGATTTACCTTTATATACCTACACATAGTTTCTGTTTATATACACAAACTATTTTTGAATAGATGTTGGTGCTGGCGGATAACTAAGATTTACCTCACACACTTTTTGGTCCATTGTTGATACCCAGTTAGACTATATGATCATAGGTGTGGACAAGGGGAAGCATCCTACTTTTGGCACTTTACTTTCTTTCTTTAGAATGGGAGCTAGGTAGCAGATGACCAAGCTAGAGCTTAGGATGCATGGATAGTTTTTTTTCGTTTTTATTCTTTTTTATATCATGTATTCGTGTTTTAACTTTTATAGAAACATGACATTACATCACTTATATATGATATAGTTTACATCTATTGAGTTGATTATTTATTACATGAATTTTTATGCTTGATTCTTCTATGGTATTCATTATTATACTGCTCCCATTATTTATTCAGGGTATATCATTATTATTCTCCACATTGACCAGAGGGAATAGTCTAACCAAGGACACACCCTAGCCCCTTGCTTCTAGTCAATAGCCTCTAGAATGCGGGGAGTCACGTTTGAGTATATGTGGTAAACTAGGTTTGGTTACTTAGGAGTGAACCAGGTCCAGGATCTCACAAAGTGGTATTAGAACGGTTTCTTTTATTATCTTATTATTTTGGAAAATTTATATAGGATATTATAAACATGTTTAAAATTGGTTATAATCTATGACTGGAAATAGCTAACCCATGTCCAGGGTAAATACGAAGTTTCCTAGGGATGGTAAATTATTGTTTTGTATTTTTATTATTACAATTGATATACTTTCACCATTGGGTGATGCACCTAAATTGTGGTATTTGATATTATTTATAGATATTCTTCCTTGTACTGGTATATAAAGGATCATTATTACATAAATCATTATAGTCACCTAGGATTCACATGTCATTCATATTCAATGCCAAATAGGTGCCTTTCTCTTCTTACATTTCCTTTATTGCCTGTGATTGTTGGGTGAGCCATGGTTGTTATATATACATGTTCTACTAACTTATTCTGTAGGGAAATTAAATTAGTAATTTAAAATATTAACATCAATATAACTTTTTTTCCTATATAGATTGATATTGGCATCTTAAATAGCCAATTTTGACCAATGTAATCTACATAGCCCAAATTACACGAGCTAGGATTTGGATATGATTTCATGACTACTAATTTCAATTTAGAATGTGTATGGGACCTTATAGATTGGAAATCGTAATTCATCAGAATTGATCCATTTTATTCAACCAGTTATATTCTGAGGCTGAATGTAAGTGGGGTTATTGTAATTAAAGGGGTGTCAATTTCATTTTATAAATTGTCTGGGCCTTTATCAAATGGGAATGAAAATCCATTTAATTGAACCTTGTGCAATGTATAAAATCACTTATGAACTTAAAGGCTAAAGTATGTCTTATAAATGAAATGGTTTCTAGTAAATGGAGAGGAAAATTTTAATTTAAAGAGTGTTGCACTCCTTTAATTTCAATTAAACCTCCATATATCAGAAACCCTTTAAATCAAATTTGAACACTTACTAATTCCCTAGACTTATAAAAGGGTATTTGGGGTATTGTTATGGGTAGTGACCCTTTTTCTTTCTTTTATTTCTATTAGTGATATTATCTGCTTTTGAAACTTATTCTGAGGTATGTTTTTTGAATTTGTAGAGTTATACCCCCATGTTGTCCTCGATTCATGCGCTAAGGGGGATGAGATAACCATGCTCCAGAGATGGTGTTCTCCAAGAAACCAGTCATACTTCCAGAAGTTACACTTATAAAACCACCTATTATTCCCAAACTTTACACTAATTCTCAACTTCAATAGAGTTTTGTATGGTTGATGTAGTCTATGTAGGGTTCTTCACAACCTACACTTATAATTTCTGATCTCACTCATGAGTTACTATAGTAACATCTTCCCATCTTCTCAAGGGATGTTGGTATTTAGGCTGTTGAGTCTCGACTATATGCCATTATTTTTATCTTTGACCATATAGAGACAACTAAAAAGAGGATGGTCAATCTTTCCCCCAAAATGTTGTGTGACTCTTCCAAGCAATGGTGGGATGTGATTAGACGGTTGGTCATCATCAGGGAATGGACTGGTTAGACTTTTAGACTACCTTCTATGATTAATTTTTTCCTAAAATGTTAAGATCTGGCTGAGCTAGGGAGTTTATAAGCCTGGAGTAGGGTGTTATGTCCTTTGTGGAATATTTAGAAAGTTTTATAGAGTCGCAATGTTTCACACCACTTCTTATTATTGATGAGATATCAAAAGCAAGACGCTTTAAGGATGGTATAAAGTGTTCCATCCGATTGTTGGTGAATATATTTTTTTTATCTACCTTTTCTAGGATTTTAAACTAGGTTCTTATCACTACGTGAAACTTGAGGTAATTTGATAGTACAAGGCATAGAGGTTCAATGTCGAACAAGGAAGTAGTTCTTCTGGTAGTAGGAAGTGTACCATTGAGATTTCTCATTAGAGAAGTGGTTTCTAGATTACATGCATGTGAATCTCCATTATATTCCATAATTATAGATAGTAGGGGAATTTGAAGCCTCAATGTGATAGATACCCACAGAAGTGTCTTTCTTGAAGCTAGATGGATCATGTTAAAATGTTCTTCCAGACCTTTCTACATGCTTCTAGTGGAAGGGGATCCAAACCAGGTCCAACTTTAGGAGCAGGATTTGTGACTTTGTGTCAGAAAAGAAGCTAGATTAGTACTAGACAAACAAAACAAGGAGGATTTCATGGTCATGGTACCAAAACTTTACATTATTATTGCCAGTAGAGTGGACCTAGTCAGGGTATCCCAACTGTAGATTGGGTTTGTGGATCCGTCCAATGGAATGCATTACATATAATACCTAAGGATAAGAGTGTATAAGTTTTTACTATATGAGGTATTATTATAGTATCCTCAATTATCATATCTCCTTTATTTGATAGAGGTTCATCTACATCTTTTATCTTATTATCGATCATAGAAATTCTTGTGGTTGAAATTCATTACTTTTGTAGTGTGATGACCATGGACACACCATTGGTTTTTGGTCATAGGGTACATGAAAATGAAAATAATTTCCCCTTGAGGTTGGAAATTATCATTTCTTATGGGAATTATTTTTCCTCAAGATTATAGGCTTCTATTTTATTCTTGGGATGGAATGGTTATTCCACTATCACACGTTTTTGACATATATCTCTATGGGTTATAATTTTAAACACCAGTGTGTGGTAGTTATCTTAGAAAAGGTGAGTCGGATGTCTAGTCCAATTGACCTAGACCAGAACATAATGGGTTTGGAGGAGTGATGACCCAAATATCCATCATTTATTAGATTATTGTATGATTATTCTGGAATATTTTCCTCCCATTGGAGATCTTTTTATGGATGTGTTTATTGATGATTTTTCCATCATAACTCCTAAGATAAATGTAGAGTTTCTAATAAAAAATGTTCCAAGAGAATCACTAATATATATTCCCCCATATAGGATGTAATGTACTGAGATCTAGGAGATCAAGAGATAGTTAGAGGATTTATAATCCAAGAGTTATATCTGACCCAACACTTCATCTTGGGATTCACCCATGATTTTCACCAAGAATGCTGATGGAATAATTAGGATATGTGTGGATTACCGATGATTAGACCAGATTATGGTTAAGCACTAGTATCCTATAACTTTAATATATGTTCTCTCTAACTAGATCAAAGAATCTATACTGTTCTTTAAGATTGAATTGAGATCGGTCTATCGTCAAGTGCAGTTCAGGCATTCAAATATACCATGTACAAATTTCCGAAGTCGGTACGGTTTATGTGAGTATCTGGTTATGTCGTTTGTTCTTAAAAATGTTCAAAAATTTTATAGGTCCTTAATGAATAGGGTTTTCTAAACCTATCCTGATTCCTTTATAATGGTTTTTGTGGATGACATCTTGGTGTATTCTCATACATGAAGAGGCCATGCCAAACATCTTGAGATAATTTTGAATACACTAAGATAGAATTATTTATAAGATAATATTTACAATTTAAACTTATGGATCAACAAGGTTCACTTATTGGGTCATATTATCTCGAAATAAGGAGTATCTTTTGACCCATAAAAGGTGAGTGCTATTGTTTCTTGGGAGAATCCCAAGAATGTGTTTATACGGAGTTTCTTGGGGTTGTCTGGATATTACAGATGTTTTATATAGTACTTTAATTTTATAATGAACCTCTTAATGATATGAATAATAAGGGTGTGAAGTTATTATGGTCTGAATTATGCGATAAGGACTTTAATGAGCTGAAAGGTAGGCTTACTTCAGCACTGATTCTAGTTATGCAACTACTTGGAAGAGGTTATAATATATTCTATAATGAATTAAGAATTCATCTAGGTGTAGTATTGATATAGGATGATAGATTACTTAAATATGTATGTCTCTAGTTATAACATCATGAGCATAACTACCCAACACATAACCTTCATCTTGTAGGTTTGTTCATGCCTTGTGTTGTTGGAAGCATTATCTGATGGGTGAGCACTTTTTGGTGTATAGAAACTATAAGAGCCTCAAAATTTTATTTATAAAACCTGAATTGAATCTTAGATAGAGAATATGGGTTGAATAACTTCATTAATTTGAATTTGATATTGTCTATATGCTTGTAAAGGGAAATCTAGTAGCTAATGTATTAAGCTAAAAATCTCATGTGCAAACCATTATGGAATCCAGTGATGAATGGAAGTTGATGACCCGGATTTTTGAGATATATCTAGAGATTCCTGATATTCACAAAAAGAATTTTCTTTTGGCCTTATTAGTAACCTCTTTACTCCTTGATATGGTTACGATATGGAAGTTCTCAAATCCTGAAGGTTTGGTTCTATAGGAGAGTATTTCTTGTGAGAACTCCCCTTGGAATTGGTTTGTTGATGGGGATGACATCATGCATATACATAGGTGTTTCTGGGTTCCTACATACATGTGAGAGGAACTAATATGAGAAGACTATGATTCTTAGTGGGAAGGACATCCAGATATCTCCAAGATGTATAGACATATGCACCGCCAGTATTTGTGGATGGGGATGAAATGTTGGATTTTGGGTTTTATCACTAGGTATTCCACATGTCAGTAGGTGAATGTAGGGAATTGTCAGCCTTCTATCTTTTTACAGTAGTTGCCTATCCTGAAATGAAAATGGGAAGATTTTATAATGGATTTTGTGGTGGTTTTACTAAGTTTTACTTAATGTAGAGATGTGGTTTGGGTATTCATGGATCGATTGATGAAGGTAGAACACTTCCTTCCTATCCACTAGACATTCTTAGTTGATGAGCTGGGAAGACTTTATGTTTGTGAGATTATATGCCTATATGGGGTCCCTCGTAATATCATTTATGATAGGGATTATCATTTCACATTGGGGTTTTTAGGGGTTATAGAAAGGTTTGGGTACACAGGTGCTTATGAGCACAGCTTTTCACCCTCAGACTGATGGCCAATTGAAACAGACTATAAAAGTATTGGAGGACATTCTATGAGCATTCAACCTTGATTTTTGAGGTTCTTGGGATAAGTATATCCCTTTTATTGAGTTTTCCTACAATTATAGTGTTCTTTCAATGATTCAGATGGATTGATATGAAGCCTTATATGGTAGGCTATTCTGTTCACCCCTATACTGGCTAGAGGGAGAGGAGGCAGTACTACTAGGTGCTCATCTCTTAATTGAGACTTTGAAATGGGTATAGTTAATCAGAAATAATATGGATACTCCTCAGTCTAGATATAAATCATATGTTTATATTCATTGATGAACTCTATATTTCAACATCTAGGATCATGTTTTTTAGTGGGTATCACCTAGACTTGGGCATAGAAGGATACATAGGAAATTTAATTTATCACTACATTTTGTCCAGCCATTTTGAGATCTTGGAGAGATTTGGTCCATTATCCTATTAGTTGTTTTTACCATAGAGGTACCATTCCATGTATGATTTCTTCCATGTTTCCCATCTTTTTCATTATCATGATGACCTATCTCATACTTTTTATCCCAAGGATATCAAATTGGATGTTGATTCTTCTTTTGAGGAGTGTCATATATGCATCATTGATTAGAGCATGAAGGTTCTATGAGTTTGTTATGTACCTTTAGTACAAGTATTATGGTAACACATCTATGTATAGGATGAGACATAGGATTAATAGGTCAGAATACGTGCTCAGTGTCTGGAGTTGTTCTCAAACAATGTTCTATCACCCTTGGAAGGGAAACTTCAGGATGAGTTTCTTTAAATGGGGAAGACTATAAGAATTCAGTTTTCCTATGAGGTATGGGTCCTTCTATTCTTGATTTCATTCCTTTTTTGAAAAAATATGAATTATTAGTGACGATATGGAGGAAATGGTGGTGTCTATGTCTTTTTTGAATCCCAGAATCCTATCAGGTGGAAGAAAAAATTAGGCCACACTATTAGTATAAATCTTGTTACCCAGTTCACAGGGTTACTCCTAACTGCGTAGGGTGTTTTAGTTTTTTTTTTGAAGCCTCATTTTTATTATTAAATCAAAGAAAAATCCTCTTTTAACTGGTTAGAGGGAAACCCATTACATATCCCGAAGGCCCAGTGGGCTTGTAGCCCATTACATAGCCCGTAGGCCCAAATTCTAAGGCCAATTCACATTCTGTGAATAGTAACCTGCTGCTACAGTACCACACAGTATCGCCGCCGCTACAGTGCCCTACACACATGAATTGTTATATTACCCACCTTAGATAATAGTCCACGTAGGATTGGTGCATGGTTTTTCCAACCATGTGGCCAAACCATGTGACCCAATATTTTAGGGGTAAAAAGTATAATTTTCCGATAAAGTTCTTAAAACCCATCACCTTTTCTTCTTTTATTATTTCTAGCAATAGAAGTCATCTTTATTCTTCTGTGAGAGCTCCTCCTCAAGCTTCCACCTAGGTTCTTGTATTTCCTTACTATCCAGACTCGAAATCAAGATTTGACCATCTTGTTAGATTTATATTTTTAAGTGATTTAATCCTTATGATCCTTTCTTCATTATTCATTCTATCTATGTTTCTATTTTTTTGTGAGACCTTATGCCCAATTTTCAGGGTTTTCATATTTTCTTCCATTTTATTCTGATCCAAGAAAAAATAATGGACAATACTAAATGATTCATCTACTAAATTCATAAGGTAAGTGGTCTATGAATCATCCCTAAAATTATTTCTATCTATAAGGTTTTTATGTTGTGTACATTCCAATTTTACATGGTGTTGCTTATTGAATTCATCTATTTTAATTTAACTTCTCTAAACTGTAAGATATGGACCTAGTAGGACCTCTTTGACACTGTTGGGGGATGATACCTCAAGGTGGACTACCCATTTAGGGATTTTTCTTCATTTATTCTGTGATGAACTTTTTTGAAATTAAATGATACATCATTCAGGTGTGATTATCATGGCCTTGAAAAGGCAAGTGTTCCATTATAATTAAAAAAATATTTAAATTATTAAATTGAAAGTATATTTATAGATAATTCTTATACTTGTTAATTATAAATTAAATTAATTTTGGTTACATGTCCCTAACTCACCATGACATGCTTTATAAAAGGTAATGAAATGAACCTAATATATGGTTTTGTAATTGAATTGATAATGGTTACATGTCCTTAATTTACCTTGTCATGTTTAATGAAAGGTAATGGAATGAAAATATTCAATGATTAACTGGAATGAATATTCGATGTCCTAGGATCACATATGATATAAATGGAATTAGTATAAGGTTTCTATTTCTTTCGAACTTTTTCATATTTATCAGAATGGGAAAACTTGAGTTGGCATTATATTCCTAAGGGAATTCCTTGAGCACTCATAGGATGACATTACGATTCATTGAGATGATTTCTGTGGGAGATACCCATCACATAATTTTGTGTTTGTCTTATTACATAAAAGCCTCAGTTTAGTATTGATGATTCACTAGACATATTTTTTGGGTGTCAGAATGTCTTTGAAACACTCTGTGGATTCATCTTGATGTATTCAGACACACAATGCCATGGATTCACCTCATTGAGCTCAATCATGTGTATCCCAAGAATACTATGGATGATATTCATAGACTCGATTAGAATATTTTATAGTGAAATTCCTTGATCATTCCCATTGGATTACACTCATACCCCTTATATTTAGACTGTATGAGTTACCACTATGATTTAGCTTAACCCCTGAGGTCAATGATGCCCTGGTTACACCTTGGATCCTCCATTTTTATTATTCCTTTTATGGTACTACATATACCTATTATACATGATCTTCTTATTATTAACTGAATAATAATTTATTAAATGAACATATGTTCATAGAAATTACCAAGTGAGGATGAAGTAGATATGGATAACTATTTTATCATTGATTTTATTTTATATACCTATATAGTATTTTAGTTTATATACATAGAATATATTTCTATTTACTTCATTAGTGGTTTCCTATTGAGATTTATCTCAAACCCTATATAGGATATTGTTGGTAACCATCTAGATTTTATGATCTTAGTTGTGGACAAGGAAAAGTGTCCCGCTTTGGACACCTAAATCACTTGTTTTATGATGGGAGTTGGGTAGAAGATGACTGATCTAGAGCTCGGGATGCTTGGGAATTTTTTTTACCTTTTTATTCTTTCGTATATCAAATATGAATGTTTTTCATTTTGTAGATACATAAAATTACATCACTGGTATATGATATAGTTTATAGGTCTTGAGTTGATTATTTATTACATCGATTCTTATGCTTGATTCTACTTCCTTATTCATTATAATACTACTTTTGTTGTTTATTCATGTTATATAATCAATGTGCTCCACTTTGATTGGAAGGAATAGTATCTTCATGGACACACCCTAGGTCTTCCCTGCTAGTCGGTAGCCTCTGGCATATAGGGAGGTGTTCTTGAGTCCATGTGGATGACCGGGTTCAATTACTCAGGAGTTAACTAGATCTGGGACATCACAAGTGGACTAGGAACAAATTTAGGTGTGATGAGATGCTTGTGGGAATATGTACCTGAGGCCTATGCATAAGTTTTATGTGTACCTAAAATAGATGGTAGAACAAGAATGGATAATTTGCGGTGGTATTCATTGAAGAATTATTAGCATACTCTTAGTTTGTGATAATCATGCCCAATATCTTTAAATAATTCTAGGTACATTGATATATATTTCAATTTATTACTAGCTACATAAATGTATTTTGATATGAGGAAGTGCCTATGAGGAGGTGACTCTCATGGAGTGGTGTAAGTGGAGTTGTATGGTGGAGGTGAACCAATGTTGTTCGTGAGTAGATCCTTGAGATGGTTTTGACATTACTAAATATTGTGGGCACCATTCTAGAAAACCATGGATAGGTGATAGTTGATGTTTTTTTTTCTCTAGTGATAGAAAGATAGTAGTGGTGGATGTATTTTCTCTAGTGAGGCAGTGATGACAGAAATCCTATAGTGGGTAGTGGCATGTTGGTCACAGAGATATGACCCTAAGGCTATAATGGTCATGGGTATGTGGGATTGGTCTTTAATTAGTATTTGTAGTAATGTAATACCAAAGGGGAATCTTTGGGGTGTATGCTTATATTCTTTAGGGAGAACAAATAAAAAATCAGTTGTGGGGCATGATTAAACTGAGAATTACCTTGAGATCAGGGTGGTTTTGAAAAGAAATTTGACGTGATTATGTCTGAGATATGTTGATCTATGTGGTAATACATACTACATATTTTATTCAGTAGAGGATATGACTATGTAATATCACTTGGGGATAGGTGTGGACTTCAGTGGGCACGTTTTTGTGGTTTTGGAATACCTTTAGATGTGAAGTAAAGGTAATCAAATGATAGAAATGGTTTGTTATGTGGAGTCAGGCACTTTGGGAATGAGTCCGAAAAGGGTAGTTCAACTAGGGATAGTTCACAATGTGGGTATGAAAAGCTGCAAGATAAGTTCAATGCATCATTTTTGTAATGATGGGTGTGTTGTGAGTAGATTTGGGATTTTGAAGAAAATTTTTATGTTCTTAGTTTGTGTGTGGATGATAGTTATGAAACCTCTTTGGTTGGTTTTTAATGATGAGGAGAGGTATATATGGTGTCTTGTATTATGAGGTATTTTTGGGAATGGTAATTTGGAAACTATTATGGTCACATTGTAGTAGCACGAGTTCAATGTTTTTTTTGTCTTTTCCAATGTCAAAGGTTTCACGCCCCAATAGTTAGTGGTTATAAGTTAAATCTTATGTTTAGGATCACCATATATCTATGGGTGATCGTGTGATTTTTTAAATAAATGTTTCCATTATATGGGCTAAATTAAGCACCATATTGGTGTTTTTTTAAATGGGTGTAACTCAAGGTCTTTCTTGTTGAGGGCCATGAGATTGAAGTTGTGCCTCAGTTGTGTTTCAAGATTTCAATAGCTGAATGAGGATATTGGTTAAAATTTTCTGACTAATGTAGATATGGTGGTATAGATAGATGACCATAGAGGATTCTATAGAGAATGAAATATTATGGTGGGGTGTTTGTAAGATCCCAAATCCATATGGATCAAAACAATTCCTCATGGTTTGGTGTGCACAATTTAGGAGAAACAATGTGATACCTTAATGCTCAAGATGTTTTCAGTTCATTTTGAACTACACATTATTGAGTTACATGATTAGATCATGGTTTTGTGTAAAAATTGTAAGTAAAAAGGTTAAACTGTGTGAGGATGAGGAGGTTCTGAGGCATGGTGCATAGGCTACACATGGTTTAAGATATACTATTTGCATTTCTGTATGTGGGAGGCAATGTTGAAAACAAAGTGGATGCATTGTTTGTCAAATAGTGATCCCTAACCATGCACGACAAGGGTGGTGGGTAGTAGAAGTGTGCATGGTTGTATCATGTTTTGGCTAACCGTGTATCCAAATCCTGTGAGTGGGTGGCCTTGGAGAGAGCCAACTGCATGGCTGGTGCATGGTTTGGAAAACAATTTCGCCAAACCATGTGGACGTCCAGAATTCAATTAAAATTATTTTCCTAACATTTTCCCCATTTTTTATTTTAAGTTACCCCTCTCCCTTCTTTTTCCCTCATTCACATGAACCATAGGAGGCTTACTCTTCCCATCCTTCTTCTAACCATATATTTAGGGTGAGTTTATGGTGTTCTTTTTGGCATTTAAGGTGAGATTTATCTTCCTCATTCTTAACTTTCTCCCTTACCTTGGTTCCTTCTAATTTTGGATGTTTGAGTTTAGGTATTTGACTTCAATTCCATCGAATACTGGTGGAATCATTTGAGGGTTATGTGGATTTTGGTTATCTTTGGTAGAGAAGATCCTAATATGGATTCTACGCATCATTTCATATCATTTCATCAAGGTATGTAACTGCAATAAATTTTTTTAGGATTAACCAAATGATTTGATTTAATTATTTTTTTAATTTGGTATCTTCTATTAGGTCTTTTTCCCAAAATGTTTTTGGGTTATTCCATGAGTATTCAGTGAGTGGTTGGAATTGGTTTTAGTGCATTAAGATAACTCAGTGAGTTTTTTAGCATTATGCCAAGTTGGGTTTTGGTTAATTAATTAATTATAATTATTATAATTAATTAATTATTATTTATTGGTGTAATATTAGAGATTTTGTGATTATGATGTGGTCATTTGGATGTCGATGGGTTTGGATGACTCTTGCATGGTTCTTCACAATGCCATTGTGTTTTGGAATTGTTTTGGAAGGCTTTAGTGATGAGTTAGGTGGTCTAAGAGATTTACCCATAGTCTTTTTAATTTATTTTCATGTTGATGTAGTATTTTACTTAAATATATGTATTGTTTTATTTCTTTTTTGGATTGATTAAATTATTTTTGGGCCTTGTATTAACCCCTTATACCTCTCATGAATTTAGTTTGATCCATGGTTCTCTTTAAGACCAAACCAATAGTCACCCATGGGGTTAGCCATTTCAGGAAAAGGGTAAAGTGGAGTTGTAAAGGGTTGGTCTATTATTATTTTATTTGAAGTATTTTACAAAAATTAATATAATTATTTTTAAATGGTTTTAAATATGTGCATTGGGATTTGATCTAGTTTTGAGTGTAAAAGGGGAAAATTTATGTTTTGAAATGATATTTTTTTAGAAATTATGTTTTGAACACCAAATAGTTTATAAAAGGGGTTTTAAATTGATTTCAAATGTGTATTTTAAATTAGTGTGTGTTTTCCTCTTTGGTAAAAAAGATCTTGATGAAACCTTAAATTGGTTTTCAGGGAAAGGTAATCCATGAGACCTATTTTGTTTTTAAGGAGAAAATATCCATGTATCAAGAGGATGGTTTTGAAATGTTTAATTAGGGAGTTTGGTTTAGTTTATTTTTTCATGTAAAAATGGTTATTCTTGGTTGAGGCATGTTTTGGTATTGATGGTTCGTAGGGACCTTAGTAAGAGTTAATGGTTTAAAGAGGGTTTTTTCATTTTCTATAAACATTTTCTTAAGGTTATGATGTTTATATTAATGTTTAAGAAATAATGGAATGGTTTAGGTTCTCTACTAATGCTTCTAAATCTAGTATTATACTATGGATAAGGTGTCAAACTGAGGCTTTGGACACTAATAGTATACTTCATTGTTTAATTTCAAGACTGAGGCTCTTGGTGATTATGGTATACCATGTAAAAAAGGATATTGGACTGATGATCCTCCTCCTTGGGTTGGTCTAGACTAACTCTCTAGGAACCACTGATTCCATCAATAGGTGGATGTCGGAATGAGGTTTTGGGAGCAATTGTTATGTTTTGTGATAGGTTTGATAGACCCAGTGTTCATTATTGGTACTGATAGTTTGGTATAGTGTCAAGTGTAAGACGGAGGTTCCAAGAACATTTGATATTGATGTTGACATATGATTTAGATTCCATAATGATATTCTAGGCATTGATGGCTCTGGTAAAATAGACAGGTACCATGGATATAGGTTTTATTCTGTCGCGACCCGTCCTAGGGGCCCGTGCTGTGACTACGCCAAGCTCGCCTTCCATAGGCCAGGGGCTGGCGACCAGCACCAAAGGCGTTAATCCCGATAACTGGGAAGGCATTTCCTTTATAAAACATAACGCATCCAACCAGAGTACAAGAAGAAGTAAAAGTAAGTAAATCAGTATAACAAACGTGATGAAAGTACAAGGGGTTGGAAATACAAGCCCCAAAGAAAGATACAGCTACAACGGGAAGTAAAGTACAACTCAAAGACAACAGCTGGAAGATAGAAGAATCTCTTGGAGAGTCCACCTTGGATCCTACCTGAAGGGTAGGTACAGATATCCTCCTCAATGATCTCGCCCTCCGACCTCCTCCGAGTACCGTCTCGTCGTGTATTCCACCTCCAGGTACTGACCCATCATGAGGTCCACCTCCGGGTTCCGTCCAGTCCTCGAACACTCGATCCCAGTCAGCGTTGTCTGTTGTCTGCATCCAACACAATGAGGTGCGGGCGTAGCCCGTACAGGGGTGAGTATAACGATACTCAGTAGGGACCCTGAGACCCTCAAGGTCTCACTAAATCCAACAAGGATAATCACAAAGAAAGTTCTCAATAGATAACCCTTACTTAGGTATAACCCCATACTTATACCTAAGTTATCAAATAACCCATCTCAACCATGAGGTAACACAAATGTTATTAAATCAACGGATAACCACTACTTAGGTATATGCTCATACATATACCTAAGTTATCAAGTAACCCATCTCATTCATGAGGAAAACACAAAGGTTATTGACTCAACTCAAACCAGGATTTTCATTATCGAAACCGCAACTACTGAAGAGCTTCGTCTCTGATGAGTATAGTGAACATGTCATGACTCCGAGGCACTGCTCACTAACCTAAGACTGATGAGGTACTCCTCCCGTCGAGTACCGCGGGTTAGCCACTCAAAAACAGTAGTTCTCCCCACCGGGGTCTTCCACCCAAACACAGTAGTGCACCCCCCCCCCCCCAATAGCCTGTAGAGGTACTCCTCCTGTCGAGTACCGCAGGTCTTCCACCCAAACACAGTAGTGCTCACATTGTGGGTCTGCCACCCAAACACAGTAGTGCTCCCCACTGGGCTATACAAGTCACTCCGACTCGAATCGGACAAGAAATCTTCAGGTCTCAACTAGCTACAGGGTCTCCGTACTCCGAACGCTCGTCTTTGGGAGGGTCTTCTCCATGAGCTACAGGTCGATACTCCAAATATCACAAAGTCTCATGAAGAAGTATCTCAAAGTACCGCCCCGTCTTAGGGGTCTCAACGCAACAGACGGCGCATCAAACGGATGTGTGGTCTGTGAGTTATTAGCCTTTTAGTCCAGGGGGCCCAGTTGGTTTCGTGTACGAACCAACCTGGACGTATCTCAACTATACCCTGAACTCACATTGGGTATACTCAAAGGGACCATTTCTCAACGTGATCACCAACGCCGCTGACGGTTCGTCAAACAGACATCCGGTCTGAAAGTTATCGGTTTTTCCGTTCTAGGGGCCCGGTTGGATTTCGGGTACAATCCAAACCGGCCATATTCCAACTACGTCCAAAACTCAGTTGAATTATGAAAAAATATCCATCTCACCAAAAGGAATCCAAAAAATTCGACGGCGCATCAATCGGACGTCCGGAACTCAAGTTATAAGCGTTTCCGCTCCGAGGGCCCGGTTGGTTCCGTGTTCAAACCAACCTGGCCTTAAATAAAGTTCTCATAAACCTTGAGTGTAATATACCGAAACGACCGTCTCGATCCAAGGATCGCTACACAACTGACGGTGCATCAATTGGAGATATGTAGCCCAAGTTATGGGTGTTTGAACGGATCTGTCCGGAAACAGGGGGTTTGGGCCCAGTTCGACCCGGCCCAATACCCCCTGGGTCGGCCCAAACCGGGTCAACCCGACCTGGGTCTGGGTACGGCCTGGTTGGGCGCGGCCTGGCCCGGCCCGGCCTGGGGGTCCGGCCCGGCGATGGCGGTTCAGCCCGATGCGGCCGGTCCGTCCTAGAGCGGATGCGGAAGGGGGGGCATTGCCCCCCTATTTTCCCAAAATGGCGGACCCCTATGGGGTCCGCCCTAGTTGACCGCCGGGGGTTACAAACCCCCGGTCTTCAAGAAATGGTCGGCCAATTTGGTAGGCCGGTCGTGCCATGCGGGACCCACAGGGGGTCCCGCCTCCTTGGTTGTGGGTGGCCAGTGAGGCCGGCCGCCTCCTGCTGCTCCGCTACGGTCAAAGGTCGTGGCTCTTCCCCGACTGGTGTGGCGTGACGATGTCGCGCCCCTCCGCCGCGGCCCGCCCCGTCCGTGGCCCTCCAAGGTGTTCCAGTGCGGCGTGACGGCGTCGCGCCCCTCTACCGCGGACCGCTCTTGGCCGCGGCTTCCTTCGGTTTCACCGGCGCGGCGCGACAGCGACGCGCTCCTTCTCCGCGGCCCTCTCCGGTCGCGGTTCTTCCATTCCCACGCGGTGCTACGACACCGCGCCGTCCCCGTTCCAAGCCACGAAGAAATTTAACAACAAAGGGGAGGAGGGTCGGTCATGTTTGTGCGGTCCGACCTCCTCCCGTTATATTGATAACAGGCGGCCAAAGAACGAGTAATCTCATCGACAAACAAAGTGAAAATTTAATTGATTAAATTTGAACTTAACCCCTACCTCAAAGAAATTCGCAGAAGCTAGCGTCGCGGAACGAGGATCCGTATACGTCGATGGAGAACGTCCGAGGAGGAAGCGGCGTCTCCCTTCCTTTGACGTGGAGAGAAGATGGAACGGCGTGTCGGCATCCATCCAAGAAGGGAATGGCGTCACACACCGGCTACGGAGAGGAGAAGAGGCGACACGTCGATCTCTCCTTGCATTGACGACATTCTTCATCGAATTCTTGGTGTTCTTCGCGTTCTTCAACAAGGAAGTAGAAGTTCTTCAGACTTAGAGTTTTCTTATCCCAATCTTCTTACACCACAATCCAACCTAAAAAAATAATATTTCCCTCATTTTATTATCTTAATCAATGCCATTCAAAATTAAAAATTTCAAAACACATAACTCACTTAATTAAGCTAATGTGTTGGCATTGAATTAATGTGGGGAGAGGGGAGGTCACAAATTAATTGGAAGTTTTTAAGGGTTACACACTTAAGAGGGAGTTTAGAAGAGTTAGGTAATATGAGAATATGGGGGCTCGTGTGGGCACCACCGCCCTCATAACCACACATGGTAAGTTGGGTGGTTGTGGGACCCACAAAAAACTTCCCATGAGAGAACTAAACTACCATGGATAAAATAAAATTTCACACAATTTTAATTTACTTAACATTTGATTCCCCATTTTTTTTACAACTCCTCCCAAGCAAACGCAACTCCAGAAAAGGTCTTCCTAAGAAAAAACCGGCGTTGTGGTTTTATCGGTGCCCTCGTATTTTGATTCCAAGCACCGGTTCAAAAGATAGAAAAACCCACTCATTAGTTCACTGAACGTACCCATGCTAAACTTTGGAAATTGATTCTGGGTACACCGGGCCTTGGAATCAGGTGTCGTCATAAACTGAGGACACGTAAAATTCCAAAGAAATTAAGAAAAAAAATTCCTTGAAATTTCCGGGTCTTTACATTACTCACACCTCACGGCTTTACGTCCCCATAAATCTTCAACACACACTAGGGGAAAAAAAGTGGTACTGAGAACGCATTTGAGCCTTCTGCTCCCATATGCTCTCCTGGAGGTTCTCGAGCTACCAGTGAAAGCGCACCTGAGGAATCGACCATCCACATTGGACCCGCTCTTCTCGATCCTCGATCTCCATTGGAACCTCCGTGCATGTCGCCTTGTCATCGACGTCCAACTCCCTAAGGTTGATGATGTGTGAAGGATCATGCACGTATCTCCTCAGCTGAAGTACGTGGATGATATCATGCACCCGGTGTAACTGAGGTGGAAAGGTCAAGCGGTAAACCACCCCTCCTACCTTACTGAGGACCTAGAAAGGTTCGTTGAATCTCGGAGATAACTTGCCGCCTCGGCCACATCTCCGTAAACCTCGTCGAGTTGAGACCCATATAAGGACGTGATCACCATCCTCAAACTCTAGAGGCCTCCAATTCCTGATTAGAACTGAAACTCAAAACTCCTGCTACCACAAGGGTAAGGTTGATCGACTCAAGATTGATCGGCCACACCCTCTGATCCGTGAGTTTATCATGTCCTGCCTAGGGTTTCCTTTTTGCCGACCAAGGAAAACTCATCCCAACGTTGTATATAAACCAGAACCTTTTTGCCTAATACAGTCAATCCTGACATGAATGATACATTTATGCCATAGACGACGTATTAAGTCCTCAACGTTACTACCAAGAGATCCAACCGTCACTCTCGCCTCCAAGGGTCGAGTCACACTGTCGGCATCAGTGTGAGGTCACTGGGTCTCTTCTAGTAGAAATCTCAAAAGTGAGGGTCAAGTCAATAGTTTTAACTGGGACCTCTCTGTATAAACCAAACAAAAGGATAGGAAAGTAAGTGTCACAAAGATATGTGTCTTTTATTATTACAGCTCATAGTACAAACACACAAATATAACAACAACATGGAACTTGAAGCACTAAGAACAAAAAGACATCCACTAGTTCCGCTCCTGTCCACCTGCTTCCAGAGCTCTACTACCTTGTCCACTGCTCGGCTGTTGCTCAAGCACCCGTCGCTGTTGCTGTCTCGGTGGTTCCTCTAATGCATGCGGATCAACTGTGCGGGGAGTCGGACAGTCACGTGCCATGTGTCCCTTCCTACTGCAGGAGAAACACTATCCTTCTCTGGCATGCCTGGCCCTGAATCCTCCCCGAGTGCCCCGCACTACCGATCCTATAACCCGAGGTCACCCACCTGCTGGTCTGGTCCTCTTGGACCCCTGCATCATCTGTCTACTGCCTATAGATGACTCGGCTACTGATAGAAAATCCTGCGGCAAAGACAGCAGCTCCTGAACACACTCGGGGTGTAGATTCATTGATATAAACTCCACCCTGAAGAAGGTCTCAAAGTCTCCCCATGTGTAGGTCATCTCATCGCAAAACTGGAGCATCCGGCTCCACCATCTGCTTGCTGCTACCTGAAAGAGGCTGGCAGCAAAGATCACCATGAAGTCCGCCAGTGTACCTACTATCCTGAAGACTCTCACCACAACCTCCATCCAATCCTAAGCCACCTGTGGGTCTGTATCTCCCAAGAACCTGGGTGGCATCTGGTACTGGAACTCGTGCAGTGCGCTCAAGCGGCGTGAATCGCCTGCTGCTGGGGCTGGTGGCATCGGTGTCCCAGCGTATGGTAGTATCGTTGGTGCCTCCGCTGGTGCCTCAACTGAAAGAGGGCCCTGTATCGAAGCCTCGTCGCTCGGTAGGCTGTCAGTACGTATATCTCTCGGGGATCTAGCTGATCGTCCATGGAAAGGCATCCTGAAAGAAACAGATGTGACACGGTCAAATGATTATGCCTTGTGAGCTAACCAGGTTTAAGCTGTTTTAAGGGGAAACCTTTGAAAACACACATGCAATTAGTGTTTTCGTGCACTGAGTTGGAAATCAGAGGTCAGGGTCCTGGTGTATAGATACGTCGGCCGCCCGCACCAACATTGGACTCCCTGAACTGAAAACCACACTCAGTACCTTTAACACTATTTCTTCATAGAAAATAAATATCAGAGTTATAAGTTATGCGATAGAACCGACTCCTCTGATACCAATTTTTCACGACCCGTCCTCGGGTCCCGTGCCGTGACTACCCCAAGCCTGCCTTCCATAGGAAAGGGGATGGCGACCAGCACCAAAGGCATAAATCCCGATAACTGGGAAGGAATTTCCTTTATAAAACATAACACATCTAACCAGAGTACAAGAGGAAGTAAAAGTAAGTAAAGCAGTATAACAAACGTGCTGAAAGTACAAGGGTCTGAAAATACAAGCCCAAAAGAAAGATAAAACTACAACTGGAAGTAAATTACAACTCAAAGACAACAGCTAGAAGATAGAAGCAGCTCCTGGGGCGTCCACCTCAGATCCTACTTGAAAGGTAGGTATAGATATCCTCCTCAATTATCTCGCCCACCGACCTCCTCCGAGTACCGTCTCATCGTGTATTCCACCTCTAGGTACTTTCTCGTCATGAGGTCAACCTCCGGGTTGCATCCAGTCCTCGAACACTCGATCCCAGTCGGCGTTGTCCATCGTCTGCAGCCAACACAAAGAGGTGTGGGCATAGCCCGTACAGGGGTGAGTATAACGATACTCAGTAGGGACCCCAAGACCCTCAAGGTCTCACTAAATCCAACAAGGATAATCACAAAGAAAGTTCTCAACAGATAAACCTTACTTAGGTACAAGCCCATACTTATACCTAAGTTATCAAATAGCTCATCTCAATCATGATATAACACAAAGGTTATGAAATCAACAGATAACCACTACTTAGGTATATGCCCATACATATACCTAAGTTATCAAGAAACCCATCTCATTCATTAGGAAAACACAAAGGTCATTGACTCAGATCAAACCAGGATTTTGATTATCGAAACCGCAACTGCTGAAGAGCTCCGTCTCTGACGAGTACAGTGAACCTGTCAAGACTCCGAGGCATTGCTCACTAACCTAAGGATGCTAAGGTTCTCCTCCTGTCGAGTACCGCGGTTCAGCCACTCAAACACAGTAGTGCTCCCCGTCGGGGTCTGTCACCCAAACACAGTAGTGCACCCCCCCCCCCCCAATAGCCTGCAGAGGTACTCCTCCTGTCGAGTACCATGGGTCTGCCACCCAAACACAGTTGTGCTCCCGCCGTGGGTCTGCCACCCAAACACAGTAGTGCTCCCCACTGGGCTATACAAGTCACTCTGACTCGAATCGGACAAGCAGTCTTCAGGTCTCAGCCAGCAACACGATCTCCGTACTCTGAACGCTCTTCTTCGGGAGGGTCCGCTCCACGAGCTACATGTCGATACTCCAAGTATCACAAAGTCTCCCGAAGAAGCATCTTAAATTACTGCCTCGTCTTAGGGGTCTCAACGCAAAATACGGCGCGTCAAACGGACGCGCGGTCTGTGAGTTATTAGCATTTTAGTACCGGGGACCCGGGTGGTTTCATGTACGAACCAACCTGGCCGTATCTCAAGTATACCCTGAACTGACATAGGTTATACTCAAAGGTACTGTTTCTCAACATGATCACCAACGTCGCTGAAGGTTCGTCAAGCGGACATCCGGTCTGAAAGTTATCGGCTTTTCCGTTCCAAGGTCACGGTTGGATTTTGGGTACAATCCAACCCAGCCTATTCTAACTACGTCAAAACCTTAGTTGAAGTATTCCAAAAGATCCTTCTCACTGAAAGGAATCGAAAAAAGTCAACGACACGTCAATTGGACGTCCGGAACTCAAGTTATAAGCGTTTCTGCTCCGAGAGCCCGGTTGGTTTTGTGTTCAAACGAACCCGGACATGCCCAAAGTTCTCCAAAACCTTGAGTGTAATATTTTGAAACGACAGTCTCAATCCATAGATCACTATGCAACTGACGGTGCGTTGATCGGAGGTCTGTAGCCCAAGTTATGGGTGTTTGAACGGATCTGTCTGGAAAAAGGGGGTTTGGGCCCGGTTCGACCCGACCCAATACCCCTTGGGTCGGCCCGAAATGGGTCAAACCAACCCGGGTCCGGGTCCCACCCGGTTGGTAGCGGCTTGTCCTGGTTTTCATGGCCTGCCTTAGCTGGCGCGTCCCGGCCCAGTTGGCGTGGCCCGCCCCGGCTGGCGTGGCCCGACCCGGCTGGCGCGGCCCGGCCCGGCGCGGGGGTCCGGCCCAGCGCGGGCAGCCCGACCTGGCGCGGGCAGTCTAGCTCGGTGCGGTCGGTCCGGCCCTGAGCGGATGCAGAAGGGGGGGTGTTGCACCCTTGTTTTCTTGAAACAGCGGACCCCTGTGGGGTCCGCACTAGTTGACCGTTGGGGGTTACGAACCCCCGGTCTTCAGGAAACGACCGTCTAATCTGGCCGGCCGGTCGTGCCATGCGGGACCTGCAGGGGGTCCCGCCCCCTTGGTTGTTGGCGTCCAGTGAGGCTGGTGGCCTCCTGCTGCTCCACCGCTGCCAAAGGCCGCGGCTCTTCCCTGACCGGCACGGCGCGGCGGCGTCGCGCCCCTCCGTCGCGGCCCACCCCAGTCGTGGCCCTCCAAGGTGTTCCGGTGCGGCGCGACTACGCCGCGCTCCTCCGTCGCGGCCCTCTCTTGGTTGTGGCTTCCTTCGACTTCACCGGCGCAGCGCGATGGCGCCGCGCTCCTTCGTCGCGGCCCACTCCGGCCGAGGTTCTTCCATTCCCACGTGGTGCTACGGCACTGCGCCGTCCCCGTTCCAAGCCGCGAAGAAATTTAACAACAAAGGGGATGAGGGTCGGTTTTGTTTGTGCGGTCCGACCTCCTCCCGTTATATTAATAATAGGCGGCCAAAGAACGAGTAATCTCATCGACAAACAAATTTCAAATTTAACTGATTAAATTTGAACTTAACCCCTACCTCAAAGAAATTCGTGGAAGCTAGCGTCGCGGAACGACGCTCCGTATACGTCGATGGAGAATGTCTGAGGAGGAAGCGGCGTCTCCCTTCCTTTGACGTGGAGAGAATATGGAATAGCATGTCGGCGTGCATCCAAGAAGGGAATGGTGTCACACACCGGCTGCGAAGAGGAGAGGAGACGACATGTCGATCTCTCCTTGCGGTGACGGCGTTCTTCGTCGAAGTCTTGGCATTCTTCGCGTTCTTCGCGTTCTTCAACGAGGAAGTAGAAGTTCTCCAGACTTAGAGTTTTCTTCTCCCAATCTCCTTACACCACAATCCAACCTAATTAAATAATATTTCTCTCATTTTATTATCTTAATCCATGCCTTTCAAAATTACAAATTTCAAAACACATAACTCACTTAATTAAGTTAATGTATTGGCATTGAATTAATGTGGGGAGAGGGGAGGTCACAAATTAATTGGAAGTTTTTAAGGGTTACACACTTAAGAGGGAGTTTAGAGGAGTTAGGGAATATGAGAAGACGGGGGCTATTGTGGGCCCCACCTCCCTCATAACCACACATGGGAAGTTGGGTGGTTGTGGGCCCCACAAACAACTTCCCATGAGAGAACTAAACTACCATGGATAAAATAAAATTGCACACAATTTTATTTTACTTAACATTTGATTCCCCAATTTTTTTTACAACTCCTCCCAAGAAAACACAACTTCAGAAAAGGTATTCCTAAGAAAAAACCGACGTTGTGGTTTCATCGGTGCCCACAGATTTCGATTCTGAGCGCTGGTTCAAAAGATAGAAAAACCCGCTCATTTATTCACTGAACGTACCCATTCTAAACTTCGGAAATTGATTCCGGGCACACCAGGCCTCGGAATCAGGTGCCATTAGAAACTGCAGACTAGTAAAATTCCAAAGAAATTAAGAAAAAAATTTCTTTGAAATTTCTGGGTCTTTACATATTCTTATCTGAGTTTAATGAAAAGTGAATTCCCTTCCTATAAATTTACAGTATGCACCTCCTATTTCATGCTTAGAGTACTGTTTAGGGCCATTTTTGTTCTTAGTAGACCTGAGTTACACCTTATAACCCTTGGGCCAATGGTTACTATTTGAGATGATGTGTTCCTTGGATTGAATCTCTTCATTGTATTGTTAATTTATTCCACCGTTTATCTACATACATTGTTATACTAACTGGTATTCGCTTTAGACACCATTGGTGGTGGCCTATTGAGTTTTACTCATACCCTACTCGGGACACCATTTCACTTGGGTACCCAAGCATCCCTCGCATGTTTATTGTATATACATCTTTGGGTTGAGTCCAGTGTGAGTATTGTTTGGTTGAGCAATATTTCTAGAGTGGTTCCAGATCACTTGATGGGTTTGGCTTGGTGGTACTGTAGATCCTTTTTTAGTTTCTTTATTATTGGTATGATATGTAACTGGAGAAGTGGTAGGTTAGTTGTATGTTTAACATGGTAATTCAGACCTTTATTTCATTTCATTTCATTATAGCATGTTTCATTTTTAGTTTATTTACTCTATACATATACTCTAAATTTTATGGGTTTGGCTATTTACTACAAGTTGTTCACTATATTATGGGGGTATATTCTCCTCATAGTCCCATTTTAGACCTATGCTTCATGTCAGCAGCCTCTGCCATATGAGAAGGCACACTTGACATCATGTGGTGAGATAGATTGGGGAACCAGTTTAGTGGAATCTGAGCCAGGATGTTACAGTCAGTTTAAGTTCCTGGATGAGAATCTAAGGATACCTCCTATCACTAGTGCCATAAAATGGAAATTGAATCAGTTGAACACTTTGGAACCCTTTCTCAATCTTTTTATAGAATAGAAGGTATAATTGTTTAGTGCCATGGATTTTGGTGTCAGGGTTGTTACCCTATTTATAGAGCTGATGAAACCATTTATCTACACCACTAATACAACTGGTATAGCATTGTCAGCCATTACCATGACAACCACCATTTCTTTACCCCTTTAAACACCTCTTCAGGATAATTCAATTACTGTTTTTCATTTTATACTTACACTTGTTGAAGTTGTGAGGCTTCTCTATATATTTTCTTCTTCTATAGTTCTTAGACCTCTAACACCTCTTGCCTCAACATCTACACCTTATGTTGCTATAAAAGGAAAAAATCTCATGGATAAAAACTTTTTATGTGTTGAGGATTCTTCTTTGGAATCATATTAAGATTCGATAAGAATTTTCTTTTTGATTTCCTTTTCTAATATACTGTATTAAATTTTATATTTAATGAAAATGTTATCTCTTCACTCATAATTATATCCCTTATTTCATTTAATGTTATTGATAACTTTTTTATAATCCCAAAAGGGGGAGTAAGACAATATGTAATGAATCATTAATAAGCATTTCATAAATAATTTTAAAACTTAGTAGATTGTATTCATTATATTCATCTATTAAATGTTTTTGTATTCATTATATTCATCAGTTAAATGTTTTTATATTAATTATATTTATCTACTAAATTTTTTAGTATGGTTATGAATTCCATGATTTTTTATCATAAAAACAGTGAGATTGTTGGGTTAGTCCAATAACCTCTTTATTTTAATGACCCCAAATCATTTTTAATATTTTTATAATAAGTTTCATTTTTTATAATAGTCAACTATTTTTTGTCCAAAATAATAAAATCAATTAAGTCTTTAACCTTCCATGACTACTTTCTTTTAGTTATAATCAAGCTACCATTAGTTGAAATATGTTATCACCATAAGCTACCTTTAGAAGATATTTTTATGTGAAGATAATTCCAATAGTTACTGATAAGTGAAGCTACTACTAGGAGAAACCACTAAGTGAACCTACTCAAAAAGATACTACCAAAAGCTACCACCAAGTTTTGTTATCATCAAGTGGTTCCACCACCGAGTGGATCTACCCCTACCGTCAAGTTGTTCTACTACCAAGTTAATCTACCACTATTACATGTTTAAGAATCTATCGTCAAAAGATTTTACTGCCAAAATATTTCCACTATCAAATATAAGGACCCGACCTTATTACATTACATAATCATGAACTTAGTCAATAAATCAATTCCTTTCACATTGAGGATCTTTTCAATTTTATATCTTTAGAGAATTGGACATAATATAGTCCTAAAATTACTCATTAATACAGACTGGATACCATAAAAACAGTATTAATTTCTTCCAAAATATAAAACTTTTCAAATAAAACATTATTTATTTGAAAATTCTTCAAACATTTTACTTGGATTCTTTATTTGCCTTACAAATCCTTATAAACTGTGAAAATCATTTAAAAACTTGGGATGAGCACAAAAATCTTAGTAAGGGTTATAAAAAGGAGGAAAGAACACATTAGTCCATGAATACTTGTAACGTATGAAATCATTTTCAAAAGACACACTTATCACCCATAAATACTTACTTTGTGAAACATAAGATTTCCACAAGATTCCCACATTACATAAGAACATAAATAGAACCGTAAAGGTATTTTGGGACAATACTTAATAATATTGTAACCCTCTTGGCTAACTTATAATTTTTAACCCCCGCAGCTACCTTACATTTTGTGTAACCATCGTAGTTACACTTGGACTAACCATATGGCCAACCTCCAACTTAAACATACCCAATGCATTGGAGGTAGATATAGGTCCTACCCTTAATCATAAACAATTCCCAAGAACTAGAACAGAGTCATACAACAAGAATAATTTCATAAAAACATTTCTTTTGATATTTTTAAAACAGAATTTTAAAGGAAAATTTTAAAAGAAGAGCCCCTTATAAATATCATATAATTGAAGATAAACTTAATAGAGTGTATGGAATATGTATATTCAAATTATACACATAATTCAACATAATATAAACAAAAGCCATCACACAAACAATTTTAATACCACATAAATAACAAAGTAGAAGGTTAACCCAAAGAATAGAAATATGGTTAAGAATTCCCTTACCTCAGGTTTTTCTTACTTCAAACTCATTTAAACCTCCTATATAATGGTTTAAATAGTGTTATTAATATCTTACAGAAATATATCCATCTTTATAATACCTTATATGATAATTTCATTACATTATTTCACCCTTTTATTGTTATTATTTTGTTCCTTGCATTATTTTGGGTGTGTTCTTTACATGATTTCCATGATCGGTTCAAGATGGATATTCTGGTCGATTGGAAGTGAAAATTCAGAATTGGAGTGGAGTGGTATTTAAATATTTACATAACCCTAAATTATACCATTTATCATTTTGAATTCTTTCATGAGGATGATTCATGATTTAAAACATTATTGATATTTTTAAGGTTATTTTGGTGATTCTTCAATCATAAAGAAAAAATTTTGTTTTATAAATTAATAACATGTGTGAAAAATGATTCTAGAACCTTATATAAGATATAATATATAAATTAAAATCCGGTTCAACAATAAAAATGGTTTCATGACTAGACTTGAAGAAAGTAAATGAAATTGAAATCTCATTGTCCATGATGTCAATAAATTGACACATCATGAATGGTGTTTTAATTTCTTGAATAAGTGGAAGAGGAGAAGAAAAAGAATAGAAGAGAAAATGAAAAGACAAAAAAACAAAAGAGGATGTTTACCTCTTGATCTCGTCTCCTTGAGATACTTCTTAAGGCCTTTGGTTTTTTGGCCTTTTGGTGATACCAGAAGCTCTAGGACATGGGGAAGAGACTTAAGAGGAGTATTGGGTGGAACTTAGATAAGACTGAAGGAATGAGAGGTGTGGGACGAATATGGAAATTAAGGTGGTATTTATAGTGGAGGAGAGGAGGTATTTTACATTATTTTAATCATTATTATAATATTTTTTCTCAAGACTATGAATAGTATTAATTCATGTGACCCCAAATATTAATAATGGCATGTGAGTTCAAACCAAGTGGTCTTACATTAGCCTTGCATCACCTATGATGCAATAAATCTAGTATTTATCATTTATTGTATTTTATCGTATTTTAATATTCATAAAAAATTCTAGAATTTCAGAAAATTCCAAAAAAATCACCCTAACCATTTCTAGACATATAGAATTAAAAAATGAACTCAATTTTTTGAAAATAATTTTCTAAATATTATTAATTTAATTTTTAAATAAAATCACAATTTTTTTAGAAATATCAATTTTAAATCTATAGCCCATTTTTAATACCTTGAAAAATTAATCAACATCTCATTATCTTATATCCTTAATAAAATTCAATAAAATATGATTTACTATTCATAAGGGTCATATTACTATTCATATCACTATCCATAATGGTATGTCACTATTCACCAAAAAATCAAGTCGGTTCTATTAGACTCCAAATAACATACTAAGCACAATTGTAGATGACTGTTTTTCGAAATTCAAAACATAGAAGTGGAAAAATTATGTTTAAAGGTTAGTTAAAAATATCTACTTAAAAAAAAGTTTCATGCATTTCGATTTATTTTTTTAAAACCTTGGGGTGTTACACTGAATGTTCCTACTATCAAAACTGTTCAGAATTATATTCACACAAAATTCCTCCAAAAACTAGACTAATGAATTCAATTCAAGTTAGAGGCATATAAATTTAAGAATTAATATTCTTAAAAAAATCAACAAAAATTTAAATACAGGTACTAATTTCTATATCCATCTCTCAATATGATGATTCTATTATTTTTACTATCATTTTCCCAAAATGGATAGTTGGAACTTGTGGATTTATATAAATTCATAGAAACCCCTCATGCTCAGGTAGATACGTGGGAAACATTTACTGATTGGATAACCAAAATATTTCTCTTATCAACCCATTTTGATAGTTCCAAGCCTACTAAAATTGAATGATTTTCAAGGAATTCCATAATAATCTATTTTTCAACAATTTCTATACAAACTCATCTGATCCCTTTCAAAGACAGATTCAATGACTTCTGAATAATAAAAGCTGATCAGACCGATCTACCTCAAATATTCTTATTTTTAATTATTTTCTCTTTTTATTTTTAGATTATCATTTTAGTTTTGTTTCGTTATAATCTTTTTATTTATAAACATGGACTCCTACACTGTATTGGTGAGTGATGGACACTGTCTTTTATTCTTTTACATTTGTAATCCCACTAATAACTGTGGAAGAGGTCATGTGTGATGTGAACTCATTTTATCCCATGAAGAACTATGGAAGGTATTTTTTATAACTTGGATTATCTGGTTATAGTTATTTAGAAGACCCAATTCATTTAGTGGATCAGTTTATTTTATAATAAACTTCTAGGTAGTGGGTGATTTCCAAGTGGAGGGGATTATGTCTTGTCTTGAGACTGGACCCCTTGTTTAAATTCCTCTATGTGTTTTTATTTTCTTTCTCTATTTTAAAAAACACAATTATCTTTTTTCAAAACATTACTTATAAAATATTATATTGATAGTTGAATCCAATTTGTGTCTTATATAAAGTTTTTGATTCAAGTAAATTAGATTCAAAAGTTAAATTATTTTTAAAAATTATTTTAATTGAGCTATGAATGAGATTTTGAAAAGCTATTCACAAGATCAAAAGTATTTAATTCTAAGGTTTTAGTTAACTAGGTATTTTTATTGTATTGGGGATTTAAGTTTTAAATTTTTTTCATATAAATTTTTAATTGGAAACTCAATCACCCCCCCCCCCCCTCCACACACACACACTTGAGTGTTCCACTCCAACCAATATATACCAATGTAATAAAGTAAACATTGTCTCTAGGTTAATGGAGTTGGGTTTCTATAGTTGGTATCATAGGAACATTAGTTAAAACCTTAGGAACTAGATTTTAAACAAACATATCTAACATGAGAATTATGAAAGTCCCATATATTATTTTAAAACATTTACCATTATAAGTGTTTTTATGTTATGGATTAATATTCATGATGATTATGAGATAACTCAGTGTGTACCATTATTTAGTTTTTGTCACCTAATGGAAGAAAGATAATAAACACATGTAGTCAATGTAGGTATTTCCTTATTGATCAAGGAAATATAGCTAGTGTTGGAACAAAGTATATCATGGCCCCATTATGGTAGTTGATTAAAATAATGATGAATAAACTTTCCTGTATAGAGAAACCAATTATTCCACATTATGATTCACCTATTTTGGACCACTTTATGTGATAGGGTACTCTATATTTTAATGTAAATACTAATTTATTAGTATTTTAATAATGGATTAAGTCCCCTGAAAAATATATTCTTGTATTTTTTTTAAGTTACATTTGATATTATAAATTAGCCTAGGTTAGCCTATTAGTGTGAGGATGAAAATGAACACCAAATGGAAATTAATTTCATCACATGGGTTTTAGTACCTATTCAGGGGTATGATTAGCTTAGATGGTTGGGGAGAAACTCAAAATTTAGGATATGCCTATTATACACGAGTTCTCTAATGACATTCCAAAATATTTTACTAGTCTTCCCCAGAATTGTGATGTTTATTTTTTAATAAAAATCATACCTTCTACTACACCTATTTTGATTAGTCTATATAGAATGGCCCTAATTAATTTAAAGTAATTAAAGAAAAAACTCTAGGAGAATATTTATTAGGGATTCATTCAACCTAATGCTTCACTATAGGGTTCTCTTATTTATTGTGTTGAGAAGGAACATGGGTCAATGTGTCTTTTCTTTGATTATCTGGAATTTTACAAGATCTATATTAATAAAAATTATCCTCTATCTCATAATGATGATTTTTTAATCAATTATGAAAAGCTAAATATTTTTCCAAGATTGATCTTAAATCTGGATATCATAAAATATGGTTCATGAGGAGGATATACCCTAGATAGCCTTCCGTATGAGTTATGGTCATTGTGAATTTATAGTAATTCCATTTGGACTTACCAATTCTCCTACTATCTTCATGGATTTAATGAATAGAGTGATTAGAGATTACCTTGCTCAATTTGTGATTGTGTTTATAAATAATATTACTATATATTCAAAGAGAAAGGAAGATAATGAATAATGATTGGGGATTATGATAATGACTATGAGGAAGTAGAATATATGTGAAAATTTTACAATATGTGAATTTTGGATACAAAAAAAAGTATCATTCTTGGGTAATATAATTTCAAGTGATGGTATATTAGTGGTTCCTTCAAAGAAGGAATTTATTGAAAAATGTGCTAGACCAACCATAGAAACCAAGATCCGTAGTTTTCTTAGGCTATCTTGATACTACTGACTCCTTATGAGATATTTATCACAAATATTTAATCAACTCACCAAGTTGACTTGGAATGGTTTTAAGTTCTTGTGCATATATGAATATAAGGATAATTTCAAAGAAATAAAAAAAATTGTCATTGCACCTATGTTTACACTACCCTATAGTGGATAAGGGTTTGTGATATATAAGCATGCATCAAAGAAGGGACTAGGATGTGTACTCATAAAAAATGATATGGTGATAGATTATTTCTCTCACCAATTGAAAATTCATGATAATAATTACCTGAATCATGATTTCAAACTAGAAACAATAATTTTTCCATTGAAGATATAAAAGAATTATTATTATAGTGAATGGGTTGATATAAATACTGATCCTAAAATATTAATGTATATATTTACATATAAGTTTTTGAATATTCACTAAATAATATGGTTTGACTCGGTCAAATATTTTGGCTACTAAATAAGGGAAAAATTAGAAATCTATTAGACTTGATAAATAATTAAATAGTATGAATTACTTTAGTGGTATTTGTATGGATATATATAGGAATGGAATATGATCATTATATATATGGCTGATAAATATATGACCTTATGAAATATGTTTATTGAAAATATGGTCATTTGTAATATAGTCATTAAGTATCTATATATCCAATAGGTATATTGAATTTGTGAAATAATTAGTGAAAATTTTAAAATAAAATAATTCACAGGGAATAAATAATTCTTGAATGAAATAAAAAGATAATTTTTAATATAAATGTTTTTTTATAAAAAAAAATTTGAGTTATATATTATATTATTGTTAAGGAATAATTTTATGTATTTATAAAATTTAAAAAATGATCTTAATACCTGCATATGGAAAAAATTTAATACTTAGAAGATAAATAATGAATTTTAATGGGGAGCTAATTAAAATCATTAAAAAGATGGATATTTTTCAAAGAATTGTTTTTAAAGTGTTTTGAATTTTAATCATTATAAATTAAACTTATTAAATTTAAATGATTAATATAATTAAATTTTTTTAATTTATAAATAAATATATCAACACTTAATTAATTAGATATTGATATAAAATAAAACTCTTAACACTTACAGATTAAAATTTTAATTTTCATTAAAAACCCGTTATTTATATATATATATATAATGTTTTAATATAAAATTTAAATTTCTCATATTTAGAAATGGGATTATATTAAATGGAATAAAAAAATTTAATCATCACATTAAAATTTGGTAGTGATGATAATTTCATTTTTAGGCAATAAAAATAAGTTACCAAGGTAAAAATTGAGTTAGTATGTAAAAGTTAAAATAAAATAAAATTGGATTTAACTAAGTGGTAAGGAAAAAAAATATCTAAAAAATTATATGAAATTTTTTTGATGAGAATTTTACCAACTTATTCTCATCCTTTTTCATTATTGATCCACTTTCCTTCAAAATGGAATTCCATTCACATTAAGAAATGAGTATTTACAAAATTTCCACCCCTCATCACTTATAAAAGGACCCTTCAATACCCCTTCAAAGACACACCTAACGTTATAATTTCTACCTTTAATCAACCATATTTTCTCCCTAATAATCCTCTCCCATGTTGGGTATATTTTTGTGTCAGGATAATGCTCTAATTTCTTCAAAACCAAGGAGGCTTCCAAGAGGATATGTCATTTCTTATTTGTAAGTTATAACATCATATAATTACATTTAATTTATCTTCTTCATGAACATATTCAAAATTCAGGTTTATCTATTTAATAAAATAAAAATAATTTCATCATAATTATCAAATAATTATATCATAATAAAATCACTTCATTGGCATAATCAACCTTTGAGTAAAACACTTTCTTGTTTGGGATGGTTTAACCACCCACATGAACAATGTTATAGATATTTATCATGGATAGTTAGGGAAACATATTTAAAGGTAAGATATTATATTAATTATTAAATATTTATTCATGAATTTTATTATTAATATTTAAATCATCATTAAAATGAAACCTTTTATTTGTTAAAAATTACCAAAACAGTCATGTTTCGGGTTGTATCATAGAGAACTATACCCAAAAATCTCATGAAATGAAATTGAATTTTCATAATGCATTATGGGGAACCTATTATATCACCCTATATATTTTAGATATGAGGAACTCATGAACATGTAATGATAAAAAAATCATTATACTGAAATAGACAAAGAATAGTTAAAACTACTAACAACTGATGACTCATATGAACTAAAAATAAGTAATGACTACATAAAAAATTAATATAAAAGACAGGTTTTATTTTCTATAAATAAATAAGTTTATTAAATAAATTTTTAATGACTATTAATTTATTATAAATGATATTAGAGTCTTTTCGACTAAGAGAGAATACAAGGAATGGGTTTTTTCATCTTAAATTTCTTTCATTGAGATTTGTTCTATATTCACCACCCTCTTTATTTATGTGGTTTATATACCTTCCCATGAATGTATTATATAATATTTTTCATGTAATTTTTGGTATTTACACATTTATATCATGCTTATTATTTCAATTTATTTTTATTCAAAATCTATCAAAATTTTTTAGGGTTTCTTTCTAGTCTTACTATCAATTCGAGATTATATATATCTTAACTCTTATCTGGGGAATATTTTTATTTTCTCTCTGTTAAATAAAATATATTTTCATATCCTCTATTAATTTCATAGGTTTACATGTCTCGTTATAATTTCATCTTTCTTTGGTTTAGTATTCAACTAAAATAATGTTTGTAAATGAAGTCGATGTAACACCCTAGGTTTTAGGAACCATTATTATTATTATTATTACTATAATTATTATTAATTATTTCTATAATTTTAAATAATTTTTCTCTATTATTTTCAAAGTATTGAAACATGAATGGAAAATTTTCTCTATAATATATATAAAAAATCTAAATATACTTTATTCATTCATAAGTGGGAAATTTCAACAGAATCACATAGAAAATAAGTACAAGACACTATATATTATTACTCACCATGGATAAAATAAATCCTTTAAAATTTCATATATCATGTAATGAATTTGGTTTCTATATCTTGATCCTTTAAATATATATATATATATATCAATATTTTTTCTATAAGTTGGAACTATTTTTGGGTATCATATGACCCCTAAATTAATATATTAAAAATATTTATAAATATTAATAGTAAATACATGCATCTTTTCAGTATATATGGTTTCCAATTCAATGAAACCTTAGTTAGAAAATCCAAGACCATGGGTTTTTTTTGGAATAAGGGGTTTACCCTAGGCATGCCATAATTTTGGTTTCCATCATATGTTTAGTTTAATCTGACCATTATCTTGTGTGTTAAGTAATTAGTTGATTTATATAATTAATTTAATTAAATTCCAAAACCATAATCCCTATCTATTTTTATACCTTTATGAAAAATCTTCAGGGTTATCTGCATAACCCTGAGATATTATATAGGAGGATATAGATTCATTTCCATTATAAAACTATGAATTTGGATCAACAATAGTCGAGAAGAATCGTGAGATATATGAAGAACATAAGAGGATATTCACCCTCTTCACTAACAGATGCATTCATCACCAATGATTGATATGTTATTGAGTTTGGGAATTTCATTTCATAGATTTCCACCCTTTTATTAATTTGTTAATCATGGACTTCTGATCTTCATTATTGTTCTATAATTACCCATATTCACCTGATCCCACACATAATTTGACTTCTTGAACCTAGTTATTTATAATTGGTGAACCTATTTTACACCCTTGTTTGTGAAATTTATAATCATTGACTGGGATGACATTGTCCAATGATTTTATTCACTTTTTTCTTCTGCTTTTTCCCTTATATTCATTTTATTCTTCATTATTAAACAATGGGGTCAGGATTCAACAATGTTGGCCCAGATTCGAGAATGATCAAACCCCCATATTCATGGAAGATGCATGAAATTCTTACATATCGGTGTTTTGTGGTTGTATAAGGGTTTTTTTTTGGGATTTGGGTGATGGAATCATGGGTTTGAACCTTGAACGGTAGTGGATGGAATGATGAATTATCGAATAGGTAATCAGAGTTCCGATGTTTGGCCACCAAGGCAGGTAATCAATGATCAATGACTTTCCACATCAATTTTAGTGGGTTTTGGGTGGTCAAATAGTGAGGATGTTGCATAAATCATAGATCTATTATCCTCATGAAGAAAGGCTTTTCTTCCTATGAAAAGACTGAATATACACTATGTATTCCAAAGGAACACACACCCAGTAGTGTCCTTCAACAGTGACTAGGGTTTTGTGAAGAATTAAATATCACTCGTTGTGTGGTCTTCATACACATATTGTGACTCGAAGCTGGTGACTCAGTGTATACCTCTTGGTATATTGTAATGTTCTTGGAAAGGTACATAGGCATCATCAGAGTACATGGTGATAGACATGGCCAGTGTACCTGTGCATGTCCAGAGCACCTAGGCAAGGCCAAAGTACACAAGCATTGCTAGAGTACATGGGCATGGGCTAGAGTACTTGGGAATGGGCCAAAGTACATGGGAATGGGATAAAGAATACGATTACAACATGGATTCCAAGACATTTCGTGTACTCCATGTACACTCAATGTAGATCCATATGGTTGTCCAAGTTGTGTCCATGGGGGAGACACACCCAAGTGTCCAGGTGAGGTAATATTCCTTGTGACCCTATTTTCATGTCATGTACTCCCCTAAGATAAATTCTATATTGTGTATCACTCTATTTGGTACATGAAATTTTGGCCCACGAGTATCCTATCTTGAGTAGTTTTTAGTGTATAACTTTATAGTGGACTTCCTAAAGAAATATGAGATATGAAACGAGGTGTTATGATCCTGATTCTTCTTTCAGAAACACTTGGACAATGGAAGTGATTAGGTTTGATCATCAAAGATATTTTAGGGTCAATACCCCCTATCTACCCAGGTCAAGGGTCCCCCATACTCTTCACACATGTAAAATCGGTACTCCCCCACACAATAGAGGACATGGGGTACTCCCATATCTTAAAGATATATATGGGAGTGGTTCCTCCACTATAGATAGGTACTTAATTGGCTATGGATCATAATGGTGAGGTGATATCCATCCACACTGATTCTAGTGTGGTAGCATGTACTGTTGCGCATTGGATATGGAAATTTGGGAGATGTGGGTTGACTCATCATTCATAGCTAGATGTGGAGATAGAGAACCCCTTTCTCACTCATTTTTATTTATTTTGAGCACATATAATGTTTAGATTATTTACCATCTTGATTTAGGGGTTGAACAATTTCTGGTTATTTCTATTACTCCCTTCTTGGTTTTTGGGGCATCCAATTGGGTATGTATATACTCGCCCCTAAAAGGGATTTTCCAATGAATATTTGGTCTTATATAGGTGATAGGTAGATTAGAGTTGATATTAGTGGACCTGGTTTTGGTGGATCATGGTGGTTCTTGGTGTCGACCATGTTTGGTGGCTGGTGATTGATATTTTGATTCAGTCTCACTTCACACTTTCCCTTTTTATTGTTGTTGTCATGTTGGGATTTCATGTATGGTTTAGAATGTATTTAACCCTTTATAACTATTATATTACCTTGATTTTACTTTTATGTCTTTCTTATATGTTATTTCATACATGGTTATCACTCTATATGTTTCATTAATTTATTAAATCTTAACACTATTTTAGGGAATTGGTTAGGTGAGGGCATATTAGTACTTTATTCTAAGGCCTCCCATTTCAATGTGATTCATACTCATTGATTTTTTCAATCCCCTATCCTATTAGATATAGTCTTGGGTGTCACACTTAGCTTACCACTATCTAGATGGACCCTAGTGGGTGTTTGGGTCATGACAGAGTCGTGTCAAATATGGTTTTTTCTCTAGTTGGTGTTTGGAGTGGTACATATTGTGAGGTTTGTTTTAAGTATTGTGTTTTTCTTTTAGGCTAGGGATCCCAGTTTCATTATGACGGACAATGTATCCATACACCGGGACTTTGACTACCTTCTTGTCGACTATAAATGCTGATATTTCGGTTGTAGGGAAACCAATGGAACATGAATCATATAGGATTTGGTTCTATTGAACTTCATGTCCTTCTTAAGTTAGCTCCCCAGATATGATCATTTAACCATGGTATAAATTGTTAAATTTTTGGATTCTTCCATGATGACAAGCAACTATGATACCAATAAAAAATCTCGATGATGATTAGTTAAGGGATGAGGCCTCGGTTCAAGGACATACTCCTGAGGTGTTCCCCCAATGTAGTCATAAATAATATATTCATCCCAATGGATAGTATGTGGAACCAACTATAGTATTCCATGTGGATGATCGATTGTATGTTGAGTGGATGATAGCTCCAATAGGTCAGGACAAAAATGCACACAATCTCAATGCATTATGTGAGTTCTAGCGATAGAGACCTCTTAGGTTTCATAGTGACCCAAACCCTCAGATATTGGATTATTAGCTCAAGGTGGTGGTCTGAGTTTTCTAGATTATATAGACGCTGGCCGATCAGATAGTTGCACTCATGGACAGTCTTCTTCATGAAGTAGCAGGGTTCTGGTGGAGTCTAATCACTCATACTCATGATGAGGAAACACTCTCATGGATAGACTTACGAAAAATTTTCCATGATGATTATAACACATCGAGCTCACACTTTTGTGGATAAAAGAGACTCATGAGTTTTAATAGGGTGATATTTTAGTTTTTGAGGCATAATGAGCTTTAACAACCACACAAATTACTCTCTTCATATGGTGTAAGATGGATACCTTCAATCATGAATATTTGAGTAGGGCCTTAATAGATACATACATGCTATCATGGTCTCCTTATGAATTCCCACATATGATGGAGTGATTGAGTGGGATTTAGTTTCATAGAACTTCCTAGAAGAGGTAAATTATATAGTGTGATCCATAAATATACATAATAGGGATAATTCATCTATAATACCTAGAAGGTATCGGTTATCATGGTCTCATCATTAGAGACATAATCGATCCTATACTTATACATGTGGATCTATATAAAAATGTTCATACATATTATCCAATAATCCTAGAGAGTGAAGTTGTTATACTTGTGTTTTGATAGATCACATGACTCGTTATTTTCAAAATCATCTAGTTGTAGATGGTGTTTAGGCAGTGGATGAACCACCACAGAAAAGGAAGTTCCATGATCGGGTATCTCTCAGGCATGGTCAAGGTAGCCCATAGGAATGTGGTACTAATATAAGAGAAGGTGTAATTCTATATATAGGAGCTTCTGGTGGAAGAATATGTTAAGATATACTCTCACCACCACCATCAGTTGGACCAAGCCTGGCACAGAGGGATGGTAATCAAGGGAGCGAGTAGTTGTAGGCTATGGAGGGATATAATCAAGCTTCTCAAGAGATGATTCATGTTATAATATATATCTTATATACTATATATCTTGTGCTTATTGACAAAATCATTGGACATTACTTTATCTTCATATCCCTTGTGTGATATTTAGAGCTTATAGTTGAGCCTTTAGCCTAGAAACAATGGCTAAAGGTTCCTACAGGGAGTGAATCTTCTATATAAAAACTTTTATGGTAGTGAAAGTTTTTTCTCAGTGGAGAGAGTTTCTCAAGGGACCTCTTAGTCATTGTGATGAAAACTTATAATGATATCCTATGCATAGACTTGTTTCCCATAGTAAACAAATATATTGAATTTTATCACTGGATAGATAGATGACTTTGTATAGATGGGATGGTATTCACCTTCACAAGTGAGAGAAATATTATGGTTAAGTAAGTGGGGCTCACAAGTAGGAAACTACAACCTATCACTCATCAGTCGGTGATTTTACCCCTTTGTGTAGTAGGATATTTTATCATCTAGCTTCCATTGTTAGTTAAGTACTTTATATATATATTTCCCAAATATGTCATGGGACTACCTCTGATGTAGGATATTGACTTCTACATTGATGTGTACCCCAAGAGCGCACCAATATCTTCTGTGGAATATCGTATGGTTCCCACTGAGCTCTGGATATGATATTTTATTTGGAATAACTTCAAGATAAAGGTTTTATGTAACCCATTGAGTCCCTATGGGAAGCTTCATTATTATTCAAGAAAATGGAGGATGGGATTTTGAGTCTTTATTTTGAGTATCATTACCTAAATCAGGTAAATATTATGAGAAACTACCCCTTTTGAGGATTGATAAGAATATTTAATACTTAAAAGGTGTGAGTTTGTTCTCAAAGATCAATAATAGTTCTGTATACCATCAGTTGAGGGATCTTAGGGATGATATTCTTAAGATAGAGTTATGATGTTTCTATGGACACTATGATTTCTTAGTAGTGAATTTTTATTTGAATAACTTCCCTTCTAGGTTTATGGATATTATGAATTCTATCTTCCATCCATACCTAGACCAATTAGTAGTTTTCTCCATCAATTAAATTATTTTATACTCTATGTCGAAGGAGGAGTATGCAAGGAATTTTAAGATTGTCCTAGACTTACTCTAGGAGAATAATCTTTAAGATAATCTCTCAAAGTTTTAGTTTTTGATATGTGAGGTTCACTTTCTAGGGAATTTCATCTCCGATCATGGTGTATTTTTGGATCCAATGAATATTGATGTGGTGATTTCTTGGGAACAACCCAAGAGTGTGTCAGAGGTGACAATTTTCCTCAATTTGATAGTGTACTATTGGAGGTTTGTGGGAAAAAAATCTAGGATAGAAAAACCTTTGAATAAATTGACATGGAAATGGAATCCATTTTCCTAGACTAAGAGGTGTCATAGATAATTCTTGTAGCTGAGGTAGAGTTTAACTAGTTCCCTAGTTTTGAGGCTACTGGAGGGGTGCATTGAGTACGTGGTGTTTTGAGATGCCTCTATAGCTGGTATGGGTGTGTGTTAATATAGAGGCAGGTGGTGATATATTAGGGGTCCTTGTAGTTTATACCCCATGATAAGAATTACCTGACCCACAACATAGATTTTGCAGTGATAGTTTTCAGTCTAAATATTTGGAGGCATTATCTTCTAGGTGATCATTTAATTATTTACTCAGAACACTAAAGTCTCGAGTACATCTTCTCCCAAAGAGATATCAACCTAAGACATAGGCATTTGTTATAGTTCCTATGGGATTGTGAATTTAAGATAGTATTTACTCCATGGAAGGAAAATTTTGTGGAACATACCCTTAGCATTAAATCTATTTCCCACTTGGTGGAGGAGGCATCTGAGCAGTTGTCTTTGTTACAGCTAACCCTGGTGGGGTTATGGGTGTAGTTTATGTTTAGTCGATAGTGGTGACTCTACCATTTCTTCATCATGTTAGAGAGGCCTAGTTGAGATACATCTACTTTGAGGTTCTATGTGACTAGATATCCTTAAGATATGTACCATATGTATTTTCTAAAGGAGAGGAACATGTTGTCCTTTTCCAAGTATGGATGGTAGTTCTAGTCATGTTGCATGAGGAGGTGTTGAGGTAGTTTCATATATCCCCCTTGACTATACATAATGGTGTTGAAAATATGTACAAGTACATTTAACAATTATTTTGGTGTGTTGGCATATGGCGGAGCATTGTTATGTTTTTCTCTCAATGCATCACATGTCAGTCGGTAAAGGTTGAACATGAGGTTTTAAAAGGTTTGAATCAACCTCTTGAGATCCCAGAATAGAAGTGGGATGGTATATCATAAGATTTTTTAATGGGGTTTCAATGGATAGGGAGAGGGAAAAATTCTATCTGGGTTACCATTGACTGAATCACCAAGTCAACACACTTTTTTTATCTGGGAGAAGAGTTTAAACATGATTTTGGGGAAGTTTTACATGTGGGAGATAATATAGATTCATGGGGTATCCTGGATGGTCATCTTTTACTATGATTCTCAGTTTACATTGTGGTTTTTTAGGGGATGTAGGAGGATTTCCAAACCCATTTATGGAAGAGAACAATGTTTCACCCCCAGAAGGATGGACACAACAAGTGGACCATCCTAGTTATAAAGGATATACTGAGAGCCTATGTGTTGGAATTTGGCTAGATATAGGAGGATTCATTCCAATAGTTTTGTTTTCATATAAAAATAGCTATCACTATACTATTAGTAAGTGCCTTTTTAGGACCTATATAGGAGACCATGCAGAACACCCATGTGCAAGACTAATATAAGAGAGATATATCTTGTTGGGCCTGAGCTGGTGTAGGTTGTGATAGAGAAGGTTCAGTTGATCCATGAGAATATGAGGATATCCTATAACTAAAAAAAATCTTACGTTGATCGATATTGTAGATCTTTAGAGTTTAATCAGTGAGACCATGTTTTTCTAAGAGTCTCCCCATGATGAGGATTGTGGGGGTTTTCCAGGGAAGCAAGCTATCTCTAAGGACCACCGAGACATTCTATATCATTTGGACGGTTTGTGATGTTTCTTACCACTTGGCCTTTACCCCATAATTGGACCAAGTACATGACATATTTCATGTGTCACAACTGAGGAGATACATACATGACCCATCACATGTCATTGACTAGGGTGAGTCGAGCATCGAAGATGGAGACACATTCTTGGAGTACCTAGTAGAGATAAAAGATTAGTAGGATAGGATTATACATGTATGAACCATTCCTCTGGTTTGAGTACTTTGGTTGCATAGGATCATGCAAAATATATCTTGTGAGTATAAGAGCTAGATGTGGGCTTAGTACCCCCCGCCTTTTTGTGCATCTTGTGATTTTTGGGGAATAAAACTTGAATGAGGAGAGAATTTAATGACTCTAGTATCTATAGTTTGATCCTTTAAATATTTATACATATGTATGTGGATTTTTCATTGAAGTTGGTGTTGTCTTTGGTTGTTGAGGGACCCCAAAATTAATATATTAAAAATACTAATATATATTAATAGCACGTGCAAGAATCTTTTTATTATAAATGGTTCTCACATTGATTGTGACCAATAATGGGAAATCTGAGACCATGGATATTTCTATAATGAAAGGTTTACCCAAGCCATGACATAAATTTGGTCAACATAGAATGTTCAATTTAAAGAGATTTTTGTCAGGTGTGTTAAGTAATTAATTATTTTATTTAATTAATTAAATTAAATTCTAAGAAACCTAATCCATCTCTATTTAGATGTGATTTTGGAAAATATATACAGTAATCCATATAACCCTGGGAGATTAGAGTAGAGGAAATAACTTCATTGGCATTGGAAAATTGGGAATGTGGATCGATAACAACGATCAAGGAGAATCATGTAATGAATGATGAACATAGTGGAATCATCACCCTCTTCACTAGAGGATGGGTTCTTCAACAAAAATAGATCTATCCTTGAGGTGGGAAACTTTATTTCATGTATTTCTACCCTTCTATTAATATTTTAAACATGTACTTCTGATATTGTTTCTTTAATTTATGATCATTGGTTAGGATTTCATCAACCAATGATGTTGTTCACTTCATTCTTGTACTTTTCCCCACTATTCATCACATTATTCATCGCTAGCCCATGGGGTCATGATTTCACATTTCCTAGCTGGATTCAAGCACTATTGAACCCTATGATTCCTGGAGGATTCATGAATGATGTGTGGATCAGTGTTTTGTAAATGATTCAAGGTGTGTTGTGGGATATGGGTGACATAATCATGGGTTGGGACATAGAACTATGATGGGAGTCATGTAGACTACCCTAAAGGTGAAACGAGTTCGGATTTCTGTCCATTGTACACTAGGAATCGATGATCATATATTTTTCCCTTTGATTTCAGTGAGTTTCATGAGGTTAAATGGTGAGAAAGGTGGTAGAAATCACTGATCCGATGTCTAAAAAAATAAAGTCTTCACAACTAGTGAAAACCCCAACTATATTATATGTATTATAGAGGAACACATGTTATGTGGTCTCCTCCTATTATGGATAGGGTTTTACACAAAATTAATTATCACATGTTGTGTGGTATACACACATGCCATGTGACCTGAAGCAAGTGATCTGTTGTGTACCTCTGGGTACATGGGCACTAGCATGACCATGTATATGAAAACAACCAGTGTATATGGGAACATATATGTGAATTGTATCCAGGAATGGACAGATCACCTGGGAATTGCCAAAGTACATGGGTATGATCAAAGTACATGGGGATGTGTTAGAGTGCTTGGGAATGGACCAAAGTACATAGGCACTGGCTAGAGTACATGGGAAAACTATAGCTACTAAGACATATTATGTACTCCACATTCACAATGTGTATATCTGCATGTCTTTACAATCCATGTATATGGGGAAGATACACCCTGGTTTCTAGGTGATTTCACTCATTGTGTTTCCCTGTTTTCACACCATGTACTTCCCTAAGAGAACTTCTACCTTGTGTATCTCCAACTTTGAGACTTGGATTTTGGCCTGCAAGTATCCTATCCAAATTATTTTTCCATGTGGAAATCAATGGTGGACTTCGTTGCGAAATCAAAGACATGAAACAAGGTGTTATGAATGGGATGATTCTTTTAGTGATGCTTGGTCAAGGGTAGTGATTGGGTTTCATCATCATAGAGATTTCAGGGTCAGTACTCCATTATCGCACTAGGGTGTGAGTCCCCCATACTCTTTACATAGGTTGATTCAATACTACCCCAAAACTAAAGAGGGTTTGGGTCCTCTATTTATGAAGTGGTAATCCCGAGTCGTTAAGCTCTAGTGGGGAGTGGGTCCTCCACTGGAGATAGTTTCTCCCTCGATTATAGAGCATCATGGTAAGGTGTGGGGCCTCCACACTGATTGTATTGAGTTTTCTCATGGTGTTGGGAATCAAAGAAAAAAATTTGAGAGGTATATGATGAGTCATCATTCTTATATGGTTGTGGATATGTATATCCCAATTCCCTCATTTGGGTTTCTTTTGATCATATATGATGTTAGGTTTCTTTACCCTCTTACTTTATAGGTTGAGCTGCATGTTTCTATTTTTATTTCCCCCATTTTGGATTTAGAGAAATTCTGTTGTGTATGTATATACTCACCCCAATATGGGATTTTTTTTCACGCATTTAGTGTCTTATACAGATGACAGGAAGATCAGCAATGACATTGGTGGACTTAGTTTTGGTGGAGCAAAGCAGTTTTTGGTGTTGAAAATGTCTGGTGGTTGGCCTTGGAGATTATGAGTTTGGATCTCTTCAGTATTTCCCTTTTTTGGTTATAGTCAGGTTGGGAATTTATTTTCCCCTATATATCTAATATATTATCCTGGATACACTTTTATGTATTTTCTAGAGGTTTTTCACGAATTGTTCACACTCTAGATATTTTAATCTTTTATTATATTGTTTCATTATTACATGGATTTAGTTGTGTGCATGTGTATAGGAACTTTTGGATATGGCCTTCCATCTCAATTTTATTTCTAATCGTAAATTTTCAATACCGATGGCCTATTTAAGGAGGTCTTTGGGTGTTACACTTTTCTTACCATTGTCCAAGAGGGCCTCGGTGGTTCGGGTGATGATAAATCAATAGGCTACAATAGATATAAAAGAATAAAATCTTAATGACTAGGAAATATTCTAGATCATCTACAACCTTGAGGATCACCAATAGACAAAAAAATATAAAATAAGTAAGATCAAAATGAAAGGATAAAACATTATGCAGAATCTATAATATGAAATAAGAAAAATTACTTTTAAAGTTAAAGTGGAATGAAAAAATGATTTAGTAATTCTATATATAGGAATATAATTTGTTAACTATAAATATGGTCATTGTAAGTATGGTAGTTGAAAATATGTTATTTTTTCATATATTCAACATGTATACTGTATTTTTGTATTTTTAAGTAGTAAATTTAACATAATATATCTCACAATGAAATAAAAATATGACATTAAAATATTAAATATATATATATATATATTTGTGTGTGTTACATATAAATATTAATATTATTATTATCAAAATATGATATGATGTACATAAAAATTTAAATAAAAAATTTAATATCAAGTATGTGGTAAAACTAAATCTTAGAACATAAATAATTAATTTTAATAGTATTTGTTAAAGTGTATTTAGTATAAAATTAATATTTCTTTTTTTTTCAAAGAACAATTTTTTTAAGTATTGTATATTTTATCCTAATATATTAAATTAATTTTTTTTGAAATATTATTATATATGAACTAACATATTAATATATTTTAAATAATAAATAGATATTAAATAATATTAACAGAACTTAAAGTTTAAAAATGAAATTTTTTAACAAAAGTGGTTTTTCTTTATATTTTGTATTTTCATTAAAAACTAAATTTATAAATTTTACAATATTAATTAGATAGATATAACTTCATTATTTTATTTCAAATGTTAAAATTATATTATCTAGAATTTTTTAGTGTTTTCTAAATAAATTGATTTTTAGGTGCATAGTGTAATATACCGATACAATGACTTTTATGTCATTTTTAGTATATAAGTATGAATTATAAATTTATGAAAAAAATTATTAATAAAATATTTATTTTATAATTTAAGTTCTAAATTTTAAAATATTTAATATATTTTACAAACCTATGGTTGATATTTTACAACTCAAGTAATATTTTTTCTCAAAAATTTATTAAATACATTATATATTTATTATATTAAATTAGTGTTAAAAACTGTTAGAAATTGATTCAAAAAATTAATTTAAGATTTAAAACCAGTAGTTATAAATTATATAATAATTATGACTTTATTTTTACACTTAATGATTAAGTTACCTTGGGTAAAAACTAGTTACCGTGAAGGAAACCAAAATAGTTAAAATGAGTAACCAACAGATAAAGGGAATATAAAGTTATAAACATCTTTCAATTGAGTGGATGAGGTTTTTAAAGACCTTATATATTCTTCTATATTTTATTTCTCAATTTTTTATCCATTTTCTTTTATATTTACTTTCCATCATTGGAAATTTTTGGGTATTTACAAAATTGTTATTCCATTTCACTTATAAATGGGTCTTACCTCTCCTCACATCCAATCACATCAAGAATCACTTATTTTGGCTCAAAACTCTCATTAAAACTCTTATACGCCATAATTAGGTTCTTTTATTCTCAAAATACCATCCTTAAAAGGTTTAATCCCCTTCACAAATGAGATAACCAAAGTAGTGAGGTACATATTTCTAATTGTTTCTTCCTCTGTTATATTGTCCTTATATACTTTTCTTATTTATCAAATGTATTTTCACCATATAAAAATAATAAAATTGGTATACTTATAATAGTGTTATATTTTTATAATTATGGTATAAGATTTAACAAACCTTCCTTTTTTCCTAATAAAATCAAAAACGACATTTGTGTGTGCGCGGACTATTGTCTCCACAAAACATCAGGCTTCATTTTCCTTAACCACCTTGCACGACTGGTTATAATGTTGAATTTATTAAATAATTATGATATTTATAACATATTTTATATTTTTAATTGGTCTAATATATTATTCGTTTCTCCCATTATATTGAAAATGAAATCATTAACCATGCGTATGTGTGGAGTATCACCTCCATGGGATGATTGATTTCTATTTTTTATTACCTCCTTATATGGATTGTCATGAGAATGATTTTAATGGATAAATATAAATTTTATGATACCATTAAGGTTTTTTATGAAGTATTATAGAACCTTTTAATTATTTTATCAACAAATGATTATTGTTAATTCAATCGTTTAAAACAAGCATACTAAGAGGAAAATATTTGATTCAAATTTTGCAATATTACCATATCCATTCCTTCACTTTCTAGATCCTTTACAACTATAAAATATCACACTAAATTATAAATAGTGTTATGAATGAATATGGTTTTGAGATAGTATATTAATATAGTTATGATTATTTTACAGGAGGCTAGAGTGCATTCGACTAGGAGGTAATAAAGGTAAGGGATTATTTGTCTCCAATTCAATTTTTTATGACTTATTTATTAATGAACACCATGGTAACATTAATATAATGAAATTAAATCCTGGTGAATTTTTTTAACATATTCATATAGTTTTAAGAGCTATATCTTCTACTTTATTTAAATTCCCATCGATTCAAAAGATACCCAAATTGAAATAGTTTTTTATCAAAATTTTACTCAAAGCGTAAGGGTTTTGTTGTTAATGTTATTTTAAAACAAAAAAAATTAAAAGATAATATGTATGGGGAATTTTAATTATTTATTAAACCTCCTGTCATTTCTCTTTTATATTCATGATGTTTTTATTCTCCCTCAATAGTTTATTTCCACTTGACTCATATTTTACCCAAAATTTTTCTTGTAAGTGAAACTGATCGTCTCTTATACCTAGTTGAGAACCTCCCTTTTATACATTTCTATATTCATTGAATTATTTTTAAAAATTTCCTTATATATGCCTCAATAATTTATTAAGTTATTTTTCTACTACTTGAACTTATTTAAAATAATAATTAAATTTTAAACATTTTTCGTATGAGTCATTTTCATCAAGTGAAAAAAGAATCAATTTTTAACATTTTACATGTGAAAACTTATTTACTCTATATTTTTAATTTTTAATGATTCATAATTTCAAGTATTTAATGGTTTAATAGGATAAAATAATATTCTAATTTATATAAAATATATTTATATATAAAACAATTAAATTGATCATGGATGTTTATTATTTCCAAAATGATTTTTTTGTATATTATTAAAAAATGATTTTCATCTAAATTCACATCCTTTGACATAAATTATTCTTGATCAAGGATAGTCTTATAATGTAGCCATCCAAAATATTTCTATGTATTACTTATGTAATTACCTTCTCTTTTGAAGAAATTATACATCATTACCTTCGTCTTCCCTAATCATTTTTTATGTATAACCAGAATGTTTCTTCAAATACATTCCTCTATTAATACCCTATTTTTGATTACTATTATTGAATAGTGAGTCACCTAGATTATATACATTAATTTATTGGTGAAAATAATATCTTAATTATATATCATGTATCTATAATGTGTAAATACCATGGGCTTTATTATCTTTAATGAATGGTATTTACCTATAGTCTTATGGGATTTCACTAAATACACATTTGATTTCAATGGTTTTATAATGTTTATGATTAGTGATGGAATTATGAATGATATTATTATGTGAATAAATTTAAAAAGGATATGAAACCCATTTTATTTCCATGTGTTCATTATAATATTTTGAATGAAACCAATTTTATTTATAAGGATTCTTAATGATGTGATAAGGGGTTGTTTTAGGTGGAACTTGTGATCATTGATGATTATGGATGGGGTACTATAAAAAAACTCTAAAACATTGGATTAAAGTTTATATATCATGAGTTTATTTTATATACACAAAATAATAGGCATTGATGTTGTGTCGAGTGAAATTAACCTTCCTTATACTAATGTGTGTGCCAAAGTTAAATGATGTTCCACAGTTGTAAACTTATTCTCGTGAATGTGATAAACTCTCATGGATAATGTTTATTATATCATATTTCCACACTATTTTTATTCATTTTTATGTTACTATAACTCATATGACATGATTTATAATCTATGATTTTTGTGTATTAATTTTCTTATGTATCTTGATTATAGAAATATTCTCTTCTTAGGTTCACTGGTGATATTTGAATGTTATCACTAATTTTTACCCATAATAGTAATTTGAGCTCACCTATTTCTTATATTTCCACTTCCCTAGGTTATGAGATGATTATAACATATAATAAGTATTGTATAGAGTAAATTGTGGTCCAATTATAAAGAAACAATCACAAGGGTTTTAAAATAAGTTTCTTATGTTACTAGTCCTTAAAGACACTAAACCTTATGTCCTTTAGATTGTGTGTTTATTTATGAGATTTATTTTTTACCTTATGTAAATGTTGTATGATAAGGTCATGTCTATCCTGAGTCACTATAGTTGGTATCAAAGTTAGTTTTAGTTATTTTATAGGATTATTTTAGTTATTATGGGAATTATTTTGAGAGAAACTTAGAAAAACCTTTAGATATGAGTCTGAGTATAGGATGGTTTCATGAAATATAGGTAAAGTCTTGGGAATATGGTTTTACTAGAAAAAACTACCTATATAAATACTAGAAATTGGTTTTGGTTTTGGAACAAATACACTTAGGGGTAATCGCCCCAAAAAGGGTGAGTTTTCCTTTGACTTGATCATCACCCTGATGCATGATGAGTGGACCTAAGACTATAAACCTAACTAGACACTCCTATGGGATATGATTTGTTTATCACATAATATTTACAAACTAGTGTGAAAAAATTATTTCCTAGTTACTTTGAGGGATTAGGTTTATAATTATAATATTGACCAAATTAAAGTAACCTAGGTTAAACTAAGATCGATATAGGTTGAACTAAAGGAAATATAGGCCAATGTGAAAATATAAAAAAAATTAAGGTTGAAATTTTTTTATGATTAAAAAAATTATCTTGTATTATAAATTTTTTATCCCCAAATTCAACCCTTTGGATTTAGTAATGTCTATAAATAAAAGGAACCATGGGTGTCAGGAACAATGCCAAGATTTCTTTAATGAACAACCCATTATAATGGGACCTAGATTGTGAAACATTATGATTATTACAAACTAGCTATCATAAAATATGATAAATAATTTTAACATAGTTTATGACCCCAACACACTAAATAATTGAAGGATGTAGTCTCATAAAATATCAAATAATGAAGATGATGAAGTAAAAAATGTTTGATTTTCATTATATCAAAAATTTTGGAATAATAACAAATGGAATTTTTTCAAGGGGACTAAAAGATTATTTACTAGTGTAAAAGGGGTCCATCAATCATCAAAATGTTAATAAAAATGAATAGTTTGGTTTACATAAAGAAATATATTTCATCCTAAGTACCGTTAATAATTTAATGTATTATATGAGGAAAACTTGGGCATTATCCAAGTTAATTCCCCAATCTAAGGACTAACCAAGATGATGTGCATCACTAACCTCCAAGACCAAGAGGATAATATAATGCTTATGAAATCATTACTCCTAAAGGGGATCCTTATATCTTTAGTTGTATATTTCTTATTGATATTTTATTCTACAAACACTGATATATCTAATAAGTTTCTAAGATCATTAGTTGTCCTCCCAAATGATTTCACTGTTGAATAAATATTCCAGTGTTATAATTATTTTATTGAAAGTTAAATCTTACAAGAATATTCCTTATAGAAATATTATTATCCTTCTTTTAGATAAAATTAATGTGATTTTAGTGATGGATTAGTTCCATCTAATTCTATGAAAAATTATATGGAGTAAATAACACATTTCATATTAACCTATAATATTTAATTAATGAAAGTATAATAATAAACACATTCTTGAAACAAATTATATAATGTGGGTCTCGATACCAAATAATGGTAAACCCTTGGCCCTAATATTTAGTGATAAACCCAATATTAAGAATAATACTATTCTGAGGAATGAGATATATTTCCCAAGTTTGTTTGGTTAATATCTCTTTATAAATTATATCATGAGTAATATCTATTTTTTAAATTCCTATATATAGTTCTATTGGTATGTGATAATTAAAATTATGAATAATAAAATTATCTAGGGGTAGAAAAGTAATGTCATGGGTTTTAGAAGTCATTTTTTTTATTATTATTATTATTATTATTATTATTATCGTATATAATTTTATAGAATGTTTATCTATTATTTCAAAAGGATTTAATTGTGGTTATAAAATATTCCCTTTAATATATTAACCAATTTAAAGACACTTTATTCATTCATAAATGGTGAGTTACAAAAAAATTACACAAAAATAAGTATTCCACGCCCTATATTATTTCTCACTATGGATTAAATCAATACATTAAAGGTTTATAAATCAATAAGGGCAATAGATAGAAAATAATAGAATCTTCAAAAAAAAAGGAATTACTTGGATCATCTTGAACCATGAGGATCACCAATAGCTAAAAAACTCTAATTATTAAGGGAACCATGAAAGTATAAATCATTATGTAAATTCTATAATATGAAATAAGAATTGTGCATTATGAAGTGATAGTGGAATGAACGAATTATTTAGTTAGTTTGTATATAGGAATGTAGTCTGAACATTATAAATATGATCATTTTAAATATGGTTAGTGAATATATTTTCATTGGTCAGATATCTAATAGGTATACTAAACTTATGTATTGTTAAGTAGTAAATTTAAAATAATATAGCTCAGAATGAAATAAAAATATGATATTAAAATATAATAAATATATTTATTTATTTATGTGTTACATATAAATATTAATATAATTATCATTAAAATATGATATAATGTATATATATACTTCAAATAAATATTTTAATATCAATGTAGTATTAAAATTAAATTTTATTAATTGTATTTATGATAGAATCTTTATTTTAAAAGTAATATTTCTTTTTTTTTAAATAACTTTTTTTAAATATTGTATATTTTATCCTAATAGATTAAATTGAAAACTTTTAAAATATTATTAAATATGAATTAAAATATAAACACCTTTAAAATTATAAATTTATATGAAATAATATTAAGAACACTTAATGTAAAGAAACCACATTTTTCAATAAAATGGTTTCTCTTTATACGTTGTATTTTCATTTAAAAAATAAATATATAAGTTTTAGAATATAAATTAGATAAATTTAACTTTATTTTTAATTTATAATGTAAAAATTATCTTATCATGTCTTTTTTATATTTTTCTAAAAACTGATATTTAAGTGAATAGTAAAACATTCTGATACTGTAACTTTTACGTCGTTATTATTATATAAGTTCAACTTAAAATTTTATGAAACCTTTATTTGAAAAAATATTTATTTTATAATTTAAATTATATATTTTATAATATTTATTATATTTTATAAACCAATTATAGATATTTTAGATCTCAAGAAAATTTTTATTGTAATTTTTTAATTCATTATAAATTTATTATTTAAAATTAATTTTAAAACTTTTTAGAAATTGAAAAATAAAAAATAGGTTTAAATTCTAGAATCAGTAGATCCAAAATATGTAATTAAGACCAATTTATTTACTGGATTAAATATTAAGTTTCCATATGTAAAAAATCATTACTAGGGTGGAAAGAAAAATGGTAAGAATGTGAAACCTAGGAGATAAAGGTCCATATAAGTTAAAAACATGTTTAATTGAATATTTTAGTTGTTTAATAACCTTATTACTTATATTATATATTATTTATCAATTTTCGATCCATTTTTCTTCACATTTAATTTCCATTTTTAAAATTATTTGGGTATTTACAAAATTTCCACTCTTTTTCACTTATAAAAGGGGCTCTCATCTCAACACTTACCCTCACAAAAACACCGTATCTTGGATAAAACAAACTACCATAACCTATCCTAACCACTTAAATACAACTTAATGAGGTATTTTTATTCTCAAAAGGCACACCTTTAATGGTTTACTCCCTATTTCAAAGGTGAAAACCCATGTAGTAAGGCATAGGTTTCGGACAGTGTATTCCACTTTTATTTTTCTATATGTGACATTATTCATTCTCAATTTTCTTTTAAAAAATTTAAAATGATAAAATAATTAATTTAAATATACATGTATGTTATTATAATGATGGTACAATATTTAACCACCCTTCTATTTTTCTATGAAAAAAGAGAAAATGATATTTTTTTAAGTGCCAAAAACCGCCTCAAAAAATGTCATGTTTTATTTTCCTTAACCACATTACACATCTAGTCATAATTTTTAATTTAAAAAAATATAATATTCATAAAATAATTATATTTTTAAATGGTAAAATAAATTATTTGTAAATACCCCAATCCTAATATCCCAGAGCCAATGACCTACTTTATTACATTGGTACTAAGTACAAGTGATCACATCCAAAAGGACTGAATAGTTTAGTAGATTTCAAAAACTAGATACAAACATAAGTATTAAATTAAAACTCTAAATGTAATACATCATAGTAACACCATTGTAAACACACATATTCTCTAAGATTATCCCTTCAGGTCAATCATAATATACATCTTGGCATCCTGAGGAAAATAAACCATTAGAAAGGGGAGAGATCAAATGCTCAATAAGGGTAATAATAAAAAAAAGCTATCATAAATAAATATACACAATAAGGAAAGGTGAATAACTAAAAACACATTCCATTAAAATATAATCTTGATCATAATATGGAATGGATAAAATTTGATCAAATAATTCCATGTAAATAATCCCATGAGAATGAAACTTAACCTTGGATATTATACTAGTAGAATAATCACATGGATTATCAATAACTAATCTTATAATGAGGGAATTCATAATTTGGGACATCGTAAACATACCATCAAGGCCTCGGCCAAGACACCATACATAATTAGGTAAGACATCAGCCAATACCCAAAATAGTTTGTCTAATGTAACCTACTAATGCATTGAGGGGCTTTAGAGGGACCTTCCCGTCACATACTAAGTATAATACATTCCTCGTATTAAAGGGTTCAAACATAATCAACATATAAATTCATATTTAAACTAGTAAATGAAATTTTAATTACTTTCCCTAAACAATAAACATAATTATAAACCTTCCAGTGTAATATGGTGAATGATGTCAAAATAGCACATCCACAATCAAATTGATCATAAAAAATTAAATAAAAATATTCTATATGGTATCATAAGATATACACCTCAATTAATCATAATATCCAACAAATCATTTTGGCGTAGATGAAAATAGTCTAAAAAATTATTGAGAAATTCATGATAGAACTACCACTTTACATTGAAATCATTTATTTTAAAAGATGCGCAATTATAAAAGAAAACATTTTATTTGAAAAAAACCCAGTAAACTTGTAAAATATTATTAAATAAATTAAATCATCATGAAAGGGAGAAAATATTGTCATTCTGTATAAGTTAAAAAATCCCTTTTAAATTTTGAAAAAGAAACATTTAAAAGGGTATTTTTAAAATAAAGTTTTTTATTTATAAAAATGAATTGATAATGTGTATCAGCTATAAATACACATAAAATAAGTTTAAATACAACATTATATAATAAAAATTAATTTAACACATAATCATAGCATGACATAATCAATAGAGTATAATTTTAACCCAAATAATGGAAATTTGGTTATGAATTCCCTTACTGCTTTGTAAACAATCGAACCATATTCCCTTTAAAATTAATTATCATAAAGTGAAACATTGGATGAAATAAAGATAAATATATTCATGATATAATATATTAAAGTGTATTATTTACACCACACACAATAAATAATTTTTGAATAAATAATATATATCATAGAAGTAAAGGTGAGATGAGAACTCCTTACCTTATGTCTGAAAGCATTCTTCACTTGTACTTAATCCCTGGATAATAAAACAGGGTCATTAATTAATTAATTAAGAACTTAATAAGCATATATTTTATTTATTATAATTTTATTAAGTTCATTTATGTCTATTTCTATGAGTTATAATGTTTAATTTCATTATTCTATGAGTGTTTGTTTCATGGTTTTATGGTCGGTTCCTTTGAGTAAAAATGTAAAAATTCTTTTAAAATGGAAATAACTTCTCTATAAGTGAAATTATTTATTAATAATAAAATTATACAATTTTATATCATATCATATATAATTTTTTTATATGTTATGGGGATGATTCATTCGGTAAAATGTTGATGAAAATGTCTTAATTTATTTTTGGCGGTTTTTACAACCATCACGAACTTGGGTTGTTTAATTTAATGTTATGTTTATATATTGGTTTCAAAACATGATATAACTTATCATATGTATATTAAAATATTATTTAACCATAATAATTTTTTTATGACCATCATTGAAGGTTGTAATGAAAAATTAAAACATATCTTCCCTGAAGGCGGTAAATCAAAAAATCGCAGACGATGTTTTGATTTTCAAAATAAAAGAAGAGGATAAGGGATTTGATGATGGATAATAAATTATCAGAATAAAATTAGAGTATATATATTGTAATTTAGTTACCATTACACTTTATATAGGGTGGTTTAAGAGAGGATAAGAAAATAAAAGAAATTAAAAGATAAGGAATGAGGATTTTACCTCTTGAATATTGTTCCCTTAGGAACCTCCTTAAGAAACTTGGATTTGCTTTTTTTGGTAATATACATAGGTATTGAACAAGGGGAAGAGGCTTGGGAATAAAATTTTGTATAATTTATACAATATTAAAGGCTTTAAATATTTGAGGAGAAGGGGTGGTGAGGGGTGGTATTTATTGGGGAAGAGAGGTGTGTTTTTTATTATTTTATTCATTTATTTATTATTTTGGTTCAAGACTATCAATAGCGTTGATTCTTATGACTACAGATAGTAACTAGTGAATGTGAGTTTAAACTAATGTTTGATTACATAATTTATGACATTAGAATTCATGTATTTGGATTATAATGTTAAATAATATAAATTATCGTATTTCACTATTCATCAAAAAATAACTATTTTCAAAAAATCCCAAAAATTCACCATCACCAATTTTAAACATTTATATTTAAAAAATATACTCTATTTTATGAAAATAATTTTCTAAATATGATAAATTAATTTTTAAATAAAATCATTATTTATTTAAAAAATACTGACTTTAATATTATAACTAATTTTACAACATGTTGAAAAATTAATTATGGTCTCATAAATTTTTTTTATAACTATAATGCACCAAAATATTAATTTATGAATATATTTTATGAAAAATAAATTTTATTTTAAATCATTATATAAATTATTAAAATGTAAATAAACATTTACATTTCACAAAAATACCAACACTTAATTAATCATTTTAAAAATACATTATTTAATTATTCCATAAATATACCATATTTTAATATGTGAGATAACTATTTTTTTACTTTCATAGGTGATGGTACTATTCTAATGGGAAAATTACTATTTCTAATGGTCACATTACTATTCCAATGTTTATATTAATATTTAATAGTATACCACGGTTTTAAACATGGTGTTGCGTGAAACATAAGCTATCAAAGATGTTAAATTTAAAAGAGAAATAAAATAAAATCTATGGGTGTTACATTTTCTCCTCCAAAAGATTCATTCTCAAAATTTCAATTAAGTCACATTATAAAAATATTTGGGTAGTTCTTCATCATAATCCCCCCCGGTTCCCACATCGCCTATAAAATTTTATGATTTTTTCAAAGTAACATTAGTAGTAAATTCATCCAATTCCTCAACACTTATTCCCTAGTTTCCAGAATCTAGACAGTATCTTTATGATAATATAAATCTGGTTCAAATTATATTTATTTATAAGTCATAACATGTGTTAGGTTTTCCATGTACTTCATTAACAAATATATGGGGAACACTTCATTTGCATTAGAAAGGATAGGTGGTATTTCCAAATGATAAGCCACAACTCCAACTCTCTCTAAGATTTTAAAAGGTCCAATATACTTAGGGCTCAGTTTCCCTTTATTTCCAAATATTATTACACCTTTTTGTGGAGATACTTTTAGAGAGACATGATCTCCCACTTGAAACTCCAAATCATTTATCTGGTTGTCATCATATCTATTTTTCTTATTTTTAACTAATTTGATATGGGTTTTAATAGTATTTACCTTTACTGTAGTTTCCTCTACAATTTTAGTTCTTATAAGCTTCCTTTCACAAAATTAAACCCAACAAGTTAGTGTTAGACATCTATTGTTATATAATTATTCATACGGTGACATTTGAATACTTGAATGGAAACTATTGTTTTTGAAAAAGTATACCAAAGGTAATTACTGATCCCACATACCTTGAATGTCAAGTTAGTAAAACCTCAACATGTCTTCTAAAGTTTGGATCATCCTTTCTGAATACCCATTAGTTTGAGGGTGGTAATTAGTGCCCAAATAAAGTTTGGTATCCAAATCATTTTGTAGAATATTCCATAATTTTGATGTAAAATAGGGATCTATATCAGACAAAATTGATATAGGTGAACCATGAAATCATACAACTTCATTAATATCGAGTTTTTCATAGAAATAAAGTATAAAATCCTCAATTATAGTGAGGAAACATGAATATTTGGTAATTTGATCAACAATTACCCATATTACACCAATATTTTTTCGATTATTTCATAATCTAGTGACAAAATCCTTAGTAATGTCATCCCATTTCTATGTAGGAATAGTTAGAGGTTTCATGACACCTCTAAGATATTTTATTTCATCCTTAACCTATTAAAAAACTAAACCCATTAATTCATAATCATCAATTTCCTACTTTATATTATCCCAACAAAAATATTCCTTCAAATATCTATTCATATTAGTGCTACCATGGTGTATAGGAAAATTTGATCAATAAGAATCATCCAATAATTCCTTTTTTTAGCTAGATTATAGAGGGAACACAAATCCTCTTCCCAAATTTCAAAATTTCATATTCATATAAAAATTATACCAATTTCCCATCAATCATAACATTAATTTTATTTTGAAAATTCTCATCTTCAGAATGAGAACATTTTATCTTTTCTAATAAATATGGTTTGGAAATCATTTGAAAAATTAGTGATGTTTCACCTTCCTTGATAATTTCTATATCCATCTTTACTAGATCCATATACACAAGATTCCAGTCAATTCTAATTTTGATCAGAACTCCATGATCCTTCTCTTTCAATGGAACTATTACCATGTTTTACTTTCTTGGTTAGTAGTGTACTGAACAATGATAATCCTTTAGTATCTTGAGCCATCGGTTTTTCCTCGTATTGACTTGTTTTTGTGATAAGATAAATTTAAAAATCATGAGATCTATATATATCTCACATATTTCACCATAGATATAGTGTCCTCATATCTTCAGAGAAAATATTATAGCTACTAACTTAATATCATGAGTTGGATATTTCTTATCATGTTTCATTAACTGCCTTGATGCATATGTAATAACTTTATCGTTCTATATAAGGACACAACCAAGTCCTTTCTTCAATGCATCAATATAAATCACAAATCCACCATATCTCGGTGGTATTGTCTAGATTATAAAATTCTCTAATATCCTATTCAATTTTTCAAAAAATTATTCACATTACTTTTTCTAAATAAACTTAGTACCTTTATGAGTAATCTTGGTAAACAGGTTAACTAATCATGAAAAAATTTGAATGAAATAGATGATATTAACCTCCTAAACAAATGTAACTACATACCTGGGTAATTCTCCTTGGTATAATTCATTCCTATAATTCATTTTTATTCATAGGATCAACTGAGATTCCATCCCAAGAGACTATATGGAGAAGAAAAGAATCTATTTGAAGGTAGAATTCACAGTTTCTAAACTTCCCATATGAAATTGTTCTTTTAAGAGTCTCCAAAACAATCTTCAATTGGTTATAACTTTCCTCATATATTTTTGAGTATACCAAGATATCATCAATAAATACCAAAACAAAATTATCAAGATATTCCTTGAATACACTGTTCATTAGATCCATAAAATAGAGGGTTCACTACTATAAATACGGGCATTAACAGTGCTAAAAATGGGCTTTAACAGCGCTAAAAAAGCGTTGTAAAGCGTAGAGCTGATAAAGGGGGTACCCTTTAGCAGCGCTAAACATGCGCTGATAAAGGTAGACTTTATCAGTGCTAAAAGAGCGCTGATAAAACAACCCTTTATCAGCGCTAAAAGAGCGTTGATAAACGTATCCTTTATTAGCACTTCTTTAGCACTGATAAAGGTGTAGTTTATCAACGCTTTTTTAGCGTTGATAAAAGAAAATTTTATCATCACTAAAAAAGCGCAGTTAAATGCCCTCTCTGCTGCTATGAAAATATCTGTAGTAGCACACCCGAACACCATCAAAAAAAATTAGCATCTCAATAAGCTAATTAAAGCAAGTCTACCCATTCAAAAATTAACTCATAAATCATAAGCTAATTAGACCAAGTATACCCATACAACAAGTATACCCATACACTATTAACACATAATTCATAAGTTAATTAAGTACATAAAGAATTAAATTCAGAATTCAGGGGGTTGGGGGCTGTTCAAGGGTTTGGGGTGGCTCCCCAAGGGGGGTAGGGGGTGTCCGGGGAGCTTTCCAGGGGGGTGGGCTGGTGTCCAAGGTGTCGGGGGGGGGGGGCTTTACAGGGGGTGGGGGGTTTCCAGAGGGGTGGGGGTGTCTAAGGGGTGGATTGGTGTCTAGGGGGTGGGGGTGGTCCACGGGATGGATTGGTGTCCGGGGGGGCTTTCCAGGGGGTCGGCTGGTGTCCAAGGTGTCGGGGGGCTTTACAGGTGGTGGGGGTGTCCAGAGGGGTGGGGGGTCCAGGGGCTAGATTGGTGTCTAGGGGGGGTGGGGGCAGTCCAGGGGGTAGATTGGTGTCTGGGGGGGATTTCTAGGGGGGCGGTCCAGGGGGTGGTCAGTTGTTGTTTTCACTTAAAATTGTGTCCATTTTAAACAAAAGAGAGACCCTATGAGTGGTACCGGACAAACCATGCCTCATATTGAGGCAGGGTTGACTCATACATGTCACAAAGGACCAGTGGATCGTTCTCATCAATGATCAACACAATCCGAATGCGTTTGTTCATATTTCCGTAGGTCAGTTGTTTTTTCACTTAAAATCGTGTCCATTTTAAACAAAATAGAGACCCTTTGAGTGGTACTGGCCACACCATGCCTCGGATTGAGGCGAGGTTGACTCTTACACATCACAAAGGACTAGTGGATTGTTCTCTTAAAGGATCAATTCAATACGAATGCATTTGGTCGGATTTCTGTAGGTCAGTTGTTGTTTTCACTTAAAATGATGTCCATTTTAAAAAAAGAGGGAGACCCTTTGAGTGGTACCAGCTACATTGTGCCTCAGATTGAGGAGGGTTTGACTTTTACATGTCACCAAGGAGCCACGGATTGTTCTTATAAAAGATCAAGGCAATCTGAATTCTTTTGGTCATATTTTAGTAGGTCAGTTGTTGTTTTCAATTAAAATTGTATCCATTTTAAACAAAAGAGAGACCCTTTGAGTGATAGCAGCCACACCGTGACTCAGATTGAGGAGGGGTTGACTCATACATGTCACAAAGGACCAGTTTATCATTCTCATAAAGGATCAATAGAATCCGAATGCGTTTGGTTGGATTTCCGTAAGTCAGTTATTTTTTCACTTAAAATTGTGTCCATTTTAAACAAAATAGAGACCCTTTGAGTGGTATCGGCCACACGTACCTCATATTGAAGAGGGGATGACTCATAGACGTCACCAAGTACCCTTGTATTGTTCTTATAAAATATGAAGGAAATCCTAATTCGTTTGTTCGAATTTTCGTAGGTCAGTTGTTGTTTTCACTTAAAATCGTGCCCATTTTAAAAAAAAAAGAGACCCTTTGAGTGGTACCGGCCACACCGTGCCTTGGATTGAGGCGGGGTTGACTCTTACACATCACCAAGGACCCATGAATTTTTCTTATAAAATATCAAGGCAATCTGAATGCGTTTGGTTGGATTTTCATAGGTCAGTTGCTGTTTTCAATTAAAATTGTGTCTATTTTAAACAAAAGAGAGACCCTTTGAGTGGTACCGGACACAATGTGCCTCGTATTGAGAAGAGGTTGACTCTTACACATCACGAAGGACCCTTGGATCGTTCTCCTAAAGGATCAACACAATCCGAATGCATTTGGTTAAATTTCCATAGGTCAGCTGTTGTTTTCACTTAAAATCGTGTCCATTTTAAACAAAACAGAGACCCTTTGAGTGGTATCAGCCACACCGTGCCTCTGATTGAGGTGGGGTTGACTCTTACACATCACCAAGGACCCTTGGATCGTTCTTATAAAGTATCAGCACAATCAGAATGTGTTTTGTCATATTTTCGTAGGTCAGTTGTTGTTTTCACTTAAAATCGTGTCCATTTTAAACAAAATAGAGACCCTTTGAGTGGTACCGGCCACACTGTGCCTTGTATTGAGGAAAGGTTGACTCATACATGTCACAAAGGACCCTTTTATTGTTCTTATATAGGATCAACATAATCCTAATGTGTTTGGTTGAACTTCTGTAGGTCAGTTGTTGTTTTCACTTAAAATCAAGTCCATTTTAAACAAAAGAGAGACCCTTTGAGTGGTACCGGACACACCGTGCCTCGGATTGAGGTGGGTTTGACTTTTACATGTCAAAAAAGTACCATTGTATTGTTCTTATAAAAGATCAAGGAAATCTGAATGCGTTTGGTCATAATTTCATAGGTCAGTTGTTGTTTTCAATTAAAATTGTGTCCATTTTAAACAAAAGAGATACCCTTTGAATGATAGCGGTCACACCGTGCCTCAGATTGAGGCGGGGATGACTTGTAAATGTCACAAAAGACCCATGGATAATTATCCTAAAGTATCAACACAATATGAATGCATTTGGTCGGATTTCCGTAGGTCAATTGTTGTTTTCACTTAAAATCTTGTCCATTTTAAACAAAAGAGAGACCCTTTGAGTGGTACCAGCCACACCGTGCCTCAGATTGATGTGGGGTTAACTCTTACACATCACCAAGGACCCTAGAATCGTTTTTATAAAATATCAAGGCATCCTGAATGCGTTTGGTCATATTTCCGTAGGTCAGTTGTTGTTTTCACTTAAAATCGTGTCCATTTTAAATAAAATAGAGACTCTTTGAGTGGTACCGGCCACACCGTGCCTCAAATTGAGTCTAGGTTGACTCGTACATGTCACAAATGAACCTTGGATCGTTATTCTAAAGGATGAACATAATCCGAATGCGTTTGGTCAAATTTCCATAGGTCGGTTGTTGTTTTCACTTAAAATCGTGTCTATTTTAAACAAAAGAGAAACCCTTTGAGTGGTACCGGCCACGTCGTGCCTCGGATTGAGGTGGGGTTGACTCATAAATGTCACAATGGAAAATTGGATAGTTATTATAAAAAATCAAGGCAATCCGATTGCGTTTGGTCAGAATTTCATAGGTTAGTTGTTGTTTTCAATTAAAATTGTGTCCATTTTAAACAAAAGAGAGACCCTTTGAGTGATAGCGGTCACACCATGCCTCGGATTGAGGCGGGGATGAATTTTACATGTCACAATGGAACCTTGTATTGTTCTCCTAAATGATCAACACAATATGAATGTGTTTGGTCAGATTTCCATAGGTCAGTTGTTGTTTTCACTTAAAATCGTGTCCATTTTAAACAAAAGAGAGACCCTTTGAGTTGTACCGGCCACACCGTGCCTCGGATTGAGGCGGGGTTGACTCGTACATGTCACCAAGGACCATTGGATCATTATTATAAAATATCAAGGCAACCCAAATGTGTTTGGTCAGATTTTCATAGGTCAGTTGTTGTTTTCAATTAAAATTGTGTCCATTTTAAACAAAAGAGAGACCCTTTGAGTGATAGAAGCCATACCGTGCCTCGGATTGAGGCGGGTTTGACTCATACACTTAAAAAAGGACCAGTGGATCATTCTCCTAAAGGATCAATATAATCCAAATGCGGCTGGTCGAATTTTCGAAGGTCAATTGTTGTTTTCACTTAAAATCGTGTCCATTTTAAACAAAATAGAGACCCTTTGAGTGGTACCGGCCACACCGTGCCTCGGATTGAGGCGGGGTTGACTCTTACATGTCAAAGAGGACTAGTAGATCATTCTCCTAAAAGATCAACACAATTCTAATGTGTTTGGTCAGATTTCCATAGGTCAGTTGTTTTTTCACTTAAAATCGTGTCCATTTTAAACAAAATAGAGACCCTTTGAGTGCTACCGGTTGTACCGTGCCTTGGATTGAGGCGGGGTTGACTCTTACACATCACAAAGGACCAGTGGATCTTTCTCCTAAATTATCAATAAAATCCAAATGTTTTTTGTCATATTTCCATAGGTTAGTTTTTTTTCACTTAAAATCGTGTCCATTTTATACAAAATTGAGACCCTATGAGTGGTACTAGCCACATTGTGCCTCAGATTGAGGCAGGGTTGAATATTAAAAATCAAAAAGGACCATTGGATCATTCTATTAAAGGATCAATTAAATAAGAATGTGTTTGGTCAAATTTCCGTAGGTCAGTTGTTTTTTCACTTAAAATCGTGTCCATTTTAAACAAAATAGTGACCCTTTCAGTGGTACCAGCCACACCGTGCCTTGGATTGAGGTGGGGTTGACTCTTACACATCAAAGAGGACCATTTTATCGTTCTCCTAAAGGATCAACTCAATCCGAATGCGTTTGGTCAGATATCCGTAGGTCAGTTGGTGTTTTCACTTAAAATCGTGTCCATTTTAAACAAAATAGAGACCCTTTGAGTGGTACCAGCCACACCATGCCTTGTATTGAGGCGAGGTTTACTCATACACATCACCAAGAACCCTTGTATAGTTCTTCTAAAGGATCAACATAATCCGAATGTGTTTGGTCAAATATTTGTAGGTCAGTTGTTGTTTTCACTTAAAATTGTGTCCATTTTAAACAAAAGAGAGACCTTTTGAGTGGTAACGGCCACACCGTGCCTCGGATTGAGGCAGGGTTGACTCGTACACATCAAAAAGGAATAGTGGATCATTATTATAAATGATAAAGGCAATCTGAATGCGTTTGGTCAGAATTTCATAGGTCAGTTGTTGTTTTCAATTAAAATTGTGTCCATTTTAAACAAAAGAGAGACCCTTTGAGTGATAGTGGTCACACCGTGCCTCGGATTGAGGCGTGGATGACTTGTACATGTCAAAAATGACCCATGGATCGTTCTCCTAAAGGATCAACACAATCTTAATTCATTTGGTCAGATTTCTGTATGTCAGTTGTTGTTTTCACTTAAAATCGTGTCCATTTTAAACAAAAGAGAGACCCTTTGAGTGGTACCGGCCACACCGTGCCTTGGATTGAGGCGGGGTTGACTCGTACACATCACCAAGGACCCTTAGATCGTTATTATAAAATATCATGGGAATCCAAATGCATTTTTTCAGATTTTTATAGGTCCGTTGTTGTTTTCACTTAAAATTGTGTCCATTTTAAACAAAAGAGATACCCTTTGAGTGATAGCGGTCACACCATGCCTCAGATTGTGGTGGGGTTGACTCTTACACATCAAAAATGACTCTTGTATATTTCTACTAAAGTATCAACACAATCTGAATGCATTTTGTTGGATTTCCGTAGGTTAGTTGTTTTTTTTGACTTAAAATTGTGTCCATTTAAAACAAAAGAGAGACCCTTTGAGTGGTACAGGCCACACCGTGCCTCGGATTGAGGCGAGGTTGACTCATACACATGAAAAAGGACCAGTGTATCGTTATCCTAAAGTATTAACACAATCCTAATTCGTTTTGTTGGATTTACTTAGGTCACCTATTGTTTTCACTTAAAATCGTGTCCATTTTAAACAAAATAGAAACCCTTTGAGTGGTACCAGCCACACCGTGCCTCGGATTGAGGTGAGGTTGACTTGTACACATCACCAAGGACCCTTTTATAGTTCTTCTAAAGGATCAACATAATCCTAATGCGTTTGGTTGAATTTATGTAGGTCAGTTGTTGTTTTCACTTAAAATCGTGTCCATTTTAAACAAAATAGAGACCCTTTGAGTGGTACCGGCCACACCGTGCCTCGGATTGAGGCGGGGTTGACTCTTACAAGTCACAAAGGACTAGTGGATAGTTATTATAAAAGATAAAGGCAATATGAATGCATTTGGTCAGAATTTCATAGGTCAATCGTTGTTTTCAACTAAAATTGTGTCCATTTTAAAAAAACAAAGAGAGACCCTATGAGTGATAGCGGTCAAACTGTGCCTCGGATTGAGGCTAGGATGACTCGTACACGTCAAAAAAGACCCGTGGATCATTCTCCTAAAGTATTAACATAATCCGAATGGGTTTGGTCAGATTTATGTTAGTCAGTTGTAGTTTTCAATTAAAATGATGTCCATTTTAAACAAAAGAGAGACCCTTTGAGTGGTTCAGCATTCTTGCATGTTGATGATGCATATCATCTTTTAAAATGGGAAAATTACTCATTGGAGAAAGGATGTTTTATTTAATAACAATTAAAATTTTCCTACAAACATTTACATACAACAATGTTTCATCTTTTGATCCCCTTAACCCCTCTCAAAAATGACCACCAATTATACATGTCCCCAAGTCAGATATTCATTGTATTTGTGTATAATCTGACATCAGGTATGTGGTCCGCTCATTTATGAACACATCTATATCGTCTTGTGAGTATGAGTCTTTTCGAAAGTCAGAATAGTACTGCAAAATATAAAAATAAAGAATTAATAAATAACTTAAATGAACTAGTAGTTGTTTTTTAAAATACCTCTTTAGGGATGCTAGTTTGCAGATGAAAATGATATCTTTCATAAATTTACAAACATAATAACCGCAATCATTATCGTTTTTTTTTTTGTTTTGGACACTGCAAAAAAATTGATCATTAAGAGAATAAGTAACTTGTGTTGAGATGTGTTTGGATAGTGAAATTTTATTATATATACCCTGATATTTGTCTAGACGTAGTACTTTCTCGCCCCCCTATGCTTAGCCCCTGTCCTCATTCTTTTTTTAGAAGATAATGATACACCGCCCTATTATAACGGAATCCTCAGTAAAAGATAATATAAATTATATTACATGATGTTTAGACCTAAAATGTAAGATGTAGTGTCTTACAGATTCACAAACTCCATCATGTGTGGTCGGTTTGATGGATATCCTTGCTTTGAATTTAGAAAATAAATCTTCGGAGTATCCAAGTTCACCGCAATTAGCAACCAATATTTCCTAAAAACACAAAATGTAATAAGTAATAAAAGAAGTGAAAGTATAATTGATATGCTTTAATCGTAGAGTATTACCCCTGCATGGTTGGTATTAGGAAAAGTATTTCATCTGTAATCTTTCTTTCAAATGTTTTCAACAAGCCATTCACTATTGCATCCCTTTTTGATGGCTCTATTTTTGTTAGGTGTGTTGATATGATATAATGACTGATGAGTCCAAATCTTGGCTCATGGAAAAATTCCTTTAACTATTTTTCATAAATGCGTCTGTTAACAATATAAAATGAATTTATTCATAATTTTCACATTAGACCAGCTTTTAGAAAATCAATTCATGGAAACATACCTCATATATACATTTACAATTGTGATGCCTAGCCAACCGTTTTCAAGGATTTCATTTACATTTTCAGCAGCAACGAAATCGTGACTTTCCTCTCCGTATATATTCTCTTCGAAAACCACTATATGACTATTACCATCTTTTAGCTTCGTATCCACATGATTCTTCAGTGCTAGTAAATGTGGATAGAGATCAGGTGGTGTTATTGTGCTTTCAGTAGCTCCTTGGGATCGGTTGGTCGATCCTTTAGATGGTTGTGAGCCGACGTTTGTCACCCCCTCCTCTTTCTCTATTTATAACAACAATCATTGGTTTAGATGCTTTTTTCATTAATTGTGAAGGGTTTAGCTTCAAAAAAAAGGAAATAAATACCTCTTTGTCTGCATGTACTCTTACAAGTTATGACGGTCATGCAATGAATGTCCCAATAGCCTTTCCGACCGTATGAATATCATCGTCATCAAGTGGAATAGGTAGCTCTGCATCATGAGCTACATTAATCGTCACTTTCATATGATCTTTCAGAAGTGGTCTATTATGCAGTGTGGCATCTGGGATATTGAACACTATAGCCCTCACTACAAGGTGATAGGTGGGTGTTGACAAATATAAATCACAATCATTATCACCCTATAGAAGATCAGTACAGAAAACTTATCAATGTTTGTCTGATTCACATTTCATTGGAAAAATTATTATAATATTGATTACCACAGCTAAGATAGTTCTTTGAGGCGAATGGCTCGCCTCAAAGATGATGGGGGTGGTGCGGGATGTTCACGCGCTGGTTGTTCCTGAGTTGTGTCTTCCCTTTGCTTCCCACCCATAAAAGTTGCTAGAAACTCTCCCTGCCATTGCAATTATTCTTCAAGGGTTGCTATTTTTTCACTCATTTGTTCCAATTTTTCATCTGTATCATCCATTTTTTCTTATTCTCAAAATATACTCGGGGTGTCACCCCAAACCCTGCACCTCTCACACGACCATATTTTTCTGGCTACCTCAAAGTCGTTGATAATAGTTCTATATCAGCTACAGGAGTAGCTGATTCCTATGACTGTCGGATATAGGAAAATAACTAATTATTTTTGAGTAATAGAAATTTTAAACAAATCTTTTTATCATCGTGTCATAGTTACACATATTTCCCACACTTTCTGTGTGTTCTCATCTACTAACTTCCCTTCTTTGTTCACACGTGCCTCCTTCCATAGCACATAACGTGGGATGGAAGTGCATTTGATTTTAGACACATCAATCTACATATAAACATATAAAGATAATTATGATGCTGTTTATTGGCACCTAACAATATTACTGTAAATTTAAAATACATACCATTTTCTTTTCTAATGAAGAGTACCCCATCCTTGCTTTACGATAGGGGTATGTTGGTTTTGATGCGCGTTCCTTATTTTTAGTATAGAGTTTATGTTTCATAAATGAAATATTGACAATCAAAGTGATGAATACAGGTATCCTCAAACAAAGTATTATCACCCACAATGTACCTGAAACTTATCATCCCCACGACGACCAATAAATGCATCACATGCTTCTTGGGATATCAGGTGAGCATAGACAATGAGTGGGTGCAGGTTTATTTTACCTTTAGAATCTTTCAAGTGACATCTTGTTAAAATAGTGCGAAAACCCCGATGAATCTTTCTTACAATCCTTAGTACATAATCCTTGTGTGAATCTTCTATTATAAATGTACTCTAAAAGAGATTGAGAAGAGTAATACATTGTTTGATTATTTTATTTACTTGTAAATTGAAGAAATAAATTCATAATGTTATCGTAATTTCTTCCCAGATCACAGCCTTCAGCCCGGACACAACATGGTGCCATGAATCTATGTCAATCGGCACGCGTTGTCGAGTGAAAACTCTAATATAGCTTCTAAACATAGCCTTGTTGGGATTCACATGTTGGCCTCGTGCATTCCATCTGACTTCAAATTTTCTTCCTTTGCTTTTCGCCTTAAGAATTTTGGCTAACACTGTCAAACTACGATGCACCTGTGTTTTCTGTGACATCGGTCTTTCATTACCAACCATTTCATCGATATCAACATCATCTATATGTTCATCTAGAATGGTATCAACGACATGTGCTGATGGTGGTTGAACCACAACACTAAGAGCAGCAGGAGCCACAGTAGAAGGAGCAGTAGCAGCCGCAATAAGAGCAGCAAGAGCAGCAGGAGCAGCAAGAGTAGCAGGAGCCGTAGCAGGAGGAGCAACAGGAGTCACAGCAGGAGAAACAGTAGCAGCAGCATGAGCTGCAGGAGCAGCAGCAGCCACCGCACCAAGAGCTTGAGATACTTGTTCAGCCTCAAGGTTAGGAGCACCAGAATGTGCATAATTCATTATCTGCAAAAGTGGTTGAATAGTTAATTTAGATTACATAAATTCAGTAATGATAAGATAATAATATGAGATAACAAGATCTATATTACAAACAAAATATAACCTTTTTACTGAACTCCCATTCTTTTTTTCAAAGTTTTAAGGGATTTGACACCTCTATCGACTATCCAAATACCTTCATTGTGGTCTCCTCTAACATACAAAACATCATCTGCATTGGGACCACTCCAAAATGATTGCGACGTACCACTAAAAGGATCTTCCTCAACTGAATTTTCATCAGAACCTTCAGTAGTTTTGGACGATAACAGAACAATCGAACACTTTTGGTTTGCGGGATCTGGAACATAAAAAACTTTTACCACTTGTGATGTCATTATAAATTGTTCGTCTTTGTACCCTTCTTTACTAAAATCAACTTTCACAAATCCCCATTCATCTATTTTAACACCACTATTGTTATCAATACATTTTCATTGAAAAAGAGGCAATTGGAATGTCATATAATCCAACTCCCATATTAGTTTGATAATTCCAAATTATGACATATTTTCATAAATTGAATTTCTATCCTTACTATCAGAAACATGCATCGCTTCAGCCACTAGTGTAACTCCACTATTTTTCATGGTACTATCTTCATCATGTTCATCTGTATAGAATGTATAACCATTAATTACATAACCAGTGTTAGATAATACATACACACTTGGTCCAGAAGCTATCCATCGAAGTCGTTCTGAAATTAAATTCGGATTTTCATCCAATTGCATAAAAATATAGTCCTGAAACCATCCTATAAACTGGTGATTATGTGTATCTGATAACCATTTTTCATCCCTCGATGGATTCAACTGCCTAATAATTTTTTTTGAGTTTCAATATATGGAGCAACCTCCCAACTGTTATGAAAAACATAAAGATGATCCTGCTCCTGATCTATAATACTGATTGTCACAACTTCTCTTCCAGAAATTCCCTCACCCTCAATGCGTCCATTGTGACGATATTTTGGGAGACCAATGCTTTCCACATCAGATAGGTATTCATTAAAAAATTCAATGGCTTCCTCAACAATATATCTCTCCACTATACAAACCTCTGGACGAATTCGATTTTTGACATACCCTTTCAAAATCTTCATATATCGTTCAACAGGATACATACATCTATAGTGCACAGGACCACAAATTCGAATCTCTCTCACCAAGTGAATCATCAAATGAACCATCATATCAAAGAATGTTGGCGGGAAGATCATTTCTAATTCACATAATGTGATGAAAATTTCTTTTTCCATAGCTGGCAATTTCCCCGGATCTAAAACATTACTACATATAGCTTTGAAAAAGAAACAAAGTTTGGTTAATGTATGACGAACATTATTGGCCAAAATGCAACATAAAGCTATAGGAATTAGATCTTGCATCAAAACAGGGCAATCATGTTATTTTAAACCTTTTAACCTCAAATCATTCATTGACACAATGTTCTTGATATTTGATGAGTACTCCTCTAGAACATTTACATCATTGAAGAAGTTGCAAAACTGATATCTCTCCACCCTAGAAAGAGTATAAGAAGCTGAAGGAAGAAACATTCGATTTTCACCCTTCACGGGAGCCGACTCTTCTCGTATTCCCATGTCAATCATGTCCAAACTTTACTTAATTCCATCTTTTGTTTTGGCAGGGGAATTTGGAAATGTTCTGATAACACTGTCACATACATTTTTTCCACATGCATTACATCAAGAAAATTTCTAACGTACAAACAATTCCAGTATGGTAATTCAAAACAAATTGATCTCTTTTTCCAAACGAATTTCGTAAGGTTTTTTGAAAATAGTTTAATAAAAATAGTGTTTAGATCTTTTACTTTCTCAAACAGCTGATCACCTGTTAGTGGAGACGGTGTTGCGTGTTTTTCTGAACTTCCATTTAATGATGTCATCCATGATCGGTACTTATGCCAATGAGGTAGAAATCTACGATGTCCTAGAAACACAGATTTTGATGAATGTTTCAACCTAATTGATTCTGTATCTTCTTCACACACGGGACACCCTTGAGTTCCTTTAATGCTATATCCTAACAAATTTCCATAAGCAAGGAAATCATTTATTGTCCCATATAACATCGCTCTCAATGTGAAGTATTCACTTTTATAAGCATCATACAACATTACACCTGAGTCCCACAATAACTTCAAATCCTCAATCAACGGATCTAGATAAACATCAATATCGTTACCTGGTTGTTTTGGTCCGGATATAAGCATAGATAACATGATTAATTTCCGCTTCATGCATAACCAGGGTGGAAAGTTATAATTTACCAACATAACGGGCCATGTACTATGAGTGCTGGTTTGAAAACCAAAAGGATTCACTCCATCTGTAGATAATGCAAGACGAAGGTTTCTTAGCTCTTTTCCAAATTCAGGATACTCATGATCAATTTTCTTCCATTGAGGAGAGTCGTCCGGATGACGCAATAACCCATATTTATTTCTTTTATCTGCATTCCACGACAATTGTCTTGCAGTTTCTTCACTTACATATAGATGCCTAGACCTTGTAATGATTGGAAAGTACCATACAACTTTCGTAGGATTGGATTTATCTTTCTTGTATCGAGAAACACCACACTTTGGGCATTATTTAAGTGATTTTTTCTCCTTTAAAAATAATATACAGTCTTTTGGGAAAGCATTTATTCTTTAGAAAATCATTCCCATCAATCGTAACATTTTTCTAGCTTCATATGTCTGGCTTAGGAGCTCATTATCTTTCGGGTGCATGTCATTAAAGAGAGCAAGTAGTTCCGTAAAACTGACATCACTCCATCTGTTTCCTGCTTTCAATTTATACAACTTCATTACAACATAAAATGTTGTATACTTAGTGCAAGCAGCATACAATGGCGTCTTTGCACAACTCTTTAACTTCTCAAACAATTTTGGGAAATCACGGAGTTCATCTTGAATTGTCTTTGTCATTTCCTCAATACTATCTTTATCATCATTGACATCTGTTATCACATCCTCCATACGGTCTTTTTCATTATCCATATTTGTATTCATATCTGACGATCCATAAAACACAGTTTTATCCCATCCAATAGCTACATTCTCTTTTTCTCCATGTTTATTCCAACATTTATAACTCCGATCTATTCCGTGACATATCAAATGTTCTTCCAACTCTTCTGGAGTAAGTAGTCTAAAATAACAACAACATAAACACTGACAAAGGATTTGAGAAGGATCCTTTGTGTGATCCTTTGCAAACTTGATGAACTCTTTCACTCAGTTCTCGTACTCTATTGTTAAACAATTAGCATCCATCCAATGATTATTCATCTTCATCCTATTTAAATCTCAAATATTAGTATTTTTGGTTCAAGTACGCAAAACAAGACTTCCAAATATAGTAGAAGAGAACCACTTCCTTATAAGGAGATAAAGTATTCTAACCTAAAACCAAGATTCATAGAAAAGAATATTAGATTCAATAAAAAGATGATGATCTATAACTCTATAAGGAGGATATAAGAGGAGATAGAGGATTTCCAATCGATGAGAGATCCCCTTATCAGAGAGAAACCAAACTCATCCATTGGATCTTCTATCTAAGAAGAAGGGAGTTTGGAGGAGTTAAAATGACTCTTTTAAGCCTTAAAGAATCAATATTTCAAATGAGAGTTGTGTAGGAGAAAAAAGAATATAAAATGGGGCTCATGGAATTTAAGACTATAAAAAAGATACCACGTTGCAACCTCCCATGGACACGGTATAGAAAGGATTTAGACAACCATACTATGGTGTAGACTTGTTGTCATGAACTAGGACAGGTTTCTATCCCACTTGACACCTGACCCAACTAGTGGGAAGGTCCAAAGGGAATTACCAATCCCCATGGGTTATAACTAGTGCCTAGGAATTGAGTAACACCTTTGGGAATGGTTTTTCATGTAAAAACCATAAATATTACATAATAATCAAACAGCATATCATAACCAAATTTCACAATATAATAGACCAAAAGATAACACTTCAATAGGAGATAAGCATTTAACAATTTCAACCAAAACCAAAATAACAAAAAAAGGTAAGGGAACCAACAATACAACCAAGCCTCCATGAAACATGAGGGTCAACATCCCCATTCCACAACCAATAACAGTCACCAAAAGTGGAACTACTAGCACATATATCCACCATCACCACCAAGGGAACCGTTCCTTTAACTGGGTAAAACATAATAAGGTCTACATAAACCTGAGGTTGTATATAAGGTGTGATCCAATATACCTAGTAGGACACAAAAAAAATAGATTCCATGTAATGACATTATGATAAACATTAACATGTTATTTTTTAAGAAAAATGAAGATACAATTTAAATAAAACATTCTTTGAAATAAAAGAGATAGTAAATGTGACAAGATAATGGTTAGAATAGTATGATCACTATAGAAAATATCTAAGGGATTAGGGTTACTAGGGTCCTAGGATCCTCGTACACTTTGTGATCACATCTATTAGACATGAAGGTCCTATTTGAGCCTCCAATCCCTTGCACATGAACGTTTAGTTAGTGTTGTTATGTATATCCTTATTAAGAAGACCAATCGTCGGTCTGACTAATTCACCTAATGTACTAGACCTAGTCTACCCACCTAGATAACTAGGATTCCATTGTGCTCAATTCCCCCCCCCCATATAAAATTATATCTATTTTATACAATCACACTTCCAATAATAGAAACACGCATGATAAACAACCATTTACAATAGTCAAATCATTATCAAACCCTTACGCACAACAAAAAAAATTGGAAAACATGTTTCCCACAACCCAGACAATTTATAAAACCATTTTAGAACCAAATAAATCATATTAAACACCTAAAAAATGTCAAATAATGGAGCAACCTACCTATTTCTTGATATCTTCACAAAACCAGAATGAAACCACCAACTGAACTAAGGAAAGGCCCTAGGGATGCAATTAAACTCCATAACCATAAAGATTTAACCCAAATAAATGATATTAAAGCCAACCTTGGTCAAAACCCTTTCTGTAGAAAAATAACCCAAGAGAGAAAAAAGTAGTGACCAAGAAAGGATAATAAAAGAGAATATGAGATTCTTACTTAGATATTCCTTGTAGATAAAAGGCCAAATCACCCTAAAAATGGAGGCCAAGGGAAGAGAGAAAGGGAGGGAGTTTCACCTTGGGATAAAGGGTCAAATGGGAAGATTCACGGAATAGAGGACCACTACAAAAAAATTAAAATTAATAGATAACCAATATTCCCAAGAACCCTTAATGTATATCCTCCAAGAACATCATACATCTCCAAATGACACGTCGACATCACTAAGAAGAGAGAAAATCCCAATAATGTCCAGAGACCTAGCATAGGTCACCCAACCATTTAAATTTTCACTAAAATGGTGGGACATAATATGGAAATATACTAAGAACACATCCCTTCACCCAAATAAGAGACTACAACCACTAACCATGAAGAACCACTAAGAGCATAATTTGAAACCTAAGGAAAGGTACACCCAAAACATACCAATAAATCCAAATGAAATAACACAATCAATATCATCAATGATTCAACTAACAACAATAAAAATATTAAAAAAAATATTTGGAAAACATGCCTTAAAGGGAGGTCTGGAAAACTAAAGAGGGCATTGCGGGCGGTGGAGGTCCGGCAAACCGAAGAGGGCGTTGCGGGCGACGGAGGTCCAGCAATGAGAAATCGGGTGTTACGGGGGGTGGAGGTCTGGAAAAACGAAGAGGAAATTGTGGGCAGCGAAGGTCTGGTAACGAGAAGTGAGGGCGGCGAAGGTCCGGCAATGAGAAGCGAGGGCGGCGGAGGTCCGGCAAAGAAAAGTGAGGGTGGAGGAGTTCCGGAAACGAGAACTCAACAGGAGGAAAAGGGGAGTCATGGGGTTCCAGTACCGCGAGAGCTTTAGGTCGCGATAAAATGAGGGAACTATGTTACCTACTTTATAAAAAAATGGACTAAGGTTTTATCAGCGCTAACAAAGCGCTGATAAAGACTACCTTTATCAGCGCTAACATTTTAGCGCTCATAAAGGTATCCTTTATCATCTCTTTTTTAGCACTGATAATGGTAGTCTTTATCAGCGCTAAAAAAGCGCTGGTAAATCATTCCTGTATCAGCGCTCAAATTTTAGCATTGATACATAGATTCTTTATCATCGCTTTTCTAGCGCTGATAAAGGGGCGTTTTATCAGTTCTTCTTTAGTGCTGATAAAGGTTACCCTGTATCAGCGCTAAAATTTTTGTGCTGATACAAGGTTTCTTTATCAGCACTTTTCTAGTGCTGATAGAGGTCCTCTGTATCAGCTCTATAAAAGTACTGATAAAGAATACCATTATCAGCGCTAAAATTGTAGCGCTCATATAGGTATTCTTTATCAGTGCTTTTCTAGCACTGATTAAGATGCCCTCTATAAGCGCTATAAAAGCACTGATAAAGCATACCTGTATCAGCGCTAAAATTTTAATGCTGATACAGGGTAACCTTTATCAGCGGTTTTGCTTAGCGCTGATATAAGGGGGCGCTTCCCTTGCCTATTTTTTGTAGTAGTGGTTCATTAGTCAGTCCAAATGACATTACTGTAAACTCATAATGTCAAAAACTTGTTTAAAATGATGTCTTTATAATATCTTACTTCTTTACATGCAATTGATGATATCCAGAAGGAAGATCAAAATTTTAAAATTTATCTCCATGAAGTTGGTCAAATAATGTAACACCTCGATTCTAGAAGCCACCCAGAGGTGCCCCGAACCTGGTTGATCACATGGAATCAATTTCATTTCCCCAAACGCCAGAGGCTACCGACTAGTAGCGAGGGCCTTGGGTGTGATAGTGGGGAAACTATTCCCTCATTGGAAGAGAACACAACAGAAACAAGAAATAATAAATAATAAAGGAAGTAGTAAAAAATCCATATACAAGTGAATATCGGAAGACTAAATATGATAAACATCACGAGCACATATATATATAAATGATGCATGATACATATATGTCTAGAAAATCATCCAAACAAGTCATAATTCTGAATACAGTACTAAAACAAAGTACAAAATAAAAACAGATTAGACAACTCCTTAGCATCGCAAGCCTCAACTTGGTCCCATGCTCTCCGGCTCTAGTGAAATCAAGAACCTGAAGTAGAAGGGCACTTGACCTTATCTATACCTACAATAATATAATCTGTTTGGGCCCAAAATAATGACCCAAACAGGGTGTGAGACAAAGTCCTAGTAGGAAACCACCCAAAGATTTGTGCTTTATAGTCAGTGAATATAAGGCAGGTAAAGTACAATAAGTAGTAAACAGTAAGCAGTAAATAGGATAATACACAGCAGTAACCAATCCACAGTTCTAAAACATAATTTACAAACAAGAAAGAAGCCACTCAAGCAAGTAGAACAAACAGGTAACCTCTAGGTAGTTCTCACAGCCTAACCCCAATGGTTTAACCTACAAGTACTAGCAACCCTCTGGGAGGCACACACAGTCTCACCCATCTGGTTCGGCTAAAGAATAGACTCTCTGGGGAAGAACTCACCATAAATTCCCCCTATAGTCTTGTATCATACTAAAGGTGCTATAGGGAAGCACTCAACGTCTCATTCCCCCTATGGCTCACGTCGAGGAACTACAGACACTCTGAGGAAGCACTCAATGTCAATTCCCCCTGTGGTCTCTCATGGTAAATTAAAGACACTCTGGAGAAGCCCTTACATCCATTTTCCCTATGGTCTGCTACACTAGGTTCTCACAACACTGTGTAAAGTCAGCAAGTATCCCATCACGTAACGGCCAAAGCATCCTCAAGAACTACTTGGATATCATTCTACAGTATCACATCACGGAAGAACAACAGTCACACCACCCTACAAACTAGGCATGGAACTGGTAATAGCCTAACAGGAAAAACTAGACCAAAAAGGTCATAAAAGGAAACATGCATGGTAAAAACATCCAAAGAACAATAAAATACCCTATTCAAAAGCAAAGTCCTCTACACAGGCATATAAGAAAAACAGGAAAACAATAAGCGAAAAATAGGAAACACGCAATACCCTGTTCAAGGGTATTGGTGGAATTTTCACAAAATACTCAAAGACTTTCTACAGAAAGGAACAAACCACCTACCTTAAGGTTAGGAGATCAATATACTTTAACTACGAGACTTGAATCTCCTTATAACGTCATAGATCTACGAAAATGCACAAAACGCTCAACCAATGATAACTTCAGAAAGATGAGGAATTGGAAATCAAATCTCTAGGAGAAGGAAGAGTTTACCGTTGTGGTCCCAACGCAATCGATGTCGGTCGATTCGGAGAACGGATAGGGGCTCGGGGGATCAGAGAAGTTTTGCGGTCGTACGACTTCTCTTGGTCGAAGAAGCTGGAGAAGAAAACGTTTATGGCGATTAGACGTGACCCCGTTCCATTTAATGAAAAAAAATTACACGGCATGTACTTTTGGAGAACACGGAGTGTACTAAGCTTTTCTGTACTCCGCTTTAGGCGGCCTCCTTGTCACCCTTATATGGTCATGTTCATGGTCATGACACGGCCAGCACATGGCCTCGAGCGGCATCAAAGTACACGGCGTGTACTTATAAAGTACACGGTGTGTACTTAAAAAATTTCCAGATTTCCTATTTTTCCCAAAAACAACCAGAATAGAAAAAAAATATCTGAAAATAATATCTGGGTTCTTACAAACTTCCCCCCTTAAAGAAATTCGTCCTCGAATTTCCCTAGTGAGGCATAGAAGAAGAAACCCTGAATAGCTCCGGCCACTGTGATCGTACATCGGACTCCCTCTCCCAAGTCTCGTCTTGTACTTATCTATGCTTCCATAGCACCCGTACCAGAGGAACAGACCGGCCATAAAGAACCTTCGTACTACGATTGACAATCCGGATAGGATGCTCTTCAAACGACGCATCCACCTCGAGCTCAAACTCCTCGGGTTGAAAGACATGATATGGGTCTGAAAAGTAATGTTGAAGCTGACAAACGTGGAAGACGTCATGCATAGCCTGATACCTCTGAGGTAACTACAACCGATAGGCAACCAGACCAACTCTCTCCAACACCTCAAATGGCCCGACATACCTTAGTGAAAGCTTACCCTACCTCCTAATACTCTTGTGTACCAACCTCGGTGTGACACACAAGAAAACCTGATCCCCGACCTCGAACTCCAGATGTTGTGTTCGCTGATCAGCATAAGACTTCTGTCGGGACTATGCCGTAGTCATCCTCTTCTGAATCAACTCTATCAGCTCTGAGGTCTCCTGAACAAGATGAGGTCCCAGCAAAGCTACCTCTCCTGCCTCCAGCCAACATAAGGGTGATAGGCATGGCCTACCATACAAAGCCTCATATGGTTCCATATGAATAGTTTCTTGAAAACTATTATTGTAGGAAAACTCCACAAGAGGTATATGTTTCTCCCAAGAACCTCCAAAGTCTAGAATGCAATCTCGGAGCATATCCTCAGGCACCTGAATCGTACACTCGGACTGGCCATCTGTTTGAGGATGGTAGGTTATACTCAGATGCACCTACGTACCCAAAGATTTATGAAGCCCCTGCCAGACTCGAGAAGTAAAATGTGCATCCCGGTCTGAAAAAATTGAGTGTGGAACTCCATGTAGACGTACAATCTCATGGATGTACAACCATACCATCTTGTCAACACGTAAGGTCTCCTTGATTGGAAAGAAGTGATAAACCTTCGTAATCCTGTTGATGACAACCCAAACAGTAACATTCCCTCGAGGCGACCTCAGCAAACCAGTCACGAAGTCCATCGCGATGTCATTCCACTTCCACTCGAGAATGGGTAACTATTGTAAAAGACCTACTGGTAGCTGATGTTCTGCTTTCACCTTCTGACAAGTGGAACACCTCATGAAAAAATCAGCAACATCCCTCTTTATACCTGGCCACAAATATTGATGCTGTAGATCACGATACATCTTGGGGACGCTAGGATGAACTGCCTAAACTGAAGAATGAAAGTCCCGCATCAGCTCCTCATGTATGTCTACTGGTAACCATACGCATCCCTGGAAATGTAAGATCTCGTCCTCTCCTACTGTCCATCCAGGAATAGATTCCTCTCCTGACACGCTTTCTTGTAGGACTAGGCCTTCAGAATCTGATAGCTTCCTCATTCATACTCGATCAATAAGTGTAAAGGTAACAACTACAGAAGATAGTAAAGTATGCCCATGTCTATCATGCACTTCCAAATGCATCTCAGAGAACAGAGCCATAAGTTGCTACTCACTACTGGCCTCCTGAAATACATGTATTCGAGTCCTCCAGCTTAACACATCGGCCACTGCATTACCTTTCCCATGTGTATAGGCAAGATCAAAGTCAAAGGACTAAAGATACTCGACCCACCTGCACTGTCTCAGATTCAGATCACGCTGAGTGAAGATGTACTTGAGACTTTTGTGGTCAGTGAAAACCACAAAATGATCTCCCAGAATATAATTCCTCCAATAACATAATGCATGAACAACTTCCGCCAGCTCGAGATCGTGTGTCGGGTAGTTCCTATCATGTGGACTCAACTACCGATACTCATACGCAATGACTCCATCTCCCTGCATAAGCACAGATCCTGGACCGATACCCGAAGCATCACAGTAAATAGTGTAGCTCTTTCCGGGATCTGGAAAGACTAATATCGGTGCTGAATTCAACCTCCCTTTCAGCTCCTGAAAGGCTGACTCACAAGAATCTAACCATAAGAACTTCTCACCCTTCTTGGTCAGACCTTTCAATGGTGCTGCTAAGCGTGAAAAGTATGGTATGAAGCATTTATAGTATCCATCCAGCCCTAGAAAACTCTTCACCTCAAAGATTTTATTCGGCTGCTCCCAAGAAACTACTTCTCTCACTTTCTCTGGCTCTACTGATACTCCTATCTCTGAGATAATATAACCAAAAATTGAATCTGATCCATCCAAAAGTGGCACTTTGAGAGCTTAGAATATAATTGATGCTCTCTCAGTGTACTCAAAATTATCTCAATATGGGTAGCTTGGTCTTGTCGAGTGTGAGAGTACACCAAGATATTGTCCACGAAGACCACCACTAAAGAGTCTAAGTATGGATGGAACACTCAGTTCATCAGTACCATGAAAACTTTTGGCGTGTTCGTGAGACCGAACGGCACAACCATATACTCGTATAGGCCATACCTACTCCGGAAAGCTGTAAGAGGTATATCAGGTGGTTTAACGCGCAACAGATGATAACCGGACCTCAAATCGGTCTTCGAGAACACCTGGGATCCTTGAAGATAATCAAAGAGGTCATCAATCCTAGGCAAGGGATATCGGTTCTTGACCTTCACCTGGTTCAGCTTCCGATAATCCACACAAAGCCTAAGGGTGTCGTCTGCCTTCTTCGCAAACAGGATAGGTGAAACCCAAGGAGAAGTACCGGGTCAGATGAAACCCTTTTCCTGCAACTCCTCCAACTACTTCTTGAGCTCCTGCAACTCAGGTGTAGCCATCCTATAAGGAGGAATGGACACCCGTGCCGCTCCTGGCAAAAGCTCAATAGGAAAATGTCTACCTCACGCTCCGGAGGAAAATCTAAAAAGTCATCTGGAAAGACATCCCTGAAACGATCTACCACTGGAGGAACGTCTAACTTTGAAGTACCCTAGTCATCTAGATACAGACTGGAAATATGAGTTTTAACTCCACCTAGCCCATGATGCTCGGGTCCTACGCTAGTCGCCTGGACATCCCACTCGCCCCGGTGGAGAAAAGATTCACCCTATGGTGATATGAAACTCACCCTATGGAGATAACAGTTAACGACTACCCGGAAGGGAATGAGCCACTCCATTTTGAGAATTAAATCATAGCCTGTCATCTCAAGTACATAGAGGTCCCATAGAAAGTGGTACCCAACCACCTCTAGAGGGTAGCCCTTGTACTGACGTACACTAGTCGTCTAAGTCCCCAATGGTGTGTTTAGTGTCAACATGTCGGTAGAAGAAAAGATACAGAGCTCAAGGCTCTCCACAATAGAAATAGAGATAAATCTATGTGTAACACCAGTATCGAAAAGATAAGAAGATAAAACTGAAGCTAATAAGATCGTACCTCGAACTGTAGAGGGTCTGGGATCCTGCTCCTACTAGGTTTCCTCCACTACAAAAGCATGGCATGTACCATGGCCCTGTGACCCTGCCTGACTGCTCTGAGCTAATCCACCCTGCTGTCATTGAAAGACTGGTGATTGACCACCATGGCCTCGACCTCCACCTTAGCCCAAATGGCCGAAAGAACTCCAGTTCCCAGATTGGTGAGAAATTGGTGGTGATGCTCTTGAATGAGGAGTCATGGATGAACCCCTGTCACCTACTGCAGGTGAGAAAACCTGACAGAAACGCTGTAGGTGACCCATATTTCTGCAAGATCGGCACTCCACTGGGTCTCTTTGGCACTACGGCCTCATATGCCCAGCTCTTCCACACTGGTATCATACCACGTGGCTACCTGAATATGTGTCTCGCTACCTCAGATCACAACGCGTTGACTCCCTACGACGCTTCCTAATGTCAGCTGGTGAAGCACTAACCCTGAAAGGGGAATCGCCCTGGATCTCAGCTCCAGAATCTCTCTGATTGCGCTCCACAATCAGTGCCGGGTTGATGATGGAAGCAATGGAATTCAGCCTGAAGATATTCACCTGTGAGTGGATCTCCCGTCTGAGACCATCCTCAAACTTCCTTGCCAAGAATAACTCATCTCTTCCCTGGAGGGGTGTGAAATGCTAAAGCTCAGTGAAACCTGAGGAATACTCCATGATATAAAAAGTACCCTTCTCCAGACTCATTAACTCCTGGGCTCGGTCGTCCCTTAGGGTCTCTGGATAAAAGTAGTCATAAAAGACACGTTGAAACTCCTCCCACACCATAGCCTGCTGATGACCCGCCTATGAGATCGCGTTCCACCACCTCTTGGAGGAGTCTCGTAGCATATAGGTAGCGAGCTTTACCCGCCTCTTTGGAGGGGTCTATAGATTCTCAAAGATCGTCATCATTGATTCTAGCCATGAATTTGTCGCCTACGGTCCTCCTTCCCCTGAGAAAGTGGGAAGATACTGCTGCTGGAAAACCCGCGTCAAGTCTGCCATAGTCAAGGCAGGAGGAGGAGCTCCCTGGAAGGTCTGCATCATCCTCAGAAATCCTTCCCTAAACTATGCATTAGTGCATGAAACTGGTATAACTGCTGGTGCCAAGGCTGGAACAGCAGGAGGATCTACAGGAGGTCCCTGATCAGCCATATCTGGTGTCTGATCACTACCCTACAACTAACGGACAACCGAAGAACGTCTCGATGTCATAGCTCTGAAAGGTCAAAATCACACCTTAGATTTAGGATTAACAAAGACTGAAAGACTAAACACACAATCAGGAGCAGGGAAAAGAAGGCATTCAAGTTATGCAAAACATGAATACACGGTGTGTTCTTTACCCACACAGCATGTTCCCTTAAGCCATTCACATGGGTGTGTACTTCTACCTAAACTGGTCGTGTAACACCCCAAATACATGGCATGTTTTCCAAACACACGGTGTGTACTTGATTTCTCTTCTCTGACTATAGGCTCCAAATAGTAAGTCAAGAGAAAAGAATCCTTATATCACTTTGTAACGCCCTGGTTCCGGAATCCACCCAGAGGCGCCCCATACACGGTTGGTCACATGGCCTCAAGTGCATTTCCCCAAATGCCAGAGGCTGCCGACTAGCAGTGAGGGACTTAGGTGTGATAGTGGGGAAACTTGCCCTCATTGGTAGAGTACATAGCGGAAAAGAGAAATAATAAAAAATAACAGTAGCAGTAAAAAATCCATACACAAGTGAATAGAGGAAGACTAAAAATGATAAATAGCAGGAGCACATATATATAGAAATGATTCATGATACATTTATGTATTGTAAAGCAGCCAAACAAGTCACAATGCTGAATACAGTACTAAACCAAAGTACAAAAGAAAAACAGATAAGACAACTCCTCGGCATCGCAAGCCTCGGCTTGGTCCCATGCTCTCTGGCTCTAGTGCAATCAAGAACCTGAAGTAGAAGGGCATTTTCCCTTATCTATACCTACAACAATATAATCTATCTAGGCCCAAAATTATGACCCAAACAGGGTGTGAGACAAATTTTCAGTAGGAAACCACCCAAAGATTTGTGCCTAACAGTCAGTGAATATATAGAAGTTAAAGTACAGTAAGCAGTAAACAGTAAGCAATAAACAGGATAATACACAGCATTAAGCAATCTACAGTTCTAAAACATAATTTATAAACAAGAAAGCAGCCACTCAAGCAAGTAGAACAAACAGGTAACCTCTAGGTAGTTCTCATAGTCTAACCCTTATGGTTCAACCTATAAGTACTAGACACCCTTTGGGAGGAACACACAGTCTCACCCCTCTGGTTCAGATAAAGAATAGACTCTCTGGGGAAGCAGTCACCGTCAATTCCCCCTATAGTATTGTATCGTACTAAAGGCGCTCTGGGGAAGCACTCAACATCTCATTCCCCCTGTGGCCCATGTCAAGGAACTACATACACTCTGAGGAAGCACTCAAAATCAATTACCCCTATGGTCTCGCATCGTAAATTAAAGACACTATAGATAATCCCTTACGTCCATTCTCTCTATGGTCTGCTACACTAGGTTCTCACAGCCCTGTGTAAAGTCAGAAAGTATCGCATCGCATAATGGCCAAAGCATCCTCAAGAACTACTTGGCTAGCATTCTGCAGCATCTCAACATGGAAGAACAACAGTCACGCAACACTACAAACTAGGTATGGAACTGGCAATAGCCTAATAGACAAAACTAGACCAAAAAGGTCATAACAGGAAACATGCATGGGAAAAACATCCAAAGCATAGTAAAATACCCTATTCACAAGCAAAGTCCTCTACATAGGCATATAAGCAAAACAGTCAAACAACAAGGTCAAAATAGGAAACACGCAATACCCTGTTCAAGGGTATTTGTGAAATTTGCACAAAATACTCAAATACTTTCTATAGAAAGGAACAAACCACCTACCTTGGGGTTAGGAGATCAATATACTTGAACCATGAAGCTTGAATCTCCTTAGAAAGTCATAGATCTACAAAAAAGCACAAAAATATCAACCCACAATAACTTGAGAAAGAGGAGGAATTGGAAATCAAAGCTCTAGGAGAAGAAAGAGCTTACCGCTTCAGTCCCAATGCAATTGACGGAGGTCAATTCGGAGAACGGGCGGAGGCTCAGGGGCTCGGAGAAGTTTTGTGGTCTTAAGGCTTCTCTCGGTTGAAGAAGCTGGGGAAGAAGACGTTTATGGCGATTATACGCGACCCCGGTCCATTTAATGAAAAAAAAGTACACAGTGTGTAATTTTGGAGTACACGACGTGTACTGAGCTTTTCTGTACTCCTCTTTAGGAGTCCTCCATGTCACCCCTACATGGCCGTGTGAATGGTCATGACACTCCCAGCACATGGCCTCGAGCAACATCAAAGTACACAACGTGTACTTATAATGTACATGACGTGTACTTAGAAAATTTCCAGATTTCCTATTTTTCCTAAAAATGACCAGAAAGGAAAAGCATACCTGAAAAGAAGATCCGGGTTCTTACAAATAATTCATCAATGTAAGGAAGAGGATACTTTTTCTTTATGATAATAACATTGATCTCCCAATATTCAATGCATAGCCTCATAGATCCATATTTCTTCTTAATAAAAATAATAGGATCTCCTCAAAGTGAAACACTAGGGTGTATAAATCCCTTATCACACAATTCCTATAGTTGTTTCTTTAACTCTATTAACTCCACTATGGTTATTCTATAGGTGTTATTTGATATAGGTCTTTCATGAGGGATTAAATCAATTGAAAACACAACTTCCCATTCTGGAGTATTTACAAGTAATTCCTCTAAAAATACATCAATGTATTCATGTAAAATAGGTATATATTCAATTTGAAGATCATATTTTTCATCAGTGGGTTTTATCTTCACTTATTCTATAAGAATCTAATTTAGAAGATCTATTGGAGGTAGATCTAGATAGGTCTTAGATGATAAATTATTTTCTCTAAAGATGATAAATTCCATATCTTTATCATGAATCATAATTCCCTTCTCTTTTTAAAGAATTTTTTCTTTATATTTTGAAATCTAGTCCATACCAAGGATTATATAAAAAAACCGTAGGTATGACAATAAAACCAGTAATTAGAGCATGTTCATGTGTTATAATTGGAACTACATGACACATATTTTTTGAAATAAGGTTTCAACTAAGATTTTTTACTAATAACACCCTTGTTATGGTGAATTGGAAATATCTCATTTTTATAGAAAACTGGGAAGATATAAAATAATGCAACGATCCAGAATCAAATAGAGATTTAGCTAAATTTGAGAAGATTATTAAAGTACCTTCCACAACATCATTAGGATCTTCAACCTCATACATTGTGACAACATAAATATGTCTATCTTCCCTTTTAATTTTCTAGGGAAAGTTTCCTTGAATTCAAGAAAAATCGTTTGTATAGTTTCCCATCTTCTTATAGTTGAATCGTTTCACATTGTCAACTCCATTCTTTCCCTTGAAATCATAGTCATGGGGTCATTTTTCTTCATACTGTAACAAACTCTCATTCCCAATATAAATGTTCCATGATGTTTTTTCCACATTTATTACAAGTTAGAAATTTTATTCTTTCCTTCTTCACTTTTTCTTTATTTTCTTTTCCAAAGTACTTAGCAACCCTCTGATTATCTTTCTTCCCTTCGAAGCCATATAGCTTGGAAAATTATTTCTACATCTTTATGAAACATGATAGAATATACTAATATGATTATAATGTTTTGGAGACTACTTCCCATCATATAATTATCTTGAAGACATCAAATAAATTATCAATATTTCTCTTTGGATAACGTATGAAGTTCGCAAAATTCCTTGGAAACCTTATCAAGTTGGCTTCATACTTAGTAATGTTTTCATCCTATTTCTTTTTTATACTCAAAAATTGTCTCTCCATATTCTATCATTATTCGTGAGTGATATATTTTTCCAATAAAATTTACTTAAAATCCTTCCATTTAGTATTTGAAATTTCTTCCTCCTCTTTATTTTGAATTAATGGCCACCATTGATCTGAATCTCTTGAGAGATGATAAAATGCCATGATAACCTTCTCTCATTCATTACTTTCCAAGGAAAGAAATATATTTTCTAATGAACTTATCCATTTATTATATACAAATGGGTTTTTAGTACCATTGAATGGCGGAGTTTGTTTTTGCATGAACTGGAATAACGTTGTTACATAGTGTTTTGGATCAGTCTACTCCCTATAAATAAGGTTATTGCTCATAACATGAGTGAGGTATCCCAGCATAGTTATAATTTGTTCATATCCAGTTGTAGATCTAGATCTAACATCATTATCTTTCATAGGAGGTAAATCCCTACATGTGATATTTTCATTTATAAAGCTTTCATTCCTTTCACTGGGTTCCATTTTAAAATAATGGAATACACTAAACTATATTATGAAATTTTGAAACAAGTGAAACTCCTAAAAAAAATATGTATAACTAATCTCAAAATCATAATCTTGGTTACCTTGGGGATACCCTCTAAGTTAGTTATAGGGCTATATTTCCCTAATATATATTTTCCTAAATCTAGTTTCCAAAGTTTCTACAAAAATTGATCTCATATCAACTGTAAAGACCCCAACCCCAGTAGCCAAGAGCTGGTGCCTTACTTTATTACATTGGTACTAAGTACAAGAGATCACAAATAAAAGGATAGAATATTTTATTAGATTTGTAAAACTAGATAAAAACATAAGTATTACATTACAATTTGAAATTAAATACAACATAGTAACTCCATTGGAAACACTCGGATTCTCCTAGAATATCCCTGCATAGAAATCATAATATATATCATGGCATCCTGGGGGGGAATACAACATAATAAAGGTGTGATCTCAAATTATCAGTAAGGGTAATAATAAAGAATAATATATCAAAAATAAACATAAACAATAAGAAAATGTGAATAACTAAAAAACACATTCCATTAAAATATAATTTTGAGCATAATATGGAAGGAATAAAAGCTGGTCAAATAATGCCATATAAATAACCACATTATAATGAAACTAAACCATGGATATTATACCAATATAATAATCACATGGATTTTCAATAACTAATCTCATAATGAGGTAATTCATAATGTGGGACATCATAAATATACCATCAAGGCTTCGGCCAAGACACCATACATAATCAAGTAATATATCATCCAATACCCAAACAAGTTTTTCTCGTGAGACCTATCAAAGCATCGAGGGGATATAGTGGGGCCCACCCATCACTTACTAAGTCTAATTCATTACTCATATGAAAGGGTTGAAACATTATCATCATATAAATTCATATTGAAACTATCATGTGAAATTTTAGTAACTTTTCAAAAACAATAAACATAATCATAACCCATCTAGTGTAATATGATGAATGGTGTCAAAATAGCATATCCATAGTCAAATTGATCATAAACAATTCAATAAAATATGGTATATTTTATCATAAGATTCTAACCTCAATTAATAACAATATCTAATAAAGGGTTTTTTCATATATTAAAATATTCTAAAAATATTTGAGAAATTATTGATAGGAATTCCACTTTACTCTAAAATCATTTATTTAAAAAGTTTTGAAATTATAAAATAAAACATTTTCTTTGAAATTAACCTTGAAAACTTATAAATTATTCCTCAATAAATTAAGGCATCATGAAATTAAGAAAATTTTATCATATTTTATTAGTTGAAAAAACATTCCTTTTAAATTTTGAAAAAGAAACATTTAAAAGAGTATTTTTAAAAGAAAGTGTGAGTGCTATACAAATGAATAAATTATGTGTATCAGCTATATATCCACATAAAATAAGTGTAAATATAACATAATATGATCAAAATTAAGTTCATACATAATCATATCATGAAATAATCAATGGAGTAGAAGTTTAACCAAAATAATGGAAATTGGGTTAAGAATTCTTTTACCACTTTGTAAACAATCGAACTATATGACCCATAAAATTAATGATCATAAAATGAAACTTTGAATGAAATGAAGATAAATATATTCATGATATGATATATTAATGTTCATTAATAACATCACACACAATAAATAATTTTTTAATAAGGAGTATATCTCACATAAGTAAAAGTGAGACGAGAAACTCTTACCTTATATTTGAAAGAGATATTCACTTGTATTTAATTTCCTAGATAATAAAATTATATTCATTAATTACTTTATTTAGAAAATATTGAACATATATTTGATTTATTATAGTATTATTAATTTAATTTATGATCATTTAAATGAGTTATAATGTTTAATTTTGTTGATCTATGAGCATTTGTTTCATGGTTTTATGGTTGGTTCCCTTGAGTATAAATATGGGAGTTCTTGTAAAATGAAAAAAAACTTATCCAGAATTGAAATTATAGAAGTTTAAATGGTCTCATATGTCATTTTTTTTAAATTTTATGATTATGATTCATTAGATAAAATGTTGATGAAAATGTCTTAATTTATTTTGGTAGTTTTTACGACCATCACGCACTTCGGTCGTTTTATTTAATATTATGTGTATATATTGGTACCAGAACATGATATAACAAATAATATGTATATAAAAATCTTATTTAACCATAATAATGGTTTTATGACTATACTTGAAGGCTGTAATGGAAAATGAAAACTCATTATCCACGAATGCGGTAAATGGACACATCATGTATGATGTTTTCATTTTAAAAATAAAAGGAGATGAGAAGGGATTTGACGATGGATGATCCATTAAAAACAATAAAATTACTGTATATATATGATAATAGAGTTAAAATTAAACTTTTTATAGTGTATGTATGGATATTATAAGAAAAGAAAATCAATTAAAAGAAAAAGAAGGAAGATTTTACCTCTTGAATATCGTCTCCTTGGGGACCTCCTTAAGAAACTTGGATTTAGTATTTTGGTAATACCTGTAGGTATTGGATGTGGGGAATAGGATTGAGAAGAGAATTGGGTATAATTTAGACAATATTTAAGTCTTATGAGATTTTATGAGAATAGGTGGTATTTATAAGTGAAGAGAGGGGTGCTTTTTGATTATTTTATTCATTTATTTATTATTTTGGCTCAAAAATATCGATAGTGTTGATTATTGTGAATAAGTATAGTAACTAGTGTGTTTGAGTTCAAACTAATGGGTTCTTACATCATTCATGATAATATATTTAATGTATTTGGCTTATAATGTTAAATACCATAAATTATTGTATTTCACTATTCATAAAAAAATTCAACTATTTTAGAAAAATCCCAAAAATCACCCAAAACATTTCCCAACATGTATATTTAAAAAATTGAATAAATTTTATGAAAATAATTTTCTAAATATGAGAAATTTAATTTTAAACTAAAAGCATTATTTATTCAAAAAATACTAATTTTAATATTATAACCGATTTTACGACACATAGATAAATTAATTATAGTCTCATAAAATTATATTATGATTATAATGCACTAAAATATTAATTTATTAATATATTTTATGAAAGTAAATTTTCCTTTAAATCATTATATTAATTATAAAATTTTAAATAAACATTTATGTTTCATAAAAATACCAACAATTAATTTATCATTATTAAAAAAATTATTTACTTATTACATAAATATATCATTTTTCATTTATGAAATACCAAAACATTATTTATACTTTTATTGGTGAGGTTATTATTCTAATGTCCAAATTAATATTCCTTAAGGTTGTATTATTATTCCAATGGTTATGTTAATATTTAATAGTATATCATGGATTTTAACTCGGTGTTATGTGGAACATAAGCTATCAAAGATGTTAAATTTAAAAGAGACATAACATAAAATATCAAGGTGTTACATTATTCATTTCTCCAATTCTATGGGAAATGAAATAGTTAACAACGCATACGTGTGGATGACCTACTCCATGGGATGATGGATTTTCATTTTTCTTTTCATAACCGACTTACATTGATGATCAGGATAACGATTTTAATGGATAAATATGATATCTATTATATCATTATGGTTTTGGTATGAAAAATTGGAGAGCCTATTAAAAATAATATGAATAAAGTATTATCTTTAATTCAATTGTTTAAAATAAGCATTCTAAGATGAAAATATTCAAATCAAATTATGTAATATTTTTATATCCACTTATTATTCTTTTACATACATTATAATTATTATATATCATAAAAAACACTAAATGATAAAATTATTCTACTATTGTAATGATATCACAACTATATCACCTCATAATCATATATAATCAAGGCATCTTCCTATTTGGGAAGGTTTGACCACCAACTTGAACAATGATATGAAATTATATTATGAATTATTATAAAAACTTATTTATTGGTATAATTTAATATAAATATTTAAATAAAAAAATCTAAAAATTATACATCAATATTTATCTCATTGGTTAGTAAAACTCCCTTCATAAGATGAAAATCACTGAAAAATATTCATTATCAATTTTATATTCTTGGATAAAGACTAAATAAATCATGAAATTAAATTTAAGAATCATAAATTATTATAATTCATCCATTATAGTAAATTTAATGATATAGGAATGATTAAATTTCAAATAAGACTAAATACTGACACTGCACCTATGAAACTCATACAAACTATCAAAACTATAAAGGCTTGATGTGGGAAAATAGGAAAAAACTAACTAATAGAGAAGAAGAAAATAATTATAAATGAAAATTATAATAGAGTTAGTTATGAATATGGTTCTGAGATAGTACATTGAGATAGTTATGTTTGTTTAATAGGAATTTAGATTTCATTCTACTAGGTAGGAATAAAGGTAAGGGGTTCATTATCTCAAATTTAATTAATTGATACTTATTTCATAATGTGCACCACGATACCATTAATATTTTAATATTAGTACCTAATGAATATGATTTACCATATTCATTTGTAATGAATATAAATATAATTTAATTTATTTAAAAGCCCATCAATTCGATAGATTCCCAAATTGAAAGTGGTTTTGATCAAAATGTTAGTCAAACCATAAGGGTTTCGTGACCAATCTTGTTTTTAAATAAAGTTAGTTTTTTTAAGTATAATACATTTTAGTAATTTATTTTCTTTATAAAACCTCTCATAATTTTCATTATACATTCATTTGGTATTATTGTAACAATTTGTATTTTGAACCGTACTAAAATCTAGTGAAAATTTGATCTTTTTTGTTTACTGAATGGGTTGTTTCTTAAACCGAGATACAGAATATGATTCCAATGGTTGGAACACTTTTAATTATTTTTATTGTACTTGGGTAAAGTCTTGAGATGTTTCTTGGGTGGCTCAAGGAGTTTTGGGATCAAGGACCCAGAAAATCATGGTTTTGAAAGGCTGTAGAGGGCGCACAGTTTATCTTAAATCATGCGACCCACTATAGGAAATCATGCGGCCTGCATCATATGGGAAGAGATGTTGTGCATGGTTTATCAAACTATGTTTCTAGACCACATGGGTAGTTCCACTTAATAAGTATCTTGAAAATATTCACCACACAGGTTTTGTAAGATTGGGAAAACCGTACGGGACAAACCATACGGGGTTTTCTAGGTGCCCAGTAGACGGCACACAGTTTTCCAAACCATGTATCCCAAACCGATCAAGATGACATGTATTATAAATTGAATTATTTTAAATTAAATTAAAATAAAATTAAAATAAAACCAACCATCACCCCTCTCCCCTCATAATCATTATGCACCCTTAAGGGTGGCTCACCTTTGTTTGTGCGCTCGAACCCCCTATCGGCTCCCTCTCCATCCACCAATTCAACATCATTTCTTCATAGATTCTCCCTAAAACTTCAAGGTAAGGCTTTATCCATCATTATCCTCCTTTACTTTAGCATATTTTGGTCTCCCTATCACCCTAGGTGGTTCTTCCGAAACCCCAATTCAAGGGATGACGTTTTTTTTTGTTTTCCATCAAAGTTGGGGCGTGTGAATGGTATCCCAGGGTGCCTTCTTCCGTGTTCTAATATATGCTACCGAAGGCGAGGTGGATGGGTTCAATTTGTATTTCCACCATATATTTGTTCAAAGTTTCCCTTCTTCCTTCAATTTCACTTAATTTATAATTGGAAGTTTCATAATTTGTGAGTCCTGAGTATATATTTTATATTGGTTTTTTATCATCTTTGAAGGAGTGCATGCAGATACTTAAGTATGTATATATATAAATGTATTTATCTTCCATTTACATATTCCCTCATGGATCAGGGAATACATGAATTGAGTGGGGGGAGTATATATGAATGTATGTACGTGTATGTGTGGAGCAGTTCTGAGTGGTCGTCGATAAATCAGTCAAGTACGAAAGTGTCGGCTTAGCTTGGTCTACTTCTTGAGGTAGGGTCCCATTCTTTTTCCCTTTAATTTAATGAATGAATTGATTACTTAATTACAACACTTTTATTATATTTTAATTAAAAAAGTGAAGTCTTTATATTAAATGTGAATTGATTATGAATCCCGAATGAAGTGTTAAATGTGATAAATTGCTGCTTGATAAGAAATATCATGATTTTATAATAAAATCACTCCAATGTAGGTGAGATGTATTTAATATGAAAAGTAAAAAAGTAGACTTTAATTCTTTCATACTTTATTTCTTTGATGTTATGTTTGGTAAATCTAAAATTGAGACTTGTCCTTATTGAAGTTATGAAATGGGTTTCCCCTTTTTGTGCTTGTAATGACTTCATGTGAAGGTTTAGCTATAGACTTGGATTCTGAATAGAATGACATTTTTATCACATGTAATTTATTTAATCCAATATACTCCATGGTTTCTTGGATTTATTAGTCTTTGAATTATATTATTGGGCTTTTGAGTTATTTCCATGATCCTTAACATGAACCTTGAAATGGAGACTACCATGACATAATGTGTGATATGATTTGGTTAAGGTATTTGGGTTTGTATACGATAACTTAAATGAGATAGTGCCACCCATTGAATGGGGTGAACTTGACACTTGAACCTTAAATCAATTTTCCATGTTTGGGAAAATTTAGTGAGATGACCTTGGGTAGGATGGATCACACCCAATGGCATTCCTTGAATAAATGGTTTAGTAATAATTATTTGATTGCCTTGTATTAAATGGATCAAAGGTAATGGATCCTAGAGGTGGAATTGATTATTTATAATGGAATGCATAAGATTAATTTTATTCATTATATTATAATTTTAAATGATGGATTTATGAATGTGATAAAACCCTTATATGCATTTGATAAATGTCATACTTGAGAGGTTTATGCCTCATGTAGTGAGTGGTGTATGAAATTGACCAAGCTTGTGATAATGTTTAAATGGTAATACTTAAGATGTTATGACTTAAGTATATTTTTGATAATGAATGTGACTCTTATGTTGATTTGGATTAATAATATCATGAGAGGTTTGTGCCTCATGCCTTATGATATAAATGAAGTGGGCTAATGAGATTCATGAATGGTTATTTATGCATGCATTATGTATTTTGAAAGATTATACCATGTGGGATGTGGAGTCAAGGGATAGTGTGAGCCCTTGGGGTGGAAGACTATATGAGATTCCATATTGATTATCAAAGGACCATCATAGCCCTTGAGTATGAAGATCATGAGAGCTTCTATGTTGGGATATGGGTTGACCATGAGATCTCCCCTGGTGATGGGTGAAAGTGGGTTACGTTACATCCCTTTCATCCCATATATTCCAAGAGACCACGAGAGCTCTTAGAGTTGGTCCAGGAGACAGATTGTGAGATATTTTCTTGGTATTGGATGTCTTCAGGTTACATCCTAGTCCATACCAAAATATATAAATGTATGTATAAATAAAATATATATTTACACACACACACATATATATATATATATTGACATGATCAGATAGAAATTCTGGCTATGATCTAAAGTAGGTATATCTGTTAGGTGTCACATAGGAATCTGGATGGGTGGTTGTTTTCTTATTTAGTTTTCTTTATTATTTCTATATACTTCACACTATTAAATATGTATATTTCACTGCCTATATTTTTCTAGACACCCTGGGTTCCAGGCTACTAATATTATATCTCACACCTTGATCAGGGAACCATTACACTAGGGTAATCAAGTAGACCATTCTTGTTTATAAGACTACGAACATTGGTTGATCTCTTATTATTGTGTGCTTATACCTGGAGTTAAGAGAAGGACTGAGTTGAAGCTCAGTATTTTCTTCGAGATCACCTTTGGGATTTCTAGTTCTTTTATTTTCTTGAGTCCTGTATTTTTTTGTTTATAAAATCATGTTGTATATTTGATGTTCTAACTTATGTATCATCATCTATAAATGCATGCATTATAATCTGATGAAGGACTCTTTTACTAAATTTTTATTATATGTATTCCATTTATTTTTCATTTATTTATTATTTCTTCCACTATTGACTGTTATTTATACTTTTATACCATTGTGAACTTCTGATATGAGGGTATAGTCTCCCTACTATCACCTCTTGGGACCCTCCCTGCTAGTCGACAACCTCTGGCACATAGGGAGATGCATTTGAGGCCATGTGACCCACTTATTTGGATACTGGTTCGACGGTATTCTGGTTCGGGACAACACACTTATATGATCCCATGATATTTCATTTCCCCTTGAATAATATTTTACCCAAAGTGTTTTTTGTAAGTGAAATTGGCCCCATATCTTCTTCTTGGTTGAGATCCTCCATTTTATTCATGTTTGTATTCATTGGATTATTTTTAAAATTTCCTTATTTATGCCACAGTAATTAATTAAGTTTATTTTATAATGCATTATCTTCATTAAAAAAATTTAATTAGATTTTTTATTTTTTCTATATAGGTCACTTTTATCAAGTGTAAAAATATTATCTTTATAACATTTTCCATGTAAATATATATTTATTCCATATTTTTCATTTTATATGATGCTTCCTTTATATGATTTAATGGTTTTATAAAATAAAATAATTTTCTCCTTTATTTAAAAATTATTTCTATGTAAAAAAATTCAAAATATCCTAGATTTTTCGTACCTCGAAAGGGATTTTTTCTAATGCTCATAAAAATTGTTTTCATAAAAATACAAATCCTTTAACATACATTATGAATGATCAAGGATATTATTATAATGTAACTATACACATTATTTATATGAATTTATTATATAATAATCTTCCCTTTTGGAGAAATTATACATCAATGTCTTTTTCTATCCTAATTGTTTTTTGTGTATAACCATACTTTTTATTCTAATGAATTCCTATACGAATACCCTATTTTTGAATTCTTTGATTAAAGATTGATTCACCTAGATACTATGCATAAATTTATTTAGGGGGTTATTTACTTAAATATATACCCTATATCTTTATATTTTAACTACTATATGATTTATTATCTTTATTGAATGTTATTTTCCTAGAATTTTACATGATTTCATTGAATACCCATTTATTTTCCATGTGTTTATAAAGTTGTGATTATTGATTAAATTATTAATTATTTTATTATGTAAATCCATTTGAGAAGAACATGAAACCCATTTTATTTCCATGGGTTCTTTATGATGTGATAATTGATTGATTGCAAGTGGCACTCATGAGTATGGATGATGAAGGGTGGGATCCTATATCTCCCTCCTATTTCTTGGTTTAACGTTTATATCTCATGAGATAAGTATTCACAAGTATATTTTAGTTTCTTAAAAGAGTGGTTGATGATGGTGTGTCTCATGAAATTAATGTTCCCTATACTATTGTTTATGAAAAAATTTAATGTTATTTCATGGTTTTATGCTCATTCTAAGGATTTTGTAAATCTCTCATGGATCATGTTTATTGACTCATGTCTCCACACTCTTTTTGATTTATGTCTTATGTTAGTCCAGGTCATATGCATGATTTATGATCTATTCTTTATTGGGAATTAATTTTCTTATATATCTTTATTATACCTATATTTTCCTCACAGGTTCACTTATGATATTCAATTATCGCTTATATTTACCCTTGTTAAGCATTTAGCTCACCCTTTTCTTATGTTTCCATTTCCCTAGGTTATGAAGATAATTATAATGTATAATAATTATAGGTGGGAGTCTAGTGTGGATCAATTGTAGAGAAATTTTCATAAGGGTTGTAAAATAAGTTCATTATATATTTAGTCCTTAAATACATTAAAGCATCTTTCCCTGGGATTATTTGTTTTTTTTTTTGAGATGTAATGTTTACCTTATGTAAATTTTGTAAGATAAAGGCAAGTTTTTTATCAAATAAATATAATTGGTATTAGAGTAGGATTTAGTTATTTTTTAGGAATATTTTTTTTATTATAGGGATTAGGATTTGAGAAACTTAGTGAAAACCTTAGAGATAAGTCTAAGTATATGATGGTTTCCTAAATTATTGGTAATTTTTTAATAGATGTTTTTCGAAGGAAAACATCCATTTATGGATACTGGAAAGTTGATGTGGTTGTGAAACAGATTCACCTAGGGGTAATCACCCCAGAAAGGGTTGGTTGTGTATTTATTTATTCATCATCCTGATGCAAGATGATTGGGCGTAATACTTCACACCTAGATAGACACTCCAAAAATATATGCTTTGGTTGATTTCATTTTCCTTAAAAAAACACTATAAAGGATTTATATCATATTTGAATTGAGTTATTATGTTAAGAAGTATAATATAACACAACTTAAAGTAACCTAGGTTAAACTAAGATAGATATAGGTCGAACTAAAGGAACTATAAGACAATGTGACAATATAAAAAAATGTTTTATAGTTGGATTTTACATTTATTATTATGATAATTCCCCCATTTTGTAAATTTATTTTCACTCATTTGAACACTTTAGTTTTAGAAATGACTGGAACTAGAAGGAACCATGGGTACGAGAGACAATGTGGAGATTACCTCAATGAACAACCCATTGAAATTGGAGCTGAAATGTGATATCTTGTGATTATGTGAAGCCAACTATCAAAAAATATAACTAAAAATGTGAACATAGTCAAATAACCAAACACACCAAATAAGAGAAGGATAGAGTCTCATAAATTATAATGTGATGAAGATGATGGAGAAAAAAATGTTCAATTTTCTATATAAAAAAATGTGGGAAGAATCACCAAGGAAATTTCCTCAAGGTGACTATAAAATGATTTACTTATGGAAGAGGGGTTCATTGAGCATCAAACTATCAAGGAAAAATGAATATATTGTTTAGAACAATTGAAATAAATATAGTTCATCTTAGGTTACCATTAATTATTCAATGTGTTATGTGTGAATTTTTTTTAATTATCCAATTCAATGCCCTAATCCATGGAATAACTAACACGATGACCATCACCAACTTCCAAGACCAAGAGGTAAATGGAATACCTATGCAAGGACTACTCCAGAAGTGAATCCTAGTATTTAATGTACATACACCCTCTAATAAAATGTTGTATATTCCATGTTGAAATTTTATTACAAGAACTCTAATATATCTAAGAATTTTTCTAAGACCATTAAGTCACCACACTTGTGATTTTATTATTAAATAAATATTCTAGTAGAATTATTTTTTTTTTCAAGTTGAAGCTTATAGGAATTTTCCTAATGCAAGTCTTATTATCCTTTCATTGGATAAATTTAACATGATTTTAGGGATGGATTAGTTCCCTCCACTTTGAGAAAAAAATATCGAGAGTAATTAAAAACACATTTAAAATTAACCTATGATATTTTATAAATGAAAGGATAATAATAAACACCCTCCAGATATCAATTATATAATGTGGGTCTTGAAACCAAATAACAGTAAACTCTTGGCCAAAATAGTTGAAGAGAAACTAAATATTAGGGATAATCCTATCGTAATGAATGGTATTTGTCTCCTAATTTTTTAAGGTTAATATCTCTCTAGAAATTATATCATGATTTATATCTATAATTTATATTCCCTTTGCTATTTTTATTGGTATGTTATAATTAAAATTTCTTGGATGCACTTTATTTAATGGGGGATATAAGGCCCCAGGTTCTAGGGTCCATTATTATTATTATTATTATTATTATTATTATCATCATCATCATCGTCATCTTCATCATCATCATCATCATTATCATTTATGTCTATAATTTTAAAAAAAATCTCAATTATTTAAAAAGGATTAAAATATAATTATAAAAAGTACCCTACAAGATATAAACCAAACTGAAGACACATTATTCATTCATAAGTGGTACATTACAACAAATGTATATAAAAATAAGTAATGTACACCATAGACTATAACTCACTATAGATGAAATATATCCATTAAAAGTGCATATATCAATATGGGATAATACATCGAAAAGAATAAAATCTTCAAACCTAAGAAATATCATGGATTATCTTTAACCTTGAGGATCACCAATAGCCAAAAACCTATAATGAGTAATAGCACCCTGAAAGGAGAACCCATTATGAAAAAACTATAATATGAAATAATAATTGTGTCTTGAGAAGTGAGAATGGAATGAATGAATGATTTATTAATCCTATATATAGGAATCCATTCGGTCTATTATAAATATGGTCATTACAAATATAATCATTGCAAATATGGTCTTTGTTCATATATCCAATAGGTATATTGAAGTTATGTATTGCTATGTAGTAAATTTAAAATAATATAACTCACACTAAAATAAAAAATATGATTTTAAAATATTATAAATATATATTTATATTTATTCCTTACCTATAAATATTAATATTATTGTTATTAAAATATAATAGGATGTATATATGAAATTAAAATAAATATTATAATATCAATATAGTAATAAAATTAAATTTTAGAATATAAATAATTAATTTTTATGGTATTTATTAACGTGAATTAATGATAAAAGTAATATTTCGTTTTTTTTTCAAAAACTATTTTGTTAATTATTGTATATTTTATCCTAATATATTAAATTTAAATATTTTAAAATATTATTATATATGGACTAATATATTAAAAAAATTAAATTATAAATTGATATGAAATAATATTAAAAACATTTAATGTATTAAATAAAAGAATTTTTCTTTATATTTTATACTTCCACTTAAAAATTAAATTTATAAATTTTTGAAATTGAATTAGATAAATATAAATTCATCTTTTTTATTTAGTTATCTTAGTATCAATTCTTGATATTTTTCTAAAAAATATTTTTAGGTGAATACTGCAATATACCAATGCTGCAACTTTTAGGCCATTATTATTATATAAGAATAACTTAGAATTTAATGAAACATTTTTATTGAAAAAAATAATTATTTTATAATTGAAATTATATATATTATAACTTTTATTTTGGTTTAAAAACATATGATTCATATTTTATAACTCATGTAATTTTTTTTCTTAAAAATAGTTTTAATATATTATATATTTATTATTTTAAAATAAATTTTTAACAATTTAATAAATTGAATCAAAAAAATTGATTTCAAATTTATATTCAGTAGGTTCAAATTATCTAATAAGAACCACTTTATTTATAGTCTTAAATATTAAGTTACCTTAGGTAAAATCTAGGTACCATGGTGGAAACCAAAATAATAAAAATGAGTTACCTAAGAGATAATGGGAAAAACATGTTAAGACATGTTTTAATTAAGTTTTTTGGTGTTTATCTACTTCATATATTATCCTCTATATTATTTCTCTATTATGGATCCATTTTCCTTGAGGGTTACCTTCCATTATTAAAAAGTTTTGGCCAATTAAAAAATCCCCACTCATTATCCCTTATAAAAGGGTATCTCCTTTTTCACAACCCCTCACACAAAAATCCCATTATATTAGCTCAAAATTTTATCAACCCTCTCATAAAAACTATTATAGACCTTAAATAGGCTCTAGTATTCTCAAAATTACATCCCTTAAACGTTTTCTCACCTATGAATTTATTCATATTTTATTTTTCTCATATGTCTCTTTATACATTGTCTAATTTTATTTCACCAAATGAAAATTATAACATATTAATACATAATATTATGTTATTTTATTATAATTAAGGTAAAATATTTAACCACCCTTCTCTTTTTTCCTTATGAAAAGTGAACATCATTTGTGTTTGCGTGGATTACCACCTCGACAAAATGCCATGTTTTGTTTTTCATAACCTCCATAAACAGTTATTCCTATTGTTGAGTGTAATAAATAAGTATGATATTTATAAAAAATCTTATATTTTTAAATGATAAATCATACTATTCATTTCTATTATTCTATGGAAAATCAAATCGTTAACTATTCATATGTGTGGACGACCGCCTCCATGGGATGAGTGATTTATGTTTTTCTTTTCATCACCACCTTACATGGATGGTCATTAGAATGGTTTTAATGGGTAAATGTTATTTTTATGATATCATTATGGTTATTTTATAGAAAATTTGAGAATATATTAATGATATGATCAAAAAATGAGTATCATTAATTCAATTCTTTAAAACATGCATACTAAGAGGAAAATATTCAATTAAAATTATATAATATTTTCATATCCACTAATTATTATTTAATATCCTTTATAATTATGATATATCACATAAATACACACTAAATAATATCATTTTACTACTGGGGTAATGATATTTTAACTAAATCACCTCATAATCATCAATAATCATGGTATGATCATGTTTAGGTCAGTTTGTGTCACACCCGCCATTTTTAAAAAAAATTAATTTTTCTTGGCATCAGGTAGTTCAGGTTGAAGCTCGACTTAAATTTTTGGGTTCTGATTTAAAAACGTGTCTTTTTCCCTTGACTACATCTAGCACACCGCGGTCGAAGCCGTGCGGCCTTGCCCAGATCATCGCGCGACCTCAACCAGATCACCGCACACCTTTCTGTTGTTCAATTAATGAAATAAAATGAATTATTAATGGTTTTAATAATAATAATAATATCAATATCACTTGAGAGTATTATTATTATTATTATATTGGATAATAATTTAATTGAGTTTATTATTTTTATTATTATCATTTTAATAAGTTGACTATTGTATAGTTTACTATTTAGTCTATTAAGTTTGTTATTACCTTATTATTATTATTATTTTTGTTTTATGATTACTATAATTATTATTTTATTTTATTTATTATTATTTTTATCTTGAGTTTTTTCTGGGTAGGGTTTTCCCTTGTTTTCTCGTCACGCTGAAAGTCTACATGCACATTGTGGGACACCGCTGGCTTCCCCCTCATACCAAGCTCATCACCCCAATTCTCATCACCTCTCTAGAATTAATTTAGCCTTCCTTCATGCCTTCCACCTACAATGATCCCTTCTGAATCCCTCACATCTTTACCCTTTCATTGCACCCTACTCCCCATCCAACCCCCTAGCGTTGCGTGCCCTCCCTCTCTTGGCCAGCCCCGTCGCAGTGGCCTCCCACCGCGCACCACATCTCCCTTGCCAGATGGTCGCCCAACCTTCCTCCCCACTTGGAATTCCTCCACTACTCACCCTTGGATATCCACCGACCTCCTAACCAACCAGTGTTGCCCTCTCCGACCTCCTCACCAGCCAGCATCACCCTCACATCATTCCCTTCTCCCTCTCCAGCATGCTCGCCTTCCTCTCGTTACTTCAAGTCGATGCCCTACCTTCCCCACTCAGACTCGTGCACCTCCTGTTCATCCAAACATCCTACGAGACCCCCCTTATTCTGTTTTCCCTGATGGGATCCCTCCTCCTTGATAGACAGCCACACGTCGGCCCCTACCTCCCTCAAAAAACCTAATTGCACAACCAATTTTCCACACAACCCTTCTCATATGGATTTTCTAGGCACGACATACCTCTAAACCTCTCCAATGTGATTAGATATTCTTCTATATCTTCTCCCCAGTTTTGTTTTATTTCAATTAGATGTTCTTACTTTTGGTAGAGTTTCCTGTAGGAGTTTCATGTTGTTTGGGGTGAAAGTTGCGCTAAATTTGGTTCAATCTAAATGATTTTGTCGATATATTGTTTTAAGGTTCATCTTGAATTTTTTGCAGCGCTTTTGATGAACAATTGGAGTTATGCACCTAATTTTATGGAATTACTTTACCTAAGGTAGGTGGTTCCATGTTTAACCATTTTTTGATGAATTAATTTTCTTCTTAAATTAATTTACTATATTATTTAATTAGCTTGTTTGATGTGAATCAAGTTTTTAATTGAATTAGATATGTATATGTGATATAGGTGCTTTTTATGAGAAAATTCATGTTGAACTATTTATTAGTAGTTTATAAATTATACAAATTGTGTTTTGTTTTAGTGTCAATTTGTGTCGAGTCAGAGGAATTTTTTATTGAATTTTTAGTATTTTGAGTCATGCGGAATATTCTAAAAATTGTTTCATAAATTTTTGGGCAAATTAGTTTATTAATTTAATTAATTTAGCCCAATTGTTAAGTAGTTTACATGCTGCGAAAGTGATTTTCACTGGGTGTTGTTTTGCATTTATTTTGTTAGTAGAGTGTTTATGTGATGTTAATGTGTTTTCTTGTGAAACCCTACATTTATCTATTTATCAGTGTTCTTAAGATTTTTAATTTAGTTTCTTTGAATGTGAAAGAGTTTCATTGTGTGTTTTGGGTGTGTCATTTAAGTGAGTTTGGTCATAAAAGAGTTTATGAGTGTGTTTTTTTTGTTTAAAGTAATGGGATACATTTTTTTGAAATTACTTAATAATTTTTCTTGGTGGTCGTCTAACTGTTAAAGTGTTTCTTTAAAAATTGAAATTTGTTTAATTGATTGTGTAAGTGATGCAGATTATGTACTAAAAATATTTTGGTGTGTGTAATGTTTCAAAATAGTATTAGGGTGTGTAAATAGTGGTTTTGTGTGTGTAACTACCATATTTTCCTTTTATGTATAAATGTGAAATGTAATGTGATCTTGGATTTTAAAAGTGCAATTGATGGTGTAAATGGTATCTTTTCATGAATGGTGTTTTTCTTGTCTTGTTATGTGATTTGAACCTATTATGATCTTGATATTTGTTTGAGCACAATGCATGAAGCCTGGGTAGCTAGGAAGGTGGGCTAGACTAGTGGGCAAGTGATCTGAGGGTGGCTTTGGCCCTATTTCACTTAGTAGGATTGACGACTACAAAACTAACTAAACATATGAATGACTAAGGTTCATGGTTTCTAAGCCACTTTTGTTCAGGGAGATGGTTTCTAAGCCACATTTTCTGAGGGTCTTGGTTTCTAAGCCACGTTTCACCGAGATACAAAGATCTAGGGACCCATGCAAGATAACACCCACGAGGCCTCTCCCATATTTGGTGCCCTTTATTTAATTTACGCTTACTGGAATGACACATTTATTATCATAAAATTAAGTGTGTGTGTGTGTGTGGGTGTGCTTTAATTTAAGTTGTTTCCCTTAAAAATTTTTCATTTAAAACACCTTTCATTAAAAATTGTTTTCATTAAATATTTTTCAAGAATTTATTTACCTTTTATCTATTTGACTGGAAAATGTATTCATCATTTAAAATAGTGATGCGTGGAATCTTCTCCCAGTGGAATCATATAGGGATCTTGGCTCATACCCTACATACACCTTTGGGTGTATGTGGACCTTTTTCTTTGTGTGTCATAGGTTGAGGCTTCGTGCCTAGTAATGGTGGTTCTGGTTTTCGATGGTTTTTCCCATGTAGGTCTGACGATGGTGGTTTGAGGAAGTGGCTCCTCATGTTACATGAAGGTGCAGATAGATGTTTTAGTTTTATTTTCTTTGAAGTCTTCTTAGAGTTTTGGTTGCATTTGTAAACTTTAAGTTTAGTCCATTGTTAAGGGCGTGTTTGGTTCTGTTTTCTAGCTTTTGTTTATTTATCTTGTTAGTTGTTTTTCTATCCCTTATTTTTGGAAAATTGTTCCCAAATATAATTTTGATACTCCTGTAATTGTGATAGTCTATGGGGATCAGAAATTCCCTTTGGGTCATGTCACAGACTGGGTCGGGCGCCGAGTCATATGGCGACCTAGCTTGGTTCATGACAAAATGGTATCAGAGAAGGTTTTCTCTCTTGGGTCATGTTCTTTTTGGATAGAGTTAGGGTAGACCAAAGTTAAGGGTGTCAGAACTTGATATTCTAGATACAAGCAAGGTTTCTGGCTAGCACACCTCGTGACGGGACTCGAGTTACCAAGGTAAGTTGAGGTTTGTCTGAGTCTTTGGTCCTTGTGGTTAATCTTGTCTAGGGGAAATGAAAAGTTAGTGGGGTTAGTGGTCTCAGTGAGATCATAGGGTCTAGTATGCCATGTGGATATAGGGATGCTATCTTAGAATACTCTCTGTGGTGGTGGTGTGATTGGTGTATGGTTTCCAACCATATGTCTCAGTCACCTGCTGACACTAGTTTCCTCTTGCATCGTTCCTCATCTCTTTGTTTTGGATTCATGAAAATCGGGTTTTTAAGTAAAAATGATTTGGTCTTGGAAATTATTTTGAAATGAAGCGATTTAAAAATAAAATGATGTGTAAGGTTTGAAAATTTTGGGTTGAATGTTTGGTTTTGAAAAATGGAAAGTTCTGGTTTTGATTCTTGGTGTTCTCATGGACAACCACATGCATGAGTGTATATGGAAAAAGAAATGGTTAAAGGCATGAGCGGATGAGTGCTATGGATATGAGGTGGGTAATAGTGTGGCATGGGAACATTCATGTGTGCGACCCATGGGACACTATTGGTTTTTGTAAAACCCACCAACTGCACTCATTTTCAAAAAAAAATATTTTTAAAGGGAAAAAAATTGTTGAAATAACCGGGGATTGTGTGGTGTGTCCTTGTGTTTTTGAAATGTTGGATATGAGACGTTTCGAGCTGATAATCCTTTTTGAATGATTTGTGTCTTGAGTTTGACTTCTTATTTATAAGTTGGTGTGAAAGTGTGTAGTTAGTGGTTTCTTTTGAAGTGCTTCGGAAATCCCTTGCGGTGGTTCCCCTTGCACGTTTAGTGTTTGCTTGTGATATATCTTGGTCATCGGACTAGTTTTATTAGGTTCATTGTCTTCTATATTGGCTAGTGCATGCCCCCATAAAGCCTTAGCATGCGTTTGAAGTACGACCACGGATAATTCTCCATTAGTTGACCCTCCCATTGATTAAATCAAGGACTCTCTCTTTTTGGGTGACAATGCTAAGTCTACCATTTTACCCTTTTCAGTTAAGTGGATCCTCTTGCAGTGGGATGACGGACGTGAGGGAATTTGAAGGGATTTTTAGTCTCTTTGAGTTTTTTGAGTCGTTGGGTATGAAGTTTGACATCATTGTGTCTAAAGGTTTCCCCTGGGAATAGTGAAGGGAATTACAACGGGGAATGGTGAAGGCAGGTTCAGAGTTGTTGGTGCTAACCAATGTCTTAAAAGGCTTGCAGTGCCTTTATTGGCCGCAAGGGTCATGTTTGGGGATGTCTCACAGTGTGAGTTCTCTTTGAAGAGAAAGGGTATATTTCATAGAATCCTTCAGGAATCCATGTTTTCATAGGAATGTATCCTCTCAGGGAGTTCAATTTTTTGGATCAAAGGGGAGTGTTAGTCGTGCATCTTTCCTTCTTAAGTTTCTTGGTTAAGGTGAAGAAGTAATGAATGTGAATAATCTCAACCCATGTTTTGGTGCATGTTCCACGAGGGAGTAGTTGGATGTCATGGTGTTTTTTGTTTTTTGGTGTTGTCTCGGTTTCGATGTGGTTGCGTGTGACACCAAAAGGAGAAGCTCTGTTTGGGAGTCTTCAATATCTTCCTGTGAGGAAGGAGATCCTTCAAACATCAGGGCTCCAGCCATAGGCCTTAGAGTGAAGTTGGTGCATGGTTAGGAACCCCAGGATTGTATGGGACCCTATCTTTATTTATGTCATCGGTATTGAAGGCAAAGGGAGTTTAAATCATTTCATGTAGCTGTTCCATTCTGAATAACATGTTTGGGTGCGTGAGGTTTCTTATAGCTACGAGGAGGTGTGGGTGTCTTGTCCCTTAAATTACTAGGGGTTTAATCTCATTGTATGTAATCACTTTTAGTGGTTCTTATGGGGTCTGTTAGGTAAATCGATCTCAAATTTTAATAGTACTCATCCAGCGATGCAGAGATGTTGGTTTGTCTTGGGATGTGGTTTTCATGCCCCGATGGTTGGGCCCCACCCTCCCTGCCCCTTGTGGTGGGGTGTTTGGTCACCATCCGGATATTTTCATTGTTTTTAATTTTTTTCTGTTAGTTCTAATGGTGGGGAGACCCACGATGGGTCTCAAATGACCATCTCTAGAATGAATCGGTGTTGGCCTTTCTTCATAATGGTGGGGAGTACATCCATGCCTCTTCGTGTCAGTTTTCCAATCTCATCTCGGTTGACAGTAAGTTTCTAATGGTGGGGATCCCCTTCAGGCTTTTCCATGTGGGCTTTTAGTTATGTTCCTAGAGATGACTTAGTGCTAGGTGATAAGAGTATTCCTTGTACATGGTTGGTCTTGTTTTTTTGTTCCAGTCAAACGATGTGGTTTCCATTCAATGGTGCTTGAGGTGTTTCAGTTAGTGAGGTTGGTGTTCATGGGTGTGGGAGTTCCTTTCCTTGATCAGTCAACTAGAGGTATTATATCTCTATGGGGCGGGTAACATATAGCGGTAAGTTATTTTTTTAATGGGTTTTTTGAGGTTGTCATGTAATTCACTTTATCTAAGCATGGTGAATTTTTCTCATTTTGCTTGCCTTTCATAGGGATCATCTTTGAACCTTAAGGTGGTTTTGTTTTCTTCCTTGAGTCTCAACCTTAGTTCTGGCTTTCTGGGGATGGAAATCTTTATAGTGCGGATAATTATCACACCCACACTTTTTAAATTAATTTATTTTATTATTTTTTCTTGGCGTCAGGTAGTTCAAGTTGAAGCCCGACTAAATTTTTTGGGTTTTGATCAAAAAACACGTGTTTTGCCCTTGACCGCATCCTGTGCACCGTGGTCGAAGCCATGCAGCCTCCCGTAGGTCACCGCGTGACCTTGCTCGGATCACTACACACATTGACGATGTTCAATTAATGAAATAAAATGAATTAGTACTAGTTTTAATAATAATAATAATAATAATAATAATAATATCAATGTCACTTGAGAATATTATTATTATTATTATCTTGGATAATAATTTAATTGAGAATATTATTTTTATTATTAGCATTTTAATAAGTTGATTATTGTATAGTTCACTATTTAGTCTATTGAGTTTGTTATTACCTTATTATTATTATTATTATCAATTTTGTTTTATGATTACTATAATTATCATTTTATTTTTTTTATTTTTTTATTTTAGCTTGAGTTTTCTTTTTTGGGTAGGGTTTTCTCATTATTTTCCCGTCGCGCTTCAGGTCTTCATGTGCATTGCCGGCCACTGCTAGATTCTCCCTCATACCAAGCTCATGACCCAAATTCTTCTCTACTCTCTAGCGTTGCACCAGCCTCCCTTCATGCCTTCCACCTATGTTGATCCCTTCCGGCTCCCTTACTCCGTCGCCCTTTCACCACGCCCTGCTTCTCGGCATCCCCCTAGTGTTGCGCTCCCTCCCTCTCCCGGCCAGCCCCATCGTAGCGACCTCCACTACGCACCATGTCTCCCTTTCCAGCTCACCACCCGACCTTCCTCTCCCCTTGGAATTCTATCGCACTGCACCCTTCACTAGTCGTCGGCCTCCTCACCAGCTAGCGCCTCCCTCACGTTGCACCCTGCTCCCTCTACAGCCTGCTCACCCGCCTCCCATTCTCCTTCCGGCCGACGCCCTACTTTACCAGCTCGGACCCCCGCACCTCCTGTTCGTCCAAACATCCACCAAGACCCCCCTCCCCCCTTCTTCCGTTTTCCCTGACAGACACCCTACACCTCAACGGAGTGCCACACGCAGGCCCCTACCTCCCTCAAAAAACCTACATGCAAAGCTCCTTGGCCATGAAACCCTTCTCGGACAGATTTTCCCAGAGTGGTGTACCTCCGCACCTCTCCAACATGATCGGATAGTCTTCTATATCTATGTCGCAGGTGCGTTCTATTTCAATTAGTTGTTCATCCTTTTAGTAGAGTTGCGGGTAGGAGTTTCATGTTGTTTGGGGTGCAAGTTGCGGTGAATTTGGGTCAATATTAATGATTATGTTGATATCTTGTTTTAAGTTTTATCTTGAATTTGTTGTGGTGTGTTTGATGAGCAATAGGGAATTCCTTCACGTGAGGTAGGTGGCTCCACATTTATCCATTGTTTGATGAATTAATTTCTTCTTAAATTAATTTACCATATTATTTAATTAGTTTGTTTGATGCAAATCAATTTTTTAATTGAAGTTGATATGTATATGTGATATAGGTGTGTTTTATGTGAAAATTCATGTTGAAATGTTTATTAGTAGTTTATAAATTATAAAACTTGTGTTCTATTTTAGTGTCAAATTGTGTTGAGTCAGAGGAAGTTTTTATTTCATTTTTAGTATTTTGAGTCATGAGACATATTTTGAAAATTGTTTCATAAATTTTCTAGTGCATTAGTTTGTTAATTTAATTAATTTAACATAATTGTTAAGTATTTTACATGATGCGAAAGTGATTTTGATTGACTTTTGTTGTGCATTTATTTTGTTAGTAGAGTGCTTTCTTGATGTTAATGTGTTTTGTTGTGAAAACCTACATTGAACTATTTATCAGTGTTCTCAATATTGTGAATTTAGTTTGTTTGAATGTGAAAGAGTTGTAGTGTGTGTTTTGGGTGTGGTATCAAAGTGTGTTTTGTCATAAAAGAGGTTCTGAGTGCATTTTTTTAAGTCGTGCGACCCATTTTTTTGAAATTGCTTAATAAATTTTCTTATTGGTCGTCTAATTGTGAAAGTGTTTCTTTAAAAATTGAAATTGGTTTAATTGATGGTGGAAGTGATGTAGATTAAGTTCTAAATATATTTTGGTGTGTGTAATGTTTCAAATTGGCATTTGGGTGTGCAAATAGTAGTTTTGTGTGTGTAAGTACCCTGTTTGGATTTTATGTATAAATGTGACATGAAATGTGGTCTTGGATTTTAAAAGTTGAATTGATGGTGTAAGTGGTATCTTTTCATGTGTGGTGTTTTTCTTGGCCTCTTATGTGATGTTAACCTATTATGATCTTGAAATTTGTTTGAGAACAAAGTGGGAAGCCTAGGTGTCTAGGAAGGTGGACTAGACTAGTGGTCTAGTGATCCGAGGGTGGCTTCGACCCTGTTTTACTTAGCAGGATTGGTGACTGCAACACTAACAAAATATATGAATGTTTGAGGGTCATTGTTTCTAAGACACGTTTTCTGAGGGTCATGGTTTCTAAGAAAAGTTTGTTGAGGTTCATGGTTTCTAAGCCATGTTTCACCAAGACACGAAGATCTAGGGACCCATGCTAGCTAACACCCATGAGGCATCTCCCATATTTGGTGCTCCATATTTACTTTATTCTTACCATCCTGACACTTTGATTATCTTAAAAGTAAGTGTGCGTGTGTGCTTTAATTTAAGTTCTTTCCCTTCATTTTTTTCATTTAAAACACCTATCATTAATTTTTTTTTCATTAAATACTGTTCAAGCATTTATTTCCCTTTTATCTATTTGACTGGAAAATGTATTCATCCTTTAGAATGGTTATGCATGGAATCTTGTCCCAATGACATCCTACTAGCCTCTTGGATCACACCCTACATACACCTTTGGGTGTATGTAGACCTTTTTATTTTTGTGTCACTGGTTGAGGCATCGTGCTTAGTGACGGTGGTTCAAGTTGTCGATGGTTTTTCCCGTACAGGTCTAACGATGGTGGTTTGATGAAGTGGCTCCTCATGTTGCATGAAGGTTCGGATAGATGTGTTAGTTTTCTTTTCTTTGCAGTCTTCTTAGAGTTTTGGGTGGAGTTGTAAACTTTAACTTTGGTCCAATGTTAAGGGCTTGTCTGGTTCTATTTTATAGCTTTTTTTTATTTATCTTATTAGTTGTTTTATTGTCCCTTATTTCAGTAAAATCATTCCCACATATTATTTTGATACTCGGGAACTTGTGCCAGACCGTGGGAATCGGGAATGCCCTTCGGTCCATGTCGTGGACCAGGTCGGGTGCTGAGTCATATGCCGACCCGACTTAGTTCATGACAAAGATAATAATAACAATATTCTCAAGTGAAATTGATATTATTATTATTATTATTAAAACCATTACTAATTAATTTTATTTCATTAATTGAACATCAGGAAGGCATGCAGTGATCTAGGCGAGGTCACGTGGTGACCCAGGTGAGGTCGCAAAGCTTTGATCGTGGTGCGCTAGATTCAGTCAAGGCTAAATCACACGTTTTTGAATCAGAATCTAGAAATTTAAATCGAACTTCAACCCAAACAACCCGACACCAAGAAAAATTAATAAAATAAATAAATTTGAAAATGGTGGGTGTGAATGTTTGACCACATACATGAACAATGCTTTGAAATTATATCATAAATGATATTGAAAAATTATTTAATGGTATAATATAATAAAAATATGTAAATAATTATTTTTTATTTCTAAAAATGATGCATCTATATTTAACTAATTAATAAATAAAACACCATTCATAGGTTCAAAAGAACCAAAAAATATTCATTGTCGATTTTATCTTATAGGATAAAGAATAAAGTACAAATGAAAGGAAATTTAAAAATAATAATTCATTATAATCCATTCATTATAGTAACATTAATGAATTTGGAGTGAAAAATTTTGGGAAAATAATGAATACTGACACTGCTCCTATGAAACTAGTACAAACTAAGAAACCCATATACACCTGATGTGAAAAAATAAGAAAAAGATAACTAATATACATGAATCCAATAGGATCTATGTTAGTATTCATTCTCAGGATGACTTTTTTAAGGACCTTCTATTTTAGAGAAATGATCCATCAATTCCTTTTTATTTCTGAATCATTTTAAGTGTATAACCATAATTTATTATTTAATTCTTTCCTCTATGAATAATCTATTTTCAATTCATTCGATTGAAGGGTGATTCACCTAGATTCCACACATTTATTGATTGGGAAAATTATTATCTTTACCATTTACCCGGTATCTATAAAATTTAAATATCATATTATTTATTATCTTGATTGAATGGTATTTACCTATAATATTACTTGATATCATTGAGTACCCATTTATTTTTTATGGGTTTATCATGTTATGATTATCAATGGAATTAGGAATGATTTTCTTATTTTAATCCATTTGAAAAAGATATGGAACCTATTTTATCTCCATTGGTTCTTTATTATGTGTTGAATGAAACCCATTTTTTAAAATGGGTTATTTATGATTTAATAAGGGATGGATTTCAAGTAGAACTCATAAGTATGAATGATGATGTTTAGAGCTAATATTTCCCTATAATTCATTGGTTTAAAGTTTATATATCATGAGATAAGTATTCGTGAATATATTTTAGATGCTCGAAATCATGGGAACTAATGGTCTGGTTTATTAAAGTAATGTTACCTATACTAATTTTTGTTCTAAATTTGAATGATATTTCATAGTTTTATGCTTATTCTCATAACTGTATTAAAAAATCATGGGTCATGTTTATTAAATCATGTTTCAACACTCTTTTTATTCATATATTACATTATTCCATGGATTATTCCATGATTTATGATCTATTATTTTTTGTATAAGTTTTCTAATGTATATTGATTATACCTATATACCCATATTATGTTTAATTATGATACTCAACTGTTATCACTTATGTTTACCCTTACCGGGCATCTAAGATAACCCCTTTCTTATGTTTCCATTTTCCTAGGTAATGAAGATGAGTATAACATATAAGAACTATAGGAGGGACTCTAGTGTGGGTCAATTATGATGAAATGTTCACAAAGGTTGTAAAAAAAATTCTTTTGTATATAGTCTTAAAAAACTCTAAACCTTCCATTCTTGGGATTGCATTTTTATCTATGAGATTTAATGTTTACCTTATGGAAATATTGTAAGCTAAAGTCATGTCTGGGCCGGGTCACTATATTCAACCTTATCTTTTTATTATAGTCAAGAATATTTCATCTCCATGTCTATTTTTTTATATTGTTTTATGGATTTCCTTATCTATTATTATATTATTTCTTACAGTCTTCTTAAATGGACTTGACTTTATTACAAAATAAATCTTCTTTTATCTTTTTTAGAATGGTAATTTTCCACTAACTTTGACTCTCTTTACAAAAATGTGAAAACAATTTTACTTTTCAATGGTTTCTACATGAACTCATTTTCCTAATTTTATAAAAAATATATTATGAATATTAATTTTTAGATTTTCATTTTTTTCCAAAGTAATTTCTATTCACATGGTTTTGAGAAATTTTTATTTTTGATATAAAATTTAATAAAAACAAAAAAGGGAATTCATTATCATTTTTCAACGTAATTTATTAATGATCTTATGAAGTGTTTTTAATCTATGTAAACATAATTTAATTTTTATAGTGCATAAATGGGGATATGATTTAAGATACCTTCCACCTTCTTCCTCTAGATTAATTATTATCATGTTTTTTGAAAATCATTATAGAAGCCATTTATTTATCACAAGTTAATTAATCTAGGTTGTATTTATGAATATTTTCAAGTTATTATGGCACACACATATATAGTTTATCGCAATGTGATAGAGTTATACCCCTTTAATTCATTAGGAAAATTTTTATATATCATTAGATAATATAAGGGTATCATAGTGTTTCTTCACACCTAAATGTGTGGGAATCAGTGGGATTTCTCCGAACTAAATGTGTGGGATTCATTAAGCTCACTCATAATATAATGAATGGGAATAACTGTTTTTTTTTCTACAACTAAATTCATGGGTATCATTTCGTTTTCTCACAAATAATTATTTTTAGATCCTTGGGTTCTCTCACAACATAATGTTTGGGCATCATTAGGTTTTATCACAACTAAATTTTTGCGCATAATTGGGCTAGATCGTAATTAAATGTATGGGAATCATTAGGTTTTATCACAACTAATGTGTGGGAATTATTATTATTATTCACAATGTTATGATTTTATATGCTTATGATTGTGCCACATTACTATTTTGTCCTCATGACTATGTTATTATTATGATTATTTACTCAAAATCCACATTTATATATTTCATTTCTTATGTTACAAAAATATATTTGAGCTATGACTCATAAGTTTATGATCTTTGTTTTATTAGGTATGAATCTATGAGGTCATGTCCATTCAATTTCATTATGTTCTCATACCCACATGCTTATATTATTATCTTTTATGATATTTGATTACTATTTTTTTTGTTTACCCTTACTAAGAAACTAATCTAACCACTTTCTTATATTTCCTTTCCCTGGGTTATGAAGAAGAGTATTACGCATAATGAGTCTAAAAGGGTATCATGTGGTAAAAATATTTGTGTGAAATATTGAATATTTATAGTAAAATAATAATATAATGTATCTAATCTTCAAATTAAATAGAACTTTGATTTTTTTGGATAGTGTGAATTTATAAGATAAATTTTTAAATTATAGAAATGATATAAAAATATGTTTTTTATTCTCAAGTCATCTCACTTTGTATCAAATAATATATTTAAAGATTTTATTTTTAGCACTAGATTTGGGAGTATAGGATGGGACTCTCAATTATGTATTATAGTGGGGTTCGGTTTTTTTTGGGGGGGGGATTAAAAGAAGAGGATAAATCCTAACACAACCTATAAAAAAGAATAAGTGATAAGCGATGAACCAAAAAAGTCAAAGGATGAAATGAATGTGTCATAATTTAGATATCAAAGGATTGATTTTCCTTATCAAAATATTTCTTATTTTGATTTTTTTTATATATAATCACACTAACCATTTTGAATTTATTCAATGGATGGAATAAGGAGGAACCAAAATAACAATTAGTGTGAGAGAAAATGTGGTGATTGTCTTAATGAGAAAAAAATGGGATCTGAGAAGGTGTGTAAACCTTTATTGAAATGTTAATCACAGGTTATAAATAATAGCCTAAACCATGTTGAGATATTTAGAATTCTAATTAAGGGTAAACATGTTGTTGATTCTTTCTTATATAAATATCCACCAACCTTTAATGAGTCTTAAAATCCAAAAACTACTGAGGAATGGATTAACATGAATTAAAGTTATTTCTTGTTTCTCAATACACAAAGTAATAAAAAGTAATTTTGGGTATCTATTGGATATAAGGTGAAGTAGGCTAATGGTGGACCCTAATCAAGAAGATGATCCAAGATGAAGAAATCGATTCCATGAAATTAGAGTATTTTAAGGAGTTATTTTTCAATAAATATTTTCATTGAAATATTCACACTATAATAAAGGGGAGATTTCTTAAGATGATGAAAACATAGTATGAATAAACTTGTACCTATAAAGAAAACTTCACAATACTTGAAAGTTGAACTAATGGTTTTATTATTGGCTCTAAAATAAGAATTGAATGTTTATTTACTGGATTAAAAGAAAGTCTCCAAAAGGTATTGGACATAAGGGACTTTTATAGATATAAATAAATTGTTTGATGTGATCTCAAGGTAGAAATAGAGATTTTAGATTCACAATATTATATTGGTTTTTGAGACATGTAGTGAAAAATAGAGATTGGGGATACTCAAGTGAAAAAAAACATGAAGGGAAGAAAATTAATCTTCTTCAGTGCTAAAAATTTGGGAACAAGAACTGGGGGTCAACTCAAAAGAATAAGTAAATAATTCATGTATGGTAGAGAAGGATATAAAGAAAAATATTTTCAAAAGAATATTAAGAATGAAAGGATTTATCAACCTGATACACCACCCAATCTTCAATACTTTAATGTACGTCATGTGGACATTACACCAAACAATAAAATAATATAAGGAATAATGGCAATAATTGACTTCAACAACCTCTTAATCTAAGGGAGAAAGGGAAATTACATGAAATTAGAACTTCTATAGTGTTTCATGAAAATTATATGGTGTGAGGTACACTCCATATCGAATCTAAAACTGAAAATTTCTTATTTCAACCTATATTTTCCCATTCTTTCATATATTTAATGTTTTATCAGAGAATCAAATACATCCCAAATTATTAGACATTTAATTATAGGTGAAATTTTTTTATGGTTATATAGTGACCCAAATTTTCTATACATGACTATTTCATCATTTTTAAGATAAAAACATAATAGTGATACAATCCACGATCCAAAAGTTTAGTATCTTTGGAAAATTATGCTCATACATCACCTGTACATAATAAAACATAAAAATTATTTAAATCATTCAAATATATCCTTATAAAAGGTCTCAATTTACCCTTAGTACATTAAATCACCTAAGTATATACATCAAATAAAGGGTTGATCTAAAATCCTAGTAAGGGGAGGAATATCATGGGAGGAATAAGAGACATGAATCGATAATACATGGGTGAACATAATCAATAGTATTATATCATAATAATAGGATCATCATCATAATAATGATGGAAGCAACTGATAAAGGAATGAAATTTGGATTATGCATAATAATAAAACATCGTAACATAGTGTTCAAATACCACAAATAATTTTTAACAAATCTAGAAACATGTTCATGTGTAACATATATGCATAAATCATAGCATCATAATTGTGAACAATGATAGAATCTTAGTCATGCATAATACACATAATATCATGAGATTTATCACATTACCCAATTAATTATGGGTCTATATAATTTAAATCCCACCTTTAAAATTATAAAATGTTCATAATCATGCATGTCACATGAAAAGAGAACATATAGTGATCATTGTCATGAAATAAACTCCAGAAAAGGAATCGGTTTAATATGGGTGTCATAAATCATACTTGAAGTAATAACCTTTGGGGTTCCAAAATTGATAAGGTAGTTCATATTTTGATATAAATAATCATTTTTATTTGAATAAGAAACACCCCAATATGATTCAAAGAAATATTTTCAAAAAAAAATTATTTATCCAAAAATCATTAAAATTGGATTAGATGTACTTTCAACAAGGTAAAAACATGTATATCCATGAAAAGAAAAGGGAAAGAATTTTTATACGGAAATTTAAGTATAATATATTAACTTCTATATTTATAATAATTTGAAAGATAATATAACCCAAAAATAAAAAATTGGGTTTGAGAATCTCCTTACCTTAAATCCCACTTTATTTTGTCACTTTTCCACCTCCCGAATAATAAAATTAGGTCTATTAAAAATGGAACCATAAGTGAATTAAAATAATATTTCACTATTGATAAATTATAATCATTATACTATATTACTTAATTCCCTGTATTAATGGTGAAACATTTTGATATCATATTTTCTTTAAAAAAATCTGGTCCTGCTTCAATTTAATGATATTGCATAATTTCAATTTAACAAATATTAATAATTACTCTAGAATATCATAAATACTTATATTTATAAATTTATATATTATAATTAATTTTTTATGATCATCCATAATGGTTTTGATAAGAAAATAATTGACAACGTCCTTGTTGGCGGTTAACCAACCACTAATGGGACATTATCAAAAAAAGAATAAATAGAGGTATGAAATATAAATATGTAGTAAATATAATAATTATAGTAGGTTTAAATAACTAATATAATTTTAACATACTACTCAATTAATATTAGAATATTTTGGTTTGAAATGAAAAGAGAAAAAATAAAAATGGAAAATGATAAGAGAATTAGATGAAAACTTACTCTCTTCTCAGTGTTTATTCTTTTCTACAGCACTAAAATCCTTGAGTGATTAGAGATGAGTAGTTCAAGAATGTCCCTATAGATGATGAGGGTCATAATAGAGGGTATTTTGCAATATATTTTTCTTTTTTAAGTGTGGGAGTAGTGGTTTTACAAGGCAAGGGTGGGGGGTTATTTATACTTTAGGAGAGGGGAATTGTTTAGTTATTATATTGAATAAAATATTATATCCAAGGTAAACCTTTCAATAATGATATTTCTAACATCGTGAAATATATTTGAATTAAATAAAATTATTTTAAGACTTTAAAATAATTTATAATATTATTTTTTTAGTTCAATCAAAAGGAAAGGTAGAAAATAACAAATATATTATTTTAATGAAATACTTTAGACTTTAAAATTTGGAAAATAATTTTTAGGTTTGGAAAACTTGTTTATTATATTTAAATTAATCGTTTATAAAATTAAATATTTTTTTGGTGGATCAAAATTTTGTATAATTGATTATTTCATTAATACATCATGAATGATTTAATTTAAAATACACTGATTTTGAAATAGCTTTATTTCTTCTATTCACCTACGAATTGAAATATTTTAGAAAATTGGAAAAAAAAATAAACCTTAGAAAATTTTGACATTTTGATTCTAAAAATTAGATTAATTTTAATAAATAATTTTCTATCATAGCTAATTATAATTCTTAACATAAAAACTATAATTTCTACAAAAGTCATTAAAATAGAGTTTATTAAAAAGTGTGTATAATTTCTTTGAGTTTTTTAATCTTGTAATTTATTTTATGGTATTAAAATATTTATGTTTTTTTTAAATTACCCAATATAAATATTATTTATATCACATTTTATTATTTTGATGTCAAATTACTATTCTAACAAACGGTTTACTATTCATAACAGTCAAGTTACTATTCCAATGGTCACATTACTATTCCAACAGTCACATTACCTCTTATAAATTCATCTTCATTACTTCATAAATTATTCACTACAATTCCTTCCTTATTTTAATATTTTCCCTTTTAAATATATTGATTGGTTTACTGATATTTTATTTCTTTTCTAGAGTGTTGTTTGAGGGTAAGATAATTCCAATGGATTGGAATGATCCATGTTTTTCCATTCTACATTTTATATTTAATATTTTTTACCATTTTAATGTTTGGAATTTTCAGGGATTTAATTGTTGACTAATATAATGATATAAATTAATTAAATAAAGTGTTTTTAGGTTCTTTATGTTTTGTATATGTCACAAACAAGGCCTAAGTTCCATCTGACCTGACACCTGACCCAGTCAGTGGCATGGCCCGGAGGGCATTTTTGATTCCCATAGGCTGGTAACTAGTGTCTGGGTATCAAAATTACATCATGGGAATGATTTAACCCATTTAAATAACCATAAAAAACTCACAAGAATAGATAACACAATAACAAATGTCTATAACCAAACATGGTGTAACAATTTTCAGGTTTAAGGTTTTACTATTTTAACCAAAAACCAAAATGCCCCAATAGAAAGGAAAACACAAAATGACATAAAGCCTCCATGGAACATGAGGGGAATCACCCTCAATCCTCCACCACCAAAACTTTTAGGGTGAATCCATTAGCAACCCAAACCACAATCTACAAATATATTTCCTTTACCTATGAAAAACATAACCCAGTCTACTTACACCCAATGGTGTAAGTAGGTTGTGAGCCAAATCATAGAAGGATTCCACCCAAAAAAAGGTTCTATGCTATAAGAATTATAAGAAAAATTAATAAGACAATTTTATAAAATAAAGCTAATAACATTTTTATGGAAAAACATTTAAGGGAAAACATGATTTTTTTAATTAACCAGCAAGGTACACCATATTCTGGCAGTAGGTATGATGTCACAATAGAGCACAAAGTCGTGGGAAACCATTATAGGATCTAGCTATAGTGGGATCCTAGAGACATCTTATCTCGATAAAAATTGGTATAGTAACCATAATCATCCATGTCCTCATGCACAATCCACTAGAGAGGAGAAACTTCCAAAATTATAGTGGTCTCCAATCATCATAAATATTTAGTTAGTGAAGTCATCATCAATCCTGATAGATGAATCCAAGATGTACCAATTTTGATTCATCTAGTGTATTAGTCCTAGTCTACCCACCTAAATACCTAGGTTTCCCTTCGTGTTCATTTTTCAATCCACATGTCACAAGGATCTCAAAAATTCACATACACGCATTCCAACCAATATAAACACACATGTTATACCACCTTTTACACATCAAAAACTCATTTTGAAACCAAATTCACACCAAATCCATTTCAAAATAGGTTTCTCGCCATCTACACATTAAATCAAATACCTTAAATATACAAAAATAAATAATCATATATGAAACACACGCGAAACATAGCCCATTTTCTTTAGAAAACCATTTTTCAACACCAAATCACCTTGAATCATTTTAGATACACATTTCACACCTCATGTATAATCCATGGAACATTAAAATGAATAAAATAATGTATATGAAAATCATTAAATAATTTTTAAGCATTTAACCACCTACCTCCAATGAAAAACCTTCTAGAAAATGGTGGAAAACTTCAACCATACCTCAATTGCACCCTAAAGAGGCAAGATCGAATCAAGAACATCAATATTAAACCAAAACAATTAAGATCTAACCCTAAAAACGACACCATACCTACTAGAGAAGTTAAACCCAAAGAAAGAAGAATGAAAACCCTATAAAAGGGGGGAGAAACCAAGAGAGGGGGGATTTCTTGAGGGTTTCTTAAAGAATCAAAGATAAATGTCCCACAAAAATGGATCCCAAGGGAGGAAGGAGGAAGTGGGAGGTGCACCTAGGTTATAAATCCAAAGTGGGGAGATAATTAGTGTTTTGGGGTTTATTTATAAGATTTTTGTTTAAGAATTTACCAATTTTTAATGATCTGGACAGGCCACATGGTTATCCCACACAGTTTTCCAAACTGTGTGACAATTGTGAGATCACCACTACCCACCAGGGACATGTCACATAGTTATCCCACATATTTTACAAATCATGCGCTAACCATGTGATAAGCCTCTATACAAAAATGATACATTGGTACACAGTTTCCTGGGAAAGGCACATGATTTCCCCTAACTATGTGCAAACCATGCACCACCTACTTCTAAAAAAATTGTTTATTTTTCACGAAAAACACATGGGGAACCCAAGGGAAAAAAAACTAAACAAAATAATACCCCAAAAATTCAAAATTATCACACTCAGAACTAAAGATAAAACATGGGAACCAAAATTGAAACAGAATGAGGGATGAAAAAAACCTGAGTGTAACAATTATCCCCAACATAATGCTTTCCACCCCTGGAAAGCAACAACACATCTTGATCCCAAAAACAAAAAATGACACTCCTCTATATCTCAAGGATATTTACAACAACATAAAATGAAAATAAAGAACAATATGGATGAAAATAGAGATTCATAATATTTAATTTGAGAGGCCAGAATGGACTCCTCACCATACGTCTTCTTCCCCTAGAAATCCATGACAACTCCATTTTATTGATCAAAAGAAAAGGAATCCTTTCAACCGAATAATCTAACCTCTAAAATCAAAATAACCTTAGACACTACCAAATGAAACTCAATCCAAACCTCAAAAAATGTCATAAAAACTTAAGCCATAACTTTTACAATTCTTGATTTAGTTAAGATGATTGGGAACACTCTAAAAATCCCAACATTTACTCAAAATGGAAACTTAGAGCTAAAAAATCCCAATGAAACTTCTTAATTATAATTTAAAATCCTTGATTAAAAAAAATTGTTAGGAACACTCCCACTCCAAATTCTTACTCAATGGAGGGACTCAAGATTAGATAGCTCCAAATGAGACTACCCACAGTGAAGACAACACTGAAAACCAAAGTGGATTATCAACACGGGGATGCCCAAATAGACTCTCCACCATTTAAAATGAACTACAACTGACTCACTCTAGAAGAAATATAAAAAATGACCATAGTGGGTCTCCCTACAATAAGAACCATCTATTATCGACCGACATGAGAACCTGACATGGGATAACATGGGAACTTTCCACACATACCAAATCTCCACCACAAGGGGGGTGATGAAAGAAACTCCAAACCAAATGGAAAATACTATGAAAATTACTATCCCCATGGGATGTGACCATCTCCAAATGAAAAAAATCCAAAATCAAAACTAATTCACAAGGATGATCACACATGGAAAACCAATGAAGATTTACCTTCAAAAAGAAAAACCACTTGATTTTTAGAAAATAAGACAACTATTATTACTTATAACTAAGGAAATCTTCCACCCACAATGATTGAAATGATTAATGGGTCCTTTACAACTCTTCCCATAAAATGAGAACTTCCCAAAGCAAAGGAGTTACATAAAGAGGCTAAAACTATCCCCACCCAACACTGGAGACCTAGCCGAACAAGGGTACCTCACACCCCGGGGGTTCCTAACTGTGTGTGAGCTTCATTCTGGGGCTAATGGATGGAGCCCTAATTTTTCAATCATCTCCTACCTTATATCTACAAGCTGAAAATCCCTATTTGGAATACTTTATTTGGTTTCTCAAATAACAACACAGCATTCCAAGCAGAACCAAAAGGACACAACACCTCACGAGACTAACTTTCTCCAACATGGAACCCTATTCCAAGATAGGGACTTAGAATATTTACACACATCATCCTATTTCACCTTTAATGAGAATCAAACAGAACAAACAACACATAGAATACACTTCTATTCAAAATAGAGAAATTCAAGATTTATTAAATAAAAACACACTTCTATTAAAAATTAGTTCTTCGAAGATTTCATAACATCCACATACATCACCAAAAAAAACACCACCAGAAATGACCATTGCAACTAATGGATCATTACAAAGAAAGGGACTATAAATAGAGCCCCTAATAGTGCATTACCCTTACAAAAAAACACGGCAGCTTCTTATGACCAGACTTTCCAAACTTATGGAACAGTATGATCCCATGGATGAAAGATATGGATAAAAGATCCAAAGGCCTTTTTATTACCATGGATAACACCCACATATTTAGGCTTTTTTAGATTACTATAATTCCCTTCACCACTACCAGGTTATACCTTCAAGCATAAATGTGGTGAAATCCACCTTTAAAAACTCAGACAACTCAAGGAAATTAAATATTCCCTTGATCTTTAGCATCTACTCTTCTGTTTTGAGAGGAACCACTTGACCAAGAAGGAGTGGTGAATTTAATTCCAAAAACTCAAAAACAGAATCCTTGCATTGATCAACTTGAGGGTCTACCAATGGTTAATCACATGTGGCTGCACTTTAAATATCTAATGTATCTGGTGGGGAATACACCAGTCAATAAGGAAACTGAGGACCCAATCATACTGATTCATCATCCAAAACTCACCACAAACAAACTCTGAACACACAAAGGAAACCAACTCAAAGGCCTCCCAAAATATTTCTCAAAATAATTCACCAATCATTATCTCAAACCCAACTCATTGATATAAATAAAACATGAAACACCATTAAAACAAAAATAGTTATCAAAATAAAAACACCTCACACAATTTTTTTCAAATCACAATAATGCACACCACATAACCATCGGTTATTAAAACACCACATCTATTATTTAAAATTAATTTTGAAAATAAAAACAATCTTGGTGGGTTGTGCACTCACCAATGGAATTCCATGGTGCCTCACACATGCACATTCTCATGCAATATCGGGCACCCATCCATCCATACCAGTATGGAGCCCCACCCACTCATGCCATTATCCATCCACATTTCCCACACATAACCATGAATGTGGTCACTCATTGAAATACCAAAGGTCAAACAAAACATTCCCATTTCAAAACACACAATACTTTTCAAATCCCACCAACCACCAAGTCAAAACCATTTTCAAACTCCACACATCAAACCAATTCATTATTTATAAAAATAAAATCCCATAGATTCCATCCAAAAATATAATTCATCCCATTTTAAAACAAATCTTATGGTTTAATAGATCACATTTAAAATGGGTTTTTAAACCCCACCTTAAAATAGTACATATTTTCTAAAAAATCAATTTTGATGAATCACAGATTTTTATTTTGAAAATCAAATCTCGATAAACTCATCCCCATTTATTAAAGAATTATTTGATTAACAAAAAATTCCAAACCTTATTTAAAATAGGCATATTCTTTCTAAACAAACAGTTTCATAAACTCCAGATTTTTTTTAAAGACACAATTTTCAATAAACTCATTTCCTCTTTACTATAAAATCATTTCACAAAGGCACATTTAACTAAATATTCCTTCAAATTAATTATAAAAATCCATTTTACACCTTAGAATAACCAAAAAATTACCACTTTAAATATAACTTTCACAATCACAAAATAAGAGTTTTTAAAATAATTTTCAGAACCCAATAAGACACAAAACAATATATAAAAGGAAACTAGTGTCGATGGATGAGATGGTTATATGGTTGGACGCCACATGCCAATCGCACCACTATCATGGATAGTATTCTAGGACCATGACCTCAGCTCTGCATGGATTTCTTGGACCTACGGGCTCACTAAGACCTTTATCCCAACTCTATTTTCATATCCAAACCCAAATCAACATGTGAACACCCAAAGAACCAAATAAAACTATAATTTCATTAGAAACTCAAGTCCTGTTAAAAGGTGTGATAGCCAAGCACCCTACTCATAACAAGAACATTAAGTCCTGATGATCTTAACTCCGGTCTATCTAGACTCTTCCCTAAATAATATGACCCAAAAGAGCGAACATGCTCTAATACCATTTTCTCATGAACCAGGCCAGAGTTCCATCTCACCCAAAACCTGAACTAGTCCGTGGCATGGCCCAAAGTTCATTCCCAATCCCCACTAGCTAGAAACTAGTTCCTGGTTATCAACATTACATCATGGGAATTATTTCACCCCTTTACATAACCACAAACAACTCAAAATAATGGATAACACAATAACCAATATCCACAACCAAACATGGTACAACAATTATCAGGTTTAGGGTTTTACAATTTTAACCAAAAACCAAAATACCCCAATGGAAAGGAAAAAATAAAAATGACACAAAGCCTCCATGAAACATGAAGGGCATAACCCTCAAGAAACCACAACCAACACTTTTAGGGTAGGAAACTAGAAACTTGAACCACCATCTCCATACATATTTCCTTTACCTATGACAAACATAACCATGTTTACTGACACCCAAAGGTATAAGTAGGGTTTGATCCAAATCCCAGCAGGATTTTACCCAAAAAAAGGTTCCATGATATAAATATTATAACATAAATTAACATGTGTGTTCTATAAAAGAAATCTAGGAACGTTTTATGGAAAACATTTTAAGCGAAAACATGCTCTGATTTTGAATTAACCAACAAGGTATGCCTTATTATAATGGTAGGTATGATATCACAATAGATCACTCAGTAATGAGAAAACCCTATAGGCTCTAGCTATAGTGGGGCCCAAGATACATTGTATCTCTTTGAAAAGTGATATAGTAACCACAACCATCCATGTCCTCATGCACGATCTACTAGGGAGAAGAAATGTTAAAATTTATAGTGGTCTAAAATCATCATAAATATTTAGTTAGTGTTGTCATAATCAATATTTATAGATAAATTTGGGACATACCACATCTGATTCATCAAGCATACTAGTCCTAGTCTGCCCACCTAGATACCTAGGTTTCCCTTTGTGCTCAGTTTTCAATCCACAAGTCATAAGCATCTCAACAATTCAGATTCACACATTCCAAGCATACGGTTACCACCTTTTCCACATCCAAAACTCAATTTTAAACTAAAAAAACACCAAATAAATCTTAAAATAGGTTTCTCACTATTTACACATTTCATCAAATACCTTCAAGACACAAAATAAGGAAGCACATATGAAACATAAATGGAACATAGCCCATTTCCTTTGAAAACCCATTTTTCAACACCAAAGAACCTTGAAAAATTTTAGAAACAAATTTATCACCTAATGTATCATCCATGTAACATAAAAAATAATCAAGGAATGCATATTAAAATCACAGAATAATTTTTAAGCATGGAACCACCTACCTCAAAAGAAGAAACTTTTGAAAATGGGGGAAAACATCAACTGAACCTCAATCGCACCCTAAAGATGAAATATCAGACATTTAAGGACAATATTAAACCCAAAAAATTAATATATAACCCTAAAAATTACAACCTACCTGCTGTAGAAGTGAAACCCCAAGAAAGAAGAAGAAAAACCTTAGAAAAGGATGAGAAACCAGGAGAGGAGGGACTAACTTGACGGTTATTTGAAGAATCTAATCCAAATATCCAAAAAAAATGGATCCAAAGGGAGGAATAAGGAATGTTAGGCGCTCCTATTTTCAAAAATCCCAAGTGGGGGATAGAATGAGTGTTTTGGGGTTTATTTCAAAGAGGGTATTTTTTGAAATTCTCAATTTTTAATGATCTGGACAGGCCTCACGGTTTTCCTACACAGTTTTCCAAACTATGAAAAAATTGTGTGGTCATCACTTCCCACTAGGGAAATGTCACATGCTTATCCCAAAAAGTTTACAAACCATTTTTTAACCGTGCGATAAGTTTCTATCCAAAAATGACACATTGGTGCACGGTTTCCTGGACAAGGCATACGGTTTCCCCTAACCGTGTACAGACCGTATGCAACCTGCTGCCAGTGACAAATTCTCCATTTTTCACCAAAAACACATAGAAACCCCAAGGAAAAAATCTAGATCAAAACTAAACAAAATTATACCCCAAAAATTCAAACCCGTCACACCCAGAAATCAAAAGAAAAACTGAGACCCAAAAGAGAATTGGAACCATAGATAAAAACTAAAACCCGAGTTTGAAAGTATGTGTATAATTATATATAATATAAAATTAATTTTTTTCATGATAAAATATCATTTATAAAGTATGAGACATTACATTATTCCCCCATTTTGAAATTTCACCCCTAAAATTTAAAATTTTATTCTCAATTGAGAATAGATGAGGGTAATTCTATTTCATCATTTTCTTCGATTGAAACATCACCTATTCATATTTATGGTTCCTATGATATACTTTGAATATGTGAGTTTTATTATTGCATAGAAATTTTTATCTATAGTCCATGATCTTATTTGACTTCTCCTCATAATAGAGTTCATACTCAAGTTGTATCACCTTCATATTTAGTTCATGTGAGGGATCATGTATGTGCTTCCTCATGAGAGATATGTGGATCACATCATAAAATTAAGCCATGTTTGGTGGAAGTTCTAGATAATATACTACTAATCCTATGTGATAAGGGATTCAAAATGGGTCAATGTACCTAGGGATAATATTTCCCTTCTTTAAAAATCACATGACTCTGTTCTATGGTTATATTTATAGAATAACATTTTCTCCAACTTCAAAGTCCAAGTCCCTTAAATGGTTTCCAACAGAGCTCTTATTCTGAATTTTAGAATTTTTTATATGTTTTTGGATGGATTAAACCTTTTCTATAATATTTTTTACAAGATCAGTCCTAAGTAGCTTTCCTTTTACAACTTCATCCTAACAATTTGGAGTTTTACATCGCTACGCATATAGAGATTAAAATGGAGTCATTTGAATACTCAAGTGGAATCTGTTATTTTATGAGAACTTAAATAATGGGAGGTGTTGATCACATCCACATTTAAATTTTATTAAGAAGGATTTAAATATGTGATTGAGTGTCTTAATGGTCCTTTTTTATTGACCATCAGTTTGGAAGTGATAGGTCCTACTGAAATTTAATTCAATATTCAGATCTTGTTGAAGACTTGTTTAGAATTTAGAGGTGAACCTTGGATCATGATCAGTGGTCATTGAAAGTGGTTCCCCATGCATCCCATCCACTTCCTTTATTTATATCTTATAAATTTTTAATAGTGATAAATCATCCCAGATAGTGATGAAGGGGGTAGTCTAAGTTAGTTGATCTAACAAAAACCATATGGCATTGATTCCTTTGGATGTCTTTAGAAGACCAGTGAAGATTTCCATGGTTATGTTCTCTCATTTCCATATGGGTATGGAAAATGGTTGTAGAATACCCTTGAATTTATGTCACTCTATTTTAACTTGTATACGTACCAAGCACTTTGAGGTGTACTCAGTGAGCTCCTTCTTCATGTTGTCCCGCCATAAGTTCAATTGAAGACCATAGTATATCACGGTACTTCTATTATGGTAGGATAAATATGATATTTTTGAATTATCCAATAACTCATTCTATATCTTAGGTGATGTAGGAACATGAATCCTAGTTCTAAACCGAATGAAACCATCTTCATTAATGTGGAATTCATGAAGCTTCCCTTCCTTTACTGCTTCTACATTCTTTTGAAGCTCCAGATCATCCATTTGTTCCCCCTTGATTTGGGAAAGGTGGGATGTATCCCCTGCCATTATGATTTATAGATCCATCCTTTTCATATCAATGAATATAGGGACTTTCTAAATCTGTATCAAGGATAGAGTAGCAGGTTATTTTATACTAAGAGAATTAACTACCTTATTCACCTTTATATAATGGTAGTGACTAGAGAAATCATAGTACTTGATCATATCTAACCATATTCATTGATGAATTTTCATCACTTTTTATTTGAATATATACTTTAGACTCTTGTGATCTTTATATATGCCACACTTCTCAATATAGAGATAGTGCCACCAAATCTTCAAACAAAATATCATAGTTGATAAATCTAAATAATTTTTTAGGTAGTTCCTCACATGGATCTTAAACTATTGTGAGGCATAGTATATCACTTTATAATTTCATATGAGTACACACCCCAAGAATTTCTTTGAAGAATCACTGTATATCAAAAAACCTTCTACACTTGATGGTAGAGTGGGTATAGGCATAGTGATTAACCTCCTCTTGAGATACTTAAATATTTCATCACATTCTTACATACAAAAATACTTTACCGCTTTCTATGTTAACTTAGTTATCATGATAGAAAATCATAAGAAACTTCTAAAAAAACATTGATAAGACCCAACTAAACTAAGAAAACTACAGATTTAGATGACACTTGAGGGTCTAGGTTATTCCTCAATGGTCTTTATCTTTGAAGGGTCTACATAAATTCCCTCACATATGATCATGTGCCATAAGAATGTGACTTGTTGCATCCAAAAGTCACACCTTTTGAACTTAGGATATATTTTATTCTTTATTAATATCACCAAAACAATTCTTATATGCTCTTAATATTCTTACTTTCTCATGGAGTAAATGAGAATATCATCAAAAAAGACTGTTGTAAGTTTTTCAAGGCTGTCTCTAAAGAATCTATTCATCAAACCCATGAACATTTCAAGGTCATTAATAAGTATGAAGGGAATCACAATGAAATCATAGTGTTCATGCCGTATATAGAAGGTTTTCTACTAAATATCTTACTTATTTTACTTCAGTTGACTATATCTAGAATTTATATCCACATTTGATAAATAAAGAGCTCTTAATAGTTAATCAAACAAGTCATCAATCATTGGTAGGGTATAGTTGTTCTTTATGGTGCTCATGTTGATCTACTAGTAATAAATACACATCCACATCAATTCAACATTTTTATTGACAAATAACACTAGAAAAACTGAAGGTGATGCACTAGGGTATGTAAAGTCTATTTTCAAATGCTCATGTAGCTGCTTCTTTAACTCCTCAAGTTTTATAGGGGCCATCCTATAGAAGAATTTGGAGATAGGAACAACTCTAGGAATAATCTATATTTATAAATCTACCACATGATCTGTGGAAGGTTGAGAAACTCTTCAATAAATACATTAGTATATTCCCTCACAATGGTAATTTCATCAAGGTTGATATTATCTCTTAACTCAACTATTTGGGAAAGGTATGATTCTTTCTTGGGTATCAAAATCCACACCATCAAGGCATTTTCCAATGGAGATTCATGACCCTAATTTACTTCTTACATGATCATGGGATAGTTTAGAAAATAGAAATATATTTCCTTTTTCTGATAGTTAGTGTGAGATATGTATAACAATAGTTAATCCATTCCCATTATTGTATCAAATTCCACCATGGGAAGGATTATGATATTCTTTAGAAGAATATTCTCATATACGCTAACAGGATAAGAGTATAAAAATTGGGTTGCATTGATGGAACCACAAGGTGTTTTTATGGATATCTATACCTCAAGGTATCAAGGTTATGATTCAATAGTTCCTATAAACTTGTAGTATATAAATGAACTCATAGAACCAGAATCAAATAAAACATTTTCAATTCTTGAGTGAATAGAAAGTGTAAATTTTATGACTTCATTTTTATTTTCCACATCAAATGTAGTGATGGAATAAGATTTTTCTTTCTCCTTTGGATTTGGTTGTTACTGATATTAATTACCCTCAAAGGCATGTGGTTTAATGAATTGGATTATATAGTTCCCTTGATCCATATTGTTGAAGCATTACACCATGGGTGGTGTATTGGGAGGTTCCTTCCTTTCCTCTATCATGTCGGTCATATTCTTCTTATCTCTCTGACATACATGAGCTTAGGGGCCTTACCTTCTATTCTTGAATCACTTTATTATCCATTTGAGGTAATTACCGTGATTCTTATACCAACATTTCTAATAGGTGGCTGTTTGGATCTTTTTTTCATTTTTTATTTAATCTTATATCTTAAAAGTCTATTCTTCTCATCCTATCTCCATGTCTATTAGATCATTCTCCAAACTCCATATATACTTTTAGAGAACATCAAACTACTTATTTGTAACTCTTATAGTGTTGGATATTCATATCCTTTATGAGGTTTAGTTTTAAATAAATAAATAATTTATTTGGTTTTTTATCATTGTTGATAGAAAAACCTAAGGCATATCTTGTAAGCCTTGTGAAAGTTGTCTCGTCAGTCTTTAAAGATTCACCCTTCTTTTTATTAAGCTTTAGGAATTATCTCTCTATCTTTATTCAAATATTTCAAGGTAAATACTTGGTAAGAAATATTTTCTTATATTAATCCCACTCTATATCTTCCATTTTATCCTTCAACTTAGTATTCTATATCAACATCGGCCATTGATTAGTATCTCCATCGAAATGATAGATAGCCAAGGAAACATCTCCTTATCATAACATTGTATCATAGAAAAGATATTCCTTATTGAGTTAACCCACTGTTCTATGATAAGTGGATTAAAAGATTTGTTAAACATCAGTTGTCATTCTCACATAAAGGACTTGGTTTCTAGTTTCTCCTTCTTGGGTGAATGCAGATGATCCACATGGTTAAGGGTATTATTCATATATTGAGATAGATAGGTAAGCATCACCCTAAGGTTTTGAACTCCACCCCCCATTATATTGGTAACATTATTTAGATAATCATTTCATTATCCCTCATATAATTTTTTGGTCTGGTTTCTCCTAGTTTCCACCATTTTATAAAATAGAAAATAATTGAACAAAACATAAGTCAATAAATCATGAATAAATAATTTATTATTATAAGAAAATTAATTATAAAGTCTTATCTTATGGTTCCCTTTGTTTATCTTTTTTATCAAAATATATTTCCAGGATCATGTCCTTTAATACTTTTCTAACATTAAAAGAAATAATTAATTTAGCTATATATCAGTAATAATGGTTTGTAAAGAGTTTTTGATTAACTGAAGAATATCCCTCAGGACTTTCAAGTCAGGTTTCTAGCATGGACTCTTTGTTATGCACTAGGTGACAATTGAGTTAATACCCAATAAAACCATATTTGGTTTATTACCCCTAAGTGAAACTATGCTAAATCCACATTCAATTATAGAATCTAGATAGGGATTTCATTGCTTAGAAACCATGCACTCTTATACTTTTCCAAAACTTGAGATGTTTACCGATACTTAGACATATACTTGGGATTTTCACTATCATTTTCATATACTAATTCCAAAATTAAATAAACTATACTCTGATACCATCTATAGTGACCTAACTATTTCTTACATGACTATTACAACATTTTTAAGATAAAAAATATAATAGTTATAGAATACAAGATCCAAAGGTTTAGTATCATGGGACAATTAGGCTAATACATCACTTGTAAATAATTAAAAAAATATAATTTATTTAAATCCTACTTCATTTTCCTCCTAAATTATCTAATGTTCCTATTTTTACATGAGAATATACATCAAATAAAGGGTGGGTTAAAAAAATTAAGGGGAGGAATATTATGGGAGTAATATTGGACATGAATTGATGGTATATTAGTGAGAATAATTAACAACATCATATCATAATAATAGGTTCATCATCATAATCATGATGGATACATTCAAAAAATTCATGGACTGTTTCATATGTATAATAATGAAACATCATAACATAGTGATAAAATACCACACATAGTTGTGAACAAATCTAGAATCATGTTCATAGATAACATATGTGAATAAATTGTAACATCATAGTTGTAAAAAAAATATAACATCATTTTAACACATAATACTCATAATCTCATGACATATGTAACATTATTAAATGAATTATAGAGCTATATAATTAATTTCCCACCCATCACATCATAAAATGATCGTAATCATGTATTCTGTATCGAAAGAGAACATATAACAATCATATTCATGAAATAAACCCATAGAAAGGAATGTATTTCATAAGGGTTTCATAAATAATAATTTAAGGAATAATATTTGGGGATCCCAAATTAATACGGTGGATCATATTTTGGCATAAAATTTCATTTTTATTTTAAGAAAAAATAAATCAATAGGATTCAAAGAGAGGATTGTAAAATTAAAGTATTTATCGAAAAATATTTGTAATTGTCTTAGAAGTCCTTTCAGAAAGGTGGAAAATGCATATCTGTAAAATTAAAAGGGAAATAATCTTGAAAATTCACTTTAAGTTCAATAGGAACATCCATACTGAGAATAATTTGAAATACAATACGGCCCAAAAAAGAAATAATTGGGTTCGATAATCCCCTTACCTTAAATCCCTATTTATTTTGTCGTCTTTATTCCTCCTAAATAATAAAATTGATATTATTAAAACAAGGAAACATAATTGAATTATATTATTTTTTCATGATTGATAAATTATATTCATTTTATTTTATTCCTTAATTCCAATTGTTAATGGTAAAAAAATTGAAATCATGTTTTCATTAAAATATTCCATCATGATTTAATTTAATAATCATGCTTGATTATCATTTATAAATTATTAATATTAAATCTTAAAGATTATAAATTCTTATATTTATACATTTATAAATTATAAATAATTTATTATGATCATCCATAATGGTTGTGATAAGAAAATAATTGGCAATGTCCTTGTTCATGGTTAACCGACTTTTAACTGGACATTGGAAAAAGAATAAGAAAGAGAAGTATGAAATATAAATACATAAAAATATAATCATTATAGTACGTTAAAATATTTAATATAATGTTAAAATATTTATTATTTAATATTAGAATATTTGGGATTGAAATTAATAATGAAAAGGTGTAAGAGAATATGAAAATGATAAGAGAAGTATATGAAAACATACTCTCTTCTCAAGGTTGCTTCTTTTCTATGACACTAAAATCTTTATGTGATTGGAGTTGAGAAGTTACAAAAAGTACCTAATAATGCTAAGGGGATTAAGATATAGGATTTTTTTAGATCCTTGGTTGTGTTGTATGAGGAAATATTATTTTTCCAAGGGAGGGTGAGGAGTTATCTATACTTGAGGAGCGGGGTATTTTTGAGTTATAACATTGAATAAAATATTATATCTAAGGTAAACCCTTAAATAGTAATTTTTTAACATTATGAAATATATTTTAATTAATTAAAATTGTATTAAAACTTTAAAACACTTTATAAACTGATTTTACTAGTTTAATTAAAAGGAAAGGTGGGAAAAGACAAAATATTATTTTAATTTAATACTTTACACCTTATACTTTGGAAAATACTTTTTAGTTTTAGAAAACATGTTTACTATATTTAAATGACTTTTTTATAAAATTAAATATGTTTTGGTTGATGCAACATTTTTATAATTTATTAGTTCATTATTACATCATGAATTATGTGATTTAAAATACACTGGTTATGAAAAAATGTATTTTTACCACTCACTTAAAAATTGAAGAATTTTTAAAAATTACCATTAGAATATTTCAATGTGATAATTCTAAAAATGAAATGATTTTTATCGAAATAATTTTACAACATATATAATGATAATTTTTTACCTAAAAATCATTACTTTTATAAAAATCATTAAAATAAAATTTATTAAAAAGTGTGTATAATTTATTTAAGTTTTTTAATATTTTCATTTATTTAATGGTAATATAATATTTAAATTTTCTTAAATCTATCATTATAAATATTATTTAGATCAAAATTTATTATTTTTAGATCAAATTACTATCCCAATAGTTGGGTTACTATTCCCAATGGCTATGTTACTATTATCAACGGTTAGGTTGTTATTCCAATGGTTACATTACTATTCCAATGGTAACATAACTATTTCAAAGGTCACATTACCCATTATAAATACCTCTTAATTAATTCATACCTTATTTAATACAATTCCTCCCAAGGTTCTATATTTTACTTTTCTATGATTTTGGTTTCTTTACTAATATTCTATTTCTTTTCTATAGTGTTGTTTGTGGGTGTGATAATTCTAACAGATTGGAATAATTTGAGTTTTCTAAATCTAATTTTTCTTTTAAATATTTTTTCCCATTTTAATTTTTGGAATTTTCAAGGGTTTAGTTTATGAATAATGTAATGATCTCCATTAATCAAATAAAGTGTGGTTAGTTTCTCTATGTGTTGTATCTGTATAATTCTGTATAATGTACCATAAATTTATTTAGAAAAAAATATCATTTATAATGTATATCTCATTACAAGTATGATGACTAAATCCCAAGTGTACAAGTATTATCTGATTGACTATTTTGTCGATGTAATTCCTGCAAATCTTATCGGTCTCCATTAGGTCGAATTTAATATGATTTTGGGTATGGATTAGTTATATATTCATAGATTTAATATTATTTGGTGGGATTGGAAAGTCACATTTCATACCTCAGATCAACCTATAATCCTCTATTTGTGAAAGGCTGACTATAAACTCATGATGTGAATTACTTCCATTATATGGGTTATAATACCCAATCATGAGATTTATTTAGCTCAAATGATAGGGGAAAAACTCAATTTTGGGGTTATGATTACTATATGGTAAAAGATGAGTTTTCTAGCGACACCTATGATAGTGAGGTTTATATATTAAAATAAATTATATATTGAGTCTTTTAAATCTTATATGCATTGTTAATTATTTCTACCAATGATTCATAATTAAAATTGAGCAGAAATAATTTATTTAGGGTTCAGAATTTAAAACCCCTATATTTTAGTACAAATTTCGATATAAATAAATACATTGATGAATATCCTCTTTCACATGAAACACTTATCTGAAACCAATAACTATACATCTTATTATGATAAAATATTACAATTCAAGATAAACATTAATACATTATGATAATAAATTATAAAACATCTTTATGAAATGTAAAAGAGAAATAAATCCACATGTAAATAAAAATAGCAAGAACATAAAACATTATCCTCATGGTTTTCTAAGATCATCACTTTGATTTAAACTTTGGATGAAGGAAAAACATTATAAGTATAGTAGACATTTTTAGAGAGAAGTAAATAGGAAGAACTATTTTAGTGATGTTTGTAAGGCTATATTTATGAATGAAATATGACTGTTATATATATATATTCGTTAGAGACATGGTTATTGGAAATATGTCCATTTAATATATGGTCATTAGGTATACATGTATCCAATATATATATTATTGTTGTGAAATTTTTCGTAAAAAATTGAAAATAACATAATTCACAAATAATAAATAATTCTATAATGAAATAAAGAGGATAATATTTTATTAAAATATTTTATTATTAAAATATATTTTTATGCATTACATGTTATTATTATTGTTTTTTTTAAATAATGATTTAATGTATTTATAAAAGTCAAATAAATATCCTGAAATCAAATTATTGATAAAATTTTATGTTTAGAAGATATATATTTATTTTTTGGGGATGTAACTAAAATAAGAAAAAAGAGGATATTTTTTAAAGAATTGATTTTAAAGTGTTGTGTATTTTTATCTTAATACGTTAAATTGATTATATTTAAATAATTAATATAATATAATGTTTCAATGAATAAAAAAAATATTAAAACTTATTTAATTAAATATTGATATAAATAATATTAACAAAAATTAATGTTTAAAATTTCATTTTTATATAAAACACTTTTTATATATATTTTATTTTTTTTATTCAAATGCTAATTTTATCATATTTAAAATTGAATTTAATTAAATGTAGTTAAAATTTTAAACCATCACTTTTAAATTATTTAATTAGGTAAATTTTATTTTTTATGCATAGAAATATGTTATCGAGGTAAAAATTGAGTTACCAATGTACATCTAAAAAATGTAAATGGAGGTTTAATTAAGTGGTATAGATATAAAATATTCAAAAAAATATCTCTAAGTTCTTTTGTGATATAATTCAAAACATATCATCATCCCTTGTGCATTATTGATCCACTTTCTTGGAAAAAGACATTCCTTTCACAATACGGAATGAGTATATACAAAAATGCCCCCCACCTCACTTTTGAAAGTACCCATTCATTAACCCTTAAAATGAACACTTAAATTTATAATTATTCAATATATTATACCATATTTACTTCCCTAATAATCCTATATAACATTTGGTATCTTTTGGTCTTAATGGGATACCCTAATTCTATCAAAACCAAGAAAGATTCCAAGAGGATATATGATTTCTTCACTGCAAGTAATAACACCATGTCATTAATTTTTATTTATCCTCTCCACTCACATACTCTCAATTCTGATTTATCTTTTAAATATAATTTTAATGATATAATTATACTTCTGGAATGAATATGTTATAATAAGATCACTTCCTAACCATACTCATCCATTAATTATGGCATGTTCTTATTTGGATAAGTTAACCACCCACATGAATGATGCTATAAAGTTTTATCATTGATGTTTATGGAAACTTATTTAATTTTAATATATGATATTATGAAGTAAATAATGTTTTTATATTCTATAAAGGTAATATTAATAACTAATTCATTATTAATATACCGCCTTTTAATCATTAAAATTTACCAAAACAATATCTTTATGGATTAAATCTTGGAGAATCATACCTGAAACTCCCTGTGAATGAACCCAAGACATAATAAAAAATTTGTAACTAAAATTTTAATACCTTTAATATACATTAAATAATTAACTTGTGAACATTGAATGATGATTGAAATTTTTATATAAAAATAGACAGGGAATGGTTGAAAATACCAACTAATGATCAATATTAACTAAAATTAATCAATTATTATATAATAAATGAATATTAAATACCAATATAATAGTTAATACACCTTAATAATGTTATTAAATAAATTATTAATGAATTTTATTTTATTATAAATTAGGATAGGGTGCATATGACTAAGCGGGAATTCAAGGTAAGGGATTTCTCATATCATTTTTCTCTCATTGAGATATGTTCTATATTAAACACCTTCTTCATATATGTGGTGTATATATTACCCAATGAATATCTTATACAATATATTTCATTTAATTCATTTCATTTATAAATCCATGTCATTTTTTTCTTTCAATGTCTTTTTATTCAAAAGTTAACAATTATGTAAGGGTTTCTTTCCAATCTCACTTTTAATTTGATTATATATATTTTTAAACTCTTATTTGTAAAAAAATTATTAATATCTTTAAATAAATATATATTTTTCAAAACTGGTTATTTATAATTGTTGTAGATATCCTTACCATTTCATCTTTATTTGTTCATAATTCAACTAAATGGATGTTTCTAAATAGAGTTTCCCATATCACTTTTTTTGGCTAGGAATATTTCTCCACCATTTCTATATTCATTATATTATTTTATGGATGTAATTATCTCTATTTATATGATTTATTAAGTTATTTTAAAATGGAATGGAATTTATTCAAAAAATAGAATCTTATTTTTTTGATTTTAGATAAGGTTGTTTTCATACAACTTTGACTCTCTGCAAAAAAGTGAAAATAATTCCCCTCTTTAACACTTTCCAGATAAATTCCTTTTCCCCATTTTATGACCATTATTCTTAGTAAACTTTTCATTTCCTGGATTCATGTTTTTCTCAATTAATTTTTATTATCCTTTTTTTGTGAATATTTTATTTTGGAATAAAATTTATTAAAACAAAAAATGTTTATTTCATCTCATTTTTCAATGTAATTTTCTAATGCTCAAATAATGTTTTTTTCATCTATGTAATCATACTTTAATTTTTATTATTCTTTAATAAGTATATTATATAATGATAAAATACAACTTATTCCTCTTGATGTATTATGATCACATTTTGTTTCAAAAATATTTTATTACCTATTTCATTATCATGGGATAATTAAGCTATAATGGAATTAAGAATTTTTTATATATCTTGTCGCACATATATGCATAATTTATCATTATATGATGGGTGCATATGATATACTCATCTAATTGTTTGGGTAAAATGTTATATCACATGATATAATGTGTGGGTTTCACTGTTATTGATCAAAACTTAATGTGTGGCCATCCATGGGTTTTCTCACAACTAAATGTGTGGGAATCATTAGGTTTTATAATAAAATAAAGCATGGGAATCAGTGGTTTTTTTCCCCATTATAGGCGTGGGTATCATTGGGTAAGCTCAAAAATAACTTTTTGTGTTTCATTAGGTTTTATCATTATATAATGTTTGGGCATCATTAGGTTTTCTCACAACTAAATATGTGTGAATCATTTGGTTTTCTCAAAACTAAATTCAGGGACATTATAGGGTTTGTTCATAACTAAATGAGTGGTCATGATTGTATTTTTTGACAATGTTATAATATACTAGGATATTCTTGTACCATATAGGTATGGTGTTCTTTATAAATATGTTATGCTTATAATTATTTACTCATGAATACATATTTATATGTCTCATTTCTTATATTATTAAAAAAATATGTTCCAAGTCTCATGATTATATAATCTAGGTTTTATTGGGAAATATTTAGTTATCTTATATCCATGTGACTTTATTATATTCTCATAAAAAAATTCTCATCATAAACTCACTAATAATCATTGATTGTTATCTCTTTAACTACCGTTAATGGGTATATGAGCTCACCCCTCTCTTATGTTTCCATCTCCCAGATTATGAAAAATAGTATTATGTATAATATATATAAATGGGTATCATGTGTGTATAATACTTGTGGAAATATTGATGAATTATTTTAAAATAATACGATCATGTAGAAAATCTACAAAGACACTAAACATTTGTCATCTAGGATTGTGTGAATTTATTAGATGAAATGTCTAAATTATGGAAATGATGTAAAATATATGTGTGATTTGTTTGGTCATCTCACTTCATGTCAAATTATATTTGAAAATATTTCATTTCTTGAAAGGTTCTAGAATTATGGCTCTAGGGAGCTTCAACATAGTCATTAAAAGACATGCACCTAACCCATTAAGGCTCTAATCATTACACCAAATCCCCATTAGTGGCCATACAAAGATAAATCATAAAGATTGAAATCTCACCTTGTAAATATATTTGGATGACCAAATGGACAATTCCATCACTTTCTAAATATAAAAAACACTCAATATAGTCCATTCATTTTCCTAAAACTGACACATGGTGAAAACTTAATGAAAAATGCCATGTAGTAAAAAACCGAGCGATATATGGACCTTAGGAAAAGCCAAATGGCATGCTGAAATTGGGGGTACACTCATGTATCTGATGAATGTGGTGGAACATGGGAGAATAATTCCTAAACACACCACAAAATATTACTTGGTATGGGTTTGGAAAACCTAACCTAGTATACCTTCCCTGCCCTCTGGTCGGTTCTGCTTTGCACTACATGTCAATTCCTTGGTTGAACCTCCTGGATACGTCAGGCTAGAATCATGAACTTGGAATGATCATTAATTCACTCCTACACACCTCTCAGATAACATTATTGGGGGATCCAATCATTTTATATAAACCACGGTAGCAATTCCCCCTACCACCTCCTTTAGATTCAAGGCTATGTGTTACAACCATTGTCTACATCCACATCGGTCAAGAATACAGGGATCCTGGATTCTCTATGTTGCATCACCCTACTCTGCCTATATAATATCCACCATTATATAAGTACCCCATAACTATCACATTGTACCCCTCTATGATCCTCGCTCAATCATTCTTTATGTGGATACATCACCTTGAATCACTACCAAGGCACTACCACCTTGTGGACCACCTCGTGTCATTGTTATCTCCCCTAAGGCCACAAAATCCACAAATCTACATTTATAAAGAAGAAATAAATTGTTAAAGGAGGGATATAATTGGTTCTAGTCTTTTATTCTCCACCAACAACGCAATACATAGGTAGGGACAAAAATTTTACCATTAAATTCAGCTTAGGGGGCAGATATCCTAGAACGTGATCGATATTTCCAAAATCAAAGTTTCAATTAAAGAATCAATATGAAATTACAAAGAACATATCAATTAATAGATAAAAAATTCCAAACTCTATGGTAAATCACCATTACTTCAATTCATTATCAATTTTGTGATTTTATTCATCATTATCATGCAATTCAATCATCAATTTCATCACAGATTTGGACCCATTTTCTTAATTCATTATCAATTATGCTATGATTCAAACTCCCATATCTATCTCTATATAAGGTTTATTATAACGGGTACATTATCTAACCTTAGATATAAATCTATATTTGGGGTTTTATAGATAAATTTAATGTTTATACTTCCCAAAAATCATGGTAAATTAAATATTATTAAAAAAGTTCACTTGGGATGATCCATCCTAGGAAACCCTAGTGTAAAGTCAAATTACTCCCAACATTGGGTAATTTAAATACAATAAAAACAATTGTTGTTACATTTTTTTTCAATTTGAGGATCTATTTTGGAGATATAAGTGATTTATTACAAATTCAGGTGTGCAGACTAAAAAATATTATACTTAATATATTATTTTCAATCCTCCATGATGCAAAAAAATCAAAATGAATCATTGAACAACCTCAAAATTATTTTAGGAATAGAAAAATGGCTCAAAATGAAAAATAAATGTTTTATAAGATATCAAAATCTTCCCTTGGGATATATATTCATTTCATTAATAATATTAAAATCCCATTAAAATTAGTTATCTTCAAAAATCCACCAAAAATTATACTGGGGTTAACCACTATATTCTAAGATAAAATTAACCATTGAACAAATTTCTTGAGTTCATATACTTGGTTAAATTTATAGTTTTACACCAAGATAGGTCTCAAGACTCTAAAACACAAAATCCAACTATGTCTCAAAATGAAAAATCTAGGTCATTACATTCTCCCCACTTTTAATCCTTTTTTACCCAAAAATTAAATGATCAATGCTCCTTAATAAGGAATATACAAAAACTCTTTCATGTATAAAACAACCAATATATCCATTCTGTTCCTTCATCTTAATAGGTATAAGTTAAAGATGAACTCATTATAGATGAAAAAAATAAGGGAACTTCTACTCTCATCTTAGATGATATCAACTCTGCCTCATATTCAAGAATGGACTTAACCAGAACTCGTCTCTACTCTATGTGTGTCTTGAAAATTGACAACACCCAAAAAAAGTCTCATGTGAATCACTCCTCACCAAGTTTAATGATTTGAATCCAAAAACCACCAATATCTGACTCAAAATGGTTCATCAACATGGTTAAATCTGGTGGGAGTCCTTTTCTCCCCTCCTTTAAAGAGTTTCTATGATGATTGTCTTGTGTGAAGAAGCCATATATGATACAATCTACCACCTAGCACTCAATTAATATTTTTAATTAACACTAGAGGATATATAATGAAGAATTATCCTCCATACCTATATTATCTTCCCTTCCATTTTTTGGCTAGAAAATTACATGTGTGAAACATACTAGCTCATGATACAAAAGAAACACGAGAATTATTTATAATCTATTCATAAATATTAACTATAATTCACTCTTCCCATCCTGATTAAAATAGGTCTACATCCACTATCAAATATACCATGTCTATGTTATTTCCTCTCTTTTATAGAATATGCTGATGAGAAAATCAGGAACAGTTTCAATCTAATCACATAGCATAACACCACAACCTAGAACATCATGGTCAGATCAACCATAATTCTAAGAAAATAGTCCTAACCATTAAGATAAACCTTTTTGTCAGATCTAGGCCCCATGAGAACAAATAACCAACTAGAGTAATTGAGAATAAAATCCTCCCAAGAAAACTTCCCCCTCCAACAAATAGAAAGAGTTTCCATGTTGTATAAACTCCTATAAAGGTCAACTAGAAATTCCACACTTTGGGCCATGATCTTATAAGGTGATCATAACTTAGGATTTCCATAAATTTATTTAATTCAAACACCAGTAGAAAATTACTATGTACTTAGGGAAGTGGATGAGTTATACCCACCATTAGGAATTCCCTTTAGGTCCATCTCCAAAGAAAATTCAATCATATAGGACTACTAAGTTGATATTACCATTTTGGGACTCTCTCACCCAAGGAATGAGTGTTGGGGAAATATCATTGATATAACGTGGGAAATATATCCCTCTCCCTAAAAGAATAAATTGATCTGAACCTAGATAATTTTTTGCCTCCTCCAGCATCCAAACATATAGTCTTATATTAGAATCATCAACTAGTATGATATTTTTGTGCCACTCTAATCACATCCACCATTGTGGTTTTGACTCCATGAATTAAAATGTTACTTGATGAATCTATAACTCATACCATGAGAGGTTACTTTGGAGTTGATACTCTTATGATAATATTATTTAAATTCTTTGAATTCCTAACAAGAACCTCCCGGAATTAACACAAGGAAACATTCAAGACATATTCTTTGTAAATGAGACAAGGGGGTTCATTATTCAACTCATAAATCACATAGGCACAATATCCAAAATAAAATATGATGCATATATTAGTTTATTATCAATGGAAAACCATGGTTTTCTCATTGAAATTATTCATCCATTCCCCCTTGATATTAGGAAGTTAATTCTAATCTATGTACATAAAGAATAAATCCATGCTTACTGTAAGATGGGTAACTCACTACATCTTCTTGATTATAGGGTCCCCTCACCACACTCGAGGTGGTTTCACTCACTATTATGGGTTGACCCACTTAAAATAAATAATTTTATATCACAGTGAAATATTATCACTATAATAAAATTTATATAATAGTATGAACCACTAAATCTCTTCTCCACTATGAATAAAACTAATGAAAGGATTATTTCTTTACTAAGGATAAACTCACTTAACCAGATGAGTTGAGTGAAATATAGTCATCATTAGTGTAATTTCACAAGATTAACAAGGTTTTTCATGAGGTTTCATTGAAATGTCCAAATCCTGAACATATTTTATAGGATGAGTATCCCACGATAGTGTCAACCCATATAAGATTCGATAAATATATGAAAATAATCATACTAAAAACTACACCTATTGATGTCTGACTATAATCACTCCTTACATGAATCATCCTATAACTCTGCCTTTATGCACCCTGTGCTTGGCATAAAATAACAAAATATATATTGTGTAAGTACATCGATGCATCACCATTTTCTAATTTATCTAATACCATTACCTTTTTCTATTAATAGCTCTTTGGTAGGAAACTAAGCCTATAATATGGAGGTCTAGGATATTAATCCAATACCCAATGTGGATGTTTATCCGTTACATCCCTATAGCAGTCTTCAAGAAAATAAAAATCCAACTTCCATTGACATTGTTCATCCCTATTAAGAATTTTAAAACTACCAATGCTCATTTAGGGGTCTCTTTCATGGATGGTGTTTCATGAAAATACAACCATAGCCCAATAAATATTTCTAGTGAGTCGCCATCCAAATTGATAATCTTGGAAAATTCATCTGATAAATAAGACCAGGGAACACCTCATGATGTTTGTTGGACTCGACACATATCTGGACACATTCAGGCTTCCATATGTAGTATCCAACATCCATTGACAAAACAACATCATGGATAAAGGATCAAAATCCATACCTGGTATAGAAGTCCTATCATGAGTTTGACAAAAACATCATCCATAAATATCTCACTAATCAATTTAGAATACTTGATGTAAGAAAATTTGTATTGAGAGTTAATGTATAAACCAAAAAACATGAGTCTTAGACTCTAATCAATCCCATGTCTCCCGTGAATCAGGATTTCCTCATAACCCATGAGGTATCCACTGTCATAACACACACAGGGTATTCATTCTATAAGTAGTCTTATCAAACTTATAAATAACATCATTCTTCTATACGAGAAGATCTAAACTAAGTAAAATGTGGGTAAAATATTCTTTATATCCCAAGTAAAGGATATCCCTCAACTGAGTCTCTAAAATAACACTTTTTCATTCTTGTATTGGAAAAGGGTAGCCTAACTACAGGCATAGACCCATTATGACTCAACCTATATATATATAATATACCTATCAGCGAGTATCACCCTTAATTTTATAATATAAACCCACAAGGAGTATATAATATCTAGAGGATATGGCTTGGTAAGGATAAGAAATATCAAAATTGATCATTATATGATGTATATACTAACTTACATACTCCCCAAAATCGATGTCTTAGAGCTCTAGGTTGACTAACAAGTTATCAGAGGCCTGTTGAAAGGATGCATCAACCACCACACCAACACTAGTCTCCCTAGTCTGATAACTGAACTCAATACCCCCTTAACATCATTTTCCCTATTGGTACCAGGGTGCGTAACAAAATTCGGTGGGTTGGGGATTTAAAAAATTTCCCCTCCATATCAACGTAACTTTATCTTTTCTAGAAATACAATCCCCCATAAAGATCATGGGATCTAATGTGAACTTAATTAAGCTCAAAATTATGAAGAATGATTACCTTGTTCAGATTGAAGGTTTGTTCAATTGTCGCTCCTTTACAGCAATTATTGATTGAATGATTCGATCTCAAACCCCTCTATATCTTCCACACATGCTTCAAGAGTCTGTGGGAATGTTGTTTATTGGAATCTGAGTTCTAGTGTGGAGGTCTAGAAATATCTTGGATGTCCCAATGATCACCATGACTCGATTTCATCGATCTATAAAGGAGTTCTAGGATCAAACACTTTGAATAATACTTTCTCTCACAAGGATGTAGGATGGAGGATAGAGGATGTCTCAAATTTGTGGGAATGAATAGTCCCATAGAAAAGAGTTCCCTCTTTCTTATATTGTGGAGATTAAACATCCAGAAATGGTTCTTTGGCCCCTGTATAATTAGCACCCACTAAATAAGAAATAAATGATGCGTTATGAAATACTAACCATGTCATTGTGTCATTTATTTTTTTTCACTTACTTGTAATATATAATAAATATATTATGTGATAAAAGTGAGTCATTAACTCAACTCTTAATTCCCAAAAATATTAAATGAACCTTAAATATTAAAATAATATTAATTGGATAATATTTCTCCATGTCTTTACTCAATACCTTGTGAATAATTTTAATAAAAAAATTCAACTCAAACTATTTTATACTCAAATAATAATGAATTTATTTATTCATTGGTGATCCATTTTTCTAGGACATATCTTGGATCTCTTGGTGGGCCCCACCATATCCTATACTTATTTTCATCAAAATAGATTATACTTTTGAATATGTTATTGACCATCTAGGCCCGTATCTCTATAGTAGTGAATAGTATTCATATACCATGAGAAGATTCTAGAAACCCATCAAGAACCCTAAAGATATAAAGAAAATTAATAGAAATAAAAACATTTCCAATAAACACACGTCATGTAATCTAATCTCTTTGCCTCGTTATAGCTCATAAATCAGGACACACACTTTGTGTCATCATCCTTTTCTTTCTTTATTATTCGTTGACATTCCTAGATGAACTTTCCTTCTTCTACCATGGCCATGGATTTAATGAAGGTACTACCATCCTGATATACTAGGATTGAGATATTACTTCCTTTTGTAAGCGACAAATTCTATCCTAATTTTTCAATCAATTACATACCACTGATGATCCACCCAACGCAAGTTACCTTGTTACGACTTTAATGACATGGTTTTTTTTCTTCATCAAAGTACATGATAAAATATTATACAGTTATAATAATCTCAAGTCAAGAGACCATTACATGTGTTCATAGATAGGAACTACCAATGACACCTAAAATATGTAGTGTTCTTATTGGAAGTTCATTCCTCATGATCCTATCTGATCGATATCAAAAATCAGAAACTTCATGATAAAAGCCTCAATTATTATGATTGATTGGTACTTGATGGTCAAACATCATCTGTATCCAATTAGTATAATGTGTATACACCCTAGGACATATGTTTAATATTAATGTCATAGTATCTCGAGGTTCTCATTATATCCTATGAACTATTATAACCTTTTGATATGAAAACTAATCTATGTACATTACCATTTAAATATTTTATGTAGAAATATCAATACTATTATAGTAATTATACATCTTACATAACTCATTGTATCCATGAAATAATAATTGAAAAGTATTGTTTAAGTTGGGTCTAGGGAACCCACATTTACAACACTCCCGCTTTTACTAGATCCAACTAGAGAACTATATTGTTAGCTCTCACGTGATAACATCAAACTTATGTTGAGTTATGAATTTAGTCATTGGGCCCACCACATCTTCTTTATGTGTCTATTTTTCTATTTGTGACCTCACCTGTTTCAGTAAGACTTATTAAGAGATGATATCCTTGATTATATTCTTTTGATCTATTATAAAAACTTTAAATATTAACTAATACAACTAGTATAATTTTCATAATTTTTTTTATGATAAAAATTTTATTATTAGGTGTGATTCTAATATCTAGAAAAAAATCATTTTATATTATTCACTTCTACTTTAACTATATCAGAAGTTGCAATGCACTCAATATTTGTAGATATAGATACCTTTGTATTGAATAAAATTCTATTTCCAATTACCTTAACCTAACTATAATATTATATAATATTTATCCAAAGGATAACTAGTTTATATCCCCTTATAACTTGTTTCTCTTCCACTCCACATATAAAAACATATCCATTGTACTCTCTCAAGTACAATTTGATAGTTCTAACTTATTTTCATGAAGTTCTCCTATATACAACTGATATTTCCCTACCATAAGGTATATGTTGGAAATATCATATCTAGTACATAGCATGTAACATATGATTTATATATCATAAAAGTTTATGGAATTATACTTACCATGTTAATCTCCTCCTATGTCTCGTAAATTTTTTCTTGGAGAGAATTATTCCATATTCCATTGGTAACAATTATCTCTCAAATTGTTACAATTTATATTTTTCAATTCCTTATCAATATATGTATTGTTAACTTGTTCTAATAAACCCATTATATCTACCTTAGTAGATCTTGTTCCCTATAACTTAGGTTGACACTTTAAGTCAATCTCTATAGAGTTACATTCATTATGGTCATAACCTACTGTAAGACCAATAATTATTTTTCATATGTTGTCAAACATATTTTTCCTTGAAAACTATGGTTCTCCCACGAACCTCTAATGAACATATAGAAAAAAATCATTCAAATGAATATTCTATGATCTTGTTGTTTACTTCAATCCAAAACTATATTTCAATAACTTTCACCCCTTGTTAGCATTTTTTAGTGTCACCGAACCTTTTTGGTTATGTTATATAGATGCCTTCCAAGATTGGTGGTCTTGACAATCAATTACAAATTTAATGATCATAGAAATTAGATATTACAAGTAAAATTATAATGGATTTAGGCATAATGAATTGGTATTACCAATTGATGCTTATTAGTACCATGCTTCTACCACCCATTTATAGTCTCACTTGAATACCCACCATAGCATTTAAAATAATAATCCCATTTACTTATATACATGGGATCCATTATTGAATTATAATTGATCTTTCTAATATTATCTAATTCACATTACTTCTTATTTATAGGATTCATTGTTCTCAATGTACAAAATCATTGCCATGGTATTATCCTTCCAATTTATTATGTGTCTCTAGAACATTTCTTTTACACAAGGTCTTTTGGAACTTGTTCCTATGACAACCACTTGTTCATCTATGGAATTGACTAAATCTTAGACAATATTTCTCCCACTATCTCAAATAGATATGTACACCCATTTATAGAAATATAATCTATCACTTGACTGTAACTTTTCCAACATAGGTATTTATGTTATATCCTTTAAGAACTTTAGGATGATTGTTGTAGATGCATGTTGTGTTTTTTCAGGATGAAATTTTGTTTATATCCCTAAAAAACTTTTCATCTAAACACGTGTGCTTATGAAATAATAGATTTATATCATACCATAACTCATACGATATCCATTTTTCATTATAGTTGGTCAATGCTTATGGGATAACACTACCATTTTCAAAGTATGTATCTACAAAAATAGAAGTTTATGTGATGCATATAAGTCTCAACATTGATGCTCCTTTTACTTACATCATGAATCTGATGTGTATAAAGAAATGTGCATTTAGTGATTACTCCAAAATACATTTTATTGGTCAATGTCATGATTTAATACTCTTCATCAATCCTCCTTAGTTACAACATTAATCTAATATGTATAAGGAAATATGTATTTAGGAATTACTTAACACTACATTGTAATGGTCAATGAATGCTTGTTCAAGATATTCTTCAGCACATAGGCCCAAATAAGCACATATCTTCCAACCATGCATATATTATACTTAACTTTTACATTCCTTAATACTCTTAAAGGAATATCATAAAGTATATTAATCTATATCCAACTTAACCTTCTAATAGTTCACACTCTTTAGCTGAATAGATTCTGAAAGATTTGTGAATTACCTTTATTTAAAAAGTTTTCTTTTTCCAAAACTAAATAATAAAAAGTTTTTATCTAAACTAAGGTCTTCATATCTAAATATTCTAAAACCATACTGAGCATATCCTTTAAAACTATATAGTTTTTCTAGAAAAATTATTTTCTTGCAATGACTAGATATAACTAAGTCTTAAATATTATATAAATTGTGTATTTCCTATGATTAATGTATTAGTTAACTATTGGTTGTGTATGAAATACCATAATCAATATTCCTCCATAAATTTTTTAGTAGCATTCAACACACAACTATACTTTTATAGGAACCATTCATTTGGAAATAAAATTGCATTCTTCTCATAGCTGATGTAGGTATCACCTTTCATCGGCTTCTTAGAGAAGAAACCTTAACTTATAGTAATGTTTCTTGAATTCCTAGGTTCCTATATTTATAAAAAATATGTAAATGCATATTTTATCTAATACCCAAGGAGAATAAATAAAATATTATATGTAATGATGAATATAGATGTAGTAGGAGCTTGTGATTAGTTCTTCTCCAATTCGTTGTAGTTTCAATTCTAGTGACCTATCTTGCAACAAGTAAAAAAATAGACTCTTGTTCAACATTATCCCTCTTTATCTTTGGTTTCTTAGAAATATTTTGTGAAGGTGACTTTGGAAGTGTTCTTTTAATTGGTTGTTTCACCTTGTTTTTATTATTGTTTTCCTAAAGAATTGAATATTTAATTTTCATTAAATTATTATATTCTTGGGAAATATTTCCTAAAAGATATCAAACTGGTTAATCCAAACTATTAATTTGATAATTCTAAAAAAAACTAGTGAAACAAGGAGGTGGGGATGATATAATTTGATGAACTGAAAGTTCTTGATTTGACTTGAATCCCACTTCTTATAATAGTTCAATGTACATTATCATCTTAAGTACATGATTACAAGATTGAGTTCCATATCTCAATAAATATGTGATCAGTGTGATTATTATATCATTGATTTCTTGATTCAATTTCTCCTCATAATCTTCTCATAGATGTGACAACATGGTATAACCATCCATCTCCTCATGTTTTATTTGAAACACTTTATACATTGATGTTTTCATTATTATATAAACATAATATGCTTCATTTATAAGTCTCTTGTATGCATATTTCTCATCATCACTAGCTTAATGAGGAGGAGGATTAGTTAGTGATGACTCCATCACATTTAATTTCATTTCATATTGTAGTATTATGTGCAAGTGCCTATACCACTCTTTGAAATTTATAATAGTGAGGACATTTGTTTTGTCTAATGGTAATCATAGTGAACTTGTGGTATTACTTTACATATTTCTAAAAAAATAAACACTAGAATATTAGTACTTTTATATTTATTACCTTTTTGTAAATATTAATTAATTAAGTCATTAAATTTCTCCCACTATTTTATCGAACCCTATTAGACCTCACAGAGTGACTAATAAAGTCATTCATGGCTTCCGCTCCTTCTCCCGCTTCCGCTCCCATCCCTTCGCTGGCGTCATTCCCTGCGCTGGCCCTGGCTTCTGCTCCCGTTCATTCGTGTGATAAGGCTTCCTACAAATCGGTTTTGTGTGGCTCTCCCCCGTCGGTGGTTGCTTCTGGCCCTTCCTCCTCGGCCCCGGAGGTCTATCCTCACTTGGCTCCTGTCCAGGTGGAGTCCCGGCCTCTCAGACAGGTGGAGGGTTGCCTGGTGGTGGATCTTTCTGCTCAGGAACTTCAGGAAGCAGCCTCCCTCCTTGACCTCTCTTTAGTGGCTCTCTTCGGTCACAACAAACCCTCTCTGAAGTTTTTTCGGGGTGTGGTGGGCTCTTGGGGTCTCTCGTGCCCTCCGGCGGTCTCCGAGCTTTCCAGAGCGGCCTTCAGCATTCACTTTGGTTCCAGACCTGACTTTGTGAGGGCTTGGTCTAGTGCTAGTAGAAAGTGTGGCGCCTGGCATTTCTCCCTTTCTCGTTGGTCTTGGGATTGTCATTTTGGTTGAGAGTCCTCCTCGGATGCGGTTTGGGTTTCCTTCCCAGGCCTCCCGCTTCCTTTCCAGAATCCTTCCATTCTTCAGTCTCTGGGAAACTCTTTGGGATCCTTTCTCTGCATGGACGTATCAACTCTGTCCCTCCTGTCCACGGGCTCCCCCCGCATCTGTGTGGAACTCGACCTGGCTAAGTGCCCACCCTCCTCGGTTATCTTGTAGTCCAGCGACGGTTTCTCTTGGAGACAAAGGCTCAGGTTTCATCACTCTTTGAAGTTCTATGCACATTGTGATCTGCATGGGCACTGGGTTGCGGACTGTAGGAGGTTAAAGGGTGGTGCAAGCTCGTCCCGGAAAGCGCCTCCGACGGGACCGGGTCAGGGTTCGCCTGTCTGTAGACCCGAGGGGTCCCTGGTTCGGCCCGCTTCTTTTTCAAATTTGAATTCTCCCTTGTGTGACGGTGTGCCAGAAGAGGTTTGTATGGGGGTGCGGTCTCCGGTGTCAGACCGGTTGTCGGCTCACTCGGAACCGCTTGATCTGATCGCCTGGTCACCCTGTCCCGGGGCCGAGAGCCCTCCCCGACAGGATCGATGGGTAGGGTTTGAGCGTGGATTTGTTTTGGATCTTCTGGGGAGCCCGCCCCGGCTTCTCGCGTCTCCGCCCTCGTCTTTCCGAGGTTCCTCCCTTCTTTCTCCTAAGATCATCCGGAAGACTCTTGCAAGTAGTCTCATTCTGGATGTGGAGGGGTTGGCCATGAAGGATCGCCCCCCTCCTGGGATGGAGAAAGAGCTGGTGCTCCCGCGACTCTATCCTCAACGTCGTCTTCTCTCCCCCTCTATTCAGAGGGAGGCAGGCTTGTTCTCTGTTGGTGATGATAATGTTAAAGGGAAAGCCCCGATGGACGAGGAGGTCTTCTCTTTCAATAAGGTGGTCCTTACTCCCAAACCGGCGTCCCTCGGAGCAGTTGTTTCTGGCCCTATCACCCGTTCCAGATCCAAAGTCTATGGGCGCTTTGAGCCGGCCCCCTTCTCCTTGTTCTCACCTGCTTGTGCCCAGAAGGGCCTGTCGCGATGATCCCTGTTCTTATCTGGAATGCTCGGGGCTTGGGGGCTCCATCAAAGCGTGCCTTGCTGGATTCTGAGGCGAGGTCTTATCTTGTTCAAGTTGTTGCTATTTTGGAACCCAAGCAGGTTTCCAGTAAAGGCCTTTCTCTTTTCAGGAAAATGGGCTTCACCAACTTCTTCCAGGGCGGTGCTGAGAACCCATATATTTGGATTGGCTGGAAAAGCCATGTTTCTGTTGACATCTTGAGTTTCTTGCCTCAATGCATCAACACCAAGATCACCACTTCAAATCATATTTTGATGTTTTCCTTTTTTTATGCGGCCACTGAGGTTTCCAAGAGGAGGGAACTTTGGCATCTCCTGGGAAACCTACAGATGGGCTCTCTCCCCTGGTTCGTTAGCAGTGACTTCAATTTCATTGAGGACACATCTGAGAAAAAGGGGGGCATTGGTTTTAACTTTAGTGGCATTATGGAATTCAATGACTTTATGAGGAGTGCAGGGCTCTTGGACTTGGGTTTCTCTGGACATAAGTTCACCTGGTGCAATCACCGTAAGGGAGCAGAGCGTATTTGGTGTCGGCTGGACCGTTGTTTATCCAAACTTCATGGGTTGGACTTATTTCCAAAGACGCCAGTTTCGCATCTTCAGCGGGTGCTCTCTGATCACAGTCCAATTTTAATCAACATAAAGAGGGAGGAGGCTGCGAGGGCTTTCTTTGCCTACTCGTCTGCATGGCATGGGGACGATGATTTTTTAGATATTATCAGGGCGTCTTGGGCTAAAGGTGATGATACTAGATCATGGGGTGGCCTGGTGAACCGCCTCAGATGTCTTAGATTGGACTTGCAAAGGTGGTTGAGCTCGAGACCTGATGTTGCACAAGGTATTGATAATCTCGGGATTGAAGTTGACAGATTGGAAGATTCTCTTCAAAACGGTTGGGATGAGAATGTGTTCATTGTTCTATGTGATACAAATAATCTCTTGGGCGAGAGGATTTTTTCTTTGGAGAGGGACTTCAAACAAAGATCTCGGATCCGATGGCTTAAGGAAGGGGATCGAAACAGTGCTTTCTTCCATGCTTGCATTAAAGAGAGGAGAAGTTCAAAGATTAACCTGAGAATTGAAAATGGGGACTTCACTTCAGATGTGAACACTGCAGGGATGATTGCTCTGGATTACTTTGATAAGATCTTGGCAGGGGAGACTACTTCTTCCTTTGTGAGGGGGTTTCATGCTTCGGAGGACTTTTTCAGCCTTATTCCCCCAACGGTTACACAGGAGGACAATTCTTCTCTAGCCTTCATTCCTTCGGCTGAGGAGATCTGGATGGCTGTCAGAAAAATGCCCCAGGACAGCGCACCTGGTCCTAATGGTTTCCCGGCTAGTTTCTTCAGCTTCTCCTAGGAGATTGTTGGCCAGCTTGTTGTGGAGTCGATCCAGGACTTTTTCAAGGGTGGTCAGCTCATTAGGGGAATCTCTGCATCCAGACTGGTTCTTATTCCAAAAATCAGGGATCCTACTCTCATTAGCCAATACATCCCTATTTTTATTTACAACATTGCATATAAAATTCTTGTCTCTGTTATTGTTAGTAGGCTGGATAATATTCTCCCGCGTCTGGTCTCAATGGAGCAACATGGCTTCATCAAGGGCAGGAACATTCAGGGTGCGGTGGGAAGTGCTAATGAATTGGTTCAGGACATCAATAGGAAATCAGTTGGTCACAATGTCATCTTCCAAGTTGATATGAATAAGGCATATGACACACTGGAGTGGAGCTTCATCATATGGGTCATGCGGAAGTTTGGGTTCAGAGAGGTTTTTTGTGATATTTGCTTTAGATGTTACTCTTCCCTGTGGCTTTCCATTGCTTTGATGGGAAAGACCTTTGGATTCTTCAAGATAGTGCGCGGTGTTCGTCAAGGGTATACCTTGTCCCCGCTTCTTTTTGTTATCGCCCAGGATGCACTCTCAAGAAAATTGAAGCATGGGATGGACACAGGTCTCATGATTCCCTTCCGGGGGAGGAATAGTGCTGTCATTTCTCATCTTATGTTTGCGGATGATATTATGGTATTTATCAATGGCAGGAAGAGATCGTTGAAGTTTCTCATGGAATCCTTATCTTCTTACAGCAGATGGAGCGGGCAGTGCGTCAATCCTGCTAAAAGTCATTTCTTCACCTCTGGTAAATGCCCAGCTTCAAGATTAAAGGCGTTCCAGAAAACTCTGGGTTGCTGCAGACGGCCATTCCCCATCTTCTATCTTGGGGTTCCGATCTCCTGTGGCCACGTTAAGAAGATGAATTTTTCTACGATCCTTGATCGTATACTGGGCAGAATCTGCAATTGGAAAAATAAGCTTCTCTCCTTTGGCGGACGGATTACATTGATTAACAGTGTGCTCACGTCCATTCCCATGCACGTGTTTTCAGTGATCCACCCACCTAAGGGTACGGTGGAGAGGATGGAAATCATCCTCAACTCCTTCCTGTGGGACGCCAAGGAGGAGGGAAGGTTTCACTGGGCCTCTTGGAAGCGTCTATCCAGATCAGTGGAGGCAGGAGGTGTTGGCGTACGTGATATACAGGGTACACTCCAAAGTCTGCAGGCACACCTCGCTTGGGACATTATCGTCGGGGAGTCTTTGTGGGTGAAATTATTCAAAGCTCGATACTCGGGGCTTGAATTAAGGGGTTTATATAGTTCCATGAGGCTGGAAAGATGTATGTTTTCCCTCATTGACACTTTATCAGGTCATGCGAGGTGGATCATCAGCGTTGGAAATATCAACTTTTGGGATAATAACTGGTCGAAGGAGCCCTTGCGTTACCCAGGCTGTCCTTCTACGGATATTACCTTCAGTAATGCATGCGAGGATTTCGATTTGATAAGTACCTCTTTGAATTCTAATCAGGTGTCTGTGTTCGAGAATATTGTTATGAGTGATGAACCCGACAAATGCTGCTTCTCAGCCTCTAGCTCAGGGAGGTTTTCCACACAAGGTTTCAGGAGTATCGTACAGGCAGGGAGCATCAGCAATGCCTGGTATCCAGCGCTCTGGTGCAAAGATATTACCATCAGAATGAATTTCTTACTCTCGAGGATCAGAAATAGAGCGTTTCTTACGGAGGACAGCGTTCAACTCCGGGGTGTTGCTTTGGCCTCGAGGTGCTTCTGTTGCACCAATCACATGTGTGAAACGGTGAAACATCTGTTTTTTCAAAGCCAATGGGCACTTCATCTTTGGTCCCTGTTCACATATAATCCATGCAGAGGCGTTGGAGAGTACTCGTTACAGGGTTATGTGGAATGCTGGTTTTCTGGTGCGGGGTCTTATGAACAGGAGCAACTGGTTAGAACGATCATCCTTGTGGATCTCTGTTGGGTTCTTTGGGAGGCACGCAATCAGGTTTGGAGAGGTGAGAGTCGCACGCTACTGTTCCTCCAGGTTAGCCTCAAGTCCCTCATATTTGAGATTGCTTCTCAGATAAGAGGTGGAGTGACGTCTGCTGTGATTAACAACCTCCTTAATCACCCATGTTTTCGGAAAAAGGGCGCTGGTCAGTGGGTAAAATGGCATCCACCGGTTGAGGGACTCAAGCTTAATATTGATGGTTCATGCATGGGAGGGATAATGAGGGGGGATGCGTCCTACGGGATTCCTCTGGAACGGTTCTCATCGCCTGCAGTGCATTTTATGGGCCTGGAAATTCCCTGTGTGCGGAAGTTCAGGCTTTGGTTTCGGGCCTATTGGTGTGCAGAAGACACCAGCTGGTCGTGGCCGAAATAGAAACGGACTCGGATTTACTCGCGAAGATAATGAAAGGGCAGTGTGGGGTTCCGTGGGAACTCACGTACATTATCAGAAAGTGCAGAATGGAAACCTCACTTGGGGATCGTTTGTCTCACCGTTGGAGGGAGGCTAATTTCGCAGCGGATTCCCTTGCCCTCTTGGGTTGACAAGACGACCCTCTCATTCTCTATAACTCTCCCCTCTCTCTCCCTTCATAATGCGCCTCCTTTGTGTTGGGGGATGCGCTCGTTCTGCACCATTTCCGTCCCCCTTGAGGGGTCTTGTTTCCTTTCATTATTTCTCCTTGAATAAAAAATGAACTACTACTACTATTAGCCCTCACAAAAAAATTCAGAATAATATTCCACTTGATTATTATAATGGTAATGATCCAGGAAACCTCTCCTCATAATCCAATCTATGTATATGCCAATACTATATGAGTTTCAAGGTAGGCACTAGTCCAGCCAACCGCATTGAATCATGGGTCCTTGAACTGTCGAGTGAATTCCCAACTACTTAGAATCATAACCTTGATTTTGTCAACACTTTTCCTCTAAAATGATATAAATTTAGATCTAGATAATTATTTTCTACCAAATTTAGTTAAGTTAACTCATTACTCTCATAAGAACTTCAAATTAGTAAGAGGCACCCTCAACTAGGGCTGATAGCACTCGATACACCCAGTTTTGTTCAAATTTAAGTAAACGTAGGTGGTATGACTTAAGATTAATTTGAGGGTTTTTATTATTTCTCAATGAGTGTAATCATTTTCTATTACATATTTTTATACTATGTTGATACACTCACAACTGAACATGTGTTAATAGAAAAATATTAATTTCATCTTTATGTATTATTTGTTTGTTATTTTATATGTTCCCACAAAGATTCATATGCATAAAATAATAAACAATGTAAAAAATTAATAAATAACCTAAATGATCTTGAGAATTTTGTATTCATTTATCCATTTATACTCAATGGATTAACCTTGAACTTAGGGGTATAATAATTGAGTTGGGTCTTAACTCTTATCTCAACTCATACCCCGGTCCAATGTTTTTGTATCTCATATGGGATACCACCTCATCTTGGTGCGGTCCACGTATTACAACACCATCATCATAATATATACACACTCACATGCAGGTGAGGGGGTCTTGGGAAGCACAAAATACATACAAATAATGTTATGGAAGTGAAATTCCTTATACAAATTAAATGAAAAAAAAAGAAATTGCGAAGACTATCAAAAATAAATAAATATTAATTACAATCATCTCACACAGTTGTAATAATTAATTAAATATATTTAAACCTATATAAATAAAGTCCATTAAATAATCAAGACCAATCGAGCGGTAAAATAAAAGCTCAATAGGAAATAAAAATTTCATAAATTCAAGTTTGATAGAAATTAAATAAATTATTTTAATTTAAAGAATTTAATTCTTTATGTCCCTTGATTAATTTAACTTTTATTCCAAAATTGAATTATTTACTAATTAAAAAATAATTTTTTATATATATTAAAATATTTTCTCGGACAGCACAGCCTAACAAGGCCCATTCCAGATCAGGACGAACCTACGTAATCCCATTCTGGGATGGTAAAACCCCACCTAGGCCCATTGCAGGTTAGGTAGAACCTACCTGGGGATGTTTTAGGTTATTTAGGACACCCCCCCCCTTCCCGGTATTGGGTCAAGTCAACCCAAATTTATCATCGGACGACCGGGTTGTATAAGGAGGCACGTGTAAGGGGAGTCTTCTGATAAGGAGGTCCAATGGAGGGGAGGGTCGCAAACAGTGGAAGATCTAAAAGCCCAAGGGTATGGTGCTACAAGTGGAGGCTGAAGGTGGGAGAATTCCTCAACTATATGCAATGATCGCATGTGGAAGACCAAGTGAAGTAGTGGCATTAGTGTCTAGGTGGCAGTGTAGTTTGGGCAGCGATAGATGAGGTCATCCACAGAAGATGATGGAAGCTATGTGGTTAGCTTCATGAGCACATACAGTAGTGAAACGAAATCTTGCAATACATAGGGTGGTATCTAGGTCGGGTGGTGTTTAGGAAGAGGAGCATGTGAGGAAGCCGGTCGGGCTAGATCAGAAGGTGGCTACTAGGTGGAGGAGGTTCGGCGGGTTTTTGTGGGTGAAGGAGGTGGGCAGAAAGGGGGGTAGTGGCCAAAATGGGTGGTACAGTGATAGATTTGAGAAAATGATTCTTTTAATTTTAAAAAAAAATCTATAAAACCATTGGATTCCTACAAAATCCATCCAAATTCCCCCTTTTTATATAATAAAATGGTTTCTGAGATTCCCCATTAAAATGCTTTCAATTTTTTATGTTCTTACCATTTTTTTCAATAGCATAATATTGAAGTCTTTTATACAAATTTCTTCTAAGAATTAACTCATTAATTTTGAATATCCATAATTTTATTGAAAATAAATCCAGCTAGAAAAATCTATTCCATCAATTGAGAATAGATTCAAAAATAGGGGGTCATCAAAAAACCACATAAAAATAATTGAAAATATAAATATTCTTCAATTTATACCCATTAAAAACACGTTTTTGATCTAAAATAAAAATTCTAATGGTCATAACTTGGTCTTCCATGATCGGATTTATACGTGGTATTTTCCATTAGGATAGAAACAAATCCCTCTAATTAAATTTATTTTAAATTAATTTTTATTGGATAAGAAAATTCACATGATTTCTCTGATACAAATTATTGGTATCGGGGCATGTAGTAGAAGCTGGTGGGTCAGGGATTTAAAATTTTTCATCATCAAAACATCTTATCTTCATCATATCTAGTTATTTGAGCCACAATAAAGGTTTTATGATATTGTATAAATTTAATTAAACACAAAATTATGATAAAAAAATTACCACATTTGTATCAAAAGCGTGTTCGACTGTCACTACTTACAGGTGACCGTTTCTTAAAGTATTTGAGCTAAAAACCCTCTAGATCATCCACACATGATTGAATATTATATAGAAACACCATTTATTAGATTTTGAGTGATGTTGTGGAGTTCTGAAAATGCCTTTCACATACCAACAACCATCATGATTTTGTTTCATAGATCTGTAAAAGAGTTCTTGGATAAAACACTTGGAATAATCCTTTCTCTCTCTAGGATGTGGGAGGGACGACAGAGGAGCTCTCAAATTCATGATAATGAATAGTCTCTCAAAAAATATCTCCCTATTTATAATATAGAGGAGGTTAAACACCCAGAAAGGGTTCCGTATCCCCCATATAATTAACACCCACTAAATAATCCATAAATGACATGTTATGAACAACTAATTGTGTCATTACATTATTTATATTTTATCACTTACAAGTAATATATAATAAATATGTAATGTGATTAAATTGAGTCATTAACTAGACTTTTAATTCTAAAAAATATTAAATGAACCTTGAATATTAATACAATATTTGTTAATATTATATGATTCCATGTATTCACTTAATACCTTGTGAATACTTTTAATAAATAAATTCAACTCCAATTATTCAATACTAAAATAATTATTAATTCATTCATTAATTGGAGATCAATTATTCTTGGAAATATCTCGGACCTCGTGGTGAGTCCCACTATGTCCTATACTACTATTCATTAAAATAGGATGGAATTTTGAATACTCTATTGTGTTTAACCCTCAAGGATCTTATCTTGATAGAAGTGAATATTATTCGCTAGCCAAGAGCAGAGCATAGAAAACCATCAAGGCTCATAAAGAGATAATAAAATTTCATATAAAATAAAACCTTTCTTTTCAAGGAACTTTATGTTATATAAACTATTTTCCCCATGATATCTCATAAAGTAGGATGCACACTTTGTTTCATCATCCATTTATTACTTTATTATTCATTTTTCATACTAGATGGACTTACATTCTTCTACCATGGATATGGATTTAGTAAATGTACTACCATTCGGATTAACTAGGCCTGATATATTACTTATTTTCATCATCTATAAATTCTATCTTAATTATTCAATCAATTTAATACCACCAATGATTCACCCAATGCAAGAAACCTCATTGTGACTTCTACGTCATAGTTTTTTCCTTGCATCAAATCACGTGATCAAATAGTTGACATTGATAATAATCTCATGGCAGGAGACCATTACACATGTTGACATATAGAAACTATAAATGACCCCTGAAACATGTGTTGTTCTTATTGGTGATTCAATCCTTATGACCACATTTACTCAAGATCACCAAGTGTGAACTTCATGAGAAGAAGTCTCATTGCTTATGAGCCCCTAGAAACTAATAGTAAAACATAATCTATGTTCATTCAGTAAGATGTGTATAGACCATAGTATATGTGATTAATATTAATTTCATAGTATCTTTATGTTCTCATTATAGCATGTGAACTTATATAACCTTTTGATATGACAAATTATCTATGGAAATTACCATTTAAATAGTGAATCCAAAACTATCAACACTATTGTGGTAAGTTTACATCATGAATAACTCACTATATACATCATATGGTAATCAAAAAAGTAATTTTTAAGTTGGTTTTAGGGAACCTAGTATTACATCATCCCTAAATTCCCAAACTAGTTCTCACATGGATACTAACTCTATCATCATCACTAAGATAGTCCTATTCTGAAACAACTCTAACATGACTTGACACATCAGGACCCCATACAAGATAGAGGTATTCTAATTGTTCCACCTCAAACCTAACTCCAATATAAATATTAAACTATATATAACACATTTATGAGATATCAAATACAAGAGAATCACTATATAGGAAAATAATAAAGGAAATGTACTTCTGACAAGCCTTTGAGTCTAAGAAACACAAGAAACTTGAAAGTTAACCTTGATGAGTGTACTCATGGATTGATATCCAGCTGTAATATCCACCAAAACAATTACAAACTGTCGTGATCAGATATGTGTCACTAATAATTTTCAAGTTTCAACTCTAAACAATCCACATCTTCTCTACATCCACCAATAAAATCTTCCAAAATTGCATCATTTTCACTGGCATAACACATGTGGGAAAAAATCCTATATAAGGGTGAGTATAAATATACTAAGTCGGATTCCCCTAGGCCAAAAATTAAAGTAATTAAATAAGACATCTAAAACATAAATGTAGGAAGGTAAACAATAGGATTATAGCGAAATAATCTAGATATTCTCAACTATAAGAATTTTTTAGGATATAGATAAGTCTTTGTTATTTTAGATCCAATTCAAAAATGGATGTATCTCATAAGATTATATAGATTCTATGAGTACCAAAAACATCTCAATGACTAAATTTAATATCCTGACTAAAAGTTGCATCTCAAAGGAATCTAACGTGTACCTAAGGTTTCAAAATTCTTAAAAAATATATTCTTTCTAGCATTTCTTCTATACCACCACTATAATCTATCAAGGGGAACTCACACCTTGTTGACATTTTCACTTCAGTTAATGGAGTATAACACCTTCTTTTCCACTGATACTCCTCTAAAACTATAAAAAACTATAGGGGGACTCATTACATACCAATAATATAGACTGGCCCCACTACAACTATCTAGGGCCCCACCTGGTACTTTGCTTCACCATGCCTCATACGACTACCATACCTCAAATCCATTACATTTCCACACCTCCTTGTGGGCCGCATCATATAAGTCTTGTCTCCCCTTGGGCAGTGTCCACCTAAAACCCTTTCACATGAAGTAGAAATTAATTGGGAAGGTTATTATAGATAAAATTTATACCATTGATTTACCACCAATAGAAATATTCATAGGGTCAAAGTTAGAGGGAATATAAATTTACAGAATAAAATTAGTGTAGGATAAAAATATTTAGGAATAGAAATTGGATTTAAAAAATTAGATGATTAATTGATAAATCTGATAAAAATCACAAATAATATATAAATTTAGATATAAAAAATCACTATCTTTATGTTGAATCATCATTTCTTCAATCCTTCATTGACACCTTTATTCTATTCATTTTTCATTCATGATCTGATCATTGATGTCATTGTATACTAGGTTATCTTTCTCGATCTTTTATTGACTCCATAATTATTTGAATTATACCTCTCTTTATCGAGGGTTTATTTCTATAATAACATTGTATAACCCTTACGATAAATCCTCAATTAGGGGTTTTATAATGAAATTTTGGGTTAAAACTACCCAAAAATCACAACAAAGTAAATATTATTAAATAAATGAAATTTTTGATGGTCCATCCTAAGGACCTCATGTGAGAAATAAAATTATACCCAAATGTAAACACCCCATTATAGACACAACAATGACATAATTTTTCTCACATTACACTTCATTTAATAAAAATAGATGATTTATTACAAATTCATTTGGGGGATAAAAATTATATACTATTCTTAATATATTAAATTTTAGTCTCCAGCATACGCAAAACTACAAAAAAGTATTAATGAACAATCTCAAAAATATTATAGAAATGTTCAAAAGGTGTGAAATGAAAATGATAAGGTTATTAAAACATCACTATCTACCCAAAATACATATATTCATTTTATTAATAAATATTAAAAATTAATTTAAAATAAAACATCCTCATAAGTCAATCAGAACTCACCGTGGTGCTAACTAATTCATCCTAATATCAATTGAACAATGAAAAAAATCTGAGCCCTTTTACTAGGGTAAATTTACCATTTAACTCTAAGAGAGCTTCTAATACTCTGAAACTCATAATTGAGCTATTTCACAACCTATAAAAATATAGGTCACTTCATTATTCTAAATAATATTGACGGTTAATATTTTTTATTTAATACCTCAATAAATTTTTCATTAGTAGAGTGATTTATTGAGTTATAGGTTTAATTTAGTTGAAAGTATATAAATATCATGTTTTTTATAAGGATACACTTAAGGTATGTCCTTAATATGAGGAGAATAAATTATATTCAAAATTTAGGTTATTGTTTTTTGGGGTTTGTTTGATGTGTTAATACATGAATTTCAAAATTCTCAATTTATTTTTCATTTAGATATATCTATGATGTATCATTTTTAGGTGAAACGGTTCTATTATATAGGTTAGAAGCAGAGAATAGTTTTGTTTTTGTATATATTCATTTCCTATGAAAAGGTAAAGGTTGTGAATCAAGTTCTTGAATGGTTATTATAACTACTAAGTGTGTTTGAGTAGAAATGAAATGATAAACCCATAAATTTTTTAACTATATGAAACTATACACTTAAGGAATTTGATTCTCTTATGGTAGTATTGGATGATATTATGAATTTGTTATATTTTCTACTTATCAGGTGGAACCATTTTATGGATTCTTTAGTAGATTTATATTCATTAGATGTGGTTAAGTTTCATCGTGTTTCTCAATCACTCTCATGATATCATGAAACTCAGTTTACATAAAAATTTTGAGGTTATTAAATAATTATTTTGGCACCTATTTTTTCTAATTAACACATTTTATTTTATAAGATTGTTCATACTTATGAGGATAATTAATAGTTATTCAATTCATAATTTTTTGATGTGTGGGTTAAACATGTAAATTTAGTTGAGATCATTTATAATAAAAACTATTATTCATCAAATGAAATGGAACTCTGAAAGTAATTACAGAGGAATCATTTTTGTTAGAAACTATATTATATTGATTATTGATAGACAAAAAGTATTGTACTTGACTTGGTATAGAGTATATAAAAATCAATGTAACTATCTAAATAGTATATAAAAGTGATTTGAGGTATGAAAGAGGTCATAAGTAGGATGAAAATATAAAAGATTAGTATTTATATTTAGTCATAATATCTCTCTTAGGAGTGATAAATATAGGTTTTTAAGAGATATAATGTTTGAATTAAGATTTATTGGAAATTTTGAGGTGTTAAATTTCATTGGAATGCATCTTCTATATTGGAAATACCTAATAAATAAGGGAATGTTCATGATGATATTAATATATCACCACTAAAAAATAAGGTATATGATTATTATCAAGATTTTTATTATGGATATTTATAACTAGAATAATATAGAGAATTTATATAATATTATATATATACAGTGAACTATACTTTTAATGAATAAATATTACATCTTTTTATATGAATATTCAATGCATAACATTATGATCATTGTGAGGAATATAAATATTTAGTGTCTTTAGAGACTAAATACATAAACATCTTATTTAGGTACATTATTCATTATCTCTCATAATGTCCTTCTCACATTTAACACTTCTTGGCATGCCCTACTTAATTATTTTCCTCATAACATGGTGAAAGTAAACATAATAAAGGGTGATCATGGATTCTCAGTAAGTTTAAACAAGGGAGATATCAATGATCACTAAAACATAACACGATCATAAGGTCTTGATAACATGAGTATAAAATTTTAAAATACATACCCAACATATCATAGATCATAATCTTGAATCATGGCATAAATATTGGTTTTATAAGGGACATGAATCATAAAGTAATCAAAGAACATGGTCAATGATAACATAGCATGAGTATAAGACAAAATTTTTTGAAATACACATAAGTATAGAAAATCATTTTCATAGTCAAGGATCGCTACCAATACTATCATAGTGGATTGATTTAACTACCCATTCCACAATATCCTTAGTTATGGTTCACTCATAGTACTATCATAGTCGATTTGGTTCACTCTATATTCCATTGTTTCCTTAGTCAAGGTTCACTCCGAATACTATCATAGTGGAAAGAGTTCCTTAATGACTTGATTTCACTACCCATTCCAATATTTATTATATCATGAGATATCCATATTTACCCAATGAATTGGAGGGATATATAATTTCAGGCCCACCCATCACATAATAATAATCTATTCATATGTGTTCCACAATATCATAAATCATTCATTATATATCATAACCCATGGAAAGTAAATGGTTTTGATAAACATTTCAACAATTCATTATGGTATAACCCATGAGAAATAATTGGGTTTCACAAACATCACATCATCATAATAATAAACCATCTATAAAAATAATAATAATGGTATTGTTTTATCATATACCTAGTAAATCATAAGTAACATCAAAGGATGTCATCTTAGATGAAAAATAATTTAAAAGATCTCTTGGAATATTTCCATAGGAAAATAACCTTTTCATTTTGAAACCACTTCTTTAAAATATAAAAAATTCCAAAATATTATGGAAAACATTTTATTTGGAAAGAACCTTATAATCTTTTAAAGGATGATTTAAATAATTTAGTGGTCATGATGGTGGTAAATTCTATTTTTTTATTCATGTTAAAACAAAATTTCCTTTTGTGTTTTTAATAAAATACCAAAGTACCTCATTCAGAAAATGATAAAAAGATTACATTTAATAAATTTTGTAGAATGTCAAAAAATGGTAAAAATTAATTCAAAAAATCATTAGGGAGAAGAAAAAAACATTCTTAAAAACACTTTAGAAAACATGGATATGTAAAAAATTGGATTTTATTTCTAAGAGAGAAATAAAGTTGTTTTTCCTTAAAAACATTTTTTTGGTATCCTAAGTACTTAATGAAAGGAAAATTAAAGGAAAAAATGTAATATAAATAAAAAACTATTGTAGAATAAAAATTATAAGACTCTTGATATGTAGATCATAAAATTTCATCATCGGAAACTTAATCATAAGTAATTCTGGTAAATAATGAGAATATAATATAAAACCCTTACCACATTAGTAACTTTCAAATAAAAACTTCATGAAAGATAGAACCATATATGGATATTTATATCCCCATAATTGTAATTATTAGTATCATAAAATCCATTCATGGTAAGTATATACACAACATAAAAGAAATAAGTGGTGAATATGGCATGTGTCTCACATAAATAAAAGTGAAATGAAAATCCATTACCATAAGTTTGAATTGCCTCAAAAGAACTATAAACTCATTTATAATTAATTGAAATTTATTATAATTATATACTAGAATAATTTAAATTCTTATAATATCATATATTATCCACTTATAACATTTTAACACCCATTTATTAATAATTTCTTATTAAAATCATTATTTACATGTGTTAGCTGTTTCGTTTACATGTGAATTTCAATTCTATATTTCAGGTACTTGTACTTTGATCAATTTTACATAATATCTATAATTTTAATAATCATTTAAATATCATATAATATATATATATATATATATTCATACATAAAATTTATAGATATAAAAATTAATTACATTGTTCATGGGGATGGTAGGTCGTACGTACGAATGAATGTTGTTTTCACTTTACAAAAAATGAAAAAAAAGGTTAATAATAATTCACATTTAAATAATAATTATATACTCATTAAATTTTTCATTATTACCATCCATGTAAAGTTTAAATGAAAAATGAATCACATCGCTTCGTGGAGGCGGCAGTCCACACATACGCATGAGCGATGTTATTATTTTCTAAGGGATTGAAAGGTAAGAAGGTAGATATTATATTATAATTAGAGAATCCTGATTATGTCATAAATTTAATATATAAACTTTAAACCTATCATAATAAACATCCATGAAAGAGGGTTATGTAAAATAATTTTTTTCACTGCGTGGAAGTGGAGTCCACACGTACCCAGGAGCGATAATTTCACTGACTATTTAATGGAAGAGAGGGTGAATAATGGTCATTACATAATCATAATAAAAAAAATTATATTAATAATATATATTTATTTATTTTATTATAAATTACAAATATTTTTATAAGGTATGAGAATAAATAAATTGAAAGAGGTAGGGTAGGATGATTGCCTCTTTTTCAGTAGGACTCCTTCAGATCCCTTCTTAATGACCCTTGGAATAGTATTTTAAGAACACCAGATCATCTAATTCATGAACATGAAATTTTATAATATAATTCGGTAAGGTTTGGTTGATCTATATGGCTTAATGTGGTTTAAATAAGAGAAACTAAGGGTGTCCTTTTATAAGGGAGGGAAAGGACACACTTGGAATTACTTAAAATAATTAAAATATAATCAATTCCTTTATCAATTATAAAGCTTCCAAATAGAAATTAATTAAAATAAAAATATTATTTAGTTAAATTTTCATCATAAAATTAAATATATATATGTTTTTGTTTAATTTTAAGCCTTATCCTTTGGTTTAACCCCTTTGTTAACCAATTTTAACCTTAACTACAGTAACGAGTTTTTCAATCTTAATAGACTATAATTTTACTTATAAGGTAAAAAATGGATAATAAAAAGTAAATTGATGAATATTTAGACCATTTAAAATCATAATTTTCCTCTTTCACGATTCACATTATTTTTAAATAAATTAATAAAATATTATTTTTCCTAAAATATCATTAATGTCATTTTTTACACTATTCAATTAATTTGACATTAAAGACATCAAGATAATAATTTAACTATAATATAAACCATTAAAACATACCTAATATTTTTTATTCATATATAAAATTCATGTTGAACAATTAACAACCCAAAAAATATTACTTTTATAGATTTTAAAAATTTTAAATGATTTTTTTACTGCTTGCACAATCATTGTGTTAGCATTGTGTTATCATTTAAGATAATTATTTCATCACTAAAAAATAGAAATAACCAACAAAAAAATTAATTCATTATTAAAATAATCATTTAAAACCAAACTTTTCCTCATTTTATTCTTATGTAAAAGTTTATATATATTAAATTCAAGAGAGTAACATTTTTCAATTTTATTTACTTAAAATAATATAAATGTTATTATCAAGGGAAAATGGCCCCAAGATTATATATATTATAATATGGGATTGATATTTTTTTATTTATCTCATAAAATTAATTAATATAAGTTTTGGGTTGATTTTGAGACCTTATCTCATGGTTTAACAATGTTTACCCATTTTATCCTTACTCAGGTGACAAATATTTACCACGGTTACTATTCATAATGACCAAGAATAAAAGGTAAATATTTACGAAATTTTAACCACATAATTAAAAATATGGAGCCCATTTTTTAGTATTCAATTTATATAAGTGGAAAAAAAATTAAATTACGATAAAAAACAAAACTCAACAAAAAAATGTTTTTCAGAAAAATGTCTTTTTAAGTATAAAAATGTTTTATACCAAATTTAAACATAAAAATGATTCCAATAAACTTAATTTGGTTATTAATTGTATAATATAACTAATTTTTCTTTTAAAAATTTTTAAAATAAAATTTATTTTTGTAAATTCTTGAAATAAAAATATATTTTTCAATAAATATTAGAATTTTTCACTATTCATGAGAAAATCAATCTTTTCAAAAAAAATCACCATAATCTATTTTTGATATACTGAATTAAAAAAATATATTTTTATATAAAATAAAATTTATAAAAATTAATTATAATATTCACTCTCAAAAAGCAATGAAAACAATTTTTAAACAAAACGTATTTTGAAGAATATAATGACTTTACTAAAAATTGAGTGTTTATGTCCTAAAAATTTATCAAAAAAATTATTTATTATGAACTTTATATATATATATAATAATAATTCATTTACTACTACTCAAAACCACCAATTCAATGACTATATTACAATGGTCAAAAAATAATATTATTTTGTACTTCGTTTAAGATCGATGTTTCATGTTGTGTAGACTATCAAACATAGTGTTCTTTAAAAATCTCAGGGTGTTAAATTATATTCTCATTTAATAAATTGTGTCTCTTAATTTTAAATTTTACTCAGTAACTAGGGTTTTTATATTTGAAAATTCTTTTTTTAAAACCCACATCATAAAAAGGGTTGATAAAACGTCCTCTTGAAAAGAGAGAAAGGTAAATAAGAAGGTAATCTAGAATAACATATAAACGAGTTTCCAAATAGAATAACATTAGTGGGGAGTGAAAATATGGACATGTGGGGAAAATTTAATGCCTAAATAATGACGGTTTGTGACATAGAACTTTTATCATAATAATTTTAATTGGCATGATAAATTTAACAACCATAAAACCATAAATCAACAAGGAGTCAAAAATATCATCAATTTATTATAAATGAATATAACATGATAAAAAAAATTCATGATCTATTTCTTGTAGTTGAGTAATTCTTTTACCTTCTAAATAATAATAAATATAAATATACTTACTTGAAATGTATAAATTCATTCTTTAATCAATTTCCACCACATTCACATCTTTTTCTCCAAATTAAGAGTATCCCATATGATTTTTTCATACTTAAAAAACTAAAATCAACTTCATAATCCAAAAAATGATATCAATGTATTCCTACTATCTTTAAATATTAACAAATATTGAATAGTTAACACATAGTAAGATAATATCCAATATCTAAAAACCCTCATATGATGAAATAATAAATTTAACTCCAAAATTTATATATTAAAAAAATTCCACATGGATCATTTCATAAATAAACCTACATACCTAATAAACTCAATAACCTCAACATTAAAGAACATTTTAACCTAAAATTTGATCGCATGCCTTTAATATTTAATCCCCAAAAATTTAGTTGCATTATTCCCAAATAATATTTCATGTTAAATCACATGTGAAAACTAAAGGTTATATATACCTCAACCCAGTAAAGAATCTCATAAAATATTACTAATCACCATGATAAATTAATATATAGTCTTATAATGTAGTGAAATTTCCCAAAATATCATGAATCAAATTTATATACTAACCTAAAAGGTAATCCTTATCTTGAACATAAATATCTATAAAAATATATTTTTATCAATAAATCACTTTTCAACCATCAATATTGTCTTTATCCCACTATCCAATAGACCACAATTAACATAAAAAAATCATATAATAACCCAAAGGGTTATTTAAAACTAAATAGAGTATTCTTTTTAAAACCTGGTAAAAGTTTCAAATCACCTCACAATCCCATTACTAAAAATCTCAAAAGGGATATTTACTCCTTTGAAAATATGATCAACCTTAAATTTATAAATTCATGATGGTATTCTTAACTCATAAGGTAGCCTCAGATGAAAACATATATGCTTACAAAAATTCACACAATATTTATTCTTCAAATAAAGTCATTGAACATTGAATATATTCCATGAATCCAAAAATGAAATAAAATTTCTCAAAGATGGCCTAAATCACTTTTTAATCAAATAACTAATCAATTTATAGGTCACAAATACTATCCAATTTACTTCATCAATGTCAAAAATATTTTTATCCCAACTAAAAATTATCACTTTTCTTGGTTATCAGAGCCATTAAACATATGTTTTAAAATCCAAAAAAAAAACTATTATGGAACAATCCTTATATGTATTATAATTTTTATATCCAGAATATCATTGATATAATTATTCTCAAAAATAATTCTCGAATTCCAATAAATAAACATTTCAATACTTTTACATCAATTATTGGTATAGTATAGGTCATTTCATGGTCTAAGAGTTAACCCTTGGATTAGGTAATTGACTCAGATAATGCCTATATTTACCACACATAAGACATTAAACAATAAATGGTACCTTAGGATAAACATCATTTCCATCCATCGAACTATTAATTTTTAATTGTAAATAACTTACTTTATACCCATATATTCCATACATAAAACATCTTCTAGTTCCTCTAAGATATTTCCATTAGTTCTTCTTCCCACATAATTAACATATAGAAAGCTAAATCTTTATCCCTCCCTGGTCTTCCTAAAACTACATTTTTCTCTTATTAGTTTTTTCAGGAAACTCACTCATGTTGAAGTTATTAATCATATAATAAGATAGATGGTTAGGAATAATCATAATGTTTTTCCTTCCAACTTCTATTTAATTTGGATAGTAATGAGAACAATAATTCCATATTCTATCACATTTTTTGTTAAGATGAATCCTCAAAATTATATCCATTGAAAAAACCCAAAAAATATAGTGTGAACAACAATAGTCATAGTCAAGAATCATATGATCATTAAAAATAATTCATCTAATTTATAAATCATGAAATATTCTTTTCAATCAATGACACCTTAGTATTAACCTAGGTCATCCTTGGTTACCATATATTCAAATCCCCTATAATGGTTCATAAATAAAATATGAGTTAACCCAATCATATCCCCTAGAAGTTTTAAACTGGGTGCATAGTAAGGACACACTCACCGTGCACTAGAATGATGGCCAAGATATACTTCAACCAACTATTTTCAAAATTATTAACCCAATATTCTTTTGTGCTAAAACCACATCCACTTACAGTTTCTAGACAGGGATGAATTTCTTATAAAAGCACATAATCTCTATCTTACCAAAACTTTTTGATGTTATATTATACATAGTCTTATCCCCATGGTTCTCGCTAAATTTTTCTCATCCTAGTTTCCAAATATTAGATAAACCCTACTCTGATACCCACTATAGCAACCCATAATTTTCATACATAAATATTACATCACTTTAGATGAATATTTAGTACATAATATCACGATACATGAAAAAACTATAAAGTTTTAATTAAATTTCATGCTAGATACATAAACATCTAATTTAGGTACATTATTTATCATATCTCATAATGTTGTTCTCAATTTGTAACCTAATTTACAAACACTACTTAAAACCATTCTTCATAACCTGGGGAAAGTAAACATAATAAAGGGTGATATTATATACTCAGTAAGGATAAACAAGGTAGTTATCAATTATCATGTAAACAAAATATGATCATGAGGGTATGATAATATGATCATAACATTTGAAAATCCATACCTAGTATATCATAAATCAAAATCTTAAATCGTGGAATAAATCATGGTAGTTCATAAGACCTAAATCATAAACTAATAAAATAAAATTATCCATGAGATCATAACATTGGAATAATACATAAATTTTTAGTATATACATAAGTATAGAAAATCACTTTTTTAATTAACGATCACAGCCAAGACTATCATAGAGGATTGGGTTCACTCCCAATTCCATAATATCCATATTCAAGGCTCACTCCCAAGACTATAATAATGTATTGGGTCACTCCCCACCCAATTGTATCATTAGTCAAGGTTAATAACCAATAATTTCATAGTGGATAGTGTCCTTTACTGAAATGGGTTCAATCCTCATTCTAGTCTTTATTATATAATGAGATATCCATCTTTACCCAATGCATTGGAAGGTTATATAATTATGGTCTCACCCATCACATAATCATAATTCATTCATATGTATTTCATATGATCATAAATCATTCATCATATGTCATAACCCATGGAAATGAAATGGGTTTCATAAACATTTCGAAAATTCATTATAACATAAAACATGGAAAATAAATGAGTTTCATAAACATCTCATCATCATATTCATAAACCTTACAAATAAATAATAACAATGGTATCATTGGATCATATCCCTAGTAAATCTCAAGAAACATCGAATCATGTCATCTTATATAAAAATTCCTTTAAAAGACCACTTGGATTTTTCTTGAAGAAAATAATATTTTCATTTTGAAATCACTTCTTTGAAATATAAATGTTTAAAAAAAATTTGAAAAAAAATTCTTCAAAAAATAACCTTATAAAGTAGTTCAGTAATATTCAAATCATTGAGTGTTCATGATAGTAGGAAATTCTGTTCATTCCATGTGTGTTAAAACAATGATTCATTTCACATTTTCAGTAAAAATCCAAAAGTAATTCATTTAGAAAATGAAAATAATATTCCATTTAGACCATTTTTTAAAAATTATACAAGTTTATAATTGAATTTAAAAAATAATTGTATATAAGTAAAAAAAATTCTTGAAGAAACTTTAGAAAATATAGATAAAGAAAAAAATGATTTTAGACTAATGATAAAAATAAAGTCAACTATCCTTAAAAACTTTCTTTCAGTCTCATGAGTTCCTAAAGAGAGTAAAATTAAAGGAAAAAATGTAATCTATAGAAATAACCATAGTAGAAGAAAAATAATATGATTATCAAGAGGTATATCATGAAATTTCATCATTGGAAACCTAATAATAAACAATCCTAGTAATCAATAAGACTATAATATAAAAGGGTGAATCAGAGTGGCATATCCCCTTTTTTCTATCCCAAAATAGATTTCCTCTTACGTGGCGGTTTGAAGTGAGGGAGGCCATTGTGTGTCCCTCCAACATTATCTCTCACTCTCCTTCTCATATTGATGCTTGCCTCTATTGGTTATCCTTTCTCTATTGTTTCCCCTTTTCTTATGCTCTATATTTTTCTTCCTTCTAGTTTTGTTTTTCTCCTTTGGAACATTTATCTTTGTAGCTTCAACCTTTTCTCACCTCCTCTACTATTTTCATCATTCCCTTTATGTTGGACTATATCTATGGTCTAGCATGAGGGTTCTTATTCTATATTGTGATGGCGAGGAGTCTCAACCTATGATGGCACAGTTATACTTGGTATCATTATGAAGATAGATAATTCATGTTTTTCGGTCTTTTATCTGGGTTTTATTCATTCTTGAAGGTGTCATAGGTGCTTCTGTTTATCTTGGTGTCTGATTTAAAGTAAGGAGTTGTTGTCCTGGAGAAGGTCATGTATTGTTTTAGATACCATTTTCTGCTTCAATATATTCCCTTTACTCATGTTCTACCACTCCCCCTAGTCAATGTAGTGTTGGTAGCTTACTACAAGGTTTTGGGATGTGATGGTTCATCTTTCGATGGTGTACCAGGAGGCACAAACTGAGTAGGAATTAGTCCTTTCTTAGGGGTTTTGATGGCGTTACTTATTCTTCCTAGTTTTTTGTTACTTTATTGATTTGTCTTGGGTGATTCATCCTTGACGATGATTTCTATTCCATTTTTTGTGTTTTTTTGGTTTTTTATTAGTTGAGCTCATAGTGGTACGGACTTTATTTCATGTCAACAACAAATGTTTTGCAATGTCTACTAGTTTGGTTTCTCGATGAAGAATGTTATGTGCTCAGGTGATTAGTGGTGATGAAAGGAACCTTTTTTCTCAATGATACATCATATATAGTGTGGTTGGGTCCCTTCTGGTGGTATTCTTCAAGGGTATGTTGGATGGTTCAGTCTATGAGGGTTCGATGGGTTTCTTATGATGAGACGATGACTGATAGGTTCTCATTAGTGAAGTGGATACAACGGTCAGTGTGAGGATAGTTAAACTCAATGGAAGGTAATAGTGATGAAGAAAATGTTTGGAGTGGATGGTGGTGACGTGATGATGACAATGGTGATGTGTTTATAGAGGCGACAATGTGGATGGCGTAGTAGTCCTGACATGTCTTGCCTTGATGTAGTGTTTCTCAGGCTGCTTATGGGATTTCGAGATGTGTTCCCAATAATGATCAAAATTTGCTTTTGATTTTGAATTTTTAATTTCATGACCACAAAAACTTTGTAATGATTTGGACAATATGAGGGTTCCCAATATTCCCCCTAAAAGTGGTTTTAAGAAAATAAAAAAAAATTATTTGGAGTGTAACATAAAATCCTTCCCACTTTGGTAACTTTCAAATCAAAAATTCATGAATGATAGAACCATATATGGATATGTATGTCCCCATAATTTTAATGAGTAGCATCATAAAATGCATTCATGGGTAGTATATACACCACATAAAAAAACAATTTGTGTATATGGTATTCATCGCACAGAAATAAAAGTGAGATGAAAATCCATTAACTCAAGTTATGCATGCTTTGAAAGAACACTAAAATTCTATATAATAAGTTTAAATGTATTATAATTATATAAAAAAGATAATTTAAGTACTTATAATATCATATATGATCCACTTATAACATTTTAACACCCATTAATTAATAATTTCTTATTAAAATCATCGTTTTTAGGTGTTAACTATTTCATTTTCATGAGAATTTTGTTTCAGTGGTTCTGGTACTTGTACTTTGATCATGGTTACATCATCAAAAAAATTAATCATGATATAAATATAATATATATTCATTATATATATTTATATTCCTCTATAAGAGGTAGAAATAGAAAAATGAATTACATTGTTCATGGAGATAGTAGGTCATATGTATGCATATTCGATTAATAGACCAAAAGAAAGGTAAATAATAATTCATATTTCCAGAATAATTATTATATCATATATATCATATATATTCATTAAATCTATCCTTATTTCCATCCATGAAAAGTGGAAATGAAAAATTAATCGCATCATTTTGTGGAGGTGGTAGTCCACAAGTACACACGAGTAATGTTATCATTTTCCCAAAGATTGGAAGATAAGAATTTATATATGATATTATAATTATAAAATTATAATTATGTCATAATTATCATATGTAAACTTTAAACCTGACATAATAACCATCCATGAATGATAGTAATTGAAAATGAATTTAATCTCTACATGGAGGTGGTAGTCCACATGTACGCATGAGTGATACTTTCACTTACCATTTGATGCAAAAGAGGGTGAATAATGTTGGTTTCATAATAATAATATCATTTTAGTGTATTTGGGATATATAAGTTATTATTTTATGATAAATACCATATATTTGGAGGAGTTATAAGAAGAAATAAATTGAAAGAGGTCGGGTAGGATGATTGTCACTTCTTCGATAGATCTCCTTTAGAACCAATCTAAAGGACCCTTGGTATGTAATTTTAAGAAGATAAAAACCACCAATTCATGTATACGGAATTTTAAAAGAGAATTAGGAAGGGTTTAGATGAGCTATATGGCTCAATGTTTTGTAAAGAATAGAAAGGAGGGTTGTCCTTTTATAAGGGATGGAAAGGACACACTTGGAATTACATATAACATTAAAATATAATTTATTTATTTCTGAACCTTATATTTTTATGTCATTTTAAAGATTTTATTTTGGTTCAACTACTTTATTAACCAATTTTAACCTTAATTGTAGTAATGAATATTTCAATCTTAAAAGTTTATAATTTTACTTATAAGGTAACAATTGGCTCATAAATGGATAAGGGAAGAAATTTTTGTCCATTTCACATCATAATTGTCCTCTTTAAATATTTTTATGAATTTTAAATAATTTAATAAAATATTATATTTCATAAAAGGTCATTAATGTCATTTTTGATACTATTCACATAATTTGACTTTAAAGACATCAAGATAGTAATGTAATTAGAATATAAACCTTTCACACATCCTTAATTTGTTTTATTCATCTATAAAATTCATGGGGAACTATAGATAACCAAAAAATTATTAATTTTATATTTTTTAAAATCATTTACATTATTTTTATACTGCGTGCACAAGCATTGTATCGGTGTTGTGTTAGCATTTAAGGTAATTATTTCATTACTAAAAATTAAAAACAAAATTACCATAATAAAACAATAATTCATATTTAAAGTAAACATTTATAAATTATATTATACTCTTTTAATCCTTATGTAAAAAAAGTCAGTGATATTAAAATCAAGATAGTGGCATTTTGGAATTTTCTTCACTTAAAATAATATAAATGTAATTATCAAGGGAAAATGGCACCAAAATGAAATATATTCAAATTTTGTATGAATATGGTTGAATTTATCCCATTAAATGAAATAAATAAAAGTATTTGGTATATTTGGAGAACTTATCTCCCGGTTTTAACCATGTTTTACTTATTTTACCCTTACAAGGGTAAAAATATTTACCACAATTACTATTCATAATGATAAAAATAAGAGACCTATTTACCAATTTTTAACCTCATAATACCAAATATGATATCAATTTTTAAATATTCAATTTCTATAATTTATAGATATTAATTTAAGATAAAAATGCAAAACACAACGAAAAACTATTTTTCAAAAAATTTTCTTTTTAAGCATAAAAATGTTTCTATGAAAAATTAAACCATAAAATTGATTATAATGAACTTAAAAAACAATTAATAATATAATATAAATAATTTTACTTTGAAAATATTTTGAAATAAAATTTAAATTTTTAAATTCTTGAAACAGAGATACAATTTTCAATAAAAATATGTATTTTCACTATTCATTGGAAAATAAATCTTTTTAGAAAAATACCAAAATTTTACCCTAAGATAAATTTTATATGTTGATTTAAAAATTATATTCTTTTATTAAATAAAATTTTTAAAAGTTATAGAAATTAATAATAATATTCAATCACATAAAGCTATAAAAACTATTTTTAAAGAAATTGTATTTTGAAAAATATAAAGACTACTAAAAATTGAGTGTTTATTTCTTAGTCATTCATAAAAACATTTTTATTGAATATAACCTTCTATATATTTTTTATAATTCTGTTACTTCTATTCATAGCCACTAATTCAATGGCTACATTACAATTGACATAAAATAATTATATTTTGTGTTTTGTTTAAGCTCGATATTGTGTGTTGTATACGCTATCAAAACATAGTATTCTTTTAAAATATCATAGTGTTATAATATATATATTATGGAATATAGGTAGAGGGTTTATTATATGAGTTATTCCACTGGTATATGTGTTATATAGGCAATGTGATATGGGTAAGAGTAATAAAGAATGAGTCTTAGAAAAATTTATAGTACATATAAATTTTTTAGTTGATTTCCATTATTTACTTATTTGTAATTTGAACTCATTGTGTGATTATAAACACTTTAGTAAGATGAATTTTGTATATTTTATTTTAGTTTTTTTTTAATTTCCTTTATTTTTTTCTTATTTTTTTGGATTAATTCTTTTTAGAATGAAATTTTTTGAGCATAGAACAATTTTAAATCATTTTTTTTTATGTCTTGTGAGGTTTAAAGATTAATAAGGTATAGTTTTGGATTGATTTTTTTAGAATAATAATTTTTTTAAGGGTGTAATGAAATGACTTGAGTCAACCTATTATATAACTGAAACCATTTCAAAATAAGGCCAAAAGTGATATCTTGATCTCTATTGGCTATAAAAATGTGATGAGGGTATCAAACATATACTTCAAGAATGATTTCAACATCTAAATATATTATAGACAAAGTCTAAGATTATTATTGATAATCTAGTATGATGTTTCTATATATTGGACATTCATGTCAACCATAAACATCATTCCAACTAAAAAACTAAAATAATATATTATAAGGATCATAAAAAATATAGAACATATAAAAAACCATTAAGAAAAAAACATAGTAATTATTATACATTATATGTTAAAATTAAATGATAAGAAAAGGTTTTATATGAATAATGTTTCCATATAAAAAAATACCAAAATAATCATCATGTCTTAAAATGTACAAAATATGATAACTCCATGTGACCCAATAACACCACCAAAGGATATCCAAACTCAAGAATCCAAGAAGGAACTTATGGAATGTTACCAATGTTTAAATATCCTTTCCCATTTCATGTATCATATAAAACAAACTCTGTATAAACATGATAGTTTTTATGTAGGGTGTGATAGAATTACTAGTGGGATATCCCCCTAAATCTATTAAATTATTTTTATAGAACAAAAAAAAACTATTTTGAGGGTAAATAGTATAAAATATAGTTTTTATTTCATAATTCTAGTGAAAATAGGTATCTTTGATATTTTTATTTTTTATAAAAATACCATTTTAATTGAATAAATCATGATTTTGAAATCATAAAAAAACAAAAGTAATGTTTGGGAATCCTCAGGCCATGGAATCCCATGCTTTATCACTTCTTAGGTCATGATCTATCATTCTGGGCCTAGAAATTCATTATTTAATTTTTCCATTTATATATATATATATATATATAAAAGTATTTTTGTGTATATATATATATTCTTGTATATGTATTTAATTAAAAAATGATAAATAAGTTTATTTAAAAAATAAAAAATGGATAATTTTAATTTATTTGTTATTAAATATTCATAATTTTAATGGTTCCTTTGAAATGAATATAATAGGATGAAATAAAAATATTTATTTACTTTTATGTGTATAATGAGGATAGTGAGTATTTTTTGTAGTTATTTTAGTTAATTCATTATAATCGATCTTGATATTTGAAACATCCTATGTATATTTTATTCTTATTTTTTAATTTATTTTTTATTATTTAACAGATTAATTTTCTTTATATTTATTAAATTTATTAATTATCATATTTCAATAATGAGACCATTTATTATTATGTACAATCAATGTGTATCCATACTAATTTTTTCTACTGCCCTTTTCCCTTACCCACCCTCACATGTATTCAAGTACCACTATAATAGAAGGAGTTCCTAGGAGGAAGTAGTTCATGAAATGAGTCCAAGGAAGATAAAAAAAATAAGGAATGAAAAACCAAGGACACTACAACAATTTTCTAGATAGACAAAAGGATTTACTCCCTATATGGATTTTGATTTTTTATCACTACTTGATAAATCCAACAGTAGTTTTAAAGTCTCATGATCATTTAAAAAAATTATTTTTATCTATATATGGTTTTTTAGATATACTATCATGTATATTTAGAAAAAAATGGTCCTAGATAAAAAATTACATGTGATACTATTTTATTATGTTTGGATAATGATTTATGTAATCAAAAACATATAATAGTTAATAGAAACACTTAAATAAATATGGAATTTTTATTCTAAAATAAACACCCTCGATGATAATAATATTTAACCACCTTCCTAACATAATTTTATTCATAATGAAACCATAGATCAAGGTTCTTCTATAGCCATTGTTATGGAATCATCTATTTATTATAGAAATCTAAATAAATATGTTGGATTAAATTTAATAAACCTGAATCAAGGGTGAGGAAATAGTTTACTTGGTAAAATTTGGAGGCATATATTTTTAAAATCTAAGTATTGGATTTAAGATTTATAATACACTCAAAAGATCAAGTAACTATGAGTTAATATGGTTAGAAATAGTAAATAACACTTAAATATCATTATGAAAAAGAATTTTTATAATTTTTACTATAATAAGGAAAATATGGATATTTTCCCACAATAATATCTAATTAATGGGTTATTAAAACACAATGGTGAGTTCTATGGTGATTTGATAAAAAATGGGACAAATAAATGATTACTAAATCAGTAGTGACATAAATTGGTAATAAATATAATGTACTAATTTTATCAATGGTTTTATTATAGAAAATAATTTGTAACACCAAAATTTTATAATCACAAGGATCAATTGTTGATAAAAAGTTTCATTATTATAATTAATTTCTATGATTTTTATTTTCTCTTAATATAAAATTATGTAATGAGGGAATATTTTATATTCTTGATTCCTCTTACCTAAGGAGATATATTTGTAGGGTAGTAATATTCAGAAAGAATCCTACTGCAGGAATAAGTGTTATGCATATAATTTTTATCATATCTTGCATTCTTTAATTTATTCTAATATAAAATAATATAATTTTTTCATGGAAGGATTCACTATGTCGTTACATCTCCAATAACATTTCCTAGAAAATGTGAGTAAAGTTAGAAATTAAATAATTTAACAACAATTCTTCTGTTAGTTGGATTTTAGAATCCAAGTGTGTTCTTAGGTACTCGACCAGATTAGGTTCATAAAATGATTAACATAGATAATATTAAGTCTTGATAAATACCTATCACCAAATATAAATCTTTCATCCTTATAACATTAAAACTAAAAAATTATTAATAACTTAAAAATAAATAAAATTTATAAAAAACATCAATATGTTTTGTGTGTGGTTTTCCAAGATAATTAAGACATGAAGAATGAGATAAAATTTGTTCTTATGGTAAAAATTAAATAAGGATAGGTAGAGTGGTTAATATAAAGATCAAATCTAAAGGAACCTAAAGAATAACCTTCTATAAAACCAAAGATTAAGTGTGAGTGAAATGAGAAATATGATGTCTACATTAAAATGATGAGAAATGAATTTTTAAAATAAATTTTAATAATGTATAAAATAAGTGAGGTGATTCTTTTACTTCTAGTTTATTTAACATTTCATGTAATCACTAGGTATCAATAACTTGGGTGTCATATTCAACTTCTTTTACACACATTTTTTTCAAATATAAGGACCAAGAATATTACAAAATATTATTAGAGTTGGAGAAAATCGTTTATTAGCTAATGGGGTGGGAAATGCTTCGGTACCTAGATCATATTGTAATATCATATTTATTAGTGGGTTTATTCTAGTATTGAATAACTATTATTATGTTTATAACTTTATTAAAAAAATATTATGTTAATTTTAGATAGATTTAGTTTTAGTTTATGGTGTTTCATATCGAAATAATTTCTTATATAATTATATAAGTAAATAAATATTATATTGGTCATTAATGAAATCCCATGAATCATATTACAACATGTATTATATTTTTCAACTTGGTAATGTAAAAAAATAAATTTACATAAGTATATCAGTTATGTTATTTAGAATATTATGTCAAAACGAAGGGATGTATTTCATACTTGTATATAAAGTTAATAGACTAAGGAAACATTAAGAAATAAAGGTGAATTATACATGAAGATTTATTAATTATTTTTAAAATTTATATATAGATTATTTCATGTAGAATTTTAGTGTATATTCTCTTAGTTAATAAATTTTAATGATAAAATTTATAGATATGTATATGTCCACTTAATGAGGACATGAATTAGATTCCAATAAAGATTTTTTTATTATAAAACTGAAAATGAAAATCAATTTGTTATAATAACAAAGAAATTCAAATTATATCAATGAAGAGAATATCATAACCAAGAATCGCCAAATATCTTAAAGTGTAAAAAATGATATCGCATATTTTATGTTGATAATGATGATAAGTCATGAAAATAATTTTATAACATTTTTATCAATTTTTATTGAAAAATGTTTCATACACACTTATCCATGTGTTCCAACCAATGAAAAAAAATGGGATCCCATATGAGTTATAGTATATGAATAATAATGAGTTATCACAAATTCATGAATAATTATTTTATGTGTTTTTTAAGGTTATCCAAAGTATGAAACTTAAATAAAGAATAACAAAGTGAATATTTTTTAATTATATTAAACTAATAGAATGGATATTTTCAATATAATTCCATATATATAAATGTAATAGTATATAGATAAATAATATTTTTAGAAAGTGTCCATGTGTCTAAAGGAGATTGTAGGAGATAGATAGACATTGATAAATACAAGACTTGAGATGTGTAAGAGTTAGTGTAGGAACATGATTTATAATTCGTCGTGGATAAAATATTTATAAAGGCGCTGATAATTCATAGGTTAATTAAAGATTTCATAGAATCACAATGATTTGGTTCTCTTTGAAATAATAAAAATAAAAATTTATTTACTGATAATGGAAACCTAAAATCCTATAAGTAAGAAAAATCATGCATAAAACATGGACATAAATGGTATTATTTGTGCTTATAAATCAATACTAGTTACAAAACAATTAGTAAAATTCAAAAATAATATATAAAAAACCACACACCATTAAAATAATAAAATACATTATATGTTAAAATTATTATATATTTTGGAAGATTAATTTTTTTGATGCATTGATAAATGGAAATTTTAGGAATATATCCATATGGTATAATTGGAAGGAATTATGATAATAAAGAAATATAGTAAAACATGAAAGTTTTAGAGGTCCTTTAACAACTCCAGTTTTATTTGGTGGATTTTAAATTATAAATTTTAGTTTTATCATTTTAAATAATATAATTCCATAATAATTTTGAAGTTTTAGCATAAGGAAACAGATTTAGTTAAGAGGAAGTGGTGGTTTTTATTTTCATCTAGAAAAAAGACTCTACTAAGTACCCAATATATAGAAACTAAGTACCCCTTTAGAGAAGTAGGGTTGGGGGTTTCCTAGGTCCATCCATTGGGTACTTTTCTAGGTTATATAAAGTAATTGGTAGTTATCAGGTGGCCTATAGTTATATAACATGTACTCAGGGATTTTCCATAATGTTTTTTTTATAAGTTTTGTTTTTTTATTTTTTTCATAAAATTTTAAATATTAAACTAAAATTATAAATTTAGAATATATTTATATTGTGTGCCTATGCATCATCACTTCCCTAATATTTAGTAATAATATTCATTCCACTTATACAACTAAAAATTCTAAATCATGGTATAGAAATAGAGAGTTCAACATCGATCAATAGGGAATATTTCACATTAATACTATATTAATAGGTTGTTTATAATTGTAATTTTTGAATTCTAGAAGTAAAATAAAAAAAATATAGATAAGTAAAAAAATTTAAAAAAAATAAATCCATAGAAAACCATGGGAAGGAAAACATTTTATTAAAATTATATATAGTGAAACAGTTTTAGAGAATAGGTTTTCTAAGAAGTTTTAATTTCATTAAATTATTAAGTAATATGAATCAATTAGTTTTTTGATTTCATAAATGTAGTTATTTTCCACTTTCTTCAATGTGAATTGACTCTAAATAATGTTCTCCTCATTCTAACTCTCTTCAGAGTAATAGAAGTCTTATAATGTTATTGAACTCCCTAAATAATTTGGAAACTCAATATATTTAGAGTAGTCAACTATGACACATTACATTGCTAATAATTATAGAATTGTAAAATTAATATCTTTTAAAAATACCTATTTTTTGTCCTATATGAATAATATTCATGGAATAAAAGACATGGTTATAATTTTAAGAGAATATATCATCCTCTTCATACTTTTAATTACTAAGGTTCTTGTCACAATGCCAACATTTTGAGACATGAATTTAATATATTGAAATATTTATCATGTGTCTTACACTATGAATGGAAAGTATTATCTATGGAATTTAATTTTCATTATTAACTAGTTAACTACACTTCTCATGTTTTTACCTAAGGTAAATCAACACAAAATAACCATCAATTGGTTTAATTTTAAGATTTTACTCATTCGTAGAATCACATCATGAAGTTTATCACAATGGAGGAATAGATCCCTATTTATTCTAATCCATTCTTACAAAGGAATTTTTAACATTGGTATATATAATTTGTTCTATGACATCTTTTTATTCTGTAATTTTAAAAAAAATGAACACTTCCACGTTATGATGACATATATTACGGTGTGAATTTCTTATCATCGTATAATTCTTCTTCAAACTTATTCAAATTCATCAACACCTTATTCCTATGAAAATTTAATAAAAGAAGAAAAATTATGTAGTATTGATCAATTTATCATTAAAAATGGAAATAATTTATTCATAAATTTGGGTTACTAAATTCCCCCACACATTAACATTTTACTATCCAGAATAAAAATTTCAAATTCTAATAAAAATTTATACAAAATTTCACTAATGGATTCATCTAATCAATTATACTCTTAACTATTTGGTTATAAATGAGAATTCTAAATGCATACAACTCATCTAATTCAATTTTTTCCAATCATGTGTCATGACCCTTCCCCCCCAAGCTATGAACCTAGTCATATAACCCTATGTGTTTCCTGTAATACCTTAGTTACCTTCCTAGAACACCATAGGATATTTCCCATCTTGGTCACTTATCAGACTAATGACTGTCACCATATGATAAAACATGTTTTTTCAGGTGTGTTTTGTAATTTCTCACACACACCCTCGGAAACTTCATAGGAGGACACTCATCTTAACACTACTCCAGGACAATCACACATAACTGTGGAGTTATAATCAAGTAAGCTCTTAAAAAGAAATTTTCACCTTATTGACATGGGTAGTAACATTTAGGAATTTAAGTTTCATTTTACTGGGGTGTTATAATTGCCCCGCCCCCTTAATGTAAAATTCCATCATTTTGGACACCATACATAAAACCCAGGAAGTTCCCCTACATGTCCATCTATGTATTGGTCCTGATACCATTTTTCATGACCCAACCTCCCTGTGCCTTGAACCTGGACACTTGACCTCATGGATCTCATGTAATATATTGGTTTCCTTCTTAGAACACCATGTGTTATTACCCATTGGGGTCACTTATCATACTAATGATTATCCTTAAAGTCCAACACATGTTCTTTTAGTGTGTTTTTCCTCACTCATACATGCCCTAATAAACTTCCTCATAAGTCACCCATCTTGAACACTACTCCCTTCCAAGAACACTTAACTTTGTATTTATAATTATATAGTTTCCTGGAAATAAAGTTTAAAATTTTTGACATGGGTAGTAATATTTAGTCTTTAAAATTTTACTTTTCTATAGTTAAATGTGTTTTTCCAAAAGTAGTGTCAGAATGGGTGATCTCCTATGATGTTTCCCAAGGTACATGTGAGTGGGGATAGAACACACTGAAAGAAAATGTGTTATCCTATAGTGAAAATAATTAGTTTGATAAGTGACCCATATAGATAATAGTATTTTGTTTACTGAGAAGGAAACTAAAGTATTACAAGAAACCCATGGGGTCAGATGACTAGGTTTATGGATTGGGGAGGCTGTGATGTGAGAAAATGGTATTAGATCACCATGTCTCACTAACTTTTTATTATCATTACCATGATTTGGGATATGTTATATAGAATATAGGATTGTTGGGACTTGGGCAGAGGAACTATGATAGTGTATGGATGACACTTTATAGTGGACCTCTGAGTTTCCATAAAGTGAGGTAAATTATGTTTTGTTGTTATTGTTGATTAAATTCACCTTGGGTGATGAACATGATGTTAATATATGATTTATGATTTTTTTAGTCTGTTCATGCATCAGGAAAAGGTACATAGTTTCACATGTCATATATATACATGTTCTTGTGTTACATAGTAATTCTTTAATTAAATAACTTGAATTGTGCTATCTGTTCAGGATAGTTTCTTTGTTGTGTGATATTCCATATTATCGTGATATATATTTATTGGAATTAATTATTTCAACTGATCATATTGTTGTTTAATTATATATATGATGAATATACATAATGTGCAGGGATAGAGGCCAGAGTTAGTGTTGGTAGGGGTATACCTTGGGGTAAGGGTAGACTCCTATGAGAAGCTTGTATAATCTCAAAGACTGGATAGGAGTCTGATGTTCGATCTCAATGAGCTGAGTTGTTTAAGGAAGACTAATAATGTTACCTATTAGTAATGATAAGTTTTTGGAGTGGGATAATTTCAATATCCTCAATTTAAATGTTAATTAAACCCTCTTTTGTTAATAAATTACAAGTATTTTTATGTGAAAATTTAATCTTTCAATAAAAATTACCCTATGTTTTTATCCTGTTAACAATTTGGAATATTTTACAAAATATTTTTGGAGTTAGGTACTAAGTCAACACTAGATTCTGGGGCCCGTAGATAATCAGTATTGATATAATAAAAATATTAAATTTATTATATCATGTGTGCATAGTTTTTCTAAAAAAATGTAATATCTCCCAAAAGGTGTCTCATATGAGAAATCTAAGACTGCCATTAGGTTCGGAATGAGGTTTTTATTCTAATCACGAAACAACATTTGTGTTTGTTAGACGTTTGTTTAAATCTCACATAAGGGTGATTTTATACTTTTTTATTTAATAAAATTATTAGAAAGGCCAAATATATGACTGTGAATAAATTTATTAAATTATTTTTATTTTTTTGAACTAATAACATTATTTGGTATTTGAATATTTTTTGGGTAGTTAAAAATAATAATAATAATTTTATTATTATAATTATCTATATCTAATAAAAAATTGAAATATACATGTGTAATTAATATTTGTTTTATGGTGGAAATATTAGTTGGGTGAATATTAATGGGTGGTCAAAATAATAAATGTGATATTATTAATTTTTCTAAATAAATGCAATTTTGTGATTAATAGAAATTTATTTACAATTATCGGTTTTTAATAAATGTTATTTTTGAAATAATTATGGTGGTAATTATGAGAGATATTTAATAATAATAATAATAATAAAATGTTGTTGTTGTTGTTGTTAAATTGAGAAAATAATATTTGTGTGTGATAAAATTAAAATAGGTGTGTGGGGGGGTTAAATATATATGTATATATATATATATATATATCTTTGTATGTCTGGATGTATATATATATATAGGTGTACGAATGTATATGTGGGTGTTTCTATATATATAATGTGTATATATATGGGTTATATATATATTTGTGTGTTTGAGAGAGAGAGAGAGTGTGTGTAGGGGGTGTATATATGTATATGTGGGTCTATGTATATATAATGCATGTATATATATATATGAATTTTAATATATATATATATATATATATTTAATGAATGGTTAAATGGATTTAGAAGGAATAAATAAAATAATAGATAAAAATAATTATAATAATAATAATAGAAGATAAGGGGGCCATGGGGGTGCTGCAAAGATAAATTAGGGGGAATTAAGGATTCATGTGTGTATGTAATGAGGAGATAGATAAATAAATGATGAATTGAAAATATATATATTATAAAGGGGAAATGGTTGGAACCTAAGGAATGAAGCACTATAGAATTTCTATCCCCACCTCACTTCTCTCCCTCTCTCATGACTCTCACTCTCTCCCTCTATATTTTTAGTTTTATTTTATTATTATATTTAAACTTCTATCGAAGATATCTCACATGATACTAATCAGATTGACATATCATCGGTGTCGTTAGGTTCATCTTGAAAATAAGAATCTAATCCTAAATTTTATTTTCAAAATCAATAATGAATTTTATCCATTTTTAATTTAATATTATTTCACATTTTAATTATTGAATATTTCCCTAGTTCTAATAAAATAAAGGTTCACTAAGAAACATCTCTTAAGGTTTCAATTGGACTCAGTTAGTGACCCTTGTCATTGGAACTCATTATAAATATGGTAGGAAGTTCCTTACCTACTAGGTATTTTGTTACACATGCTTCCATTTTATAATTTATGTGTTGGAATAATTGATAATTGTGCTTGATTGTGATCGTAGGTGGGTGGGTGTGTAGCCCGTGAGACCCATTGTGATATTTGATTCCATGAGTGAATCTATAGTATCTTTTTTGCATTTTTTATTATGATCACATACTATTATGTGTTACTATTCTATTCTCATGTTGATATGTTTCCCATATATGCTCTACCTTGTATGTATGTTACCTTTCTTTCGGAGGTATTGTTCTTAGTGATCGTAATAATTGGACCATTATGATATGTTTATCCCTTATATGGGGAGTACTCATGACTTTCCATAATGGTGATGATGGACCTAAGAATAGGGTAGAGATATGATGATTCCATAGAGACATGTTGAGGATTCACACAAGAAACCAGAGGCCAAGTATCGGTTTTCTCGATGCCTAATTGATTTATGAGGAGCGCAATTGATGCCTAGTTTTTTTAATTAAATTGACATGAATTGGTCACCCAATCCATGTCTGAAGAAATTTATTAAAACCAAAAGTTATACAACAGAAACCATGAGGTGAAATAAACTTACACCATCAGAGAATTACAGAGAAACAAAATAAATGAAGGATCAAATAAGAGGCCTCACACCTACAACAAAGGTGATCGCATGTCTTCTTCTTCCAGTGAGTGTGGAAGACTAAAGCCATCCACATGAAAGACGAGCTGGAAGAAAACTGAAGCAGCATGTCAAGATGGAAAATATTTATGTATCTACAATAGGGACCACCAATGAAGAGCCAGCAACATAACAATAACACCAAAGTAAAGAATCAGGAAAATAGAAAAGCAAAGCAGCACATATCTGGAAGATCTTGATACATTGAAACCTCGAGCAAAACTACTACCAAGGGATGTCGTTAAAATTAAAAGTTGGGTCCTTTTTAAATTCCTAAACCAATTTGATGAACATACTCTTTCGGAGATCAAGGTAGGTATCCGCTGACATCTCTCCATTCTTATACTGACCTAAATCAATGTTATCTTTCCCTTTAATCCATGATTCAAGCTCAATTGGGAGCTCAAGATCTTCCGTTAATTGATATGCATTCCTAGTTTATTTTCAAGTGGCGCACTCAATGCCTAGTGTTTTGTGAGATGCATGTCGTACTTGAGATCATAGATATTATGATACCATGGAAAGTCATGTTGGATATGCACTCGATTACTAGAATCCAATTATTAGATTCTTGATGCCTAGTTGATTTTCAATGAGTGCATTTAATTCCTAGTTCATTTGGGAGTAGTGTGCTCGATGCCTAGTTGATTTACAAGAATCATGTCATAATTGAGGCCCATGAGAGAATGGAGTCGCATGTAAAAAAAATTCTTTTAACACCCTAAGATTTTAAAATAACACTATTCTTGATAGTTTATTCAACACACAACACAAATTTTAAACAAACCATGATAAAATATTAAAATATTATTATTTAAACATGCCTGATATCACCTAGTCATTAAATTATAGGGTGTGAATAACATTAAATGATTTGTTAAATATATATAAAGTTTATACACAATATAAATTTATTTATGAACACTTAATAAATAATCACTCAACTTTAATAAAGATTTTTTTCTAATAAAAATATGTTTCCTTCAAAAATGATTCTTATTACTTTTAGGTGAAAAAATATTATACTTAATTTTTGTAAATTTTATAAATATTTATTTATAAAATTAAATTATTTTTTCAAATTATTATATCAATATTAACTTAGGGTGAAATTTTTGGACTTTTCAGAAAATATTAATTTTTTAGTGAATAGTGAAGAATACCGTTTTTTATAAAATTGTCATTTACTTTTAATAGATTATGTAATTTAAAAGTATGATTTTTATTTTTATTTTATTTAAATTAACATAAGTATTATATATTTATATTAAATCTAATTTATTAAATCTAAATTATATTTATACTCTATTTTAGTATAATTTTATTCTTAGGATTAAAAATATATTTTTCTAAAAACTATTTTAAAGTGAATAATGCTTCTCCATTTTATTTAATTAAAATAACCACAATTATGAACTATTTAAATTATATTGTTATATTATATATATAAATACTAATTTAAATTATTTTAATTATTATTACTTGTCATATATTTATTATAAGATCATCTTATGCTTAAAACAAATGCATTTTTTGAAAATTTGTTTTTTCGACACATCTTCAGGTTTAATTTAAAATTAAAACTTTGTCACTTATGTGATTTTAATTCAGAAAAATGGATTCCATTTTTGGAATCATAAAAATTTATATTATCTAATAACTTCAATTTAATTTTTGACCATAATGAATAGTGAATCTGTAAAAATTAATTATCACAATTAAGGTAAAAACATGTTTACCGCGGGTGAAACTAAAAAGATAAGGATTAAAAATGATCCAAAACTTTTTTAATTCATATTTTATGGTTACATTTAGAGCTTATCTATTCTAATATTTAATTATGGGCCATTTTAGAGCCTTTTTTCATGTGAAAAAACATAGGTGTAATTCTATCGTTTCAAAAATTTCAATTGTGACATCTCCCCAACTTATAGAATTTCACCCCTACCCTATCCTTGTTACACTTCCAAAACCCATTGGTTTAGAAAATAATTTCCAAAACCCCTTACTTAATTCCCTCCCAAAATCCTAGATTCCTTTTTTATCTTAAATCTAACCTAGGATGGCTTTTGGTACAAACCAAAAAAACGTTGTTTGAAGAAGATATATCGTTCTTAACGAAGTGTTTTCTATTATGTCTTCTTCAACCTCCTTAAAATATTATTAAATAATGATAATATAATAACATCATTATATTACACATATTTATATGTTTTTATGTTAATTTCATGACCTACATCTATCTCTTATTCCTTCAAATGGAAAACGAACCTGTTGATCGTGTATATGAAGGATTACTACCTCGTGAACCGAAGTAATTTTTTTCCATAACCACCTCAAAAAAATAAATACAATGGTATATTTAATGTTTATATATGATATTTATGATATAATTATACTTATATAATTATAATTTAACATAAAACTTCTTACTTTTCATTCCATAGGGAATATGATAATGTCGCTCGTGTGTACAGTGTACTACTGCCTCGTGAAGTGATATGATTCAATTTTCACTTAAAATTTATATGTAAGTTAATGAGCATTAATTTTGTGTTGATATATTATATTCATTAAATATTAATAATTATGTTAAATAAATATTTCAAATAATTTCTTATCTTACCATCCATTGAATAAATGATTACGTCGTTTGTGTGTACAACAAACTACTACCTCATGAAGCGATGTGGTTTATTTTTATTACTACACAAATGGATGGTATGTGTAAGGGTATTTAAATAAATAAAATTATATTTATGATATAAATATCATCCTATAAATATGAAATAAAACTTACCATATTTCTATCATTGTCATCAAAAAATGGAAATGTTACACATGCATATGTATGGCTTACAGTCTCCATGATTGTAACATAGTTAATTTTTCAGAACCATATTTTATGGTTGGTTTTAAAAGTAAAATTTTTTTATAAACTTTATAATTATTTCATGATTAAAATTATTTATATTATTAAATAATAATACCTTTTACCATATTCAACTTACCAAAGTGATTTCAAACATATGAGTTGTTTGTTGTTAAAACATCTGACGTGAAATTAATTGGTTAAGTAATTGAATATGACATAGTAACAAAAATTAAAAATAATAATAAAATTAATAATTAAAATTAAAAAAGATATTATTCAATAAAATAATTAATATACTTTTATTATTCAGTAATATAATGAATGCATGTAATGATTCAGTCTCGAGGTAAGGGTTTGTGTCTCAAAACTTCCTTCTTTGAGACACATGTTCTTTTATACACCTAATTTGTTTTATATGGTTTATATATTGATACTTTACATATTATATAATTAATAATTTATAATTCATGATATTTCAAGTTACAATTAATTTACTTCATTCATGTGAGTTATGATTCACAAGTTACCAAAGCGATAAGGGTTATGTTTCAATATCATTTTAATCAGGATTGTCTCTATTATTAGAAATTATTTTATAATTTCCAATAAAAGCCTTAAATTTTATTATTTTTTATTTATTCATGAAAATTCAAGTAATATTACCATTTTCATCTCTTTTTTACCTCAAAATATTGAGTAAATTATTTTAAGAAAAAATTGACTTTATTTATCTCTATGATCGAAACCCCTTTATCTTCTACATCCATTTTTTCTTTAAAGTGTTTTTTATAAATATTTTTATATTATTATATAATTTTTTAAATTAATTTTTATGCTTGTTTAATTTTTAAAGAATGATTTAAAAGGAATCATATTTTCATTTTCCTAATGAGGTACTTTTTGACTTTTTATTAGAAATATGAAAGGAATATTCATTTTAACATGTATGGCATGAAAATTATTTTCCATAGTCATTAGACTTGAAGATTACTTTATAATTTTATAATATTATTTTAAAATAAAAATATTTTCACAATTTTTTGTGAATATTATTTTTTCAAAATTTATTTTCAACCTAGAAATGTTTTTTTCCTCATGAATGTTTTTAACCTTTTCGAAAGTAATTTATTCATCAGTCACAATAACCTTTAATGTTATGGAATGATTTTAAATATTGTATATATGCCTCTTAAAAATATATCTATATAAATCTCCCTTACTTTTATGGAGTAATACATTCCTTATGTTCATCTCTCAAATTCCTTTATTATGATATTTCCTTTGATTATTATATGAGACAAGATTATGAAACCCATTTCATTCCATGGATAGTTATTATGCTTATTACTTATGATTGATTTCATTTTATGAAACACATAAATCATTAAGATGTTATGATGAGTACACCCAAATAGTGTCGGGTGATCCTGATATAGCTTATACGATAGATGTGTCTAGATAGCGCTCCAATGCATTGGGTAATGTTTTTAATCTCAGGAAGCATCATGTATGGTATTAGGGAGTAAACCTAATCCTTATGGGATTTTGTCCACCCTGTGATATTGTCTAGGTAGTTATCCTTGACTCATGTTTATGTCATGTTATATGTTGTTGTTGCTTTTTTATATTTCCCTGATCATATTATACCATGTTCTCTATGTTATACTTCCATGTGATTACTCATGTGCATTCCATTTTATAATATCATGTTATACCTTTGACTCACATGTTTTGTTTATTTATCCTGTTTATTTCCATATTGGGATTTTTATCTCACCCCTTTTGTCTATGTATTCTCTAGGTTATCCCGTGAAGTTTTAGAATCTTGAAAGAATTTAGGAGCTCATTATGGAGAATAAAGTAAATAAGTTATATTTTAGCCTCACTTTTATGTATTATGAACCTAATCTTCCAAATACACTAGGAATATTCAATCCTTGTTTTTTATTAATAGATGTTTATGTTAAGAATCATGTAATAATATGTTTAAAGGGTTTTGGTGGCTATAGTTGGAATCAGAGAAAAGGTTAAGTTAACCTTCAGAAACTGAGATGAGAAAAGTTTAGTGACAATCCTAGGTTTGAGTCTAAGGATAATACTAGGTATACCAAAATATCCTAGTATCTGGGTAAAGTATAGAGTGAGTGTTTTCTAAGAAATTAGATCCCCATATAAATACTACAAGTAGATTTGGTTCTGGCATAGATGTTCTTATGGGTAATAACTTTAAAAAATCCTTATAGTTCTTAACACGAGCATTACTTGGTACATAAAAATAGGACTTATTATGCACCTGGTTTGACACTCCCATAAGATATGTTTTGAAAATTTATAGACTCTTTATGAACCATCATGAAGGAATTGAATAGATGAAAATCATGGATGACCTAGGTTAAACCTAATGTGTCTTGGGTTGATAAGGTTGATCAAAAATTTAAAAGAATAAATACCCCTTTTCGATTTTTACTTATGAAAGTCTGAGATGATTAAGAGTATTTTTTGGATACATTTATAATAATATAACCCTTAGGTTTAGTAGGAAAATGATTTTAGGAAGAATGACCTTAACATAAGTTTAAAGGTATTAATAACATTCATTGTTTATATAATCTTTTATGATTAATGTTATTTTGAATATGTATATCATATTCTTGATAATGTTATATGATCAAGGTAAATTATGAATATGATTATTACATAATATTTTCCATAGTTTTAGAAAAATTAAAACATGAAATATAGGTGAAAAATCATCGTATCTGAAAATTCTATGGGGCTTGAACCCCCAATTGGAGGATGACATTGGTGAAGTTTCTACCACTGGTCTGTGTGATGTGGTAGTTGTTATGAATTTTTTTTTACTTAATCTATTTTTTGCATAAAATTTAAGTCAAATTTGGGAAAGATATTATAGGATTGGATATTTTGGAATGTTAAGGATTTTTCTATGATTAATGATATTTTGAAAAAAATACTGGGTTAGGATATATATATGTATATATAAACTTTAGGTTTAATGTAAAGGATCATTTGGGAAGAATTTTACTATGTTTTTTTAGATATAATTTTAAGATATGAGACAACCTTTGAGGTTAAAATATTCTTTCATATTGAGGTTATTGAGGTTATTTGGGATATTGGGTTATTTATTTAAGAAAATTTCTATGTTAAACCTTTGGTTTTTTTGTTTAATTTTTGAATATTAATATATTAATTTTTGGAATTATCTTACAATGTGATAACCATTTTTGGTTTTAATAAATATAGGAGGAATAACTTGTTAATATTTTATAAATATTATGATATGTTAAAATAAAATTTAGTGCTTCATGATTAAAAAATTAATATTGTATATTCGTTCCTTATAGTAATAGGTGAAGTGGAAAGTGATCAAAGCATAACCAAAGGATGAAATTGTGCTTATAAAATAAAAAAGATATCAAGTAAGTATATTTTTGGGTGTAAGTATATATTTGGGTATTATATATCTTAATAGTGAAAGGATCCCTTAACTCTAGTAAAAGGATCTTGAAACAAAAATTTCATCATACTACCTTCATGTATGATGAGTCAATAGTCTTTTAACTCATTACAGATTTATGGTTTTTTTCATTAGATTTCTCTTAATCATTCACTTTCTTATGATCGATGTTCTATATCACTCTCCATAATTATTATGCTTTTCTTATATGTACATATTTTCATTACTCACCAATGTTCTCAAAATTACAACCATATTGATGTTTTATTCTATATGAACTTCATATTTTCTTTTCCCTCTTTTTAAGTGGAAGTATTATTTATCCTTTTTGTGAAGTAGATTTTCCTCAAAGAAATTTTTGAATGTTAAACCCTTGATTACTGATCATAGGTTTAAATTACAAGGATGAAATTTATTTAAGTTATTTAGAATGAAACATCCTAATATTTTAAAATAACACTATTCTCTATAGTTTATTCAATATGTAACATGGATTTTAAACTAACCGCGATATAGTATTAAAATATTATTAACGAAATGTGGTTGATATAACCAAGTCGTTAACTATGATGGTATGAATAGTATTAACTAATTTATGAAATATATATAAATTTCTTACTCAATATAAATTTATTTAAGAATTATTAATAAATAATAACTCAACTTTAATAAATATATTTGTTTCTAAAAAAATATGTTTTCTTCACAAATGATTTTTATTGCTTTTGGGCAAGAAAAATATTATAATTAATTTTTGGAACTATTAAAAATGTTATTTTATAAAATTAACATAATTTTTAAAATCATAATATTTATATTAAATTAAATTGAAATTTTGGTATTTTTCAGAAAATATTAATTTTTCAGTGAATAGTGAAAAATATCAATTTTTATAAAATTATCATTTATTTTTAAAAAATTAAGTAATTTAAAAGTCTAATTATTATTTTAATTTAATTTAAAATTAACATAAGTATATATTAATTATATTAAATCCAATTAATTAAATTTAAAGCATCATTATACTAGATTTTAGTATTAGTTTATTTTTAAGCTTAAAATGCATTTTTAACTATTTTAAAGAGAATAATATTTCTCCACTTTAAAAAATTAAAATAACCCCTAATGAGAAATGATTTAAATTAAATTTATAGATTATATATTTATAAATTTAAATTTAAATTAATTTAATTATTATTACTTGTCATATATTTATTATAACATCATCTTATGCTTAAAAAAATATATTTCTTGAAAAATAGTTTTTTCGAAACGTTTGCAAGTTAACTTTTAAATTAAATTCTACCAATTTTGTGATTTGAATTTGAAAAAATAGATTTCATATTTGGAATCATAAAAAATTATATTATATAATAATTTCAAATTAATTTTTTACCATAATGAATAGTGAAAATATAAAAACTTAATTACTGTGGTTAAGCTAAAAACGAGTTTATCAGGGTTTAAAATAAAATGATAAGGGTTAAAATGAAAAAAAACTTTTATAATTCATATTGGATGGTAATATTTAGACGTTACTACTTATATGGTTATAAAATGGGCCATTTTTTATCCTGTTGGTATGTGAAAAACACAGGTGTGATTATTTCTTTTCAAAAATTCCAAATATATCATCTCCCCAACTTATAAAAGGAAACCCCCTATCCTATCATTTTCACACTTCCAAAACCCATTATATTGGAAAATAAATGAAAAAATACATTCCTTAATCCCCCCCAACATCCTAGATACCATTTTTTATTATAAATATAATAAAGGATTTTGGGGGAAACCAAAAGAAGTTGTCTGAAAAAAGAGGTATCATTCTTAACTGATCATTTTGTTTTATTTCTTCTTTAACCTCCTAAAAATATTATTAAATAATTTTGAAATAATAAACTTTATATCTTCCATATACTTATATATATTTATGTTATGTATAGAACTTACATCCATCTTCTCCTCCCTCAAATGGGAAATGAAACCATTGATTGTGCGTACAGCAAACTACCACCTCGCGAACCAATGTAATTTTTTTCCATCACCGCTTATAAAATCTATAAATAATGATGCAATTAAAATTTATATATAATATTTATGATATTATTATACTACTGTAATTATAATATCACATATAACTTCTTACTTTTCATTCCGTATGGAATATGATAACGCTGGTCGTGTGTACGGAGGACTACCGCCTCACAAAGTGATGCAATTCTATTTTCACTTATTCTTTACCTAGAAGGTAATAAGTATTAATTTTATTTTTATATTTAAATTCATGGAATATTAACCTTTTTGTAAAATAAATATGTCATATAATTTCTTACCATACCATCCATTGAATAAATAATAATGTCATATGTGTGTACGGTGGACTACCACCTCATGAAGTGATGTGATTCTTTTTTATTATCGCATCAAATGGATGGTATTTGTAATGGTATTTAAATAAATAATATTATATTTATTATATAATAATAATCCCTGATGGATAAAATAACACTTACCTTCTTTCCATCATGATCATCAAAAAATGGAAATGTTACTCATGCGTACGTACAACCTACAGTCTCTATGATTGTAATGTAGTTCATTTTTCAAAATAATGTTTCATAATTGGTTTTAAAAGTATAATTTGTGTCTAGATATGATAATTATTTTATGATTACCATTATTGTTATGATTAAATAATAATATTATTGACCTTAGTCAACTTACTAAATTGATTTTGGATATATGAGTTGTTGGTCATTAAAACATCCAACATGATATTAATTGGTTAAGTAATTGAATATGAATTGGTAAAAAATAAAATAAAAGGAATAATAAACTTTAAAAAATGTCTTAATAAATTACATAATTAACATGAGTTTATTATTCAGGAATATAAGGAAGGCACATGACGATTGAGGCTCGAGGTAAGGGAACTCATCTTAAAAATTTCTTATTTGAGATGCATGTTCTTTTATATACCAAATTTATTTTATATTATGTATATACATCCCTTTATATATTATATCATCCTTTATAATTCATGATATTTTAAGTTACAATTCATTTACTTCATTCATGGGTGTAACGTACTGACCCGAGAACCACTAAACCATTCCCTGAGTTAGTGGGTCATGTGGCCTCAAGCGCACCTCTATGTACACCAGAGGCTACTGACAAGCAGTGAAAGTCTATAATGGTATATTGGGGAGAATATAACCTTGTTATTAGAGTAAAAAAATGGTATCACAAGTGAATAAATAAGCATAATCATAATATAAATCATCGATATAAGATAAACATCCAGATGACAGTAGTAGTAAACAAGGCTAAAGGAAATATCCATATAACATGATGAATAAGTAATGATTCTATAAAAAATGAAAGAAAATACATGGAAACATCCAACCAACACAATACATGTATCAAAAGTACAAAATTCCGAAAATAATTATCTCCAGATAGTATCACGATCCATAGCTCGTTCCTATGCTCCCCTACTTCTATGCTATAATAAATTAAACATAGTAAAGTGGGCTCTTGCCTCGGTCCTTAATAAAATCCATGAAGTTTGTTTGGGTACCCAATGATGGACTAAATAGAGTGTGAGATAACACTCAGTAAACCACCACCAACAGTGTCTATAACAAGTCCAGTTTGCGTATATAAGCTGAAATAGTGTGCAATATATAAGAGTAATATAAATGAATAAGGAGTGATATTGTCTAGTATCAAAACTATAATCAAGAATCCATAACAATGGAAATATAAAAAACATGATAAATCCTCCACTAGTTCCTATTTTGAGTAATTTAGTGTGACGTCTACAAGGGATAAATCCAAGGAGTAGAAAAGTCCAATGTAACCTCAACATCCTATGTCGTGTAATCAAGAGTCAGGACTACATGGGCCAGATCCAATGTACAGTTGACTAAGTAATACTCATTGAGTATATGGAGAATCTCCATATAACAATCAGTAAAGACTTGTGTGGAGCCCAAGGAGCATGTCTACAGAGCATATCCAAGGTGGTCCGAGCAAACCGGATCCAAGAAGTAGAAATTTAATTATCCTCCAAAGTATTCCAGATCCATGGTGTAGAAATGTTCATGGCATCCAATGTAATAAATATCCATGGTGTAGAAGTGTCTATGGAATCCAATATAATCATGACCATTTAATTAACCCATTTCATCACCCATTTCATAATCATATACAAGCCATGAGTTCATCCATCTCATTCCATGTTTCCAATTAATACATTTATCCTTTTTAAATCATTTCATAAAATGTCAAGGAGAAAATATTCCTATCCTAATATCTCATTTTAATCATTAAGGATCTTGATATGATAGAGAACTCACACACACACACACCTAATTGGGTGGTATATCATGGGGAAGATATATAAACACACCTCATTGGTGGTTTGGATTGAGTTTAACAACCTCCGACCATCACATGGTGTTAAATGGGAAACCTAATAAGGTTCCATTAATTAAAACTATGAATTTAATTAATTTATGAGAAATTACTAGAAGTTATGGCATGTTTCACAATATAAACTAGATATAAAATAGCTAGACTTTGCAAGAAAAGGTATAGGCCACATACCTTATGCACGTGATAGAGCACTCATCCATTATTAGCTCCTAACTCATCCTGAATTAGAATAAAATAGAAGAATAGATGAATAGCCTAGAAATAGGGAATATTATCTTGCACCAAAATAACATCATCATTAGAAAGAAGAATGATAAGATGATCCTAATGACTGAAGCACTTTCCAAGAGGAATCCAATGAGATGACCGACTCTTGATTTTGAGTCCAGATGGAAAAGAAAACCAAGAACCTAGGTGGAATAGGAGGGGGAGCTTCTTCAGGAGAAAAACAAGTAGTCTATCCACTGTAATGAAGAAAGGAATAGGTTTTAATGTTATAGTAAATTTAAGGGAATGAAAATAATTTTACCCCACTTTAATGGGGTTTCATAGTTTGGCCACATTGTTGGATAAATCGTGCTCCAATCGTGTTAAGTCCATTGTTCAAAGAGGGAGCATGCATAGTTCATGCGCATGGTTTGGAAAACCATGTGCAAACAATTATTTTTTACTCTACTAAAAATTGAAGGTGGTTTTCATGAGAATTTGGCCCTAGATACATAGTTTCATCTAACTGTGTAGCCCTAGACAGAGCCTTGGACCACCCCGTATGGTTAAAAGTAACCATGAAACCTGGGATGTATGGTTTTTTCTAACCATGTGTCCTAGCTTCTTCTTCCAAGAACCAATCCCCTGAGCTCCAAATAAGATTTTTACACCCCTAAAACTCTTATGACCTCATTAAGCACACACATTTGGCCAAAATAAATGAATTAAAGTAAAATTAAAAGGATTTTTACATCATAGAAAAACCCAAGATCTTATAATCTCCCCGTTTTATGATAAATCATCTCCGGATTTCTCTTCCAAGGGTTGTGAAGTATCTGAAAAGAGTTTTGGTCATTGAACATTTACATCTACTTCTCTCTCCCAGGTCTCATTCTACAAGTGGTTGTTATTACATAGCATCTAAACTAAAGGCATTGAACTTCCTCAAAGATTTTTCATGCTCCGATCAACAATACGTATAGGATTCTCCTGGAAGGATGCATCTGCCTATAACTTAACCTCATATGGCTGAAGATTATGAGACAGGTCTGAGTGATAATGACGTAGCTAAGATACATGGAATAATTCATTCATGGATTGATACCTCTAAGGTAACTGCAACCAATAAGCAACCAGATCGACTCTCTCCAAAACCTCAAAAGGATAAACATATCATGGTAAAAGATTACCCTATCTCTGAATCCATATATTCCCCATCCTTGCTAAGAAATATAAAAATACCTAATCTCCAACCTCAAACTCTAGAGGTCATTAACAATGATCATCATAGGATTTCTATCTAGACAATGTTGTAGCCATCCATTTTTTTAATCAAATGAACCTGCTCTGAAGTCTCCTGAATAATATGAGGTCCAAGAAATGTTACCTATACTACCTCTATCCAGTATAGAGGTGATCATAATATAATACCATTTAAATCATCATAAGGTTCCATCTGTATAGTCACTTGATAGATATTGTTGTAGGAGAATTCAACCAGGGGTATATATCTCTCCCATGATCCCCCAAAATTGAGGACACATTCTCTAAGCATATCCTCTAGAACCTGTATTGTGAAATCTAATAGGACATTAGTATGAGGGTGGTATTCCATGCTCAAAATCACTTTTATACACAATTCCATCTATAATCCTTAACAAAACTAAGATGTAAACTAGGCATTGTTATCCAATAAAATGGTCTGAGGAACCCTGTAAAGTTAAACAATCTCACAAATATAAATTCTTCCAAGATCATCTACTAATAAGGTATCCCTGATCAGGAGGAAGTGGTAAACCTTATCTATTCTATCCATAATGACCCAAATAGCATCACTGCATCGAGGTGACCTTGACAACCTGGTCATGAAATCTATCATAACATCATCTCATTTCTACTTGGGAATGGGTAACTACTGTATGATTCAAGCTAGTATCTTGTGTTATACCTTAACCTACTGACAGTTGGAGCACCTAGTAACAGAGTTTGCTATTTCTCATTTCATCCCAAGCCACCAGTATTGATAGCGTAAGTCACACTACATATTGGTAATTTCGGGATATGATACCCAAGTTGAGGTATGAAATTTCTGCATCAACTCCTCTCAAGTGTCTACTAGAATCCATAAATTCCCATGAATACATGGAATTTCATCCTCCTAAATATTCCAACCAGGTTGCAAGTCCTCACCTTCCATGCCCCCCCTTATGAAAAATCCCTCATAATATGATAGTTGTATCATGCTCACCCTATCTAGAAGATTATAAGTCACTACCAAGGATGAGTGAAAAATATACATAATACTATCCTGAACTTCCAAGTACATCTCATGGAATAAGACTATTAATTTTCATTCACTGATAACCACCTAAACTACCTATGTCTGAATCTTCCATCTTAGAGCATCCACTATAGAATTTCCTTTACCAGACATATAAGGTAGATCAAAATCAAATGACTGGAGATACTCAACCTACCTTCTCTACCAAAGGTTCAAGCTATGCTGTGTAAATATGTACATTATGATTTTTTTGGTCTATATACACCACAAAATTCTCTCCCAATAATTATTTCCTCCAACAATGAAAGGTGTAAACTACTACATCAAACATGAGATCATACGTTGGGTAATTACACTCATGAGGTCTCAGCTGGTGAGAATTGTACACCATGAATCTATCCCCATGCATCAGTATAACTCCCATCCTGATAACTAATAAATCATGGTAAACCATATAACTTTTTATAGACTATGGAAGAATCAGGATCGATGCTGAATTCAGCCTTCCCTTTAGCTCCTAAAATGCCTTTTCACATGCTTTAGACCAAAAAAATTTCACCCCATTCTTTCTCAAACCTGTAAGAGGAGTAGATAGACATGAAAATCAATATATTGAGTACCTATAATAACCATACAATCCCAAAAAACTATTGATATAAAATAAATTCTTTGGATTCTCTCAATAAACCATAGAACCTTCTCTAAGTCCACATATACTCTTATCTCTGAGATTATGTGACCTAAGAAGTGAAATTTATCTATCCATAACTAACATTTTGTGATCTTGTCATATAACCTATTCTATATCAGTGTATTAAAAATGATGTCAAGGTTCTTAAAATGATCATGTCAAGTCTTAAAATACACCAATATTTCTTCCACAAAAACCACTACGAAATAGCCCAAACACAGGTGGAAACCCCAATTCATTAAATCCATGAAAACTGATGGTGAATTTGTGAGATTGAACAGTATAACTAGATAATCATAAAGACTGTTAGGACCAATAGGGGCCTATATACCCTGAGAGGGAGGGTGAATCATGGTATGGATATTATTTCAAAAAATTTCCCGCCCCACTGGATCTTGACCTCTTTATTACAAGGGTCACTTTGTTTTCACTTGTGTGTTTATTATGATCACTTCATTTCTTCTTTATCTAATGATGATGCTTTTAATGCAATGCAGGGAAGAAAGTAGGAAGACACATATATTTTTACTTGGTTAACCCTCACTGGGCTACGTCCAAGGATCATACACTGGTGATCTGCCAATGTACCAAATCCACTAAAAGCACACTTCTATTTACAAATTTCGGGATAGATCACTTTTATTCCCAGGCTCACTGCCTTTACAATGTTAAGGGTCAGCTCACTGCTTTCCCTAGGGTCACTCCCTGTTTCTTTCTCTCTGTCTCACTACCGGTGGAGATGATCACCTTCTTCCTCTTCCTTTGCTCACTGCTCTAGAAAAAATACACTCACAGTTTATAGACATGTATGTCACTTCATTATCACAAATTAATACATCCTATGTTGTATGTAGATGCTCTATTGAATTCCAACTTTCACCCGTAGATAAATCTCACTTTGCACTGAAGGTATCGGTCAATCTTCCAGCTTTCACACAGCCCGGAATCACTGTCGTGCTTCAACCATACCTAGCGTCCTTCTCCAAGCCAGCACACAAGTCTCAGAGCTCAAGTTAAAACTGGAACGCAATTTCACCTCAACCACTTTTCCAACACTAGCATCTACAACTCCAAACTTGCGCGACTCTCACCCTTTTATGCCCAAACCAATATTGGTGCGCAACCACAAACTTCCACGCTTCTTCAAAACCTGGTGCGCAAGTTTCACCAAACCACTTGCGCAACACCCCCTTCTTCAACTCAAAATTTGGGCGACTCCCTTCCTTTCTCGCCCAAACCACTCTGGATGCACAACAATCAACTGGTGGGCAACTTCTACTTGCATGACCACACCACCACTTGCGAGACCACCACACCTGCACGACGGGAGATCTGATTTTATATAAGTGTTGAACTCACACAGAACGAGGAGGGTTCGACCTCTATTTATAGGCATTTGGACACCCTGCACGACGGCATGCAAGTCTCCTCTCAGCGCGCAAGTCTTGCCGCCCTAGTCTCTGTCGCGCAAGTCACTTGCGCGCCCAAACAAAAAACTTGGGCACCCCTTTTCCTTTTATCATATTTTGTTATTCTAATCTTGAAAAACAGATGACGTGAAATTTTCCAATCCTCCAAGACATCGGCTCTCAATTCCCTTTTCCAAAAACACTTTTCTCCATTTTACGATTTTCAGGCCCAAAAATTTGGCAAACACTAGAAAACAGTGTCACCTTGTATCTGATCTTTTTGAACCACCTCTAGATTGATCATTCCTTTGTCGATGTTCTTGAATCAAACATGGATCATTAACAAAATCCCTTGAACTCGACATGCCATAATGAAATCCCCTTTGTCAACAAATTTGTACGTCATGGTTCACTTTGTCAACAAACACAACACAAAGGCCCACTTTTTCAACAAACACAATCACCTCAAAAATGCTTTGATGATACCTTGAGGGATTTTTTCCCAACAAAGACCATACCTACTATGAAAGTTTGTGTGAGGTATTTCTAAAGTTCTAACACGTACCTAGTGAAAACCCGACCTCAAGTCAATTTTTGAGAAAACCCAAGATCCTAGGATTTGGTCAAAGAGGTCATCAATATGAGGAAATGGATATTGATTCTTAACTATTAATTTATAAAATTTTTATTAATACACATATAGCCTAAGGGTTCTTTCTAACTTCTTGACAAAAAAGACCAGAGAACCCCATGGATATGTACTAGTTCATATAAACCCCTTTTCTTAAAAGTCCTCTAGCTATCTCTTGATCTCCTATAGCTCGGTAGTGGACATCCTATAAGGAGGAATGGAAACTGGTGCATCTTATGGAACCAAATTAATTGAGAAATCCACCGCTCACTCAGAAGGGAAACTATAAAATTCATTCGAGAATACATCCCTAAAATGATATACTACTGAAGGGAATTTATCCTATTATATTCCCTAACCATCTAGATAAAGGCTATCAATATAGGCTATCATGCCACCCATATCATGATACTCTAGTCTGGATCTACCTTCCTGGACATCCCACTCACCCTTGTGAATATACCTACCACCCTATCATTATGTGAAGGATGCCCTCTGATGATAGCAATCAACATGGTAATTATAAGATACAAACCAACCCATTCTTTTAATGATGTAAAACCCTGCCATCTTGAGGATAAATAGATTCCATAAGAAGCTATACCTACCTATATCAAGTGGGAAATATATAGACTGGTGTATATTCTATAATCTAATCTAAATGAAGCATCAAGTGTCATAATTCCATTATAAAACTTCACATCAAGCCCCAAGTCTCTCCAAAATAGTTAAAAATATAATGGAATGTGAAGAACCTATATCAAAAAGGTAATATAATATATTAGTAGCTACTAATATTGTACCTCTCACTATATACAACCCAACAATCTACTCCTAAGGTATAGGTTGTTCTAAATATATCTTGCCTAAATCACGGCCCTGAGAAATAGCCTAACTACCTTGAGTATTCCCACTCTACTATTGAGGTGAAACTGGTGTATAGATCCCTCGGCCATGACCACCCCTCAGCCTAAACAACCAGTAGTACTCCAAATCCAAGCCGGATGCGGAGCTATAAATCCAACTCTTGAATCTAGATTCAATTTTGAACCCCACCCACTGACCACTGAAGGAAAGGTCCTACAAAACCGCTATATATGGATCATCATGTCACAGGATCAACGCTTGATTGAATCCCTATTACATGAGTTCCTCATATTTTCTTACCTTCCACACTGATGACAGAAGATGGAACTACTAGTACTCACACCTTAGCTAGTATTCCCATCATGAGAAGTCTCAAACCAACATTTCCTACTGGTTGTCCCAAAACCATTGGGTCAAGAAGCTTCATTACCCTACTATGGGCCCCCATCTTCCCTCAGGTTACGTTCAATAATAATCACCTAATTTACTATCTCAATTATAGTATTCAACTAAAACACATTCACCTATGATTGAACATCATTCTTGAGACCTTCCTCAAAGCATATCTCCCTAGAAGTCTCATCATCTAGATGAATAGGTGAAAAGCATTGAATCTATGTAAAGTGAGATGAATACTCCATAACGGTAATCACACCCTACTACAGATGCATAAAATCACTATCCTGTTAATTTATAAAAGTATTAGAAAATAAATAATCATAAAATATGGATTTTAAATCCCTTTAACCATATCTCATAGCCTATCAGTCGGGTTCAGAACATCCCACCAGTGCTTAGAATATTCTTGAAGTATATACACATTGATCTTGACTCTCCTCTCAGGAGGTGTATTAAGATTCTCAAATATAGAAAAAATAGTCTCAATCCAAAGATTAATGTAATGTAAATCACCATCTCCCAAAAATGTGGGTGGATGCTGCTGCTGGAACATATGTGTCAGCTTTCCCATAGTTGAGGAAGGTCATGGGGCTCCTTAAAAGGTATGAATAAAGTGTAGTAAAATTTCTCTGAACTAGTAACCATCCCACATATCAAAATAATAGGTGGTTCCACAATTAGAACTACTGGAGGATCTACTGAAAACTTAGGGCCCACCACCTCTAGAGCATGGCTGTCGTCACCCTCCTAGTGCATGATTGGAGGCCATCACAGTGGATTATATCTACAAATTCCAACATAATTCATCAAAAAATGGAAACCATGACATCATAGATATAACATAAGATAGTTAAAATCCTTTCTATAACCAAGACACACCCCTATTACTTCTCCTAAAGACAAGATGGGGTAATAGGAACTATTATAAAGAACACCAGATTCATTGTCTATGGACCACTATTAAGGTTAGGTCTAGGTCAAACTCTCAGTTTCACATCATAGGTCCTGGTATATGGATTTTCATGTGAAATAATATGAGAATCATCCATTTAATTTATAATTGGAAACTCCATTTAACAGAGACCTTTCCATTTTAGGAGTCAATTTATTTTTATGTTAATTCTCATTTATTTAAAAATTATTCTAAATGGTTGAATTATATAGATCACCACTTCCAGTTTATAATGTCCCATATAGTGAACTTTATATTTATTCACGACTCCCATTGGAAACTAATATTCACAATTTATTCCTCTATAAATACCCAGAAACTTCAGCACTTTAGGTTGGAAGAATATATTCCTCTTTATAAATTTAGTCACCTCATTCACTATTTTAGCTAAGGTGTATTTTTTTCAAACCATTTTTGTGAATTAATCAACACATAGTAGAATTTGTGTGTGGCTAAAATAATTTTTGAAATAAACTAAGAAGTTTATTACCAGTATATCAATAAACTCAACCTATTTGATGGTTTTTTACCATATCTCTTCTCTCTTACCAATGTTTAAAATACACCGAAAAATATCACACACTACCCCAAAGATCCATGAATATTTATGAAATGTTATCCAAAAGAATCCAATTTAAATTAACTTATCCAATGTTATCTCTGGGCCTTGGTTTCCCCCCATGGTTGAGGAGGTATAAAACTGCAAAAATATCCCTACATCATCATTGAGTATACATCAGTAAATCAATCCACCCCCACACTATTTGAATAATATCATATCATCAAAAAAATATTTTTAAAATTTTAGTAATATTCACTTCCTCTGTTAATAAGTGCATTATGGGTAGATGGTCATGGTGTCCAAGTAATTTTCATTATTATAAAAATAAGTTTAGGCTAAAATATATATTGCAAAATGATGTTCATTTGAAAATTTACCCATGATATTTATTTCTTGATCACCAGTATGGTGGGGAAATCCATTCTATAATTATGGTTTAAAAATAGTCTTTGTACACTTATTATAATTGATTTTAATGTTGAAATATGGGAGAAATAAAATAATGTAAATCAAGTGGTCTTTGGAAACTTTATTTATCTGCAAATACTTTAGTTCCATAAGATTGGTGTAAACAACTATATTATAGACAAAAAGATAAGGTCTAAACATATCAATTGAAAGGACCTAGTGTGTGTGTATTTATTCATCATGGTGCCTTTGAATTATTTCTCCATGAGAGTCCATCTTGATTATCACATAATATGAAAGATAATTCTTATGCATTTCCAAATAACTTTCCATACCTATTAGTCAATAACATTGAATATAAGACCAATCGGATCCTCCTAATTTGAGGGTACTATTTCTTAGGAATAACTAATTTCATCTTCAACTCAATGAAATATTGTTTGTACATTGGGTAAAAGGAAAACATAACATCCCTTTCTAACAAACAAAGTGAGGTGACATAAAATCTATGTGAAATATTTAATGAACCAACCAGGGTCACCATCTGAACTGAAACCCGAATTAGCCTGTCACAACCCGAGGAGTATCCCTGATCCACCCATTCTGGCGACCAGTGTCAAGGGTATTTTACATAATCATTGGGGATGGTTTCACCCTCAAGAATCTTAAAAAACAAAACATACAAACAAGGAGTAACATAAATAATCAGGCACATACCAAAGTTCATCTCAAATTAATAACCAACAAGTACAAAGTTAAAAAAATTACAATGGAATCTAGAGGAGATAAAAAGGAAGACCAAAGAGGCCAAAACAAACTTGATCCAATCGATTATACAAACCGAAGTTCTGATCACTATATCCTCATGACACTCAATTAACCACCATGATCCCAACAACCGGCCACTTCTAAAGAAGATTTAACTAGATCCAACCTGAAATTCAAGAGCTCAAAAGACATGCACAATTCATCAAGACTACATACCCACCAACATGAGTATTTTGGGTGTGAGTTGAAGCTTGTGGGATACCCCCATGAGTCAATTTCTCTTATTTTATTTAAGAAACCAATTATTCTAGTTTGAAAAAAAGGTGTAGAAAAATAGGTTTTCTTTTCACTTTAAAATCATGGGAGAAAAACAAGTTAAAAAATTTTACTTCCTCTAAGACCACCTTTGTAAAACTATTTCATGAAATTATTTCTATTTTAAAATAAAAAAAATTCAAGGGTATCAAAAACATTATCTAAAATACTACACTTTTAGAAAAAACACACAAAAGGTTTCAATATTTCAAAAGCATCTTTTAAAACCAATCATTCCATTTGAAAACCATTTTCTCCTTTTTTTTAATTTGAAATCTTATAAATACAAAACTTAGTGAATGCAAGGAAATAAGGGAAATAATTATATGAACATGACTGAAATGGGTTATAAATAAATACATTAAACCGATGAAATAAAACTAGTCAACGACATGAATAATCCATAAAAGATCACACATGAAACAAGTTCATCCAAGCAATAAACTATACACATGACAACATATAAATGAAAGTGGCATAACATATATACATAGCATGAAGCAACACCACAAGGACTAATGGTACCACACAATACATAAAAATGTGGACCTAACTACCGGTATGGTAATGGTCACACATCCATCCACTAAATCTCTCTAAGTAGTCTCCTAGGTGATGAACCCCAAATTTAGGTGTTATGTATAACTAAGGGGGTTATATCCAGTGAAAATTATCAACTATACAAGAAATTTCCAACTAATTATCACTTAGAAACCTCAGTCTCCTCATGGAATAATAACAAAGGTGTCCCATAAACAATAACGTCATCCCATGGAAATAACAAGCCTCTATGTCTAGCACCATAATCACATTCTTCTCACCTCACAAACTACCCTCAAAGTGATTCCAAACTCAAAATAACAACATGAATCACATAACCAAGCATCTATCACATAGATAATCCCAACATAAACAAAGGCATGGGGGATCAATAAGGGCATAATCGAAAGTCAATAAATCACAAGGTTGAAATTGGCCCTTCAACTTTATAAATATAACATATACATTTGGAAATCCATTTTTAAAAATAACTTGGAATGCTAATGAAATTATAATCATAAATAAATAAAACCACCCAATTCAAGGGAAACTTAATTCCACATTTTAACACCAAAACACCTTTTAAAACATAAAATCCATCTTTTAACACAAAAGGAAACCCACTTTGAAAACCAGTTTTTTTACACCAAAAACAAGTGTGTTTCTTTAAGAAAACTAACCTTGTAATTTTATCAAACATGGGGAGTGCATAAAATACCATTTCACATCAAAACACCATTTTAATCATGAAATTTTAACCATTTTCCACATGAAAATCAATAAAATTCAATGAAAGATTTAATAAAATACCCTAGATAGTCCACACCATGATTATCTAGGAAAAGAATGAATTTAGAAAACCCAATGAACAATGTATCTCTTGAATAGAAGACAATTAAATGGAAACTCCTACCTCAAGTGGGGAAACCATGCCGCCTTGGATGAAATCCACCCAAAAGGGACTCATATTATGTCTCACAACCATTACAAACCAAAAATACAAAAATCCTAGAAAAAATTGTAGATGAAATAATCTAATCATTACTATTATGGTTTGAGGTATTAGAAAAAGGAGATAAAATAAGAGTAAGAGATTAAAGAGACTCATACCACTTGATTCAGATGAAGAACCACCAAGAAACCACCTAGTATCCATAAAAGAGGGGCTTGGAGGGAAGAAAAAACCCCATGGGAGGTTTTTGAGTCATTGGAGTAAAATAAGGGTGGTCTATGGGAGAATCCTAAAATAAAAAGTATAGGAAAATACCAAAATACCCCAACATGGAGAGGTCACATAATTTCCTTGCACGATTTCACAAATCATGCACAGATCACCTGTATACCACTATCTCAATCCCCCAGGATGTGTGATTTGTCTCACATGGTTTCCCAAATAATACATAGACTGTGAATATTACATTTCCTCACCTACACAGGGTGTATGGTTTCCCCTAGAGAGCCTGCACAGTTTACAAACCATTCACCTTAACCATTCACCCCTAGAAACGCCTCCAAAACTACAAACATCAACCCAGATCACCCCAGAAATCAAAATAAAAATAAACCAAGTGATTAATACCAAGAAATTAACACCCTGGGGTATCAAAAACTCCCCACAATGTCACTTTATTCCCCCATAAAGTACCTGGAGACTTTGGAAAATCAGGAGTACCAATACAAACTCTACCCTATAGAAGACTCGATTACCACCAACCACCCAAATCTTAAGACCAAGTACACAAGGTACAAATGAAATGGTTAATATTCTCTAAAAAAACTCACTATGATCCCTAAGAGGTATATTCTTCACCAAATAGAATAATCACACATAGAGATACCATAGGTTTACCCACCATTTATAATTAATCTAAAATGATGGATCAACTAACATCCCCTTCCTTCAGAACATGAGGAAAACACCAAGAAACCTTGTTTCTGAAATCTCCAAAGGGAAATATGAATCTCTACCAAACAAGGCTAAACAAACCAAAACCAAGAGTAGAACACAATAACTAAGTATCTTAAAGTATTACAAGTCAATTCATTGAATCACAATGCATCCAAAAAACCAAGAATCACAAGAACAAAATCCATGACTCACTAAGAAACTATAGGGTTCTAACCTAAGTGTTGCAACTAGAATATGAGGTTGTTCACATCTAACTCATCATAACATCATTCCATGGTAATTTCAATGTATATATATGGAACAATGGAATCCACATACCAACTAGAAATGAAACCATTCCCCCAAGCATCCAAGCATAAACCTTAGGTTTCTCCCATGTCCATACCAATGAACGGGAACCACCCATGGTTTACACCATACAAGAGAAATAAGAAAACATAATGAGGCAAGAACGTCTCAAAAGATATGAATGAGGGATAAAAATCATTTTTCATTTATTTCACAAAAAGAAACCTTGGTGCAAAAAATATGGGACAAGACCCCCAAGACAAAAGAAAAATTATAAAATAGGATGTTCCTAAATAAATCACAGCTCCCAACTATCTAGTGGGACTAAAAAATAGTTCACAAACAACCAAATTCACACTAAGTATGATCCTTCTTCTTCTTATTCCCAACCATCACATAAATCCTCTGAATGTGACTTGGGTAGCCACACAGATGACAGGTCTTCAGATCTGACAGACAGAAAGTTCAAACATTCATGTACTTTCCATACTAGAAACACACAACTATATTCTACTTCACTAAGACAAGAATGGTTGGTTGAGAAGAAAAGTTCCCTCCATTATCACCTTTATGATTCCCTATCTTTATATCTAGGTCTTTTTTACTAACTTCATCAGAAAACAAAGAATCAACTACCCAAGGTTTACCCAATAATATTTCTTTATCATAGTGTCCTTTAAAACTATTTCCTCAAAGGTAGCTAGGTCTGAATGTGGCACTGATGAATGAAGCTCTAGATATAGGCCTATTGTAAATAACCATGCCTCCTTTTCATCATCAGCAGACAACTCTGGAGAGAAAGGCACCAAGATAGTGAAATTATCAACATATTCTTTCACTAACTGCTCACCATGGAGGATACGCAGAAACTCCATTTACTTAACAACCCACACTTCTTCAGCGAATATCATTGAATGAAGGAATCCTTGAAATATTCTTAAAAGGGAACCTCGAACGGTTGGGGATGAAAATTGGTCTTCCACCATCCCATACCAACACCTTAGAACAAGGGAATTCTGAACCTCTCCCTAGATGTTTTAGGAGGTTGTAGAAAGTCAAAAATATCTTCAACCTTTATGAAAAACTCAATCACCTCATGGGGTCCTTGATCACTATAGACAACTGGGGGGTACCGATTCAGAAACTCTCATGTATGATCCATTATCTCGGAAAAACATGACTATACCGCTCCATCATGAGTCTAGGTAGGGTGAGAAACTGAAAATTCAACTCTTGTATCACTCTGATTACTACCCAAGGCATTCCCTTCTTGACTTGATGATTAGTTTCTGTGATGCTCATTCTAAAAAATCATAAAACAAAGAAAGTCACTAAATCAAACCCATTTAAAATTCCTCAACATAAGGAAGATAAACACAAGAAATCCAAACCAAAAAAAAGATTTTAAAACACCTCAAAACTTCCACACAGGGGATCTACAACTCAAAGAAACCAAACTGATGTCACAAGCCCCAATCCAAAATATTTGGAAACATTTCACACCACACACCCAAATAAATTTGAAACTAAAAAAACCTTGAAATTTATTTTAACATGGATTAAAAAAATTTCATAAAAAAAACTCAACTCACCTAAAACACTTCAAGGATTCTATCATCTAAGAACCTATGGAATTATTTCTTTGAAAACCCACACAATACAAAAAAAAATCAAGGGTTCAAAATAATTTTACCCAAGTAACCAAGGTAACCAAAATAAGGTTTTCAAAATAAGGTAGATAAAAAATCATAAAACATTTCTTTTAAAAAAATTAAAAAACCAAAAAACATCACTTAAACGTCCACAATTAATCCCCATAAAATACAAAAGAGGATCAAACCAAAAAATGAGGTAAAACCAAAGTTCCCAACTTTATCCACTACCCACAATTTGGTTTCATGGTTTGTTAGACCATGTTCCAACCATGTGAGTTCCATTGGAATTTTTTATAGAATGATATGTCTGGCTTGTGCATGGTTTGAAATACCGCGTGTCTTAACCATTAACCATAAGAAACCCTTCTAATTATTCTTAAAATCATGTAATTTCTTAATACAAATCCTGAAAACTCCCAAAAACTTAGAGAAAAAGTACTTCACACCAAAAAATCTCAAAAAAAGGCCATTATAACCTCAAAAACATGAGAAAAGTATAGAACACCCATGGAAACTTGAGATCTAACACAAGGAAGAGTTGTCCAAGCACTTCCCCAGACCTACCACTCGAGTTCCAATGATCCTATCTTTTTTCTAACACTAACCCAAAAAAAATGAGATGGTGGGTCTCAAAACCCAATACCTATTTTAAAGAACCTAGATGCTCTGATAACATTTTATAACAAACCATCCTAGGTTTCCATATGAACTATCACCTAAATCGGCCATCACATACCTAAGAAGTATCCTCGATCCCCCTGAGCTGATGATCAACATCAAGGTTATTTTACAAAACTATTGAGGATGGTTTCACCCTCATGAATCCAAAAAAACACAACATATAAAAAATTAATAACATAAATAAGTAGGCACATACCAAAGGTAATCTCAAATTAATAACCAACTAGTAAAGAGTTACAAGAATACAATGAAATCTAAAAGTGAAAAAAAATAAAGACCAAATAGTCCAAAAAAACTCAAGCTAATCGATTGGTCAAACTGATGGTCTGATCACCATCTCCTCATGACACTCAAGTAACCACCATGATTCCAAAAATCATATAATTCTAAATAAGATGGTACTAGATCCAACTAGAAATCCAAAACCTTAAAATACCATCACAAGACATAAAGACTATATACCCACCAACATGAGTATGTAGGGTGTGAGATAAATCTAGTAGGATACTGCCATGAGTCCACTTCACCTATTTTATTTTAGAAACCAATTATTATAGTTAAAAAATAAGAAATATAAAAAATGGATTTAATTTTTTACTTTAAAATCATGTGAGAAAAACAATATTAAAACATGAAATTACTCAAAAAAACCTTTATAAAACTATTTCATGAAATTAGTGATATTTCAAAACAAAACCAATTTCAAGGGCAACCAAAACTTTATCTCAAACACTAAACTTTTGAAAATAAACCCACATAGGGTTTAAATATTTCAAAACCTTGATTTTAAACCAATCATGCCATTAGAAAATTATTTCCCCCCTTTTTCCATTTGAAATAATACAAATAAATAACTCATATCACACAAGGAAATATAGGAAAAATGATATCAACATGGATAAAAAGGGCCATAAATAAAGTTATTAAACTGATGGAATAAAACTAGTCAACAACATAACTAAACCATAAAGAATCGTACAAGAAATAAGTTCATCCAAGTAATAAAAAATACACATTCCAACATATAAATAAAAACATAATACCACATATACATAGAATAAGGAAACACCATGAGAATTAATAGGACCGAATAATACACACAAATATGGACCTAACTACTGGCAAGGTAACGGTCACACATCCATGCACCAAATCTCTCTAAGTAGTCTCCTTGGAGATGAACCCCAAATCCAATTGTTACGTATAACTAAGGGGGGCCTATCAAGTTCAAAACATCAACTATATGTGCAATGGCCCACTATTAATCACTTAGAAAACTTGGTCACCTCATGGAATAATAATGGAGGTGGTTCAGGAATGATAATATCATCACATGAAAATAAAAAACCTCTGGGGATAACACCACAATCATTTCATTCCCACATCCTTCACTACCCTCAAAGTGATCCCCAACACACAATCACAACATGATTCACATAACCAAGCATTCATCACAAGAATTATAATAATATCAAAAAAATCACAAGGGATCAAAAAGGGCACAATCAATAATCTACAAATCACAAAGTGTCAATCGGGACTTTAATTTTATACATATAACAAATACATTTGTAAATACCTTTTTCAAAACAACTTGAAATGACAAAAACGTTCAAAATAAAAACATAATCATCAAAAAAAATAACCACACAATTCAAGGGAAACTCCATTCCACATTTTAACACCAAAACACCCTTTAAAACATGAAACCCCTATTTTAACACAAAAGTAAACCCACTTTGGAAACATATTTTTCGTTAAAACATCAAAAATAAGTTTTTTTAATAAAACCAACCTTTAAATTTTTATCATACATGGGGAGTGCATAAAATACCATTTCACATAAAAACACAATTTCAAGTATGAAATTATATCCTTTTCCACATGAAAATAAATCAAATTCAATGAAATATTTAACAAATAAATCCTATATATTCCACACCATGATTATCTTGTCCAAAAATGAATTTAGAAAACCCAAGAAACAATGGAACTCTTGAATTAAAAAAATGAAACGAAAACACCTACCTCAAGTGGTGAAATCATGTCGCCTTCAATGAAATCCACCCAAATGGAACTCCTACTCTGGTTCAAAACCATTATAAACAAAAATCCACAAATCCAAGAAACCCTATCCAATAAAATCATCCAATCATGATCATTAGGGTTATATGGATTGAAGAAAATGAGATAAAACAAGAGGAAGAGAGAAGAGGGACTCGTACCTCTTGATCCAGAAGAAGAACCACTAAGAAACCACCTAGAATTTGTCAAGGAGGGGATTTGAGGGAGGAAGAAACCCATGGGAGGTGTTTGGGTCGTGGAATTAAAATAGGGGTGGCCTAGGTAAATGACTCAAATAAAAATAAGAGGAAAGACTAAAAGACCCCAACCCAGGCAGGTCCCATGGTTGTCATGCATAGTTTACCAAACCATGCTCAGACCTTTTGTCTGCCAATATCTAAATACCCTAGGTTGCATGGTTTATCTCACATAGTTTACAAAACTGTGTGTAGACTGTTCATCTTCCACTGCCTCACATTCCCAATGTGTAAGGTTTTCTCTAGGGAGTCTGCATAGTTTACAAATTTTTCACCCCTAGAAAAGCCTCCAAAACTCCAAGTTTTAACATGAAACACCCATAAACTCAAAAGAAAAATAAACCACAAGATTACTACCAATAAATTGACACCCTAGGGTGTCAAAAAAGCTTTCATGAACCTTTGTAAAAAACCATTATATCCAAATAATCTTTGATTTTACATCATTATAACTTTTTTGGGAAATTTATTTATTACCTTTAACTTTATAATATCGACCTCTATCCCATTTTTTGAAATCTAATGACCAAGAAAAATTCCATCCTTTATTATAAAATTAGATTCTCTCAATTCAATACTAGGAATTTCACTTGATATCTTCCCAAAGATAATTCAAGGTTTATAAGACACACTTCATATGATTGGAAGAAAAAAAAAACCAAGAATAACTTGATAAAATCCTCCATCATCTAATGAAAAATATGATTTATTCATTACTAAAAGGTAGTGGGTTCCCTATACACACCAAATGACATGTTTTGGTAGGAGAAGGTTTCATAAGGTTATGTGGAGGTTGAATTTCCTTGGTCAACACTACCGCTAGAATTTTTTAATATATTGATTATGCATTGAAAAAAATATTCTTGATTGATTAAACCTTTTATAATTTAGAAGAAAAAATAGAGGGTTCGTGATCCTTTATTTCCTATAGTTGAAAAAAAAATCTCCACACTATATCCATTTAGGGAGATATATTTCTATCACCCCTCTTGACCACTGTCATACATCCTTTCTCAAAAATGGTTATTAGGTACATAATGAATCTATCTTATGGGTAATGATAAAATATTATTCTATTTGTATTAATTAGCCCAATATTAATTTACACCTTTAGTATCATAAGGTTGACACTTTCACCAAAGTCACAAAAGGATTTCCAAATAGAACATTAACTATTGGTGTAAAAAATAAAAATTCCATATGTATCCTATTATTTTAGTATTAGCTTACTTTGAAAAATAATTTAGCATTCCTCATATAAATAGAACATTCCCAAGTCCTATAATTTTATTTTATTTTTGAAACGTGTTCCTTATGGAACATTTTATACACTAAAATTTGTGAAATTTCTTCAATGACTAAGATATTGATGTTTAATTTCTTGATTATATCTATTATATTCTTATTTTTTACTTACACATTTTCTAGAAACTTCCTATCTAAAAAGATGATGATTTGGGAAGTAAGGTTTCACTTTTGGTGGCTTTTAAGTGTCCTCATAGGTGCTTATTACATCTTATTTTTTCCCTTACAATCTTCCTTGGTGTGTTATATTTCTTGATATTTTCCCATTAGTCATTTTTTCCCATTTTCATACTTTGTCTCCTTCATGGTATCCATCACCTTTAGATCATTTACACTCCTCAATATCACAAATTTGGATTCTTCCCATTGTATTATTTTTATTACCCAGTACGGTATCGAGTGGTCTCCCAAAAAAAAATTCAAGAAATCTTTACCAAGTGATATTTGATATTAAAAAATGAGGATCAGTGGTTTTTCTAGTATGTTTAATGATTTTAAAGATTATTTTATTCATAAAATATACTTTAATCATTTTTTTGAATATATTTGGACGTCATTTTCTTGAAATTTTTATTATCTTTGAACAGGTTATAGAAACTATATTTTTTGGGTATGTTACACATATTTTTGTCTTAGGGTATGAAATTATTTCCTGATAGGCTACATGGATTTCTATACTTATGGAAAATCTAGAAGAACTTGTGAATTATTAACATTTTTCACACCTTCTTATTGTTTCCATACTTATTTTTGGCTAAATGTTAAGTCTTGATAACCTTTTTTTTAAGAATATTTATGACTGGTTATCATAATGAAGCTCACTTTACCCATTATATTTTCCACAGTCCTAACTTTACAATCTTGAAAAATGTTAAAAGGTCAAAAAAATATCGCATAAAAGGGTTTTTACATCACAATTCATGATCCTCAATTAATTTCAGAAACTAATAGTATCTCTATTTTAATTGAAATGGTATCCATTTGGGATAATATATTAGTTTTATCCTCTACTAGATGAATGAATAATTAAGGAGGGAATTATTATCCTTAACACTAATAAATATTATTAGATAATACATTCAATATTTTTTGTGCCTTGAATAATTTTTTCTCTATCAAACCTCCTTCGACATATGAATCAACAAACTATCAATATTTATTTTTCAGAATGATGCATAAGGTTTACAACTATACACAGGAAACACCTGATGATATATGTTATATAAACATCTTGGAGCAATAATGAAAAATGATCCCAAAATAAGAAAAAATGGAAAAAAATAAAAAATAATATCAATAAAACATTAACACAAAGATTCATTCAGTTCAATAAAATTCCTTATATGCATGGAGAGAAGGGATCATTTCATAATTATTTAAGATAAAATTATAGGGCATACACACTATCACCCTAGATCGAATATGAGATCATAATTTAATGTAGTGTTATAGTGACACATATTGAAATAATTTCAAATATGTATCATATTAATCACAATGACCATACTCATGTTACTAAATTCCATAGTGTTATAGTGCCTAAGTTGGTAAAATCCACATGTCTATAGCACCCATTATCAGTGTCTTTATCTAGATTATCTACACTATTCAGTACAATATACTAACACTTTTCCCAACTGTAAAAAATGTATTTTGATATAACATTTCAATAGTCTAAAACTTTAAGATTAATCCATAAAACTGACCTTATACCATGTTTACAGGTTAGAAAACTTACTAAATCAATGATTCCCCTATTATTCACTCATTAATTATCTCTTTTCCATCAAAGCATCAATTTCAAGCTAATAATTCATAAATATCTAAATTATTTACCTTTTTAATCCCATAATGTGCTTTTATATTATCCCTTTTAATATATATTTGTTTTTAAAGATAAATAGAGGTGCAACTATTCCTTGACTTATCAATCACCATCGTCTTCATCAAAATTTCTTCCAAATTTTTGGTTCCTTCATTATTATATAGTCTCAAAAACCCATCCAATTTTAATACTTTGATAAATTGTTACTTTAACTAAATATATTTCATCCTGTAATGTGATAACAAGTTATTAAAACGATGTATAAAACTTGAACTATCATAGTACAATATAATGTTTTTCATGTTTTTTATCCTATTCCTTGAAGATGTTATTCACACAAACTATATCCTTAACGTTATCTATTATAGCAATGAATTACCTCATTCCCAATCTAATTGAGTTCATAGAATACTAGAGATTCATTATGGGACCTTGATTGTCTACCTACCTCAATCCATAGGTGTTAAAACTGTCCACTAAAGATCGACCTATAATTTCATTTGATCACAGGGGGTGATGGGTATCTATCCATGAACCAAAAGTCTCACCCACTAGGATCACCTCAGTAGTGGATAGTTCCACCACCTTTTATAACTAACATATAAAACTCATTGTAGTCCCTCCATATGTAAGAACAACTAATGTTATACACTTCTTGGTATCGATATCATCTCTATAGTTAACATCTATGAACCCCTATAATTATTTTCCGTTATAATGAATATGCATACCTCCTTGCTTCCATTCAAACACCTTAGTATCCACTTCATAGGTTATTAATGTTGTTTTCCTAGAATATCCATGTACTTTATCAAAAATCACACTACATGTGAAATATATAATTAGGTACAAACTATTGAATACATCATTCTTACAAAAAATAATGCATAAGGAACCTTAACCATGTACTCACCATCAACATCTATCTCTGATGATTTCTCCATATACAACATAAAATAAATCTCTATGAGAATATAAACTAGATTTTCATCCAACATGATAAACCTAATCAAAACCTTTACAATGAATTTATCCTATGATAACATCAAGGTTGCAACTGCATTAAATTTATTGATCTTTATCCATTGATTCTTTATTGCTTAAATAACATCATCTATCTCAAAATACTAAACCATATTCCTTTTTAGATCATCAATCCATGGAATACATAACCCTTTAATGAGAATGTTATCCAAAAAATAAAAAATATAATGTATCCATCACCAGAAGACTTGAAATCAAAGAATTGGTCCATGACACACCATATATATGCATTTTTACTCATGAATACATCAAAATTATTATTACACATCTTGGGTTACTACTTCAACCTATATAAAATTTTGTAAATTTTTCATGCCAAGTTATACTTTCTAGACTCAAAAAATCCCTCTAGTTTCTCTATATGGATTTCATCCTCTAGAGAACCATAGAGGATATAATCCTTCTCATCGAGTTTCTCAAGATGAAAATAATTTAATTCATCATTATTTAGGATCACCATAATAGTGGTGACATTCAATACTTGTGAATTTTTTTTAGTGAAATCCACACCATTATTAATTAAAAATCCTTTCAAAAAATGGCTAGACTTGTATGTCCTTTTACCATTTTACTCTTCCATGATTCAGTATACCCATTTTTTTATAATTCATTCTTTTCTTATGGTAATAGACTCATCTCCAAAATATTATTAGCATGAAAAGAATAAATATCTTCATTAATATTCATCTCCCACTTACCATAATCCTTAAAATACATTGCCTCTTCAAAGTATTCTAGATCTCCACCTCCTATCAATAAAAAATAATTTAGGGATGATGAATACCATTTCACAGGTATCTTCACCCCAGTTTATCTACTCAACACTAGTAGAGGATTGGGTTCTCCTGGTTCTAGGGTCATATGCTCATGTATGCCATCAAGATCAACTTGTTATCAGAAACTTGATTCTTCATTTTCACTTTCAATTTAGACTACATGATAATTTATATACATGAAACCTTGATTAAATATCACACTATCACTTGTAATGATATTTTTATTTTTATAATCCTATAAGTGACATCCTATATTGTCAACACCATGAACAATAATTAAACTTTAATTGGGCATATTATCAATATTTCTCCACATATAAAAATATATATGTACAATTATAAACATAAAAGGACTCATAAATGAGAAAATATTACCTCCTTTATAAACTATAACACCTTAGGAATTTTTTTCTTCCATATGACCAAATGAAAACTTATTGATAAGATAATATACTATATCCACTATAAAAAAATTCTATTTTATTGTACTTATAATAATATTTTATCACCAAATTCTATTAGTATAAATTATTAACTTTAACTATATACCATCATACAATACTCTATTTTTAGATATCTAGAATTTCAGATTTTATCCTGACTCATTCTATCCTAAAGTTGTATACTTGTAAAACATATTAAGTATATCTAATTTTATTTTTATAATGAAAACCCATAACTTCCTTATTTTGTATTAAATAAATTTCACAAAATTTATAAACCCTCTTAGAGAATGTACTTGTGTTGTTCTTAAATAATTTTGTACACCATATCCATATTTCAATCAATTAGTGTTCTACTTTTTTTATAAAAGATACTTTTTTCTTTCCAAATAAATAATCATCACATATGACAACATCTATTAACTTTAGCTCTAACATCATACCTTTTTTGGTAAAAACATACATCCCATTCTCACTCATGTGGCCTTGATTACAATTCCATAGTTTTGAATTCCTGGTATAATTTAATGATAAAACTATGTCCATAAAATTTGTTCTCATATTATATAATGTTCTAATATTCACTCCATCAGCTATGATCATAACTCCTTTGGTAATTTTTTATACAACACTAGTAAAAATGGTGCTAAATCATGTATTATTAACTTTACATTAAAAATAAGATTCCTACTAAAACTATAAATACATAGAACATTTTAAAAAATGAGAAAGATTCAGCTATTGGTTTTTACCCATGCATCACCATTTACAATAATCATTATGAGTTCATCCTTATCATAATAAACCTTTCAAAAATTTCTGAAAAATAGTTATTAAAAAATTAATTATTAAGAATGAATGGAATGCATCCCCCGTGTCTAAAATAGAGGACTCCATGGGAATTTCCACACTCAATAGAAAAAAACCATCACTTACTTTTATTTTAGGGTTTTATAAATTTGTTTTAGGAGCCTTCCATTTATTCCTAAACACCATATTGAAATGAAAATTCTTCCCACTATCCCAAAAGGTAGGACCATTTAAACTTTCCTTATCATGACTCCTTTATTTTTATTTTTATTTTTATCATCCTTTGTGATTATTTTGTTGTATACATCTACCACTTAATTCAACGTATATATTAGAATCATAGAATATTCCCTATACTCTTATCCAAATATCCACAATGAGGAACACTTATTACACATTGTTCAAGTTCAATTTTATATTCCTTGAATAAATACTCAAGGATGTTATAGTAGTTTCTCAAAAAACTAGTAATGAAGACAATAAAACTATTACACATACCTCATCATCCAATGTAATTTCAACTGATGCCAACCGATTTTTTGTAGTGTTTAATTCATTAAAATTCATAAATAATATTCCATTAAATTATCTTGAGATTTAATAATCATCACATCAGGTACACATTGTTTGATAAATATGGATTCTCATATATATTTTTAGGAAATTTCATCAATGCAGTCATCATACTCTTCACATTTATTTTTAAATCCAAGTTATTTTCCAAAATAAGAAGCACAAATCCTAGAACCTATTGATCTAGTAACTCCCATAAGTTTTTTGAACCTTAGTAGGATTACCACTTGGAAGTGGAAAGGGAATCCTCTTCTAATAAAGTAAATCATTAACCTTCATTCTCTAGAAACTATATTCTAATCAGTCTAAATGGTCAATAATTACCTTAAATTATTCTATACTCATTAGACAAATATAGAAATATAACCTCAATCATCCAACCTTAAGCTATGATAGAATTTTTTACTGAAATTTTAGAGATTACCAATGAAAAAAATCATATAATAAGTTTAAATGTGTGAAAAATGAAGAAGAGAAAAATAAAGAATGCCAAAATAGATATTTACATGGTTGTGGGAGAATACCTACCTCTAAAGAGAGGTAGAATCAATTCACTATTTTCCAGGAGAAAATTAAAGGGAACATGAACTATCATAAACTTGAGATTAATTATGATTTTATAAATAATCATGGTTCTTTAATAACCCATGTTATTACAATGTTGATCCATATAGTATCCATGATTCCATGTTACCTATATCGGTAAATTACATACTATTAAAGTATAACCAATAGTTAAATTCAAATTGGTTATTATTTTATTTATGGGTTACATTAGTTAGATATTCTACAATGCTAAAGAGTTGTTGGACTTTGGTTCAGTACAACCCACTAAAACAACAGCCAAATTTATCTAATATATCAAGCTCCACCATCCCAACTATGTGGGAACTTTACAAATAATTCCTAAATTCTATTTTATTCCTAATTAGTGGATTCTATATATTTTGAATAAATATTTTGATTCTCACTCTAAATATTCACATTTTTCATAGGTCAGAAGTACTTCTTCAAAAATCATCATGCAGGAACATCCAATGTTATGATTAAACTAAATGGTTAGGACTTGAGATAATCATTATCATGATTAATTAATTATAATGAAAATTATATATACAAAATTGCATTATCCCACACACCATTATTCTTAAATGTGTTTAAAATATCAAGAAAATTAAATACATTTCCTTTAGGATCTTTTCATTAGAGGCCACAAAATTGTCCAAAATCTTGGGTTATTTGAAGTAAACTCCGTTTCAAATAGAAATTATTGGTTGAAAATTGTGGTATCACAAAGTTAATAAATTTTCTTTCAACCAATATAAGTTATTAATCCAAAAAAATCATCTCAATTTATGCATGAGGATCTTTATTGATGATATTTTCTATATCTTCATTCCAAGTGGGACCATCAATGATTCTTCATAAAAAAGGGATAATTCTTGATATTGGGGTCAAAATACAATGGTTTGTTTACATTCAAACACTTATTTAAAGTGTGTTGTTTGTGTTTCATTCACCTATGATATTCATCAAAAAAATAAAAATTATAAACTCTTTTAAAAGAGAGTTGAAAATAATAAAATAGAAAAATCTAATAAGAGAATTGAACCAAAAAATTAATAATGAAAATTTTAACTAGTTTTATAACACACATTTCCCAATAATGGTTCAAAAAACAATACATTCCCTTTGGCATCATCACATCTTGAGGCCAAAGGTCATGGTTTAAAAATTAGGATCATAGAATTTCTACTATAAAACAACTAAATAATAGTATAACAATGGGGATTTTAAGGTTGATACACTAGTAATGTGTTATATAAATTCTACCTTATTAAGTTTGTTTTAATTATTTATCATAAAATCAAAAATTAAATAAAAAAATTAAAATTTTATTAAAAATACAAAATAAAAACCAATTAAAACTATTATAATGAAAAAGTTACACTAAAAATATAGATAATAGGTTAATTTTAGATAATATATTTTCTTTTAATTTATGATTTAATTAATTTTTGAATTATAATGAATCAATTATTTTTTATAATTTATAATTATAGTCAATTTTCACTTGTTTAATGTTAATTAACACTAGATTAATTCTTTCAATCCATTTTTATAAGCAAAAAATAAACAATATAAAGTGTAAAAAAGATCCATTATCACATGTAACATAAAAATAAAGAAAATTATCATAGTCCCACCACTAACTAATAAATTAATATTATTTACTTATTCAATGATTCTCTAGAATAATTAATAATGAATGATATAGTAACTAGTATCAATATGATACTAAATCAAGACGTTCAATTCAAAAGAAAAAACAATCAATTATAACTTCTCATACTCTTAATCCATTATCCCTTAAGTTACTAGTCACTCTGGATTGAAAGAAAATAAACTACAAGATGTAATTTCATATTAAAATAAGGGAAATACATGGTATTAGAAAATAAAACTAAACTAATCATGCAAGATAAGTAGAAAAACTAAATAATAAATAGAGACTTTGATCTCTAAAATCCATAATAATAGTCTTTATTTCTTATCTCCATATAGAGTAATGGAAATAAAAAAAAGTAAATAATATCTATAAATAATTAAGAAACATAATATATTTATTCTAATATACTATGTTATGATGTAACACTAATTGTTATACAATAATAAAATGTATCTTTATTAATGGTAAGATATGAATATATCCTCCTCTTAAGATTTAAAATTATCATAGATCATTCCACAACCCTAAAATTTTCTTTCTAGGTTTTTTATTTCTCCAAATATTTTTCAAACAGGTTATTACAACATGGGGTGTTGACAAAGTTGTGTAATTTTGGTGCTTTACTGGTTAAATCCTCATAAAATGTTGTGACATGAAGGGTAGCATAATTACACCATCATTAGTTGGTCAAATTTTTAGATTGTACTCATTCATATCATCCTGTAATGAAGGTCATAACCAAGGTAAAAAAGATCATATGCTCTTCCAAGTTATTCATACATCGATCCTTTGAAATATAATTTTTTTAGGTTGTTTCGGGATGTCTTTATGCTCTCTAATTTCCAAAATTATTGAACAATATTATTTCATGATGATACACATGGTGGTGTGTTATTATCATACAATTCTATTAAAAACTTATTAAAATTATTAAACTTATAATTCCTAGAAAAAATCATTAAATCCAAGAATAATTAAGTATTATTCATTCAATTATGGATGAATAATATGGAAATAAAGTGTTCATAACTTTTATTTTCAATTTACATTGGATTATTTATCTATAACCACTGTCTCTCAAAATTTAATTTATGATTTATCCTTTTTTATAGGGGATCGATGATCTTTTTGTTGTCTTTGAATCATAACGATGAGTAAATTGTAAGAAAAAACATTTTACAAAATCATGTCTCTATTTCATTCCCTGTTTTTTCTATTTTTAGTTTTACATATTAATTTGGATGAATTCTTGAAATTTGATTAATGAAGAGGAATTAAGATTCAAACCTATATGAAAATTTTTAATATACCTTGAGGAATGTGGTATGAACATTATATACAGTTCTAATTCCCTACTTTAATGAATTTTAGTTATTGTGATACCTGAATATACTCTTTTTGTGGTTTAATGGCATAAAATTGGATTTCAATTCAATGTTATATTAATGATATGAATTAATTTTAACAAATTAAGTGAATTGGCTGTAAAATTATTAATTTTTTTGGGTAAAAAAATTCACATCATTGTGTATAACTTAATGTAAATTGATTTATATGATTAAATAGAGTTCTTAGTTGAAAGGGTAAAAATTAAAGGTTTTTGTTGAAATGGTATTGTGAGTAAATGATTATTATTTACTCACTAATAATTTTAGGTTGTTACCATGATTAAATGTGGAAATGATATTTCATATTAAAATTATCCTTAATAGGTGAATTGATACCAATAAACTTTATTGTTTGAGATATAATTATGTTATAAATTTTTTATTTTCTTTGGTAGTAAATAAATTTTGATTTATATTGTTCTTTTTAAGGAATTATGTAGAATGGTTCCAAGTTATAGGTATTTTACATAATGAACTTTTATTGTTTAGGGTTGAATAATTTTGATGCCAAAATTTTATTGTATTTATTTATTAGGTGTTATTTAAGGGATTAAAACATGTTTGGGGATAAAATAATGGAGGAAAATTATTAAAGGGAAATAATATGAGGTTTATATAATGGTTTAGTATGTAAAATTATACTATGTTATGTGATGTAAATTTGGTATTTGTATCATATTATTTTATTTATGATACCTATAAATCACCAATTTCTTCCTTTGGAATTTTAATAAATTATATCTATGAGTAATAAAATAAACAAAAGAAATATTTTATAAATTTAATTTAACTTAATGTATGGATATAAAATAAAATGTTGTTAATAAAATGATTCAATAAAGAATTTATGGGGATGATTCTTAGAAATATATATTTAGGTATTATGAAGTGAACCAAAATATCTTAGATGATTATATATATGATTTTATCATTATATTGATTAAAAATTTATGCCCATAATAATTCCCTTAAATAACATATTTATATATTAAAGTGATGATCCATCCCAAAATTCAAGTATAGGGGAAATGGTACCAAGCAGACAAACTCAAAGAGTTGTCAAATAGTGACATCCCCAATTTCAATCAGCATTAATGACACTACCCAAAACTAAACTAAGGCACCGTCAATGTAACCCCCCCTGGCACCATGCACATGTGAATAGATGTAAGACAAATATAATACTAGATAAACAATCATTGCACCTAAACATAGGTGCTCCTAATTTCATCCAACACTAGTAACACTACACAAAATTGAATATAGGTTCTCTCAATGTCAATTAGAACCAATGAAGCCACTTATGACTAATTTATGGTATAGATAAAGTAATATTATGCCAATGACCTTGTTCTGAAAAGGATATGTTTCTACTCACTGATTCCACCAATGTATCCTAATCCTTCAAGAATATCATCTTGATACCTTTAGCCTAAAAATGCATGATGCATTCAGCTCCCACATCATTTCTCTATAATTATATGATCATATTTCTTATAAAAAAACTCATTAAAGACCAAAAATCTATAAGGGTATAATTTATTTCGTTCCAAAAAGGAGAAAATTTCTCTTTATAATCTAGGATAACCTTCTTAGTGTTGCTTATTTCCCAATGTTCCCTCCTATGGAGCTCCAACACAATTTATCTCTGTTAACCCTTAGGTGCATAATTACTAAAAAAATATACACCACATAACATTTTACATTGATCATAGATCTCTGATCCAATCTCAATCTGATTGTGGTGTTCTAAAGCTATTTTTCTTTCAATTAATAAAAATTATTTCTATAAAACTAATGGAATATTTGTCCTATATACACATGTGAAAGTTACCAATAAGGGAATTCCCAAGCATGGTCATATCACACCATTCCCAAGTCTTAAATATTTAAGATAAAATAATATCATGTATAAATAGTTCATTTTTCATCAAGACCTTATGAATTTACATTAAACAAGAAGGGCTGACATCGAGTGTAATCCACAAATATTACATAATATATCATAAACTCCAAACTATTATGAATTTTCCTTTATTGAAGTGATGTAACCACTTTGTCCTCATTCATTACCTATAAAAAAGGATTAATTTAAGTAAATTATAACTAGGTTACCAACATTTCCTCAAACCCATCAATAGGTGTGAAATATGGGATTATATTAGCATAAAACCCACTCATCATGGTAGTTTATATGGGATAAATTTAATATTTTTTCCATAGTGAACCAAAAACCCTTATTTTCATTCTTTAATCAAGTTCAAAATCCTAATAATCCTACCTATTTTAGGCCCCCTCCATGATCTCCCAATATACAAGAACAATTTATCATATATGTTTACATGACCCTCGTAATTTTAAATCCCTCTAATAATGGGAATTTCTTAGTACCCCCCCCCCACTGATAATATATTAAAGGTATATTCAATCATTTATTCCATTAATTACACATAAAAATCACTTTAGGAAATTGGTAGATCCTTTTTAGGATCAATACACTCATCTGGGTCATTTTGAACTAACCTTCAAAGCCTCTGATATCTTGTCATCCTCTATGGGTCCTATTAATTATTCGGTTGTTGAATTAGCATAAGGATTTTATATCACTAATTTGAACATTATATACATAAAATAATCCATCCCTCTACCTATTTATTAATATTTTTTAGATAATCAATAAATAGGATACCATGATAGAGTATCTCATCCATGCCTCCCCAGAGTTCATCAAAGAACACAAAACCTCAAGGCTTATAATATATTATAACACCCATACAATTAATCTATTTTTGTGTGATTAGATATCCTTATCCACTAGTGTTAAACATAAAAGGTATATTAATCAGTAATTCATAAAACAATCTATTTCTGTATACCTTTCACCAAGTCTTCCATTTCATATAACTTCAAACTTTTTAAATTATAAACACAATGTTCCTGGTTTTACAACCTAAAAAAAGAACACTATAGCTCATGGATGCATGAAAATAAAATAAAACAATATTTTCCTTATCACACAACCTTAAAAGTTAAGAAATGAATAATTTAATGGAACTAAACTATATGGGTTTTTATCCCATTCATTAGGATATGTAGGAAGCCTCTTCCATGGAAAAAATACCAATTTCACACAATTTCTATATTCAGACCACTTTGTGTATAAAGATTATATTTGTTTGTCAGAAGTTTTCAATGATGGTCAAAATGAAGAAGGATATAAAGAAGTAATCCAAAGTTAATGGAGATCGGCTGAAGTGATGATTCTTAGAGAATTTTTATGCAATCATATCATTGAATGTCATGCTTGGGAAATTCTCCACGAAGTAAAATCGGATGATTATTGAACTAATCCTAAGTTCAAAGAACTTGTGTCAAAGTGGATGCATTTTTTACAACAATGAATAATGTTGAGGTATCATCCCTCTAAGTATGATTGAAGAAAATTAGGATTTGAATAATACCATGCAACTCTTCAGGATTGCATGAGAACCATGAAAGAGCTTACTTTAAGAATAGAAGAAGAAGAGAGAATGTGGAAGAGCTTGGAATTCTGAGGTTTCTATGAATTTCAAATTGTATCAAAATTAGATTATGCATTTCTAATTTGTATTTAATAAATATATAAGTTAGAATAACTTTAGATGCAATCCTTATGAAGTAAATGGGGATAAAATATGATGCTGGTCATATTTAATTTTGATTGGAAGGAAATATGTTGGTGGAAGACAGGGAAGTTATAATACTTTCCATGGAAAATATGACAATGCTAAATATGTTTGATCAAAGGATACATATCACGATAGTGGATTTCATGATGAAAGATGAATAATGGTTATGGAATGCAGTGAAGAGAGTAATGAAAAAAGAATAGATGATCTTGAGGCAGCACAAAATAATGTTTTAATGTGGCACTCTTTCCTAGTGTTTTCCAGATTTGTAGGGATAAAAATTGGGAGATAAAGAAATGTGTTTTTGGAAAAGTATGACATGTGAAAGTTTGAAGATGACTTGTTATGTTGTGCACAAGTGGAGTTCCATGATCCGAATATCAAAATCTGGCAAAGGAGAGGCTTTCCCAAAAGATTGGTTTTTGTGCGCAAGATTGAAGAGAGTTTGGAATGTTACGTACAATGCATGATTTGAGGTCCAAACTTCGAAAAAATGTAAAAGGAAGGAAGTGAACGAAAGATTCTAGAAGTGTGTGAAAAATGAGGATGGTGGAAAAGAGACTTACACGCCCAATGCGATATCAAATGGGGCTTTGCACAACATGTCAGAATCTTTTGTGACACGTTGCGGTTTTTGCGTGCAAGATTGAAGGGATTTTGGAATGTTGTGTGCAAGGAATGATTCGAGGTCAAAACTTAGAAAAATGGAAAAGACATGAAGTTCATTAAAGCTTCAAAAAGTGTGAAAAATATGAGGTTGGAATGAGAGAGACTTATACACCCAATGCAACGTCAAATGGGGTTTTGCGCGACACCTTAGGATCTTGCATGACACAATGGGGTATTTGTGTGCAAGCGTCAATGAGGTCTATAAATAAAAGGTGACCCCCTCACATTTCTAAAGCTCAACACTTAGAGAAATCCAAATCTTTGAAGTGCATAAGAAATACACGCAAATGTATTTGTGCGAAATAAGTAAGATTTGCGTGCAAGAAATGATAGTTTCACACAAGAAGAGATAGTTGCATGCAAGATTAAATTTGCGCGCAAGATTGAAGTTGCGTTCAAGAGGTCTTTCACGATAAAAGTTGAATGTTGCACGCAACTCGTTAATGTTGCGTGCAATTTTCCCAAAAGTTGTGCGTGAAATATTGAGGTCCCATAGGCCTTTGACAGGTGCATATCACTCTCTAAGTGACTTTACAAAGAAGAAAGTAACATGAACCATTCGGTATCATGAAGAAAAGTTGAACCACACTCACACGGCTAGTGTTTAACACTCTCTTTGTGATTTTTGAATTAAAGAAGAACTAGACATGAAATTGAACTCATATCTTCACAAAGGAAGAAGTTAGTATACCGATACACTCATGTGTTGGCATTGAGAAGATAAGAAATAATAGAAGAAGAAGAAGAAAGTGTGCCCAACTAAAGACTAAAAATAATAAAGGGAAGTTTAACTATAATGATGCTAAGATGATCTGGTCTTCATTGATCTAATAAAAACAAAGGTATTTTTTTATTCTAGAAAATAGAAGCAGAAGTGATCTCAGTGAAGCTGGCTTTTCACTGGAGAAGAAGGGGAAGAAGATTGTGAATCTTTCAGGTTTGCTGCAAAGAATGAAGTGGTTGTTTACCTACATACTTCTAGGCAGGTAATAAATGAAGAGAGGAAGAACAAAGTATCACTGTGACATCCAATAGGTCTCAACATGTGGAATATTTTTTTGGTGTTTCAAACTCTTTTAACAGAGAGAATATTGTCTTTAGAGGCTGTATAAAGAGCCAACTAGAGGCTTCAAGAGACTGTCTACACTGGCAGTATAAAGAACCAGAGATTCTAAGGGTATATCCTACTCATTTCAAGTTGTAAGAGGATTGTTTCCCTTATCCCCTCCAAGTGAAGGGAGAAACACTAGGAAGTGATTATCTCCTCTCATACTCCAAGTGTAGGAAGCCACACTGACTAGAGGATTGTTTTCCTAGTCAACCCACTGTAATATCATATCGAATTATAGTATATAATCCATTCACTGGTCATTCTCATGCATATAAAGGATGTAGAGTCTCTTATTGAGTGGTGAACCTTGTAAAAATATTGTGTGCATATTTTTACTATTTTCTATTATTTCATGTGACAGGGAAAAGAGTAATATGAGAATCAAGATCCTAAAAGGTCAAGAGGTATAGGGATAAAAAGTTAGAATTGGTTTCAAAAGTCCCCAACACTAATTCACCCCCCTCTCAGTGTTAGTTATATCCAAATTTGGTCCTCTCAATTGGTATCATAGGGACAGGTTCGCCTCTATTAGATTCTCTATTGTGAAGTTATTCTCTTTTTAAGATTTGAGTTTCTTTCCTGATTCTACAATGAAGAGAAGTTTTGGTGAAGATTCAGTTTCCTCTGATCATAAGGCTATATCTACCAAGACCATTATGAATAGGAAAAACAATGAGAAAAGAAAGTTGAAGAATAATTCCCTTGTATCTAAAGAAGATGAAGTATCTGGTTCTTTATACCTTGCTGAAAATGAAGACACATTGGGCTTGGAAAGTAATGAGAAGGTGGATCATGTTTCCACCAAGAATATGGACAACCTTCCTACCTCAACTGATCAAGAGGTATGTATTAGTACATTTATAAATTATTCTCATGATGAAAATTCTAGCACAAGTGGTGATGATCAATCTAAAACATCTCAAGAAATATCAGTTTATAGATTAAGAATAATTCTTCATTGTATTCCTGAAGAAAGTACATCCCTGGTTTGTGGATTATTTCAATGCATGCAGGAAAATATCACTCAACTGGAAGAAGAAACAGATGTTTTGGAGAAAGGATTACAAGAAAAAATTGTTTAGTTTTTAAAGCTCTCCATACTGGTTGGAGACTTTGAAGTAAAAAAGAGGGAATTTTAATTAACTTATTCAAAGTGGATCAAAGATTTTGAAGAAAGAGAGGGAGTTAACAAGAATCTAAAAGATAAGATCCATGTACTTGAAGATGAGTTGACAATGAGTAATTAATTCAAGGAGGTATATTTGGAAGATGACACCAAGAAGATCAAATAAATTGACTCTTTGTTACAAAACAAATTAAAGATGCATGAAGATGAAGTTGAAATATTAAATAAGGATTGTGAAGAAAATATGGATATGATTGAAGACTAGGAAGTCATCCTCAATATGAGATGTCTAGAATTGGAAGTTAAGTTGACCAATCTTGAGAATACACATATTGAGTCTCCACAAAAGAAGGAAACAATTGCTGCTAGTACTCAATGCTTACTGGAGGATTCTACTGTCAAAATACCTCCAACATGTGATAAGAAGATCATTACTTCACTCCTTGATCTATCACAAGTAGTTGAGAAAGTAAAGGTACCATCCATACCAACTTGTATTGATGTCTCTAAAATTGCTTCTACAAAAAGTTCAGGTTGGAAGAAAATTTATAAACAATTATGGATGAAGAAAAGTGAGAAGAAACCTAACACCATGGCAAGGTTGTATAGAGGAAAGATTGTGGAAGATATATCCCCACATAAAGCACAAATTACCATGAAAAATACTCAGAAATCTTATAAAGAAGATGGAAAGAATTCATGGTTTTTTGGTTAATGCTGGTGATACAACAGATTTGGGCATTGTGCGCTGGATTGTTGGTACAATCCCTTAAATGTAAAAGCACAGAAAAATCCCATCTCAAGGGGAGAAATCCATAGAAAAAGAAGCAACATCCACAAATCCAGAAGCATTTGTATACTACAAACATATTTGGAATGTTAGATAACATTTGTGATGTATGAAATAGGTATGGTCACATGAATGGTGCATGTTCATTTCAACAGGTACCCAAATCTGATAAGAAAAGAAGATCAAAGAAGCTGGCTAAAATGGAAAAACTGAGACGTCCTTGGATTCTTTGTCCAAGAAGGTGAAGGGTGGTGCATCCAAAAGAACTACTAAGAAGGATACCACTCAAAAGAATCCATATAGAAGATCCAATCTTGGTGACTCAGTTCCTAATCATATATTGGTGGTTTGGATAGAAGATTTAGAAAGAATGAGAAATATGGAAGATGAATAGGCTAAAGCCAGTTCTAAAAACAAAAGGAATATTATACATGAAGAAAAATAAGTTCTATGTGTGAGGTGAAACAAGGTTGATCACACTGTTAGAAGAATATTTGAATTTAATCCAGCCCAACAAGAATTCCTCAAGAAAATGAATGTTGCACCAAGAGATTATAGTGCTTTGAAATCCCTTAAAGAAAGAAGATTCACACACAAAGAGATGGAAGAAATAGTGAGGTCCACACAATCATAGTCAAAATTGAAGATCAGTTGTGAAAGTGTGAAGAATGGAGTATCTTGGTTGAGGAAATCATATCAACCTTGTTGTTCACATTGATAAAGCAAAGAGTATCCACCTTATTCCATTAAATCTTTGTGTATTTTATTTTTTCTTAACATATAGGTAATTTAAAGTGAGGAAAGATCTCAGGGGGAGAACCTGGGATTCAGTGATTAGAAGTGTTCCCTTGAGGGGTAGACACATGAAGAAGCTTCCATAGTCATTATCACAATCAGTATTAACATTAGTTGGTATAAAATTCAATTACTCTAAATATTTTCTGAAGATCATGTCATTGGAAAAGGTATGTTATTTCTAAATCTCTCATCCTTGGTTACTCAAAATAAAGATCACTCTACCAAGGGGGATTAAAAAATTTAATCAGTGGCATATGATGAGTAAAATTTCCCTAAATCCGCTTATCTTGAAATTTTCACTTGAATGTTTTTAATCCATTTGTTGAATTAAGTTGAGAAGTTTTAGGTTGACTATTTTATATCACACTTATTATACAAATCTTGGAATGAAAGTGGAAGTCCCTTGAATAAAAGTGTATGCGTTCTCATATGAGGAGGTGTCATATTCCGGGGGTAATGCACAACTTTGTTCTCTAAATAAAATCCTCTTGTTTTCTACACCAAGCATTGATCAAGTAGACTTAGAGTGAAATTATTGATGGAACACTACTTAAGTATAGACTGATACCCTCTCTACCATGAACTTTTTATTTCTTGTCAATAAGGGGGAGAGAAAGTGAAATGAAAGTTTGAAAAAGTAAGGGGGAGAGAAAGAAGTAAATGGGAGAGAAAGATTCTCATTTTGACATTGACACATTCATTTGAGGAGAACATTAAGGTATTGAAAAAAAATAAAAAAGGGAGATTGTTGGGACCACTTTTTGTATGAAGATTGTATTTCTTGTAAAAAGTTTTCAATGCTGGTCAAAATGAAGAAGGAGATGAAGAAGGACTCCAAAGATAATGAATATTGGCTGAAGTGAGGATTCTTGGAGAACTGTTATGCAATCATGGCATTGAATGTCATGCTTGGAAAATTCTCCATGAAGTAAAACCAGACAATTGTTGAACTAATCCTAAGTTCAAAGAACTTGTGTCAAATGTGACGCATTGTTTACAACAATGAATAATAGTGAGGTATCATCCATCTAAGGATGATTGAAGAAAATAAGGATTTAAAGAAGACCATTCAACTCTTCATGATTGCATTAGAACCATGCAAGAGCTTACTTGAAGAATATAAGAAGAAGATAGAATGTGGAAGATCTTGGCATTCTGAGGTAGCCATACATTTCACATTGTATCAAAATTAGATGATGCTTTGCTGATTTGTATTTCACAAATAACATAAGTTAGAAGAACTTGTGATGCAAGACTTATGAAGTAAAGGGGGGAAATATGATTCCATTCATATTTAGTTTTGATTGGAAGGAAATATGCTAGTGGAAGACAGGGAAGTTATAATACTTTCCATGGAAAATCTGATGATGCTAAATCTGTTTGATCAGAGTATACATATCACGATAGTGGATTTTGTGATGAAAGCTGAAGAATGGTTCTGGAATGTAGTGGAGAGGCTTGTGTGAAAGATTTTTTTTTGCGTGAAATATTGAAGGGAGTTTGGAATGTTGCACGCAAGGCATGATTCGAGGTCCAAACTTCAAAAAAATGGAAAAAGAAGGAAGTGCACAAAATATTCAAGAAGTGTTCGAAAAATGAGGTTGGTGAAAAAGAGAATTACATGCCCAATGCGACGTCAAATGAGGCTTTGTGCAACACATCAGGATCTTGTGCAACACATTAGGGTTTTTGTGTGCAAGATTGAAGGGAGTTTTGAATGTTGTTCACAAGGCATGATTCAAGGTCAAAACTTTGAAAAATGGAAAAGGCATGAAGTGTGTGAAAGATTCAAAAAGTGTGTGAAATATGAGGTTGGTGCGAAAGAGACTTACGCTCCCAATGCGATGTCAAATGGGTTTTTGTGCGACGCGTCAGGATCTTGCACGAACCATTGGGGTTTTTGCGCGCAGAGGTCGATGAGATCTATAAATAAGAGGTGACCCCATCACATTTTTAAAACTTGACACTTATAAAAATTCCAAGCTCTAAAGCGCGTATGAAATATATGCAAAGGTAGTTGTGTGAAATAAGTAATATTTGCACGCAAGAAAGTATAATTGCACGCAATAAGAGAGAGTTGTGTGCAATATTGAAGTTGCACGCAAGAGGTCTTCCACGACAAAAGTTAAATGATGCGCGCAACTCATTAATGTTGCACGCAAGTTTCTCAAAAGGGGTGTAGGAAAGATTGGGGTCCCGTAGGCCTTCGACAGGTTCATATAACTATCAAAGTGTCTTTACGAAGAAGTAATTATCGTGAACCATTCGGTATCATGAAGAGAAGTTGAATCGCACTCACACGACTAGTGTTTAACACTCTCGTTGTTCTTTATGAAGTGAAGAAGAAATAGACATGCAATTTAACTCATATCTGTACAAAGGAAGAAATTAGTATATCGATACACTTAGGTGTTGGTATTGAGGTGAGAAGAAATAATATAAGAATAATAACAAAGTGTGCCCAACTGAAGAATGACAATCATATAGGGCAGTTCAACTATGATGATACTAAGATGAGTTGGTCTTCATTTATTTGATAATCACAAAGCGAGTTTGTGATTCTAGAAGATAAAACCAGAAGTGATCTTAGTGTAGCTAGTTTTTCACAAAATAAGGGGGGGAAAGATTGTGCAGATTTCAGGTTTTCTACATAGAAAGAAGTGGTTGTTTACAAGCATGCTGCTAGGCAGGTAATAATTGAAGAGAGGAAGAACAAAGTAGCATTATCACATCCAACAGGTCTCAATAGGTGGAAGATTCATTTTGTGTTTCAAACTATTTTAACAGAGAGATGACTATCTTCAGAGTTAGTATAAATGTGGCATCCCCCCTTTTTATAACATAAACATTCATTACATTACACAACACTGAGGATCTTTAAGGTTTAGTGTCTTGGAAACCAGGAACATAATACATGAAAACAAAATAAAAAATTCTTCTTAAACACTTGAAAGGCTTCTCCTTAAGTTCATTCTAGGTTCATTACTACATCTCATAACCTGAGTACATACATCCAAATAAAGGGTTAGTAGAAGGCCCAGTAAGGGAAACAAGAGAAACATTTTACATGTGAACTTGAGATACATCAATAAGGTCATGAAAAGAACTTTAAGTCATGAGAAAGAAATCATGAGGCATATCATAATAAAAATAACATTTTTCATAACTTGAAGATGTGGCTAGAACATTTTACAAAGAAAATCATTTCCGTTTCACCAAGGTCCATCCCCAAGGTGTCAATAAAAATTACCAAGGTTATTCACCAAGGTATCAGTCTAAATGGTCATCTCTAGAGATTAAGCCTTTACCCAATGCATTAGAGCGCTATCAGGGAGCACCCTTAAATTTGCCTTTGTTATCATGTGAGACATATATATCATCATCAATAATTTCATAAACAACTCATATAGCATAAAAGAAATGGGTTTCATTTCATACTCATAACGTTTTAAAACTGCTTTAAAGACATGATCTTTATGTCACTTTAAAACCCACATAAAAGGAAGGTGGGTCTAATGTATGTAAATCCCAGAATTTAAAATATAAAATTTTGGTATATATTTGAATACCCCTTTAGAAGAAATAGCTTTGAGTATTCACTTAATAAAATAAAAGAACTTTAGAAAAAGAGAGATACATTTTGAGATGGAAATTCTACAGCATAACGGCTATGTTACGAGATTTTAGAAAACATTGAAAAGAGAGGGGACATGGGTCAAACAATAATAAATGACCCATAAAATAGTAGAGGGACAGAATATAAAGGACATATGAATATGGTAATGAAATTTTAGGGACATACCATTTGAAATGAAAAACATGGAAGGAAGACAAAAAATTAGATTTCTCTTATGAAAATTCGGCAGCCTAATGGCGTCACTTAAACTTCAACAAAAATAAATTGAAAAGATCAAATAGGGTCCCTCATCATATGAACATAAGAGTTCATTATGATAGATATAGATATCATACCCAAACATAATTAAAAAGGAACTTGAAAGACTTGACATGAAAGTAGAACTTTGAAAAAAGAGAAGGGTGAAAGAATCCCTTAAAAAATCGGCAGCCTAACGGCGCCACTTAAACATTCTTAAAACGAATTGATGAGAGAAAGAGGGGGTATCTCATCATATGAACATGAAAATGGAAGTAATATGAATGTAGAATAACATCCTTCAACATAAGAACATGGAGAATAAAAGAAATGACATAAAAGAGATTACTTGAAAAGAAAGAGAGAGGTCGGATCTCTTACCTTAAAACATAACTCTTAAAACTCAAAGGTTTAGACCTTGAGGGTTTGGGGGCACCTTGGGAGGACTCTTTGGGAGGTAAGGAGACCAGAACTTCGTTGAGGATGGTTTTGGAGTCGAATTTATGAGAGGAGGGCTTGGTATTTATAGGGAAAGTGAGGGGACAAGGCATTAATGGCCAAGGGACACCTCATTGGTGGTTTTGGAAAAACCATGGGCTTGCCCATGGTATTTGTCGATGGTATTGGCCACTTGGGACACCTCACACAATAATTCATCCCCTTTAGTCGACCATCCCTTAAAATATCTCATGAAATCATCATGACACAGTGATGATTTCATTTAACATACCGAAACCCTAAAACTGCATTTTTACTATTCACTGAAAATTCATCTTTCTCAGAAAAATCCCAAAAATTTACCATAACATAATATCGATGCTCTGAGTTCAAAAATAATTTCCATTTTATAAAAATAATTTTCTAAATATTTTTAATTAATTTTTTAAATAAAAAACACTATTCACCCGAAAAAACTAATACTTGATTAATAATTTATGAAACCATTATTTAACCATTTTATTGAATCACATTACGTAATCAAGGTGTCTAAATTATATTAAAACTTTATTTAAGTGAGATTACTAATCCATTTGGTTACATTACTAATCCTAAGCATAAAATTACTATTCATAATTTACTATTCATCAAAATTTAAGTTGATCTTATTAGACTCCAAATTCCTTACTGAACACTTTAACAGAAGACCGTTTTTTGAAAATCATTACACATCATTAATTATTTAAGGTTTACATAAATATTTTAAAATATCCTTTTTCCCAAAATTCATCAGTAAAATACATCCTAAAATTATCCAGACATTTGAAATTTCACAAACATCACTAAAGGAAGAAATCTCAATTTATTCATCCCAAAGGATTACACAAAGAAGCTACGGTATCGTCGCATATCCCCTTATAACACCAGAATATGACCTAAGTGTAAGGTGTGCTATGGTGAGAGAATCTGAGGGAGGCTCAGATAACATTTCCCTAGTGATAATCTCTACTAACTTGAACTTCTCCCACAGGCGTTTCCGTTCAAGCTTGACACGCTAGAGTTCAGCTTGGGCTTGGTCCAAAGCGAAGCCCAAAGATGCCACCTCCTTCCCAAGCTCTGATAAGTGGGCTTCAAAAGGTTCGAGTCTACTGGATGAAGCCATCGACTCCTCTTTCTACATTAACCATTAACATCTCTATTAAATAGTTAAGAGTAAGTTAATATACTATTTAAAAAGTTTGGGTCCTTACATTCTTCCCCCCTTAAGAAATTTTGTCCCCGAAATTTTATACTTGAGGCCTAGTCGAAAAGGTGAGGGTACTTTTGCTTCATTGTTTCCTCAAGATCCCAAGTCACTTCTTCATATTTATGATTCCTCCACAACACTTTCACAAGGTGGGTAGTCTTGTTTCATATAACCTTGTCTCTACGGTCTAAGATCTCCACGGGTTGCTCCTCATAAGAGAGGTCATGTTCCAGTTGTACCACCTCTGGGTTCAGTACATGCGAAGGGTCGGGTATGTACTTCCTCAAGAGTGATACATGGAAGACATCGTGAACTTGAGCTAGGTTCGGTGGAAGTGCTAGACGATAGGCCACTGCTCCTATGCGATCAAGGATTTCATAGGGGCCAATGTACCTAGGGATGAGCTTCCCTTTCTTCCAAAACCGCATGACTCTATTCCATGGAGAAATTAGAAGGAAGACTTTGTCGCAAACACCAAACTCCAAGTCCCTTCGACGGTTGTCAGCATAGCTCTTCTGCCAACTCTGAGCAGCCTTTATGTGTTGTTGGATGGCATGAACATGTTCTGTCATCTCTTGCACAAGATCAGGCCCAAGAAGATTTCTCTCACCAGTTTCATCCCAACAAGTATGAGTTCTACATCGCTTTCTATACAGAGCTTCATAGGGTGCCATCTGAATACTTGAATCGAAGCTGTTGTTGTAGGAGAACTCAACTAATGGGAGGTGTTGATCCTATCCACCTTTAAATTCCATTTAGCATAATCTCAGTATGTCTTCGAGTGTCTGAATAGTCCTTTCAGATTGGCCATCAGTTTGAGGATGATAGGCCGTACTAAAATTCAATTCAGTATTCAGAGCATGTTGAAGACTTCTCCAGAATTTTGATGTAAATCTTGGATCAAGATCAGACACGATGGATAGTGTTACCCCATGTAGCCTTACCACTTCCTTTACGTATATCTTGGTAGGTTGATCTAGAGAGAAATATTCCCGAATAGAGATAAAATGGGCGGTCTTGGTGAGACGGTTCACAATTACCCATATCGCATTGTTACCTTTGGATGTTTTTGGGAGACCAGTTACAAAGTCCATAGTGATATTATCCCACTTCCATACTGGTATGGGTAGCGGTTGTAATACCCCCTTAGGAAGTTGTCGTTCTTCCTTTACTTGCTGACACACCAGGCACCTTGTAGTGAAATCAGAAATCTCCCTCTTCATGTTATCCCACCAATAATGATCACGAAGGTCTCTATACATTTTAGTGCTTCCTGGATGTATAGAGAAAGTAGATCTATGAGCTTCATCCATCATCTTGTTCTTTATCTTCGGAATAGATGGAACACATAGTCTTGTATGAAATTTCAATACACCTTCTTGATCAATATTGAAATCAGGGAACTTCCCATCCTTTACAGCCTCAAACTTCTCTTATAGCAAAGGATCTTATTTTTTAGCCTTCTTGATCTTCTCTAGTAATGAAGGTTGATAAATCATTTGGGATAAGGTTGATGATGTCCCTTCCCTTACAATTCCCATGTCCAGTTTTACTAGATCTTTAATCAAGGGATCTCCTAGGATCCTCATTTTTTTCAGAACAACATGATCTTTCCTTCTTAACGCATCCGCGACTTTGTTTGCTCTTCTAGGGTGATAATGAATTGAACAATCACAGTATTTAATAACCTCCAACCATCTCCTTTGTCTCATGTTCAATTCTTTATGCGTGAAAATATACTTTAAACTTTGGTGGTCGGTGTATATATCACATTTCTCCCCATAAAGATAGTGCCTCCATATCTTTAGAGAAAAAACAACTGCCGCTATCTCTAGATCATGCGTAGGATAATTCTGCTCATGAATCTTCAACTGTCGATATTCATAAGCAATTACCTTGTCATTTTTCATGAGGACGCACCCAAGCCCTTTCAGAGATGCATCGCTAAAAATAATGAATCCTTCTCCGATAGAGGGTAGTGTTAACACAGGTGCAGTAACCAATCTCTTCTTCGGCTCTTGGAAACTTTCCTCACATTCCTTTATCCAGATGAACTTAACCCCTTTTCGAGTCAACTTGGTTAGCGGATTAGAAAGCCGTGAAAAGTTTTTCACAAACCTCCTATAATATCCTACTAAACCAAGGAAACTACGAATCTCAGTTACTGTTGTGGTTTGAGGCCACTCCTCAACAATCATTGTCTTTGCAGGGTCAACCGAGATTCCTTCATTGGTTATGATGTTCCCCAAGAAATCCACTTGTTGTAACCAAAACTCACACTTGCTGAACTTTCCAAATAGCCTCTTCTTCCGCAGAGTTTTCAAAATAACCCTCATATGATCTTCATTATCCTCACGACTTTTTGAATATATCAAAATATCATCAATAAAAACTACCACAAAGTTTTCAAGGTAGTCCTTAAAGACTCTATTCATCAAATCCATGAAAATAGCAGGAGAATTAGTCAAGCCGAAGGGAATAACAGTAAACTCATAATGCCCATATCTTGATCAGAAGGCTGTCTTTAGAATATCTTCCTTCTTAACCCTCAGTTGATGATAACCAGATCGAAGGTCAATCTTGGAGAAGAATTGAGCCCCACAAAGTTGGTCAAATAAATCATCAATTCTTGGAAGAGGGTATCTGTTCTTCATTGTGATCCCATTTAGTTCTCTATAATCAATGCATAGCCTCATTGATCCATCCTTCTTCACAAAGAGGACTGGTGTTCCCCAAGGAGACACACTCGGTCGGATAAACCCCTTCTCCAACAATTCTTGGAGTTGTTTCTTTAACTCTTCTAGCTCCACATTTTCCATTCTATACAGGGTCTTTGATATCGGTTGAGATCCAGGTATGAGTTCAATGGAGAAATCTACCTCTCTTTCTGGGGGAGGTCCAGGTAACTCCTCAGGAAATACATCCATGTATTCCTGAACAATCGGAACATCTTCTATTTGTATACTCCATTTTCCTTCTTCATCATCACCGATTAAATCCATAAAGAAATCTATAGGAGGTGCTTCTAGATAGGGATCAGTTCGAGATATCTCTCCTTGAAAGATAATTCTAGGTCGTTCATTCAAGACTACTGAGATTTTCTTACTTCTGCATTTGATCTTAGCATTATACTTTGAGAGCCAGTCCATCCCTATTATAACATCAAATTCCAACATGGGAATGACTACTAGATTTGCGATAAGATTTTTCTCACTGAAGTAAACACTAGAGTCTCTAAACACTGTTGATGCATGGATAATCCCACGTGGAGTCTTGACTGACAATTCTACCTCAAGAAGTTTAGGGATTGATTCTATATTCTTTTCAAACTTGGAGGAAATAAAAGAATGCGTAGAACCAGAATCAAACAAAGTACTTGCTAGTTTTGAGAGGACAACAAGAGTACCTTCTACCATGTCGTTAGGAACTTCAAATTCAGTTGTTGTGATAGAAAAAGCACGACCTTTCTCCCTTGGCCTTTGATGAGGTTGATGGTGATTTCCCTCCACTACCCTCGGATTTGGGCAGTGATTAGCAAAGTTCCCAAGATGTCCACACTTGAAGCATTTGACTTTGGGTAGGGACGGAACCATCTTTCCTCTGTCGTTAGTGTTGGGAATTTGATGCTTCACCTCACTATGACAATTCCGAGCAATATGGCCTTCTCTTCCACACTTTTATCACTTTACACTTCCGACCAATCAGTTCCCTGGATGCTTCTTCCCAAATTTATTGCATGTGGTAAGTTGCATTTTCTTTCCACCTCTTCCCTGATCAAAAGTCTTCCCTAGACTGGGATCCAATGATCTATTCTTGTCATTTGATTTATGAGACCACTGTGTCTCACCAAACTCTAGATCAACTTTCATTGCACTCTGCACGATCTCCTCATAGCTATCGTAGTCCTGGTTGGCTAGATTCTTCCGCAGATGAGGTCTCAGTCCACCGAAAAATCTGTCAACCTTCCCACTTGGATCCATGACAAAGCTAGAGGTATATCGTGAAAGTCGGGTGAAGTTCATCTCATAGCTTCCGAAAGATTCGTTCTCCTTCTTCTTCAACTCGAGAAACTCTTTCTCCATTCTCGTTCTCATGGAATGAGGGAAATACTTATTAAAGAATATTCCCCAGAACTCTTCCCACTCCATAGCTTCCATCTCTCCTTGTGGCTTCGTTTTTTTGATTAGTGACCACTACTGATCAGCTTCTCCCTCTAGGCGGTAAACAGCAAGGGTGACTTTTTCTTGTTCTGAACAATGAAGTACAGAAAAGATCTTTTCAATGGAGCTTATCCATTGTTCCGCAACCAATGGGTCAGTAGATCCACTAAATGTTGGTGGTCGTTGACGCATGAAGGACTCAACAGAATGTTGTTCCCTTCATGGTGAGATCATCCTCTCAGCTTGATTCAAGTTATTACTCATAACTTGAGTCGATTGGTTCATCATTTGCATGAATGTTTCCATTCCAGCTTCCATCGGAGGGCCGTCAGCACATGGTGCATTACGGTCACCATCTGCACGGTTCCTCCTATTTCCCGCCATTTTCTAAAAGAATAAAACCTTAGTGAGAAACTTATTTCATTTATGAATATTTCAACTAAGACTTCATGCTTATAAAATTACACTTCTCTATAATTCCTTCATAATGATTCATAAAAAGCTTGTGATCAACCAAACATATCCCCTGGGAATGTCGTAACCAAGAGTGAAGCAAGGCCCGTTATCATGCACCAGTTCCCGTTCGAGTCTAGCTCAAAGTGGTGTTTTCAGGTTTTACCCCGATCTACATTTGTGCCAGAGCTGCCTCTACCTACTCGTATCCAGACAAGGATGTATTTGTTTGATAAACCACTTACTCAATACTTACCAAAATACCAGGAAGTTTTCCTACATTTAAAATTTTCTATAGGGTTCTTCCTAAAGTTTTTATATCCAAATTTCCACAAATAACTAAACCTCCCTTTGATACCAACTATGGAATCTCGCCTTTTTATAACATAAACTTTCATTACATTAAACAACACTGGGGATCTTTAAGGTTTAGTGTCTTGAAAACCAGGAACATAATACATGAAAACAACATAAAACATTATTCTTAAACACTTGAAAGGATTCTCCTTAAGTTGATCCTAGGTTCATTACTGCATCTCATAACCCGGGGACATACATCAAAAGAAAGGGTGAGCAGAAGCAGAAGGCCCAGTAAGAGAAACAAGAGAAACATTTTACATGTGAACTTGAGATACTTCAATAAGGTCATAAAAAGAACTTTAAGGAATGAGAAATAAATCATGAGGCATATCATAATAAAAATAACATTTTTCATAACTTGAAAATGTGGCTACAACATTTTACAAAGACAATCATTTCCGTTTTACCAAGGTCCATCCCCAAGGTGTCAACAAAAATTACCAAGGTTATTCACCAAGGTATCAGTCTAAATGGTCATCTCTAGAGATTAAGCCTTTACCCAATGCATTGGAGTGCTATCAGGGCGCACCATTAAATTTGCCTTTTTTATCATGTGAGACACATATATCATCATCAATCATTTCATAAACAACCCATATAGCATAAAAGAAATGGGTTTAATTTCATAATCATAACATTTTAAAACAGCTTTAAAGACATGATCTTTATGTCACTTTAAAACCCACAGAAAAGGAAGGTGGGTCTCATGTATGTAAATACCAAAATTTAAAATAGAAAATTTTGGTATATATGTGAATACCACTTTAGAAGAAATATTTTTGAGTATTCACTTAATAAAATAAAATAACTTTATAAAAAGAGAGAGACATTTTGAGACAGAAATTCTGCAGCATAACAGCTATGTTACGAGGTTTTAGAAAACATTGAAAAGAGAGGGGACATGGGTCAAACAATCATAAATGACCAATAAAACAGTATAGGTACAGAATATGAAGGATATATGAACATGTTAATGAAATTTTAAGGACATACCATTTGAAATGAAAAACATGTAAGGAAGACAAAAAATCAGATTTCTCTTATGAAAATTCGGCAGCCTAACGGCGTCACTTAAACTTCAACAAAAATGAATTGAAAATATCAAATAGGGTCCCTCATAATATTAACATAATATTTAAGTATGATAGATATATAGAGAATACCCCAAAATAATTAAAAAGGACTTGAAAGACTTGACATGAAAGTAGAACTTTGAAAAAAGAGAAGGGTGAAAGAATCCCTTAAAAAATCGGCAGCCTAACGGCGCCACTTAAACATTATTAAAACGAATTGATGAGATAAATAGGGGGTATATCATCATATTAACATGAAAATTTAAGTAAGATGAATTTATAATAACATAATCCAATATAATAACATGGAGCATAAAAGAAATTACATAAAAGAGATTACTTGAAAAGAAAGAGAGAGGTCGGATCCCTTACCTTAAAACGTAACTCTTAAAACTCAAAGTTTTGGAACTTGAGGGCTTGGGGGAACATTGGGAGGACTCCTTGGGAAGTAAGGAGACCATAACTTCGTTTAGGATGGTTTTGGAGTCGAATGTATGAGAGGAGGGCTTGGTATTTATAGGGAAAGTGAGGGGACAAGGCATTAATAGCCAAGGGACACCTCATTGGTGGTTTTGGCAAAACCATAGGATTGCCCATGGTATTTGCCCATGGTATTGGCCACTTGGGACACCTCACACAATAATTCATCCCCTTTAATAGATCATCCCTTAAAATATCTCATGACATCATCATGACACAGTTATGATGTCATTTAACATACCGAAACCCTAAAACTGCATTTTTACTATCCACTGAAAATTCAGAAAAATCCCAAAAAATTACCATAACATAATATCGATGCTCTGAGTTCAAAAATAAATTACATTTTATAAAAAAAAAATTCTAAATATTTTTAATTAAATTTTTAAATAAAAAACACTATTCACCCTAAAAAACTAATACTTGATTAATAATTTATGAAACTGTTATTTAACCATTTTATTGAATCACATTACGTAATCAAGGTGTCTAAATTATATTAAAACTTTCTTTAAGTGAGATTACTAATCCATTTGGTCACATTACTAATCCTAAGCATAAAATCACTATTCATAATTTACTATTCATCAAAAATTAAGTTGATCTTATTAGACTCCAAATTCCTTACTGAACACTTTTGCAGAAGACCATTTTTTGAAAATCATTACACATAATTAATTATTTAAGGTTTACATAAATATTTTAAAATATCCTTTTTTCCAAAATTCATCAATAAAATACATCCTAAAATTATCCGAACATTTGAAATTTCACAAACATCACTAAAGGAAGAAATCTCAATTTATTCATCCCAAAGGATTACACAAAGAAGCTACAGTCTCGTCATATAGCCCCTTATAACACCAGCATATGACCTAAGTGTAAGGTGTTCTATGGTGAGATAATCTGAGGGATGCTCAGATAATATTTCCCTAGTATTAATCTCTACTAACTTTAACTTCTCCAGCAAGCGTTTCCGTTCAATCTTGAAACGCTGGAGTTCGGCTTGGGCTTGGTCCAAAGCGAAGCCCAAAGATGCCACCTCTTTCCCAAGCTCTAATAAGTGGGATTCATAAGGTTCGAGTCTACTAGATTAATCCATCGACTCCTCTTTCTTCGTTAACCATTAACATATCTATTAAATCGTTAAGAGTAAGTTAATATACTATTTAAAAAGTTTGGGTTGTTACAATAAAGAACCATCTAGAGGCTGCAAGAGACTGTCTACACTGGTAGTATAAAGAACCAGTGAGTGTAAGGGTATATCCTACTCATTGCAAGTTTGAAGAGTATTTTTTTACCTTCCCCTCTCCAAGTGAAGGGAGAAACACTGGGAATCGATTATCTCCTCTCCTCCTCCAAGTGTAGGAAGCCACACTGACTAGAGGATTCTATTCCTAGTCAACCCATTGTAACAATATGACAACCCTTCTCTTTATTTCATACTTAAACATGATTTATTACATAAACATCACTTGATACAACATAGAATATTGAGAGGTCTAGTGTCTTTGGGGATTAGGATCTTTACATAACAACTTAAAACATGAAATACAACATCTTTATTGAAAACTTTCTTTACATGACCACTACATTCCCTCGTACTTAGCATTGCATGGGATAACCTGAGGACATGCATAAGAAAAGAGTGAGCTATAAATACCAGTAAGGGAATAAACATGGAATAACATGAGGGATAAAATACATGTTAGACAATAGGCATATCAATGGAGCATAAGAGAAACATGAATATAAAGGCATGATAAAGCATGATAATCATAACATGGAAATGTAGAAACAAAACTTAACATGGAATTAGCATGAGCCAAGGCTCGCTGCACATGGAGCATGAGTAAACCCTCATTGCACATGAAGCATGAGTAAACCCTCATTGCAATTGAATTAGCATGAGTTAACACTCATTGCACATGATGTATCATGACACTATACTTTACCCAATGCATTGGAGTGCTATCAGAACGCACCCTTCTTAAACATTTCATTTCATGCATAAGTGTGCCACATAGATCATATAACATGGAATCAATCAACATCATAAGTTATTCCGTGACTAATTAATTTTGAATAAATACATGAAAGTATCATTCAATATGTATATGTGCATAAAGTTTAATACCCTTGATAGAGACATGGGTATGGTATTCACTACATAATGATCTTGGCTTGGAAAAACGCGATGCAATTTCAACAACATAACACTGTGAAATAAAAACTCATAAAAAATGGTTTATGAGAGAGAAAGGGGTGTCTCATTATATTTAAATTAAATATATAGTAATGGGTTCATATAGATACATTTCCCAACAAACATAATGCAATTTAGATTCATAATACATAATATTTACTTGGGTGAAAAAGAGGAGAGAGAAATCCCTCATGGAATTTCGGCATGGTAACGGGTGTACATGGGAGGAATTAATGAGAGAGAAAGGGGTCTCCCATCATCAAAAATTAAAGAGGGAAGTGGGGGGAGGTTCGAAATCATACCCCAACATTTTTAATTGAAAAAAAATTGCATAACAACTTAAATAAAATTGGACAAAAATGAGAAAGAGAGAAATCCCTTACTTGGAAGTGTGATCCCAAAGGCTTAGGAGAGGCTTGAGAGAGGATTTTTGGGAGCTTGGGGAACCTCGGGAGGATTATAGAAAGAGGAGGGAAGGGGTTTTTATAACTAAAAATGCTTTTATTGAAGAGGAAGTGGGATCTTGGGTGGGTTTATATAGGAAAGGAGGGGGAATTCTTTATTATTTAGATTTGGGACACCTCACATTAAAGTAATCAAAACCACAAACCAGACCATAGTTTTTCCCCATGTTTTTTTTCCAAAGGGGAGTGGAAAACAATATTTTATGAGGAAAATGGAATAAATTTTTAAAATAATAGGGTTGATTATGTAGAGGTGAGTCACACTTTCAAGGAAATTCATTTAAAAAGTGAAAATGTTTTATAACTCTTGGAGGGTCCACTAAAGTTTTGTAAAATAAATCAAACAAACCCAAAATCACATTATTTTAATGTTAAAACATATATTGGCCGGAAATAATGTTTATAGTATTTTATTACATCACTAATGGGTCATTATGATGTCATAAAACACATTATATATTTAAACGGTATTTAATTTTTACCCAAAAATTCGACTGTCTCGGAAAATTATGAAAAATTCACTGTTGGATAATTTCGACATACTGATTCCAAAAATAATATTAATTTTATCTAAATAATTTTATAAATATGTGAATTTTTACTTTTAAAATAAAAACCGTCATTTATCGAAAATTCATGGGTTTTGACAAAAACAGCTTTCAACCCTTAATAAAAATTACAATTACATTCATAAAAATTGAACAATTATTTATATTTAAAAAAATTAATTTATTAGTATTTTATTAAAATATTATTTAATTTAAAAATACATTAATTCATCAAAATATATTTCTTAGTTTAATATTAACTAAAAATACTATTTGTGCTTTAAAAACTATTTACTAAGTAACAATAATAAAATGAATGCACATTCTTTATACAAAAATAATGTACATAGTCATAGTGATAGGGTCTTGTTACATAACCCTTTATAACACCCTCATAAGACTGAAGGGTAAGGTGTGTGATGGTCACAGACTCTTGGGGTGGCTTAGATAAGATCGCTCAGGTGGTAATCTCTATTAACTTCCACTTCTCTCGTAGTCGGTTCTTCTCAAGCTTAACATGTTCAAGATCGGCTTGGGATTGGTCAAGAGAGAATCCCAATGATTCCACCTCCTTTACAAGCTCTTACAAGTGGGCTTTGTATGGGGCAAGTCTACTGGATGAGTCCATCGCTTCCTTTTTCTGAGTAAATTGGATTTGTTAAAGCCCTATATTTATACTAATCTGGTGATCACTGTTCAACGACTATATTAGCAACGGTCACAATTCTTAACAGTATTTTAAAATCCAAAAATATAAAACCAATGAAGTTCACATTTTATATAACCATAATAATACATTTAATTGGATCAAGAGGAATTTCTATTAATGAAAGTTTGGTTCATTACAATATTCCCCCGTTAAGAAATTTCATCCTCGAAAGTTCCTTTTCCCACACTAAAACAGATGTGGGTAGCTTTGCTTCATCACTTCTTCTGATTCCCATGTTTCTTCTTCAAACTTGTGGTTTCGCCATAACACCTTGACGAGGGGCATTGTCTTATTTTGTAGAATTTGTTTTCTATGATCTAAGATCTTCACGGGTTTCTCCTCATAAGAAAGATCATCCTCTATATGTACTGCCTCTAAAGAGAGTACATGTGAAGGGTCTGGTATATAATTTTTTAGGAGGGATACATGAAAGACATCATGTACTTTGTCCATGGTAGGTGGAAGTGCTACTCAATAGGACACAGCCCCAACATGATCAAGAATCACGAAGGGGTTGATATACCTAGGACTTAACTTCCCTTTCTTTCCAAACCTCATGACCTTCTTCTATGAAGATATGTGTAGAAATACCATGTCTCTAACTTTAAACTCAAGGTCTAGTCGATGGTTATCCACATAACTCTTTTGACGACTCTGGGCTGCCTTGATATGCTGCTGAATGATTTTCACTTTATTTTCGATTTCTTCAACCATTTTTTCCCTAGAAGCTTACGCTCACCAACTTCATCCCAACATGTCGATGTTCTGCACCTCTTTCCTTACAGGGCTTTATAAGGTAACATTTGAATGATCGAGTGGAAACTATTATTATAAGAGAATTCAACTAGTGGAAGATGTTGATCCCATCCTCCTTTAAAGTCCATTGAGCATGCTCTCAACATATCCTCAAGTGTTTGGATAGTCCACTCAGATTGGCAATCAGTTTGATGATGATAAGTTGTACTGAAGTTCATCTCAATATCCAGAGCATGTGGAAGACTTTTACAAAACTTATAGGTGAATCATGGATCTTGATCGGATACAATAGATAGTAGTACTCTATGCAGCCTTACCACTTCCCTGATATATATCCATTCCAGTTGATCCAATGAGAAATCATCCAAAATTATAATAAAGTGTGCAGACTCTATAAGATGATCCAAAACGACCCAGATTACATTGTTGCCTTTGGATGTCTTCAGAAGTCCGATGACAAAGACCATGTTGATGTTCTCCTATTTCTATGCTGGTATGGGAAATAGTTGCATCATCCCCTTAGACTTATGTCTCTCTTCCTTCACTTAATGACACACCAGGAACTTTAATGTATACTCAACAATATCCTTATTCATATTATCTCACCAATAATGCTCTCAGAGATCTCGATACATCTTTTTGTTTCCTGTGTGAATAGATAAATTTGAACTATGTTCATTATCCAAAAGTTCCTTCTTCATCTCTGAACTTTATGGAATGTATATAATTTTTCCAAATATCACAATTCCTTCTTCATTAACATTGAACTCCGAGGATTTACCTCTTCTAATATCTTCCACTTTCTTCTGAATCCCCACATCATCCCTTTGAGCATCCTTTAACCTTTCCAAAAGAGATGGTTGAGAAATAATTTGTGAAAGGATTGATGATGTTCCCTTCTTTATGATTCTCATGTCCATATTCATAAAATATAAGAATATTGGATCCTTCTTAATTCTCATCAGTGATATAATCACTAAGTCCTTTCTACTTAGAGCATCTTCTTCCTTGTTCGCTTTCCCAGGGTGGTAATTGATTGAGCAGTCATAGTCTTTGATCAGCTCTAACCATCTTCATTGGTGCATGATCTACACATTTTTTGTAAATATATACTTGAGGCTTTTGTGGTCCGTATATATTTCACACTTCTCCCCAAAGAGATAATGCCACCAAAATTTTAAAGCAAAGATCACCACATCTAACTCCAAATCATGTTTTGGATAATTATTTTCATGAATTTTCAATTGCCTTGAATCATAGGCAATTACTTTGTCATTTTTCATCAACACACAGCCCAGGCCCTTATTCAAAGCATCACTGAATACCACAAAAAGTTATCCACTTGTGGGTAAAGTGAGCACGGGCACAGTGATAAGCCTCCTTTTTAACTCTTTGAATCTTTCTTCACATTCATCACTCCAAGTAAAACTTTACTCCCTTACAAGTTAGCTTGGTAAGAGGGTTGTACAATCATGAGAAATTTTTCAAAAATCATCGGTAATATCAAGCTAACCCCAAGAATCTATGGATATCTTTTACCGATGTTGGCCTCAGCCATCCCTCTATTGCATCTGTTTTGGAGGGATCCATAGATATCCCATTACTTGTGATGATATGGCCCAATAATGAGACCTCCTTCAACCATAACTCACTCTTGTTGTACTTTGCATATAGCCTCTCCTTCCATAAGGTCTCTAGTATAGTTCGTAGATGCTCCTCATGATCCTCCTTGGTTTTGGAGTATATCAGAATATCATCTATAAATACTACCAAAAATTTGTCGAGGTAATCCGTAAAGACTCTATTCATCAAGTCCATGAATATTTCTAGAGCATTAGTGAGTCCTAAAGGAATTACTATGAATTAATAGTGCCTGTATCTTGTACGAAAAGTAGTCTTGGGGATATCTTAGTTCTCCACCCTTACTTGATAACATCTCGACTGCAAATCCACCTTGGAGAAGTATTTTTCTCCACATAGCTGATTGAACAAGTCATCGATTCGTGGGAGAGGATACTTGTTCTTTATCGTGATTTTGTTAAGCTCACGATAATCGATGCAAATGTGCATTGACCCATATTTCTTCTTGACAAAAAGGACTGGTGCACCCCATGGTGAAACACTTGGCTGTATAAACCCTTTATCTAGATTCTCCTTTAGTTGTTTCTTCAGCTCCTCAAGCTCCACAACATCCATTCTATATAGAGTCTTGGATATTGTCAATGCCCTAAGTATAAGATAAATTGAGAATTCAACATCTCTTCTAGGAGGAAGACCAGGAAATTCCTCAGGAAACACTTCAGAGAATTCCCTCACAATAGACATGTCTTAAAGGATGGTTTCCTCCTTAGACTCAATCATATGAGCTAGATATGCGTGCTCATAGGGAATTAATATCCATACTTGAGATGATTTAGATAAAGAAGATTCATCCTCCTCCTTGCACTTGTACAGAATCAGGGGTCGATTCTCCACATAGAGAGTGATTTCCCTCTCACGGCAGTTTATGTTGGCTCTATATAAGGAAAGCCAATACATGCCAATAATTGGATCAAATTCCACCAGAGGGAGTATGATGAGTTTCTCCGGGAAGTTCAATCCATATATTATGATATGGGAGGAGTTATATTCATGGGATTCAATGATTTCTCCATTTTTCATACTCACTAACATCTTTTCTTCCATGATTTGCGGTGGTTCTGGGATTGTTCTACTAAACTTTTGAGATATAAAAGAATGAGTAGAACCTAAATCAAAAATTAAATTTTCTATTCTTGAATGAATAACTGGTGTACATATCACCACTTCGTTTTCAGGGTTCACTTGGGCAGTAGTGATGGAAAAAGATTGCCCTTGTTTCCTTGGCGGTTATTGGTTGCCTCTAAAAACCCTCGGCTTAGGGAACTGATTTGCAAGATGCCCTGGTTCTTTGTAGTTGTAGCAATGAACAATGCGTTGAGGTTCGAACGGAGTGTTCCTCTCCTCTATTGCAGTCGTGGGTTTTTCTTGCCGACTGTTAATAGATAGGTTCCCTTCTCTTCCACACCTAAAGCATTTCCTCATCCCCTTCAGGAAATTTTCGAGGTGCTTCTTTACACACCTTTGGAAAGTGGGGTACTGAATCTTCTTAGCACCGTTGGATTTATCCATCAGACCACCATCATTTAATTCCACCTTATTCTTCTTATCCCTGTGATACCCTTGAGATTCTCTGATCTCCATTTCGACCTTGAGGGAACATCAGACAATTTCTCTATAACTATCAAAGTCACAGATCGCCAGTGCTTTTCATAGGCTAGGTTTCAGCCCACCAAAGAAGAGGTCAACCTTGAATTTAGGGGTAACAACAAAGCCAGAGGTGTATCATGCAAGCCTTGTAAAGTTTTCCTCATACTCTCCGATAGATTTGACATCTTTTTGCTTGAGGTAAAGGAAGTCCCCTTCCATCTTAAGTTAGAGGGTGCACAGAAAATATTTATCAAAAAACAACGTATGGAAATCCTTCCATTCCAATGCCTCGATATCCTCCTCAATAATCGTATTTTTTATCAACGTCCACCATTGATCAGCTTCACCCTCCATATGATAAGCAGCCAGGAGAACCTTCTCTTGTTTATAACATTGAAGTATGGAGAAGATCTTTTCAATGGAGTTTATCCATTGTTCAGCTATTGAGGGATCAAATGATCCATTAAAAGTTGGAGGCCTTTGTCTCATGAAGATCTTGATAGAGACTTGTTATTTCTTAGGGGGGGTTGAATATTCTTCTTCACCCATGTTTCTATTCAAATATTGAGTTAACTGAGAGAGAAGTGTGACAAAGTTCACGATTCCTGCTCCCATCGGATTGGGCATCTTATTAGCACAGTCACCACATTGATCTTCACATCAGTTTTTAGCTCAAGTCCTCCTATTATCGGCCATTGTCTGGAATAAAAGGAAATTTAGGGGTAACACATAAAGGGTAATCCAAGGAAAAAAATATTACTTATAAATAACTTTTATTTCTATAACTTATGAATCCATAGGCTTCAACATATATTCTTAGGGATTTTTTTAATTCCCTTAATAACGGTTCATACTAAGCTTGTGAATTTACCAATGCATATCCCCCGGGAGTGTCATAACCAAGAGTGCAGTAAGGCCCGTTGTTGTGTACCAGAATACCCCGGGTCAAGCCTGAAACTCCTTGTCTAGGTTTTCACCCCTAGGTACATCTGTGCCAGAGCTGCCTCTACCTGCTCGTATCCAGACAGGAATGTATTTTCTTGATAAACCACTTACTCAATACCCACCAAAATTTAGGGATGTTTTTATTATACTTAGTCTTGCCTCTAAGGCTTCACTATGGTTTTCTAATCCTAATCCCAAAAATAACTAAACATGTCCTCTGATACCAACTATGATAACCCTGCTCTTTATTTCATACTTAAACATGATTTATTACATAAACTTCACTTGATACAACATAGAATATTGAGAGGTCTAGTGTATTTTGGTCTTAGGATCATTAAATAACAACTTAAAACCTTAAATAAAACATCTTTATTGAAAACTTCCTTTACATGACCACTACATTCCCTCATACTTAGCATTGCATGGGATAACCTGAGGACATGCATAAGAAATGGGTGAGTTATAAAACCCAGTAATGGAATAAATATGGAATAACATGAGGGATAAAATACATGTTAGATAATAGGCATATCAATGGAGCACAAGAGAAACATGAATATAAAGGCATGATAAAGCATGATAATCATAACATGGAAATGTGGAAACAACACTTAACTTGGAATTAGCATGATCCAAGGATCATTTCACATGGAGCATGAGTAAACCCTCATTGCACATGAATCACAATTAAACCCTTGTTATAGTTTAATTAGAATGAGTCAACACTCATTGCACATGATGTATCATGATACTATACTTTACCCAATTCATTAGAGTGCTATCAGGGCGCACCCTTCTTAAACATTCCATTTCATGCATAAAAGTGTGCCACATTGATCAAATAACATGGAATCAATCAACAACATAAGTTATTCCACAATTTATTAAAGTAGAATAAATACATTAAAGTATCATTCAATTTGTATATGTGCATAAAGGTGAATACCCTTTACAGATACATGGGTATGGTATTCACTACACAATGATCTTGGCTTGGAAAAACGCGGTGCAATTTCGGAAGCATAACGGCGTGAAATAAGAACTCATAAAAAATTGTTTATGAGAGATAAAAATGTTTCTCATCATATTTAAATGAAATGTAAAGTAAGGGTTCATATATATACATGTCCTAACAGACATAATGTAATTTAGATGCATAATACAAAAGAATTACTTGGGTGAAAAAGAGGAGAGAGAAATCCCTCACGGAATTTCGGCATAGTAACGAGTGTACATGGGAGGCATTAATGAGAGATAAATGGGTATCCCATAATAAAAAAATAAATATTTCAGTATGGGGGAGGTGAAAAATCATACCCCATCATTTTTAATTGAAAAAAAAGGAATAACAACTTAAAGCAAATTGGACAAAAATGAGAAAGGAAGAAATCCCTTACTTGGAAGTGTGATCCCAAAGGCTTGGGAGAGGAATGAGAGAGGCTTATTGGGATCTTGGGGCACATTTAAAGGATTATATATAGAGGATGGAATAGGTTAGTCTAACTCCAAAGGCTTTGAGTGAAGAGGAAGTGGGAGCTTGGGTGGGTTTATATAGGAAAGGAGGGGGAATTATTTATTATTTAGGTTTGGGACACCTCACATTAAACTAATCAAAACCACAAACCAGACAATGGTTTTTGCCCATGTTTTTTTCCAAATGGGAGTGTAAAACAATATTTTATGAGTCCAATGTTCTAACTTCTTAAAATAATAGGGTTGATTATGTGGAGATGAGTCACACTTTCAAGGAAATTCATTTAAAAAGTGAAAATGTTTTATAACTCTTGGAGGGTCCACTAAAGTTTTGTAAAATAAATAAAACAAACCCAAAATCACATTATTTTCATATTAAAACATATATTGGGCGAACATAATGTTTATAGTATTTTATTACAAACCTATCGGGTCATTATGATGTCATAAAACACATTATATATTTAAACGGTATTTAATTTTTACCCAAAAGTTCGACTGTCTCAGAAAATTATGAAAAATTCACCGATGAATAATTTTGACATCCTGATTCAAAAATTAATATTAATTTTATCTAAATAATTTTCTAAATATGTGAATTTTTACTTTTAAAATAAAAACTGTCATTTATCGAAAATTCATGGGTTTTGACATAAACAGCTTTCAAACCTTAATAAAAATTACAATCGCATTTATAAAAATTGAACAATCATTTATATTTAAAAAATTAATTTATTAATATTTTATTAAAATATTATTTAATTCAAAAATCAATTAATTCATAAAAAAATATTTCTTAGTTGAATATTAACTAAAAATACTATTCGTGCTTTAAAAACTATTTACAAAGTAACAATAATAAAATGAATGCACATTCTTTACACAAAAATAATGTACATAGTCATAGTGCTAGTGTCTTGTTACATAACCCCTTATAACACCTACATAAGACTAAAGGGTAAGGTGTGAAATGGTGAAACACTCTTGGGGTGGATCGGATAACATCGCTCAGGTGGTAATCTCTATTAACTTCCACTTCTCCCATAGTCAGTTCTGCTCAAGATTAACATGTTCAAGATCAGCTTGGGATTGGTCAAGAGTGAATCCCAATGATTTCACCTCCTTTATGAGCTCTGAAAAGTGGGCTTCATACGGGTAAAGTCTACTCGATGAGGTCATCACTTCTTTTGTCTGAGTAAATTGGATCTGTTAAAGCCCTATATTTATACTAATCAGGTGATCACTGTTCAACGACTATATTTGCAACCTTCACAATTCTTAACAGTGTTTTAAAATCCAAAAACATAAAACCAATTAATTTCACATTTTATATAACCATAGTAATACATTTAATTGGATGAAGAGGAATTTCTATTAATGAATGTTTGGGTCGTTACAAACAACATATCACATTATAGTGGAGAATACATGCACTGGTCATTACCATGCATGTCAAGGATGTAGCTAATCTTATTGAGTGGTGAACCTTGTAAAAATATCATGTGCATATTTTTACTTCTTTCTATTATTTCATGCAATATGGAAAAGAGAATAAGAGAATCAAGATCCTAACAGGTCAAGAGGTACAGGGATAAAAAGTTGGAATTGGTTTCAAAAGTCCCCAACACTGATTCACCCCCCCCCCTCTTAGTGTTAGGTATATTCTAATTTGGTTCTCCTATTATACATCTAAGAACTCCTTAGTATTTTAGGATAGCATAAAAAACTAGAATACCCCTATTATTTAGTTTTTACCTAAAGATAAACCTTTCATGAAAATTCCTTCACTATTTAAAATCTATTAACCCTTGAATGTTATGATCCAGAAAACCCCATTTTAATAACTTAATCTTCTTGGTTGACATGAAATTTCATCTCAACCTTTTTCTCAGTTCCTCTCTGATTGGTTACCTTCTCCAAAATTTCCCCACTTATGATGGTCTAGTGAATCTATTAATCTATTATTGATAATATATATAACATTTTTCCATTTAAATCCTTATTGGATAGAATTACACTCCAATTTACCATTCAACATCAAATATATTTCTAAATGGATACCTCACCTAATCCCCCATATTGGTGATGAGACAAGAGATTAGACTACTAGGGATGAGAAAGTAAAACCATCCTCCAATTAGTGATAAGATAATAAATCAATATACTAATGATGAGTTGGTGAACCCATTCCATTATTGGTGATGAGTTAATAAATCAATATGTTGGTGGTGATACATTGAACTCTCAATAACCATGGTGATGATCTAGTATGTTAAATTACCTCCCTAGATAACATTAACTTTTAAAGTTCCCTCTTATATTGATTTAAACTATAGAATCATTATATACACATGCATTCTCATGAAACATGAATGAGGTACTAGACACATTAGTCTCAATATTATTTAATTTAATCACATACTCTATTCTATGTATTGATTAATCAACACCATTCAAAAGGGAAATTCAGTCTTCCCAAGAAGTATGTGATGTAAGTATAATGATAATTTTATATGGAATTATTTCATGACTGTGTGATTAAATATATAAGAGAGTCATATACTAGAAAAATATCTCTCAAGTGTGATGATTGTACCCCCCCCCCCCCCCCCATATCTTGGTTTCAACTTATAATAACGAATTCGCTTTCAACCCTCTTTAATGGCCACCTTCTATCGGAAAGAAGTCCCATGGAAATGTAAATAAAATAATTTCAAAGATGAAAAAATAGTGATCATGGTGTGAAATCTTTTACCCATGAAAGATATTAATTGATCATATTTCATTATTTATTATTCTTCACTTATGGGTATATTTTTTTATTTGAAGACCCATTAATATGTAAATGGGTTCAAGTAGAAAATAAGATTTCAAGGATCCTAATAGAAATTGGTTTTCTTCTAATATAGTTGGTGGCCCTGGAACTCATAAACATACAACCAAGACTCCTTTTATTTATGATTTTTATGCTACCTCTATCACTTAGAAAACGATAGGATATCATCATATTTTCTCTCACTCCCAGAAGCTTCATCAATAGATGGTTAACATAGTGGTTTACTAGTTCCTAAATGATGGGTTGATCTAAATTCAGTTAACTAGATTGGAAAAGATTGAGGTAATGAAGCTAAATTGGTGAGCCTGACACATAAGTGCCATCATGTGATAGGAATCCCTTATCACCACATCTAACTATTTTTGAGTCACACTCTTGAATATTACAACTCATTCCACCCATATAGTGAGGAGGTAAAATAATATTTCACCAACATCCAAGTCGCTACTCATGAGTCACCAAGGAGGGATCCATATTATTATAGTCATCATCATCTCTAAACTACTATAACTCCCTTAGAGGCTACCCAAGATACATTGATCCTTCCCACATGAACTTATTCACTAAGGGAAAGGTCCTACCACTATCATATCAACCACACACTTTATAGGTTCATTTCATATTCTGATATTGATATCAATTCTTTCATGGTGTTCCCTCCAATCAAAATAGTAACCTGAGGAGGATCTAATTTCCAGATAGCCAAGATGCCCAAGATGCACTGCTAGCATGCTAGAGTAGCCTCACTGTCTAACTCTATCTCTATAAAAGAGGATAAATTTCATGATGATCAATCCCATGATGTCATCAACAATCAGAATGAATGGTATACCTATGAAAATAAATATGCCCTATATGTAGATTAAACCCATGGATATATTAACCACCAATGAGGTCTTCCCATTATGGTTGTAAAGAATCATCATTGTGAAGTGGATCCAATAGTTTCAAAACCACCAAAAAAATTTATGTTATTGCACATATTATAGTCCAAAATATACCATGTTCTAAAATTCATTTGATGGTACATATATATATGAAATAAATTTATAATATTAGCCACACACTCTTATGGGTTGGAAGATTCAGAGTCTAAGATGATCTCCCTGACCGCTAAACCAATAGATGAAACTTAGACAATCATAAAGGTCCTTTCATACCAGGAGATCCTCATAAAACATGTTCATATAACAGTGGACACATAATCATCCAGTGATCCTTCTTCACATGAAGTAGAAAAATTAAGGTGGAGATGATCATCTATGATTTTATTAGAATTCCTAAATCTAGATGAAGGATAATGTTCCTAAGTAATTATGACCCTATCTAGTAAATCTATGAGGAAACCACCAATACAGGTATAGAAACATACAAAAAGAAAATTTCACTGAGATGAAACATGGAATGAACTAGAAGAGGATAAAATATCATTCATTTAATAGCCCTTTTCTACCCATAAATACATGATGTATAAGAAAATTGGGGAAGATCACATTCCATTCATATTGGATATATACTAAAACATGTATATTATATTATATGATATACCATAAGTATTTCCCTAAGACATGAATATGTTGAATATTAAAGATAACAATATAGTGTTATCTTTAAGGGTATGAGATTCATCTATCACCTGATATGATTGGCCTATGACCTAGGATATGGAGTTTATAGCCACTTCAATAGCTTCCAAATTATATTTTTTCATTTATGAATCAATGATTTGATTTTATTATGGATTGATAAATCACTAAAACATCCAATGATTATAAAACATCAATGGAATTGAATTATGGTAACATATGTGGGATGGAAAACATTGGTATCTAGTAATAGAATCCTTTTATTGAATGAATGAATCCTATATAAAGGAATTCATCCTTCTGTTGGTGGGTGTGAAATTCTATCTTTCTAAATATAAACCTCTCTCCTAGCCTAGTTATGTATTTTTCTTTATCAAAGATGGTGTTATCACAAATTTGGGGATCACGGGGTACTCTAATATCATATGAGGATTATATTTTATTTTATACTACCTATTGAGGTTAGAGTCTATCAGTTATTTCATGGAAATATCCATAAATAATGATAAAGATTGAGTGCTTTGTGATAGAGGTACACCTTATTATATTTGTGTTCTTCACTGGATGTTTGTTTGATGATGATTTACCGGGAAATCAAATGGGTTACTTATACTATATTGGACTTGATATGGTCCTATAAAACCCATATATTTATCATATTCACCTTTATCAACAAATAAATAAAATTTTCTATTAATTATGTGAAAACACATATATCATAAGCAATATATAGCCATATCATAAGGTATGATTTGATGTGTCCAATTGTTGGTCATTGTATCGCTTTGTGTTACCTTATGATATATGATATCGTAGGGTACAATAAACTATTTTATTTTTCTAAAAGTTGTAGTATTTTTTATCATAGTGTATGATATAACAATAACATTGGATCTGATCTATGTTATATGCTCCAATATGTGATATCATAGCCTATGGATTTAATATCAAGATAAACAAAATAGAACATCATTTTATAATTATGATTTATCAAATATCATGGATTCTACTGGCATATTCCAATAATATTTATCTTAATATCTAATCTCAATTATGGATCATGATAGATAATAGCCCATATATGTCATAAATTATGATATAATCCAAAATGAAGAAATAATTCAATATTTTTCCTAGAATTATTATGGTTTATAAAATATTTATAAAATAAATGTGTTATGCATTAAAAATAAAATGTCTTCAATACTAAATTAAATATAAAATTTTCATACTAATATATCATGTTTTGGAAAATAAATAAAATATTTATTTATTTATTTATTCCTTTTGATAATCATGTTTATAAATTATTTATAAAATGTAAATATTGTGTATGATTTAATCTATATGATAAATTTATTATTATAAAATTTTCTTACCATGAATTTCATACTAAGTATGATAACATACGATTTAGTTTTCATCAACATTGAGTTTAGTTTTTATTATTTTTATTATCATGAATTTATAGGTTGAATATAGTTTATTCATATTAGGTTATAATGTTATGATGTAATTGAAATCTCTATTGAGGAAATTATATTTGGTTAGAGGAGATTTGGGTTAGAGTTATCACCATCCTGGAGGCTTAAGCCTTATCTAGAAAAGTGTGTGTTGGCAAGTTATGGATCCAAGCATACTTATGTGAAGATTTTAAATTTCATATAATTCTAAATATTCACATGAAAATAGTTTTATATACATTTTTTAGATGAATTTTCCTATGTAAAAATATGTTTAGCTTCTGTTTTTTGGGGAGTGACACAAAATGTGAGTTGTGTAAATTTTTACACATTAAAATTATTTAAACATATGAATTTGGTGGATGGGGTAGTGATTCTAAAATTAAATCATTATAATTATTTTTGCATAAAGGAATAAATCATTAGATGATAATTATTTTATGGGATGAAATATTTATTGATTTTATATGCATCTGAAATATGTTAAATTGGATAGACATTAAAAGAAAACCCCTCATATTATAAGTGTGAGACTTTATATAAATAAAACACAAGTTTAGAACTCGACCATCCATTCACATTGTACATGCTAAAGTTTGTTTCTCATGGATTATCTTATATAATACATTTTGGGTATAACATACCCTAAAAGGATTAGGTGTTCATATTCAAATATGATCATTTGGTCACACATAGCTAGTAAACACTAATAGAATTGGGATACATGATAAATAGAGTTATTTTTTCATATGATGGATCTGAGTAATGAGTTTTATACCCAACTATCTAAGATTCATATGTGATATGATTGGTTTGATAGCCTTCCTAAATAGAAATGTGATGTAAAAATGATAATGATAACCAAAACATGGTGAAATATTAATAATATATCATTAAAGGTAATGATATATAGGGTCATAATTTTAGTTTAAGTAAATCCATTAAAATTATATTATGAAAGATAAAAAACATGATACTCAAACATAGATATTACTTTATCATATATTATTACCTGCATCATTTTTATCATTTTGAGGCCTCTTACAAGCATGAAATATAAAACTATTTTAGATTGGAATCTAGGATTGAGAAGTGTTCTCAAAGAAAATAATTATGAGTATATGGATGAAAATGTTATCAAAATAAATTTATTCAACTCTGAATCATTGGTATTTGATATCGAGTGTCCATTACACATTTATATTAATAATCATAGACTCATAGACATGATATAATTGATAAAAGATAATGTATATCAATATGTTGTAAATGGGGGAAATGTTGTTGCATTAGAATATAAAATTCATGATCAAATTCTATAATGTGAATTAATTATAGAATTAGAAAACTATTAATATTTTTCTACTATAAATAGAAATTTTATTTCTATATCTTATTTCAAAAGATGGTATTTTCCTCAATTATTATAAACAAGATTTATTCTATATATATTAATGAAATTTTATATGGTAGTTGTAATATAGTATTTATTTTATATATTTTGTATATGAGTCATCCTATATATAATATTCAAAATATGAATATCAAGGTTTATTGTAATCCTAATTACCTTTGACATTGTCACCTTAGACATATAATTGAGAAGCACATTCACAGACACTGTATTGATGTATTTTTGGAATCATTTGATTATAAATTTTTTGATAATTGAAAATATTGTACATTTGAAAAAATAACTAATGAATATTTTAGTAGAAAATGTGAAAAGGCTTATGGAATGATTGAATTTATAAATATTTATGTATGTAGACCAATGAGTACTCTAAATAGTGGTGCTTATATGTGCTTTGTAACCTTTAATGTTGACTTTAGTTTATATGATTATCTATTTTTAATGATACATAAATTTGAAAATTTTGAAAAGTTCAAAGAGTTTCATAACAAAGTATAAAATGAATGTTGTAAAACTATTAAGATTATATGATTTGATTAAAGTGGTGAATACTTAATATAATAATTCACTAATTGTATCATATATTGTTTAATTATTTCACAACTCACTTCTCTTAGAACACCATAGTGGAATATTATGTATTATAGGAAGAATCATACCCTTTTGGATATGGTTTAATCGATCATGATTTAGTGTGACCTTCTTATATCATTATTGGGATATGCTCTAGAAATTGATGAATTCATAATTAATTATGGTCTATCTAGATAAATCAAAAATACAACATATGATATATATATATATATATAGGGAAGAAACCCATCATGTCTTTTATAAGGAGTTAGGGTTATTAAGAAAACCCATGAAATTTTACTTCATAAAAAGTTGAATCTAAATTAGAAAGATTCATATTATTTGTTTATTCAAGGTAAAAATCAGGATATTATTTATCTAATCTGACTAATCACAATATGATTATGGTTTAAAGTGTTATTTTTATTTACCCACTAAGTAGGACCCAATCTTGGTATGGATTGATGGTGAATAATGTTGATTATTTTTTTTAATGTGAGGGAATTTGATGATGGTTCCCTCACTTTTATCCTTCTCACTGATTTGGTTTTTTTATTCTTACTAAGTTTTGGTTTGATGTGTTTCTTTATCTTGTTTGGTTTCTTTCACATTCTTGGTTGTTATAGTTCCTTCACCAATAATGAATTAGTGTTCCTATCAGAAGGAGTGGGATTTTTATTTCTCTAATAACCATTTTGACATGGGAGAATTTTTTGGGTTTTGGTTTTGTATCTTTTTGACCAATGAAGTTATTTAGCGGTCATTTAATCTTTGTTTTCTTTTTTTTTCTTTTTTCTCATATAGTTTTTCACTCTAGTGGTGGTATTCTAGTGAGGTCTAAAAAACTTAGTAAGGTTTATATATTTTTTAGTGTCTATGGAGGTGTTTTCAATGTTGGTGACTCATTGGTAGCTGAATTCAAGTTAGAGAAGGTAGTAAGATAGAGTTATCTCGCATTAGTTGTTGTATCAATAGTGGGAAATAGGCATCGGATCCCATTCCTTTTGGAATTATTTGAAATTTTAAATATGAATTTTTTATTTTTTTTCTTTATTTGGTTTTTGTGTATTTTTATACTAGGTGAGTTAAATGTGTGGGTTCACACTACTCTAAACAAAGTTTTTTTTCTAATAGAAAAAAATGTATGGAGTGGGAGGAGGAAGGTTGTATTTTTAGAATTTTAAAACTAATAAACAAGATTTATTATTGAGATAAATTTTGATCATATTATATAAATATTTATGGAATAAGGATTGATTCAAGTTACCTAAGAAACATGAAGTTCTTTTAGTATTATTTTGGAACTTAATAAATAATGAATAATTTTAGAAAAAATTATAATGAATTAATGTTCATAGATGATGAAACTACTAACAATCAAGAGGTTGTTGAGTGTTTTATTATGATAATTGGATTAATGTTATGAAATATCATATGGAATCTATGTACACTAAACATGTATGGGACATGGTGGATGCACTTGGTAGGGTGATACTCATATGGTGTAAGTGGTTTTTTTGAATTAAAAATTATATGGATGGTAGAGTGTCTACCTAGAAAGCTATTCTGGTTGGAAAGGGTTATAAAAAATCCATTGTATTGACTATGATGAGACCATGTTACTAGTTGTGATGATAAATCCCATTCATATTTTTATTTCTATAACATATCATTATTATTATTGTGTGATTTACCAAATAGATTTTAAAGACTCTTTCTATGAAGGGAATTCAGTCGTATATATGTATATGATACATCCAAGTTTTTTTTGAATCATTGGATGATTCTTCTATGTTTTACAAGTTAAAATGGTATATTTATAGATTAATGTAAACTTATTGGAGTTAAAATATCAAGCTTGATGATAAAATCAAAGATTTTGGATTCATAAAAAACATGGATGATTCCTGGGTATACGAGTGGATTAGTGGGACTATTATTGTATTCTTAATAACATTTTTGGATGCAATACTACTTATCATAATTCATATCTAGAATATAAATTCTTTAAAAATATAGTTTTGAAAATGTTTCTCAATAATGGGCATGGCTGAAGTAGCTTATATATTGAGTATGATGATCTATATATATAGATAAAAGAGTTTAATTAGAAAAGGTAAAAACACATATGTTAGTGAAGTGATAAAGTAGTTTAACATGGATAATTCCAATAAGGTTACATTATAAGAATTTCATGGCATGAATTTTGGGAAGATTCAAAATCTTTCTAAGGAGTTGGAAAGGATGTATAATATTCCTTATGCGTATTTTGTAAGATCTTTCATGTATGTCATGTTTTATACTTGACCTAATGTTTCTTATTCTTTGAACATAATAAGATGATACAAATCTAATCCTAGTGAGATTCACTATATTTATATTAAGAATAACCTTAAATACTTGAAAATAATAAAGATATGTTATTTGTCTTTGGAGGTGAGTGTGAGCTCATTATGAGGTGTTGCATATATGCTAGTTTCCAATATACCTAAAATGAAATGAGATCTTGATCTGGTATCATGTTTTTCCTCAATTATAGATAAATAAATTGGAATAGTTCAAAATATCTCACTATATCATACTTGTTAAATGAGGAAGATTACATCACTAAATTATATTTTGTAAATGAATTCATTTTTATACGGAAGTTCATCAATGAATTTTGGTTGGTTCATAGATTTGGGGGAGAAATTTTGCTTTACTTTGAAAAAAATATAATTAGTTATCAAGATAAAGGATTTTTATATCACCAAACACATCATTCTAAAATAGTTACATTGATATAAAATATCATTCCATCAAAGATCATATGTAGAATAATGAACTAAAGTTGTATTTTGGTCCTATAATGGAGAAAATTTCTAATATCTTGAAAAAAATGATGTTGAAGGAAGTAATTAATGTAATAATATTGATAATGGGTTTTCAAACTCCCTCTCTTCAAGGATAAGGTATGTGATTTTTTCCCCTCTCCATCTTGTATTTGGATAGTGTTGTCAAGGGGGATAAAATTTTTGTAAAATATATCTATTCAATGGTATGTGATTTACCTTTCAAGGGGAAGCATGTATTTAAGGGGAGTTTTTAAAAGTGTTAATCTATAATTTAATATTTTGTAAAATATTTTAATAGTTTTTTATATTGTATATAGGAAAAAAAATCTTACAAGTTGAAGTTGTGTTTGTGATTAAATTTTTAAGTGTAAGAAGAAGTTTCTGATGAGGTGTTTGAAAAAGTTCCTTAAGTCACTAATTATATAAAACATGGTATTATTGTTTAATGATTATTATTTCCTACACCAATTTTTATCACATAGGATTATAATTCTTATATAAGTAATTAATTTCTTGATAAATAAAGTTTCATTGATTTATGTTCCTTGGTTGACAATAAAATACAAAGGGGGGGTTTTGGGACCAAGTTGTTTGAAGGTGTTTTAAAGATGTTGGAAGTTGTTAAGACAGTTTGTTAGGAAATTTTTGTCTTTTATTATCCAACATAAAATCACCTTAAATTTTTTAATATTTCCAACATATAAAAAATGTATTGAAAGGATAGGACTGAGTTTTCCAGACAAAGTTCTGCGGATGGACAATTTCAGACTTAGATATTTTGAAAGATTTTTTATGCTGGATGTTTTATATAAAGTCCATCAAATAGAGACTATAATTTTAAGTAAAAAACCAAATACTTTAAAGTTAATTCATCATATGTAGTATTAATAGAAAAAATATTTTCTATAAAGTTTTACTAGACAATTAAGTGGAATAATTTTTTACTGATTCAAAGTTATTTATGGTGTTTTTTGTAAAAAATAAATTTTGATTATGCAATAATTATATTTAAATGTTCTAAATATCACAGTTTTAATATCTGTGTTTCTCACTAAGTTTGAAGGAATTTTTTTCAAGGTTTTTTATATGAATTTTCAAGAAGTTTCAATAATTAAGTGTTGTGAAGTTTCCAGTGAATTATTTTGAGTGGGAGTTTCAAAATTATGAGTATTTCATCATGTGGGAAAATAAATTTGGGTTCCCTCATCTAATCCTTTGAGCTCACCTATATAAAGGGGTGTATTAATGAACCCTGAGTGTGTACTGTTCATGCGTATAAAAGTTGAAGTGCTATTGAATTTAGTTTTGGATAGATATATCAAACAAAGATATGAAAGACAAAGTTTTAGAAGAAAGTTTCCAACCAAGGAATTTATTGGTTAAATAATAATAAGAATAAGAAATATTAATCATATAGGGGATTTATTATCATGGATAATAGAAATAATACAAAGGACAAAGTTTCATAATAGGTGGAATTAAACAGACTGTGTGTAGAGGTGAACAAACGAACAGAGTATAAAAAAGTTGTACTATTTTTTAGAAGGAATCATATGGAGTTTTATAGATGTATTAACTAGATATAGAAGCTATAAAACTAGTGAAATGTATGGTATTTGTATAAATAATTCCTAGGAGTAAGTTATTTCATTCTACCATGTAAGAAAGTGAAGAAGAAGTATTTACAAGGAGAGTGAGTGTGAAGAAGTACAAGTATCACAGTAACAACTTATTGATCCTGTTGGTGAAGGTTTCACATAATAGTTAAAAAAAATATGTATTACATCTTTATTTATACAAATATCACATGAACTATTGTTTTATTATAGTGTAATGAAAGTATAAGGATATTCCCTTCTTGATGTAATCACATAAAAGGATTCTTTTCCAGTGGATTTTGTGGTATTGGATTATTTCTAAACCATACCAAGGAATGGATACTCTTACTGAGTAGTGAACCCTGTAAATTATTTTTTTCTTAGGGATTGTGCTTGTTTTCTTATTTTAAAAAAATTCATAAATCTTTAACAATATGTGAAAAGTTGTTTCATAAGAAAGAAAATATAAAAATAAAAGATCACTAATTCACCCCCTCCCCCTCATAGTGATAAAAAATATATTGATTGAACCTTATAATATTGGGAGGTATCTGGGTAGGTCTTGATTGATCTATGTATCTTAAAATGTTTGGATAATATAGGATATTATGTTCCTTTTATAAGTGAGGTGGGTGTAAAACTTGTAAATATTAAGAAGAATAAAATATAATAAAGTCACTCTCATGGGAAAGTGGCTTAAAATGGGATAAATTTCAAAGATGTAATGATATAGGTTCATAATACATTCAAACAATATTATATATATAACTTTCTAGTTTATTTTAAACTTTATCTCTTTAGTTTAACCCGCTCATTAATCTATTTTAACAATTACCATAGTGATAAATTTTTACCATGATTACTATTCATTGTGACCAAAAATTAAGTTGGCCTCACTAACTAATATGGATTGTGTTTTTTGTAATTATGGAATAAATTTTTAAGATTCAATTCTAATAATATTCAGAAATTTTTTTTAATATAAGTTTACAACACGTAATGAAAAAACATTTTTAGAAAAATGTTCATTTTAAGCATAAAAATTATTTTATATCAAAATCAAGTATAATGTTGATTTACATAGAATAAATTATATTATTTTAAATCAAAGAATACTTATTTTACTTTAAAACCAAATCAAAACCAAATGTAACCTTGTGAAAACTTGATTAAAAGTGAAGAATCAAAAGTAGTTTTTATTTGAATAAAAACATTACTTAGAATTTCAAAATATCAAACATAGATTTATTAGTTAAACATTATATTTTTAAATGTATTATAATACTTATTAAATTTATATTTATTCTATAAAAAATTTTGATAAAGTTTCAAGCCATTATTATATCATTATAATGTTATAAAAGTGACATAAATGTAAAATGTGTATTTTTCACTATTCACTCAAAAATCAATTATTTATGAAAAATATCAAAAAAATCACCCAAAGATAATTTTAGCATTACTAGATCAAAAATTAAATTTATTTCATTAAATTATAATCATAAAATTTTAGAATTTATATTTTAATCACATTCTTGAATAATGTTATGTGAATTATATTATAGTTTCTTTCGAATAAAAAGATTACTTACTATAATTGAAGCTCGGGTGTTATTCACTACCACAACCATAACTTATTTATCAACTAATTTATCATAATTTTGTAGGAAAAGGATAATAATAAATGATCTAATCTCAGGCTTTAGACCTGTTTCAAATCATATATCCTTGAGATAATCATTCATTATGGGATTAGATGAAAATTGAACCAACTCAGCAAATCGAGTAGCATATTCCATTATAGAATGGTCTCTTTACTCCATAGTCATGAATTCATAGGTCTTCACTACCCTTAATGTTTCAGGATAAAAATTTAGATTAAAAGCCTTATTAAAGGTAGTCCATGAGAGATCCTCGTATATCTTTGCTTAAATTATAGACTCCTACCACTTTTTACCTGGTCTTTCCAGCATTTAAGTGGTGAAGCCATATTTAGAGGTCCCAGAGGTCTTCAAAAAATTAAATATGTGACTAATCATTTCAATCCACTCCTGGGGTTCCTTGTTTTGTTTGTCACTATGGAAAACTAGTGTATTATGCTTAGTGAACTTGTGAGCATCATCAACTATATGTGATTAATCTCTCATGCCCTATTTGCCTATGTATTAGATAGTTTGGATCCCTGGTTTTACCAAAGAAGGGTAAATTGGAGGGTTTTATTATATATAATGATCCATATGTCCCTCTCTTATATTATATTGAAGCATTTTGGGAGGCATTATCTATAAATCACCATATATAAAATCCATCAATACATAATTAAATCTTGATCAACATAAATTAAATCACAAATAATCCCATTAATAAACCTTAAACAGCCAACATTTACATTAATAAAAATTCAAAACAAATCAAGGGAAAATACCAAAAAATTTAACCTTCCTTCACTTTTCACAGTTTGCATGCACGGTATGGGAAACCATACACCAACCATGTAGAGTTACACTGGAGGAAACCCACAACAAACTGTATGATTTTTAAATTATTTTCTAGACCATTATCCCTAACCATGGGCCTATGGTTTCCCTCCTCTGTGTACCCTAAAACTCAAATTTTATCAAAATAACTCATTATCTTACCTCGAAACTCATAAGTAGTAGGAAAAAACATTATATCCCATAAAATACATCAAAATCAAGCTCAATTTCATGAAACAACTCCCAACTACCCATGGTAACTTGAGGTTTGACAAGAAGGAGAGATAGCTAGACACTCTTCCATACCTACCTATCAATCCTTTATGGTCTTATCATTTATATACCATTAAACCACAAATAATAATTTGGGTATGATATAGTTTTGTAACATACCGGCCCGGGTCGACTCGGCCTGTTACCCGATCCAACTCGCCATATGGCTCACGGCCACATGGAATAAACAAGGTCAACTCACCCATAAATTACATAATCATATGCATAAAATCAACATACATCCAACAATATAGGTTTGGAGCATAAATACTAAGACTTCCAAATAAAATAAGAAATAAGAAACATACATCTTGGGCTCTAACCAATGGGGTCTTTCATGACTTAGTCTAACATATGGTTCACTAGTCGGCTAAGTGAGTACAAATATTTTGGTTTCTCCCCCAATCTTCCCTGGTCCCTACATTCCTCTCATGGTATCTCTCATCCAACATGGTCAATATACCTAACTAGAACACAACCTATACTAAGTATTTCAATTATATAATCCACCCACACACCCAAGGTCTCCCATATTCCATACATTTTCAATCACATAATCATTATAAATACCAATTCCATAAACCACACTTGACCATAACAAATCAAACATCAAGCATAGGGGGGAAATATTCAAAAACCCTCTTTGAAAATCATTTGGCACTAAAAATATTCTTTGAGACATTTTTTCAAACACCTTGGATGCATCAAAAACTGGTTCCTTTGGAAAATCCATTTTAAACCATTAAATTTAAATTACATGTCAAGAATAAAATTAAACATGAATAAATAATCATTATCAACACAATTTAAAGATAATTTAATGAATTAAAAACAAATTAAATCAATATCCAATAATGATCTATGGAAAAGAACCATTGGGTAGAGACACCCACCTCAAAATCGAATTGGGACTCACTACCTCTAACAAAAATCACTAGGACCAAGTAAAAAAGGGTCCTCATGAACCTAAATAACTAAGAAATCCCATTAACCATCCACCCTAAACCCTAGGTTTGACCCCTATGTAATTTTAGGGTTCTAACACTCCATGGAAATGGGTAAATAAGGAATAATAAATGTAGATAAGGAAGAAATCAAAGATAAATAATGATTAACTCCATATAACACACCAAAATAAGAAAGTTAATCACCAAGAATAAAATTTAGAAGAGATCAAAGCCAAGGGGTTGTCTCATTTATATGGAGGAATAGGGAGTGAGTTGGACTTAAATTCATAGGGGAATTTAAGTATTTTGTAAGTTTTAAGAAAACTGCATGGGCCACATGGTTTGGGTCACATGGTTTGGAAAATCATGCACCAACCATATGGGATCCACTAACTCCCCAAAATAATATCATATGGTTTCCTATAAATTATCATATGGTTATAAAAATCATGTAAATACTATGAAAAACCACAATTTTTTCATGGTTAATTGCATGGTTATATTTAATCATGCACTAATCATGCACTTAATACCATTCCTAAAAAAACAAAATTGTGAACCCCCGTCTCTTAGGAACTGTAAGAACAAATGAATAAATAAATAAAAATCAAAATAAGATATACTAGTGACCTAATGGGTGTCACAAGTTATAAAAATAAAGAATTTGGATTTTAATTATGGGATGATGACCACTTTAAGTTCATTAAAAGAAAAAATGTTTACTTTAATGAAGGGGTCCTATGGGTGGATCGAAACATAGTGGATGATGAAGATGAGAATAAAGAATCATCAGATGTTGAGGTTTGTCTAAATAAAAATCCAAAAGTTCGGTTTATTTTATGAATAACACATGTTCTAGAAGAAGCTGATAGCCCAGAAGGTTTATTTTCATATGTAGGTATAATTTTAGAGGTTTATACAAGGATAGATGTATAAAAAATCTCAGGGACTATGGAATCTCAAGGAAGTGTTCCAAAAGAATCAGTACAAGAAGGATTGAAACCTCAAGTGTTGTGGTGGTCTACTAGAGTCAGAAGACCAATGAAAATATATAGGTCTGACTTATATTATCTACTTCTTATATATGTAGGATATCCTGAAAGATAAAGGAGGTTATAAGTCTTAGTGATTCAAATTAGTGATAATTATCAATGAAATAGGATATGGGCTCCTTTTATGATTTTTTAATGTGGGAGCTTTAAAAACTTCCACTAGGAAAGAAGAAATTGTGGAAAAATGGTTTAACTGGTTAAAGGAAGAAGTATATGGTTAGAAGTGGTATAATTAAAGGTTAGTTGTGAAGGGTTTTTAACAAAAGGATTGAGTGGAATTTAGTGACATTTTCTTTATAGTTATTAAACATACAACAATCTAGATAGTGCTTGGAATGGTTTTTGAAGAAATATTTCACCTTAAAATTTTAAATTTAAAAACAAAATTTATACATGAAGATTCATTGATAAATCAGAAGGATTTAAAGAAAATAAAAGTAACATGGTGTGAAAAATTAATTGAAGTATTTATGGGGAAACGAAAATTCTTATGTAGTGGAACTAGAAGTTAGATTCCTTTATGGTAGAATATAAGTTCATCCAGTGGAATGATGATTATTTATGATATCTGAAGGTTTTCAAATATGGTAACTTCATCATACTTCCCTTTTGTGTGGATGATATACTCATGGTGGGTTAGAAAAAGAATTAGATTAAATAGTTAAAGGATTGGTTATTTGAAATGTCTGAGATGAAGGATCTTGGAGAAGACAAACAAATATTAGGGATGAATATTTGGAGAGACTGGATGCAAAAAAATCATATTTTAATGGATTAAGTACATCCAGAGTATAGTGAAAAGGTTTAGAATGTATAGATCCAAACCTATTTATACCCCCATTAGTTGGAAATTTCAAATTATTCAAAGATAAATCACTATAAATGAAATATTAGTCTCAGTACATGGAAAAGGTTCCTTGTGCAGCAACAATTGGAAGTTTGATGCATTCCATGATTTTTACTTAACTAGACATTACTCATGTGGTGGGAGTAGTTAGTGAATTCATGAAAAATATGGGGAAGCAGTACTCTAAAGTGGTGAAGTGGATTATCTAATATCTCAAAAGTTCAAAAATACTAGTCATATGTTTCAGTATTGGTGGTCTATTATAAGGGTGTATTGGTGTGGACTTAGGAGAATATATGAACACTCAAAGAAGTATCATAGACTTTATGTTTACCTATGGAGGAACTATCTTAAGTTATATGTCAAGACATTGATCAATAGTTTCACTATCAATCAAAAAAAGTAGAGTATTTTTCCATAATGAAAGTATGGAAGAAGATTATATGATCAAAGATTTTGTTATAGAATCTCGTAAAGAAATAAGGGGACTGATTATTATTCTATGATGGTTAGAGTGAAATTCATCTTGAAAAGAATTCAGTGACAAAACATACTCAAATGAAATATCACTTCATCTGAAAGCTTGTGGAGGAATAAGTGTTGAATCTATGGATGATATATGAAATTCATAATCTAATTAATATACTAAAAATGTCATAGTTTGGGAAAGTTTTAGGTAGTGTTGTGCCTCAATGGGATTTGGGTGACCAAGTAAAGAAATGGATAGAGACTCACTAATTATTATTTCATAAGAAATAGGGGAGGAAAGTTGGAATACCTAAGTGATATAAAGGACTTTGGTGAAACTGAGAAAATAATTCTCAAGTGGGAGATTTCTAGGTTGCTATGAGAAGTGATTTTTAGAAAAGGAATTATAACTTATTGAATTTATATTTTTGAAGGGTATATTTCAGAGTTACATGAAGGCATAGATAGTGGAATCAAGGAATTATAGAAGTGAAATCTGGAATAAATTCCAATGGCTGATAACTATGGAATTCGGATGATAAAGTGTGGAAAAAGCTTTGAATTATATTTGAATAACTCTAAAGGAATTGTGTAAAAATAGCTTGGTGGTTTGAATAGTCCATGTAAGATTATTTGAGAGGAATATATAAGGATAATCATAATAGCTTTCGCTATTCATTGGAGTTTGGGAGTTCGGACAATATAGAAGTTGGTAGCATTGATGGGATGAAGGGTTCTCTGTATAGATCAGAAGATGGTGGATATTTCCCGTATATATAGGATGACGGTAGAACTGTATTTATCAGCAAGAATCTAATATGGATAGAGGAATGTGATAAAAATTTTAGTAATTTACAACTTTTAATCATTCTCTTCCATTAATAATAAGGTGAAATAATTATTGTCCCATAGAATAGGATTAATTTCAGAACCATGTAAAACCTTTTTATTATTTATTGTTTCATGTGAGTGATTTAATCCTTCTACTTGTGTATATTTTGAAATTTTTATTTAATCAAGGAGATTTGAAATAAGACATTTGATTTGAGTTCCCTAATCCAGACATTAACATTGGTTATTGTGGGTTCTTGAACTTCCAACCTTGTCGGTGAGTGAGGTTTCGGAAGTGGTTCTAAAATTTGTGTTCTCAGCACAATAAGAGAAAGATAACTGAGGGTGAAGATATTAACTCATTATGATGTAATTATTCTCATTATTCCATGAATTTCTAGATAGTATATATATTAATTATTTTTCATCTCTAGAGATACTTTTACCACCTTTTAATTTTTGAAGAGATTTAGTGTATTAGGATTTTCATTGTGGAATACTTAGATTGAAGTATTCTAACAAGTGAATTTTATTGATTCACTTGAGAATTTATTTTATTTATTCAAATTTTGTAGGCCTTATAATTACTTTAAGATGATATATCCATTAATAATTAATTATGTGTTTATTTTGAGTTATTAGTGACCTTAATGGATAATGCATTATGATTAGAAGGATTGGTATCTGATTTATGATTGAGTTCACTTGTGATTTCTTAATTTTAGTTTAGTGTCATATTGAGATAATTTTTTATACTTCATTCTCTATTGGTTCTTTTCAAATGGTGTTAATAGAGGAGTAACAGTAATATAATAGAGAAATATTCCCATTTCAAAAGTATCCTTGATGATCATTTTACATATAAGATTGAAAATTAACACATCTTAGTTCAAATAGGTTCTTTTGTTCATAAAGAATTGAAATATTTAAGATAATAACAATTGGAATTGACTTAATTAATACTGATTACAAGTTGGATATTATAACTAGATAAATCATTCTTATTCACAAGTGAATTAAATCATATTTTTTTCTAAATTTTCCTTTTAAAACAACTTATTATCATTGCTTGGTTTAAAAAAATAAATCATTGTGATGATTTGTTTAGTTATCATTACACTTTAATTCAGAAATTGGAAGATCCAATAATTGATTAGTATTGATGATCATAAGTATTTGGATTTTTTGTATTCTTCATGGGAATGATTTATGAAGGTTTTGGGCACATCAGAAGCACCTTGGTGGGAAAAATAACCATAAAAGTTTTTTTGATTCAGTAGATCATTCAAAAATTGTACATTATATAAATGCCATGGCCAACAAACTTTTTCCACTGAATATTGATAAAAGAGAACCCAAAACCTAAAGAGGATATTTTCATGTTAAATTTATAATTAATTTAATTAGACATGAATAAATAATACATGATACAAGGATCCTTCTATGATAAAGTTTTTGATCATCTAAAACCCTTTCTGAATTACCTTCATTGATTAAGGAGGATCCAAGTGTAGAATCCCTATAGCGGTGATCCACATGTGATCCTATGATCTCTGAACAACATCGATTGATTTTAAGGTGCTAGAAAGATGAATAAATTATCTTGTGTTTTTCATATTGATTGCTCAAGATCATTTGGGATTAAAGGAATTTCTCCAGAGCTTCTTGTTCTTGAGAGGAAGATAGAAAGAGGAATTTAGAGAGAAGTCTATTGTGTGCAATCATTATCAATCTTCAATTCTTTATTAACCCTACACAATAGATATAACCATATATTTATAGAGTCATAGTTTAGGATAAGATATTATTTAATTGTGTACCAACTCTTAAATAATATTATAACCTTTATGAAGCCCCATTCCATATAATATTATTATTATTATTATTTTATGGTGTGTGTTAACTGACACAATGATAAATATTATTTTAACAACTTTTAAATTAATATTTATCATCAGACATTATCTCAGACTGCTCCAACTCCTAGACATTTATTGAATACCTAAATAAATATTTTATTGATAAATAAATAATTTATCCAAAAACCATCAAATAAATATTTATTTAATATTCAATAAACATTTACAATTGATTAAAACATAAATAAAATTATTCCTCGTTCTTGAGAATAATATTTATCCCATTAATTTAATTCAAATAAAATATTATCAAGATCAATAGAAACGCTTAGTGTGTAACCCACTAGGATTATTTCTTGTTGGAATTAGGCAGACTTTCCTAAAATCCAAGATTACTATCTAAAAATGGGTTAAAGAACTCAAGTGAAATAACTTAATGTTGCAACATTGAAAATCAAATATAAATGATCACTATATAATAAATCCATTTCTCACAATATCTCATCAATCATGTTTCACGTCTATGTCATCAACTTATATTATTGATACATATTTCTTTAACTATCTGAAATAAATAAATCATCACACTATGTCCATGGAATTTAATAATATAGTTCTACTTTAATAAAAAGTTCATGAAATCAACTTCCAGAAAGATGATGGGGAAAATACTTCCTCAAATTATCCATTAATAACATGTCATTCATGACACACCCAATATACCACAATTCCCATGAACATATGGAATCATAGCTTTGGTTAGTAAATATAAGTGTGTGAGTCATGACATGTGTCAATAATAATTTTAAATTATAAGGATCATTACATATGCTCGTAGATAGAAATATCCAATGACACAAAAACATGATGAATTCTTACCGGTGGGTCTATTTTCATAATCTACCATCCTGTAGATTACTAAGTGAAAACTTCATGAGAATAAGCCTCATCCTCTTACAAGTAATCACACCTAAAAGACTATATATTATATTCCCTACTATAGTACGTTATCCAACCATATAACTTTATTTAAGAATATCATCATGGCCCTTTAAGGTTGTCATCATAGTGAGGAACTCCTATGACCTTATCAATTTGAAACATACTCTATGGAATTATTATATCAAAGTCATAAAGAATAATGAATAATATATAATAATTTGTTTTATTAATATTAAAATATTTGAATATACATTTAATCAAATAAAAAACAATCGGTTCTAGAACACCAACTCCAATAAACTCCCACTTTGACTAAATACAACATCCAATTAATTTTAGACCCCTAAACCTCATGTGATGATCATATTTCTATTGAGTCAATGATTTAGTCAAGTGTTCCACCACGTTTTCTTTAGTGTATATTCTACTCATTGAAATTTCACCTCTCTGAGAAAATTCCATCAAGAGATGATACTTATAAATTATATTCTTAATCTGCCGATGTGACCTTGGCTCCTTAACAAGAGTCACCACTATAGTATTATCACAATAGAGTGTGATAGGATCTTTACTACTAGGTACCACATCAAGATCTTGGATGAAGTTGTGTATCAAAACTGCTTCTTTAGCTACCTAAGAAGTTTCAATATACTCAAAATCTTCTATAGAATCTATGACTACAGCTTTCTTTGAGATATTCCACCTCACAATACCTCTATTCAGAGTGAAGATGTATCTTATCTATGATTTCAAATCATCTTGATCTGTTTGGAAACTAGCATATGTATGTCCTTTGATGACTAGTTCCTCATCTCCTCTATAAACTAGGAACATATCCTTAGTACACCTCTGATAATTAAGGATAATCTTGATTTTCATCCAATTGTAGTCACCTGGGTCATCTTGATATATTTCTACCTCACTCAATGCATAGGCAACATTTAGACTAGTACATAGCATAACATACATGAACAAACCAAATGTAGATGCGTATGGAATCCTTTCCATCATCTATCTTTACGCATGTGTCTGAGGATACATTTTCTTGTAAAGGTGAATTCCACGTGACATTAGAAACAATCCCCTCTTGGATTGTTCCATACTAAATCTCTTCAGTATATTTTTAATATATGTACATTGACGTAGGCCAAGAATCATCTTGGATCTATCACGATGGATATTGGTCCTAAGAAGATATGCTACTTCTCCCAAATACTTCATGGAGAAGAAATTATTCAACCGGACTATAATAAACTATGAGAATGATATTTCATTTCCAATAAGTAATATTTCATCAACATATACTATTAATAAAATAACCACACTCCCACTAAAATTCTTATATACACAAGGCTCATATTCATTCTTTATGAAATCAAATTCTATTATGGCTCCATCAAACCAAATTTTCCATGGCCTAAATGTTTTCTTTAATCTATAAATGGATCTTTATAACTTCCATACCTTTTGACATCCTTTGGAGTCACAAACCCTTTAGTTTGGGTCATATAGATATCTTCCTAAAGTTTCCCATTAAAGAAAGCTATTTTTAAATAAATTTTCTAAATCTCATAGTCATGTTCAGCCATAATGGAAAGTATAATTTTGATGGATTTTTGTATTGAAACTGGTGAAAATGTTTTTTTATAGTCTATGCCTTGACACTGTTTAAACTCTTTTACAAATTGTTTTGCCTTATAAGTATTGACTTGTCCATCCAAGTTTAGTTTCTTATTGAATACCCATTTACAAAAAATGGGATTTACATCTACTGGGGGGTCTACCAAAATCTAGTCTTGGTTTTGGTACATGGAATCCATTTCAAAATTCATGGCTTCTTGCCACTTGGTAATATTTGTGCCACTTACTGTTTTCTTATAGGTTATAAGATCATTATTATCAACTAATAATGAGTCACCATACTTGGTGTCTAAAAAACCATATAATTCTAGTTCTCTAATCTCTCATATACTCCTACATAGTACTTGTGACTCCAAAACATCTTCTTCCATGGGACTTTGTGGAATTAGTCCCTGTGTTAACTATTGTGTACCTTGAGCCTAGACTTCATCGAAGTCTATCTTTCTTCCACTATCTATTTTAGATATGTGCTCCCTATCAAGGAATATGGTGTGTCTTTTCACTATTACCTTTTTGGATAAGTATTTTCAAAATTAATTTCTACTTATTTTCTTAGGGTATCCTATAAAGGTACACTTTGTGCCTTGAGGTGATAGTTTGTTACCTAAAGAGGTATTAACAAACGCTTTACAACCCCACACATGTAAATTCAACATCATGGTTTTTCTTCCATGCAAAAAATCATATGGAATACAATTTTTCAGTTTAGTTGCTTCTTTGTTTAGTATATTTTTTGATTTCTATAACACATATCCTCAAAAGCATAATGTAAGAATCACATGACTCATCATTGATCCCATCGTGTCCAACATGGTGTGGTTCCTCCTTTACCGAATGTCCTGAAGGCCTTCATTTTTATTGATTTTATATAACCCCCCTTTCAAGGGATGAGGGGGAACCCTTACAAGGCCCGTAGGCTCAGAGATTACATGGCCTATAGGCTTAGAAGATTACATGACCTGAAGGTCTTAGGGAATTCAACCAGACTATCTATAAGGAACTAATCCTCCCCAACATCTATATCATGATAGTATCTCTCCACCTTTGCATGGCTGTCTGGCTAGGCTTTCCATGCAAGCACAGGCTAGTCCTGATGGCATAGCCATACCCTCTCATTCTGAAAAATCCATTTGGATCTGCTCTGATGAGTGCCCCTGCTCTGAATCCTCTTTTAGGTTGCTTTTGTTTGGCAGTGTGTCTAGGGAAACTGCATGTGGCCCAAAGGCCTTAAAGGTGGACCGAAAGCCCTACTGACCCGAAGGCCTGGGTGGCCCGAAAACCTTAAGGATTCCAAGCCCAAACCGGTGGCCCAAGGTTAATAGTTCCAACTACTACAGTACCGAACAGCACCTGCTACAGTAACTTCTACAGTGCCCGCACAGTGTACAGTACCTGCTGCAGTGTACAGTACTACTATAGTACCCGAAAATATGCTTCTACCTGGTTTAGAACCTAGGTCTTATGGATGCACTTAAGGATACATCACCAAATGGGCTGAGGCTCATGTGCCTCTTCCTTTCACTTAAACTATTCCATTGAGTTGTATAAGTATGAGTGAGTTGATATAGAATCCCAAAATCTCATAAATAATCAATTAAGTCTTGATTAAGATATTCTCCACCATTGTATAAGTGGAGTTTTTTAATCTTCTTACCAAGATGGCTATCAATTTCATTCTTGTATTCATTTAATTTTTCAAAGGAATCTGACTTATACCTTATCAAGTGGATATATTAATATCTATTAAAGTCATTAGTAAAAGTTATGAAGTATGAGAACCCACCTTTTTCTTCAACTTAAAATGGTCAACACACATTAGTGTGAACTAATTCAAGAATCTCCTTGGTCCTTTCACATTTTTCACTAAATGGGGATTTTTTTCATTTTTCCTTGTGAACAGGTGTGACATACACCAAGTTGTTTTTGTTCAAAGAAATCAAAATATCCATCTTAGTGTAATTTAGTAAAAAGTTATTAATTAACATGACCTAGTCAGTGATGCCAAAGTTGATTATAATATGATTCATGTGAAGCAATTTTGTTATCAATTTCCATAACTTGGATTGTGTAATACAACACATAAAGACCATTATTGAAATGTTCCCTACCACAAAAAATGATTTCTTTATAAAACAAGTAATGTTTATTCCCAAATTTGAAAATAAATTCATTTGTATAAAGTATGGATAAAAAAATAATGGTTTTTTTAATGGATGAAACATAATAACAATATTTTAAAACCAAGATCATTATCATCGGCAATGTGAGGTGGTAGTCCCCAATAGACACAGCAGCAATTTTGACTCTATTGGCTACTCGTGGATTTACCTCCTCTTGGTCAATATTTCTGAATCTACTTGGTTCATGTATTTTAATACATATGTGAGCACCAAAATCTGTATCTAATACCTAATTTTTAGAAATGAATAAATTTAACTCGATAACAAACGCACCTAAAGTTTCTCCTTGATTTTTTTTCTAGGTGCAGTTTTTCTTCTAGTAGACCTTCTTACCACATGAGACATAGATAGTATCCTAGTACCTTGCTTTCCCATTGATACTTTGATTCTTGGAAATTTGTTAAGAATCTTTGTTCTTAGATCTCTTTGCTTGGTCATTCTGTTTATTCACCATAAGTACAAAAGGATTTTCATGCTTCATTTCCTTATATACTTGGTGAATAAGAGTGAATAGATCTAGGAGATACTTCTCAATGTTTTTCTTAATAAAATTTTATAAAAAGCTGGAGAATCTCGGAGGAAGTGATGAAAGAATGATATTGGTGCATATTTAGTCAATAAATTTAAACCCTAGAACTTATAGGTGCTTAATGTAGCCAATAAGTTTGACTACGTGAGGCCCAGATGACACACCTTATCTAAGATTACTTTGAAATAGTTCCTTGGATATCTCAAACTATTCTTTTCTAGATCTTTCCTGGTAAATACCATGTATGTAACATCCCATTACTGTTTCAGGTATTCCTAAACCCTCTTGTGATAAATTATTAATATCTTAAGTGGAAAAATGATTTATCAATGAATTTGTGATAAATGTGTTTAGGGCCTTAAATTTCTGTTAACATCTTAGAATATTCAATTAAATATTTTTGGAGTTCGGCACTAATTATTATTGTGATGTTTCATAGCCCTAAAAGCCTCGATGAAGACTGAATAAAAATATTAATTATATTATATTAAGCATTCACTTTTTTTCAAAATAATTGAATAACTCCAAAATGGTGTGTTGTATAAAAAATCCGAGACCACTTTTATGTCCATAATATGGTGTTTACCTTAGGAAGGGTATAACATTCAAAGGCATCAGGAAATTGGATGCCTCGCTCATGAGTTATAGTTATAAAATAATATTTAATATATTTTTTATTAAAAATAATTAAATATCTCCCAAATGGTGTGTTTTATGAGAAATCCAAGACCACTGATGGGTCCAGAATGAGGGTTTTACCCTAGGTGGGGTATAACATTTACAGGCATTGGATGTTTGCACATCTCGCTCGCAAAGATAACCTTTTTATTTTAATTAATTAATTGTTCCAATTTTTAATTAATAAATCATTAATATCTCTCAAATGGTTCATCGTTTGAGAAATTTGAGACCATTTTTGTGTCCGGAATGGGGTGTTTACCCTAGAAAAAATATAAATTATATTTGCAACGGACCTTTGGTAACTTTTCTCATTAAATTAATCTATTTAATATTAATATTAATTAATTAATTTTTAAAACCACAAATACTATTCATCCTCTCTTTCAATGGGTTTCCACCATTTTCTATGCATGGGGTTCATTGAAACCTTGGATTTCAACCATTTTTGACCATTTAAAAATTAGAAACCTGTTAAATGGGTGAAATATTTAAATACATAAATTTTTTATTGAAATGGTGGATAAATTAGGTGATTGTAATTTTACCTAAAAGTAATTTGTTTGGGTGTTATAAATGGCCAGAAAACATGGTGTCTCCTGATGGGTCGATCTGATCAAGTTCATTTAACCCTAAACCCCCTTTATGCATGTTTTTCAAACCTCCAACAAATCTCTTCACGTTCCAATTTCATTTTCCAGGTGTTGCATGAGGTCTTCAGTACATGAGGTTTGTTTTCATTTTTTATTCATTTATTTATTTTTCTATTATTTTCCAAATTCTGGAAACAAATGGGGGTTTTATTTTAAATAAAAAAATAAAACCTAATTTTTCAAAGAATATTTATTAAAATAATTATAAAATGATAATTAAAATGAATCATCATAGGTTGAGTTATTATAATTATTGAAAGATAATTACAAGAAATTGTTAGGATAATTTTATTCAATTTTTTAAAGAATAGTTATGAGGTAATTATTACTTGACAAATATTATTGAAATAATCATAGGTTAATTACGTGTATTAACAAAGGATAATTAATAATTTTATCCAACGATAATTGTGAAATTATTGAAGGATAATTTATTAGATTTTTTTAATGGATAAAATATTGAATTATTTGGGTAATCTATAAAAAAATTATTGTTTGATAATTTCTTGTGAAATTATGACAGTGCATTTGTTGAAGAAATAATCACTAAATAAATACAAAGTTTTGTCAAATGATAATTATATTTATTATCAAAAGATAATGAATTATCAATATACACTAATACAAATAATGATTTTATCAGTGCTAGAAAATGCTTTTAACAGCGCTAGAATATCATTGTTAATCTTAGTGAAGATAAAGGTGGGGGTCCCATTTAATAGCACTAAAAAAGAGTTGATAAAGGGTGTCCTTTATCGGTGCTAAAAAACCACTGATAAAGGCCCCCATTTATTCACACTATTTTAAAGCTAATAAAGGGTCCCTTTATCAGTGCTATTTTGAGCACTAATAAAAGACAAATTTATCAGCACTTTAATTAGCACTGATAAATGGTTCTTTTATCAGCGCTCAAAATAGCACTTATAAAGGGTGACTTTATCAGCGCTCTGAGTATCACTAATAAAGGCCCAGCTTCCTTTGGTGTGTTTTTTATATAACAGCACACCCACCACCAGCACCTACACCTATACAACACACACACACACCACCTATAAAAAACATCACCTACACAGCGCACACAAGGGTTTTTTAAACAATGATATATACATTTCAAACAATGTTTTATATAATTACATTTGCAATTATCCAACAAACAGTTAAAAACATTGATGTTTCATCCTTTTCCATATGTGATCCCCTCTCAAAAATGTTCGCCCATGGTATTAGTTGCTGAACAAATCATCCCAACTCAGGAAAAAGGTTCCACCTATATAAGAAAACAAATATTATGTTAGTAATAATATAAATTAATTAATTAAATAGTAATATGAAAGAATACATTAATAAAATGTCAATTTTTAATAAAAAATACACATTTGGAGTTATACAGGTCACATCATGCATTGTATTGAGGTGGGGTTGATTCCTACACATTACAAATAGGTTATGGATCGTTTTCCTAAAATATCAAAACAATATGAATGGGTTTTCTTGGTTTTGAGTATGTCCCTTGTTTTCTTACTAAAATTAATATCAAATTTAAATGACATACTTAGATTTATAATGATAAAATCATTATTTGGATTGAGGTGTGGTTGATTCCTACAAGTCACAAATGACTCGTGTATCATTGTTCTAAAGTATCAAAACAATATGAATGGGTTTGCTCAGTTTTCAGTATGAAAGTTATGTTTTTTTTTCTGAAATATCATTTCAAACCAAAAACACTAATTTTGAGTCATACCAGTCACATAGTACATTAGTTTGAGGTGATACTACATCATACACGTCACAAAGGACTTACAAATCACTCTCTTAAATTATGAATACAATCATAGGGTGTTTTCTTATTTTTTGGTGAGTGAAATTTTTTCAGCTAAAATGTCAATTTTAAACTGATAAAAAACACTTTTAGTCATACTGGTCACACCATGTGTCGAATTGAGGTGCAGTTTATTCCTACACATCACAAATTACTCACAGATCATTGTCTTAAAGTATAAAAACAATCTGAATGAATTTTATCGGTTTTCAGTATGTCACTTGTTCTTTTTACTTAAATTAATTTCAATTTTAAATAAAAATATATTTGGATTTATACCAGTCACATCATTTGTCTAATTGAGGTGTGGTTGATTCTAACATGTCACAAATGACTCATGAATCATTGTTCTAAGGTATCAAAACAATCCAAATTTGTTTTCTCAATTTTCAGTATGTCAATTTTGTTTTTTTACTAAAATATTTTTTCAAACCAGAAACATGATTTTTGAGTCAACCTGGTCACATAATGTGTATATTTTATGTGATAATCCTTCATACACATCAAAAAAGACTTAAGAATCAGTGTCCTAAATTATGAAGACAATTGGAGAACATTTGATTTGTTTTAGTGAGTGGCACGTTTTGAGCTAAAATATAAATTTTATAACTGATAATAGACACTTTTAGTCATACTGATCACACCATCCATCAAATTGAGGTGTGGTTGATTCCTAGACGTCACAAATGACTTGTGTATCATTTTACAAAAGTATCAAAACAATCTGAATGTGTTTTCATGGTTTTTAGTATGGTAGTTGTTTTTTTACTTGAATTAATGTCAATTTTAAATAAAAAGACACATTTAGATTTATACCAATCACATAATATGTTTTATTGAGGTGGGGTTGATTCTTACACATCACAAATGACTCATGGATCATTTTCCTAAATTATCAAAACAATCTGAATGCATTTTCTTGGTTTTTAGTATGCTAGTTGTGTTTTTTTATTAAAAATAATGCCAATTTTAAATAAAAAGAGAAACTTTGATTCATAATGGTCGCACTGTGTGTCGGATGGAGTTGAGGTTTATTCCTATATGTCAAAGATGACTTATAGATCGTTTTCCTAAAGTATAAAAACAATCCAAATGTGTTTGATCAGTTTTTAGTATGTCAGTTGTGTTTTTTTACTAAAATATTATTTCAAACTATTTTGAGTCACACCTGTCGCATCATGCATCGGTTTGACATGAGACTACTTCATACACATCACAAAGAACTTATGAATCATTTTCCTAAATTATGAAGACAATCGGAGTGAGTTTTTTTGTTTCCAGTGAGTGATGCATTTTGAGCTAAAATGTCAATTTTAAATTGATAGCAGACACTTTTAGTCATATTGATCACACCGTTCGTCAGATTGAGGTGTGGTTCATTCCTACATGTCACAAATTATTGATGGATCGTTTTCCTAAAGTATAAAAACAATAATAATTTGTTTTCTCAGTCTTCAGTATGTCACTTGTTCCTTTTGCTAAATTTATTATTAATTTATTATAAAAATACACACTTAAAGTCATAACAGTCACACTATGTATCGTATTTAGGTATGGTTTATTCCTACATATAAAAAATGACTTATGGATCATTTTCTTAAAGTATCAAAACAATCTTAATATGTTTTCTTAGTTTTTAGTATGGCAGTTTTTCCTTTTACTAAAAATACTGATAATTTTAAATAAAAATAGACACTTTGAGTCATTCCGGTCACATATTAGTGCTATTTTTGTACATTATTCCACCAGGTATGCTTCTCATTTGTTTATAAACAAATCTATCTCATCTTTTGAATAGGATTATTTTCGACAATCATGGTAGTACAGAAAAAATATAAATACACAAAGTATTAATAAGTATTTTAAATGAAATAATAATTATCTTCGAAAATATCTCTTTAGGGATGTTGGTTTGTTCATGGAATATGATCTATTTCATAAATTTACAAACATAATAACCACAGTATTTATTGTTTGTTTGTTTCGGGAACTGTAGAAACATTTCAAAAAATAAGTAATTTTTTTATATGTGTTTGGATAGTGAAATATTATTATATATACCCTAATTTTATCTAATTGTAGTACTTATGGTGTTTCTTGTCCTTTTCCCCTAGCCTCATTACATGATGTAGACGATAGTCACGCACCACCCTATCATAATAGAATCCTCATTAAAAGATAATATAAATTATATAACTATATGTTTAGTTCTAAAATGTTGGATGTAGTGTATTAAAAATTGAAAAACACCATCATTTGTCGTCGGTTTGTTGGATATCCATGCATTGAATCTAAGAAAAAAATATTTGGAGTATCCAAATTGACCGCAATGAGCATCCAGTGCCGCCTAAAAACACAAAAAGGAATAATTAATGAAATAAATTAAAATATATTTAATATGATTAAATTATATAGTTTTACCCTAGAATCATTGGTATTAAGAAGATTCTGTCATCCATAATTTTTCTGTTAAAGGATTTGAGCAGGTCTGCCACTATTTCACCCTCTTTCTTATATTTTATATCTGTTAGTGTTGTAGAGGTGACGTGAGGACTAATGAGTCCAGATTTTTGTTCATGGGGAAATCCCTTCAATTTTTTTCATATATATGCCTGTGAAAAATATGAAATGTATTTATTCAGAATTATTATAGTATACCATATTTTGGAAAATCAAATCATGAAAACATACCTCATGTAAAATTTTACAACTGAGATGCCTAACCAATCATACTCCAGGATTTCACTTACATTGTTAACACTAATGAAATCTAGTTGGCTCTTCCCCACTGTACATGTTTTCATCAAAAATAATTGTGTGAACCGTGTTGAGTCAATAAGGTTTTCCTTATGACTTTTTCATTCCTTCTTGTTTTGAAAATCACAAACACCTTATACTTAAGAAAATCTATATTTTACTTCTAAAGGAAAATTTATTTCCTAAAGGAATTTACCCCTACCATGTTTTCATTTTCATATCAATATTTTTTTTAAGTGTAAAAATAGAATTCATATCTAAAAACCTCTGAATTGTAAAATACTTAGATATTAAGTATTTTGTTTTAAGATCCGAATTCTGAGTACGAACTCTCATGAAGTTCCACTCCGAATTATGGATACGAACTCTCATGAAGTTCCACTCCGAATTCTGGATATGAACTCTCATGAAGTTCCACTCCGAATTCTGGATACGAACTCTCATGAAGTTCCACTCAGAATTCTGGATACGAACTCTCATGAAGTTCCACTCCGAATTACGGATACGAACTCTCATGTAGTTCGACTCTGAATTCTGGTTACGAACTTATCTTAGTTCTGAATCCGAGTTCTCTGAATTCAAACTCCGAACTCTTAGGAGTTCTGACTCCAAATTCCCATGAACTCTGACTCTAAACTTTGTAAGTTTTGGTTCCAAATTCTGATGAAACCAGACTTTGAATTTCCTTGAAATTTAGACTCCGGATTTCTACAGAATTCAGGTTCCGAATTCCTACAAAACAGAATCCGAATATCTCTTTATTATAGACTCCAAATTCCATTTTGGTTAGACTCCAAACTTTTATTTTCTTATATTCCGAACTTTAGTTTTACTTATTCTTACACTTGTTTCATTAAAAAATTATGTCGTTCTTTCAATTATTGACTAACCGTTGGTTGAGTGACACATGTATAGGTCCCTCTAAAATTCAAGGAGAAATATGACCGTTGGAGGAGGGAGCCGACTATTGGAGCTTCGCCTATAAATAGGAGCTCATTTGAAAGTGTTCGAGACTTTTGGAATTTTGGTGATCAAAACTTCCTGAAGTGATTTCTAGAGAGAGAGGCTCTTATCAACTCTCAAGATTCATGCGGAAATTTTTAACAGCTTGTTCAAACTTTGCCTTGTGTAGACCTGCTTCGTGCGACTCCGATTGTTGCTAATTGCAATCGAGGGCTTCTGGGGATAGGAAGACAGAGGTTCCAACACCTTGAAGTTGAGGGATTCCTTACTGAGGAAGACAGAGGTGCTAACTACCTGATAGTTGAGGTCTTGCAGAGATAGCAAGACAGACTCCAATCTTCGTATCGAGGGCTTACCTTGGTGTGGGTAAGATAGACGTTCTTGAAAGTATAAATCAAGGGACCTCTTATCCAGGGTTGTTAGATACCCTTCTCATTGGGTTAAAAAAGTTATTCTTTGTTACTTGTGGTTTTACTAATTTGTTTTCCGCTGCATTTTGTATTTTTAAGGAAAGTATAACTTTCTTATACTTACTTACTTGTACTCTGTTTTAGTTATATTCTATACGCATTAAGGTAGAATCTTAGTTGGTTTAAACTTTTGTTAAGTTTAATTTCCGGAATCACTTTTCTAGAATCAAGAAAGTATTTAGAACTTAGAGGTGTTGTGAATTTTAGTTATCCAAAATTTCCTAAGGGAATTTTTTAAAAGGTACAATTCACCCCCCCCCCCCCTCTTGTATTTGTATCTCATTGTACTTATTCGATATTACGTTTGGTATTATAGAGTATATCATACTTAGTCATACCATCCTAACAATTGGTATCAGATCATTTGGTTCAATCTAAATTAATCTCACGATTAGATTCAGAAGGAAGTTCTCGGAATTACATTTTCCAGATTCAAATTTTTTGGAATCATAGTTCGGATTCACTTTTTGCTTAGAGATACAATTTTTTTTTCTTAGAATATTTTCTCTTGTTTACAAAATTACACTACTAACAAGTTTGTGTGCCAAATTTTTTCCTAAGGATGGCAGGTTTAAATGTGGGTTCTATTGAAAACTTATATCCTACTAAACCACCAATTTTTTATAGTAATGATTATGAATATTGTAGAGATCGTATTAAGACTTTCATTATCAATACTGGGGTAGATAACTTTGTCATTCTTACCGAAGGATACAAAATTCCTGACAAGGAAGTTACTGCTTTTACTAATCAAGAAAATCATGAATGCCAACTGAACTATAAGTTACACAATACTTTGCTTTGTTCAATGACTAGGAACATATATATCCAAATTTCTTCGTGTGAAACATGTAACTATATATAGAAGAAACTTGAAGTTACACATTTTGGTACATCTAAAGTGATTGATACTAGAAGAGACATGCTTAGAGCTGAGTATCATGGTTTTAATTTTCCTTATGGAGAAACAATTTGTAAAGTGCAACAAAGATTCATGACTATCATGAATAGATTACAATCTGTAGGATAGAAAGGACTAGATGATGAAGATCTTTTTGAAAAGATCATAGATATTATGCCCAATGAGTGGGAATCAAAGAGAACTACTATCAATGAAAACAGAAAGGTTACTCAAATTTCTCTTGATGAACTGTTTGGAACTCTACTTCAACATGAGACTATAATGAAGAGATATGCTGACAACATAAAGAATAATAATGGGAATGGTAGTGTTGCTTTTACTACAACTTCAAATCACATGAAATCTAAGACTCTTGAGAGAGTTACTAGATCAAAATCTAAGAAGATTATTATACATTACGAATCTAGTGAGAGTGAAGTCTTAGAAAATGAGTTAGCTAATCTTGCTCGAAGGATGAACAAGATAGGTAGATAGAGAAATTTCCAATCCAAGTATAAGAAGAAGGAAAGGAAAGATAAGAAATATTCAGAGGTCACATGCTATGAATTCAAGAGAGTTGGACACATAAGACCTGATTTCCATATGCTCAAAATAAAAAAAAGAAAAGAGAGGCATTCTGAAAGGAACATAAAGAAATATTATAAGTCCAAAGCTAAGAAAGTTATGAAAGCTAATTACACAAGGAGTTCCAGTGGTGGTGACTCTTCAGATGAATCTTCGAATTATGAATCTTCTGGACAGAATAATATTGGTCTTATAGCAAGGCTACCTATTGATAATCATTTCTTTATGGCTAAGGTACACAATGCTAAATCATTGACCAACGTTTCTCTAAATGCTAATGATAGTAAATATTATAACTCTTCTGATGAAGAATCTTCTTCTAATGAAGAAAATACTTTACCTACCTATGAAGAAGTTTCTAGGTTTGCTGAACTTCTTGAGATTGAGAACTCAAAACTCATGAAAAATATTGATAAGGAAAAATCTAGGAATACTATTCTTACTAAGGAAATATCAGATCTTTCTAAAGATCTTGATAAGAAAAATTATTTATTTTAAAAGTATTTCAAAAAATCTTGAGGAAGTAAGTTCTGAGAAGAATAAACTTTCAAAAGATCTTGAAAACATAATTTCTAAGAAATATGTTTTCAAATCTATCTCTAGTTCAAATGTTTTTGAAGATAAGAACTTAGTTATCAAACTCAAATCCGAAATATTTTCTTTGAGTAAGTGTTTGTCAAACTTTACCCATGGTAAGGAAAATTTTGATAAAATGTATTCAAAAATCCGACCTTGAAGGAATACTTCTGGTTTTGGTTACACCAGTTCTAAACCGATTTTTAGTAACAACTACTTTGTTCCTTAAAGTGCCTCATTCTGCACAAAGTGTCAATGTGGTGGTCACTGGGAAAATAATTGTTCCTTAAACAAAACCCAATCTTTAGGATTTCATAAGGCTTATTTTTCTGAGAATATGTGGGTACCCAAAATTTTGCTTTCTGAAATTTCTAGATCTAAGCAAGTCTGGATTCTGAAAACCTAACTTTTTCTTATTTTCAGGAAAATAGGGAAAGTACCAACAACAATACTTGGTACATGGATAGTGGATGTTCCCAGCATATGACTGGTAACAAAAACTATTTCAAAAATATTATCAAGAAAAAAGTAGGAAAAGTAACTTTCAGAGATAATTCTCAGGGAGAAATTATTGGTATAGGTAACATTTTTCTTCTTGGAAAAACTTTGATTTCAAATGTTTTGTTTGTTAAGGGTCTTAAGCACAACCTCATCAGCATAAGTCAATTATCTGATGAAGGCTACCTTGTGAATTTTAGGAATGATAAGTGCCTAGTACACAATTCCAAGGAAGAATTTATTATTTCTTCTAATAGGCAAGATAATGTTTACACACTAAACTTAGAAGACCTTAAGATCTAAGATCTACCTTGCCTTAGTGCAATGGAAGATCATTCATGGTTATGACATAGAAGGTTAAGACAATATAACCTTAGGAAATTATGAAAACTCTCTAAGAAATATTTAGTTAAGGATCTACCGGAGCTTAGATTTGATTCTTCTAAAGTTTGTGACCCTTGTCAATATGGAAAGAATCATAAATCAAGTTTTAAATCAATCAGTGAAGTCTCAACAACTGATGCATTACAGCTAGTGCATATAGATATTTTTGGTCCTACACAAACTAGAAGCATTGGGGGAAAATATTATGTATTTTTTTGGTTGACGAATACACTAGATTTACATGGGTCTATTTTCTAGCAAAGAAGTCTGAAACATTTTCTTATTTCAAAATTTTTAGAGCCCAAGTCAAAAATGAGAAAAACCTTCCATTGAAAACTATTCATAGTGATCATGGAGGAGAATTTCAAAATTCTGACTTTGAAACTTTTTGTAGTAGAAAAGGTATTACTCACAACTTCTCAGTACCCAGAACACCTCAAAAAATGGTGTTGTTGAAAGAAGAAATAGGATTCTTCAAGAGATAACTAGAACCATATTGAGTGAGTATTCTGTTACCAAACATTTTTGGGCTGAAGTTGTAAGTACTTCTTGTTATACTATAAATCGAGTTTTGATTAGACCATTTCTTAATAAAACTCCTTATGAGTTATGGAATGGTAGAAAACCTAGACTTTCCTACTTTAAGGTTTTTGGTTGCAAAGTATTAATTATGAATACTAAAGATAATTTACACAAATTTTCACCAAAATCTGATGAAGGAATTTTCTTAGGCTACTTCACAACTTCTAAGTCATATAGATTTTTTAACAAAAACACTTGCACTATTGAAGAGACAGTACATGTCAAATTTGATAAAATCGATCCCTTTGTTTTCAAACAACCTCAACCCACATCTTCAGATGTGTTTTCAAAAACTGATTATCAATCTTTGATAGAAAACCCTTCTGATAAGGAAAATGTTCAAGAATATACTTCTGAAACATTTACCCCAGGATATTTCCTACCTTATGTTGATTAACAGGTTCTTCAAAACCCAAATCAGTCGTTTTTTAAGAATCATCCTAGTGATAGCATCATTGGTGATGTCAATCAACCTGTTAGGACTAGAATTTCCTTAAGAAATAAAGTATAATATCTATCATTCCTTTCCCAATTAGAACCAAAAATCACTAATGAAGGTTTAGGTGGTGATGATTGGATAAAAGTCATGAAAGATTAACAAAATGAATTCGAAAGGAATAAAGTATGGACCTTGGTTGAAAGACCTAAGGAAACTTCTATCATTGGAGTAAAATGGGTCTTCAGAAATAAGTGTGATGAAAATGGAATCATTGTTAGAAACAATGCTAGATTAGTTTCTAAAGGCTATAATCAACAAGAATGAATAGACTATGAAGAAACCTAGGCTCCAGTATCTAGACTTGAATCTATTCATAATTTACTTGCCTTTGCAGCATTCTTCAATTTTAAACTTTTTCAAATGGATGTGAAATGTGATTTCCTTAATGGTTATGTTCAAGAGGAAGTTTTTGTTGAACAACCTCCTGGATTTGAAGACACAAAATATTCTGATCATGTTTTTAGACTTACCAAAGCTTTGTATGTCCTTAAACAAGCCCCTCGAGCTTGGTATGATAGACTTACAGGATTTTTGCTTCAAAATAACTATGTTAAGGGAAATGCAAATCCAACCCTTTTTATAAATAAAGATAACAAAAATGTTTTGGTTGTTCAAATTTATGTTGATGACATTATATTTGGTTCAACTCAGCAATCTTTAACTGATTCTTTTGAAGATTTAATGAAATATGAGTTTGAAATGAGTATGATGGGTGAGTTAACATTTTTCCTTGATTTTCAAATTTCTCAAAAACTAGATGGAATCTATATATCTCAACATAATTATATTAAAGATATTCTTAAAAAGTATGTATATGACATCACTAAAATTATTAGTACTCCCATTGGTACCTCAAATACACTCGATCTTGATGAAGCTGGGAAACCAGTGGATCAAACATCTTTTAGTGGTATGATACGAAGCTTACTATACTTGACAGCTAGTCGTCCAGACTTGATGTTTTTAGTATGCTTATGTGCTAGATATCAATCCAATCCTAAGGAATCTCATTTAAAGGCAGTGAAAAGTATTTCTTTCTACCTAAAGGGAACCATGGATCTAGGACTCTTTTATACTTCTGGAAATGATTTTGTTTTAAAAAGATTTTCAGATGATGACTTTGGTGTGTGTAGAATGGATAGAAAAAGTACATCTAGAACTTTTCATTTATTAGTATATTCATTAGTTTCTTGGTCTTGCAAGAAGCAACATTCTGTAGCACTCTCCACTGCTGAAGCTGAATATGTAGCAGTTGGAAGTTGTTGTGCTCAAGTGTTGTGGATGCAACACACACTCACAGACTATGGCTTGAGTTTTACTAAGACTCAAATTTTGTGTGATAACACAAGTTCCATTTACCTCAGTAAAAACCCTTCACATCACTCTCTAGCAAAACACATAGATATTAGGCATCACTTTCTTAGGGATCACACACAAAATGAGATATCATTCTTCAATTTATCGGAACGCAAGATCAACTTGCTGATATTTTCAAAAAATCTTTACCTTCCGATAGATTTGAATACATTAAACAGAAGTTAGGAATGATAATTGTGAGGTAATATTCCTTCATTAACTTCTTGTTGAACCATTCTCCTTACAGTAATAAACTCCTTTTCATAGGGGGAGTACAAATCCTTGTAAAAAAATTTCAAAAAATTCTTTTCTTTAGCTAATTTTTTCTAAATTTTCGTAATGAGAATTTTCATAATGAGAATTTTCAAAATAAGAATTTTTTTAATGAGAATTTTCGTAATGAGAATTTTCGTAATGAGAATTTTCATAATGAGAATTTTCGTAATGGGAATTTTCGTACTCATACTTTTCGTACTAAAGTTTTGGTACTCAAAGCTTTTTTAATAAACTTTTCGACTTTAAGTTTTTCGTAGTAAGTTTTTTCATAGTGAGTTTTTCGTAGTAAGATTTTCATAGTTAAATTTTCTTCAAGAAGAATATCACCTAATACGAATAAACTTCCTAGACAATCTAAAAGGTATGAATTCCTTAATTAAGTATTCATAATCATTTTTAGTTACTTGTAGTTTTTTTCTTATAAAATTTCTTGGATTCGTTTCTTCTTAAATCTGAATGTTTTTGTTAAAACCTCAAAAGATCGGATTCAAGATTTCCTTGCGGGAATGTTTTCAACCGTCAGATCAAAGCAAAGAGTTTTTAAACTGTTAGATTGGTTTTGGAAGTTCAAAGGTCACCACCATCGCCTATATAAAGGGGACCCCCAATGGTTGTCCCACATCGATTTCAAAGCCCTCGCGTGTCGAATCCCTGCCTCAGTTCTTAAAGCATGTTCTGAATCTTTTAGTTCTCCTCCATTCTGAAGGTTTGTAGAAGCCACTTCCCAATATATGTCAACCATTAATCCAATCTCAAGTTGGTTAGTCTACAGGGAAAGGTTGGTCAATCCGAACTTTTTTAGTAAGTATGATTCTCTTATTTCTAATAATATCAAACTCAATGGATGGGAAGATTTCTGCGTATCGAAACCAGGGGATCAGTATGCTGTTTATACGGATTTTCTTGTAGAATTTTATGAGTCTGTTTCCTTTTATGAAGAAGATGGTAGAGAAAAATTTTCCTTTAAGAGCTATGGAAAGACTTACAAGATCTCTTACACCAATATTGTAATCTTGGTGGGCTTATTATACGATGGTGAAGCCGAATTTTGTTCACATATGCTACTGGATGTGCAAGAAAGTTTCAGAAAAGTGAAGTCAATGGAATGCCTTGGACTCAAAGATGATAAAACAGCAAAGATTTCCCATCTCTCCACCAAAAACCGGATTCTGTAGTTGTGGGTTCAAGGGATTTTTGTTCCAAGAAGAGGTGACAAGGATAACTTAAAGAAAAGTGATATTTACATCTTGGAATTCTTGGTAAATCTAAGAAAGATCAATCTGATGAGGCACATTCTTATTACAGTTCAGAACATCAAGAATGACACTTTGAAAGCTCAAATTATTATGTATCCTGCTCTTCTCTCCAATATTATTATTCGTTGTCTTGATTCTTTCAAGATTTATTGCACCTCCAAGACAGTAAATTGTAAGGTAATTCTGATTAGTGATGACACCTTAAAGAGGATGAAAGTTGGTTTTTAAAAACAGTCAGGTGAGTTTTATGATCCTCCAGAGGAGGAGGCCGAAGTCGTTCCGGAAAATGTGGAGAAAGCTGAACCAGTGAAGAAGGTTGGTAAGAAGAGGAAATTGAAAGAAGTGGTGGTTGAAGAAAAGACCCCTAAAGCTAAGGAAACCTAATCCGCACCTCCCAATCTGAAGAAATAGAAATCATATCCAGATGAGGTGGTTGCTAAATGGAGGGAAAATAAGGAGAAAAGGAAAGAGGGGGAACCTCAGTTCGGATTGGACCCTGCTGAAGCTAAATCCTTAAGAGATAAGACTTCTGAATACCATGAGAAGGTAGAAAACGAGAATAACATGAAGAAGAAGATTTCTGAAGTTGAAGTTGGACAATCCCTTTTGAGAGACACAGAAGTATCTTCTGAGAAAATTCCCGTACCAGAAACTTTTGTTGTCCAACCATTACCAGAGACCCCTGGAAAGAACTACTTCACTCCGGAAAAACCTAAAGAGAAAGAAGTTGTTGAAATAGTAGAAGAACATGAGGAAGTAGAAAAAGAAGAATAAGTAGAAGAAGATAGTGGTGATCTAGATGACTTGATTAAACAAGTTGAGGATTATCAAGAAAAGGCAAATCCTTCAGAAAAACTACCACTCCGAATTTCTGATGTCGAGTCCCCAAAGCTTGTCAATCCGGGAAAGAGAGATGAGAAAGATGGTAAGAAATATGATGACAAGGAATAATAGAAAGAAAATGAATTATCTGAGGAAGAAATCTATGAGAAGAATTTTCTTGAAGGAGCAGAGAATGAGAAACCTGATGAAGACAAAATTGTTCAACTATCTGAAAGTGAGGAAGAATCTCCTGATGAAGAACCCATTCTGAAAGTTGATAAGGGTAAGCAAGTGCTTATAGAAACCCCAAAAAAATATATCATAAGGAAGAAGCATGTTGGTGGCCCTTCTAAAAGAAAGTTGGTGGAAATTGAAGAAGAACAATCCCTGAGTAAGGTGTCTGATTCGGAATCATCAGCACTGGGACATGATTTTTTTGTTGAGTCTTTGAATAAATTGGTGGATACAATTCCGATATTTCCCACCATAGACTCTAGGTGCCAGATACTTCAACACAGCTTAAATCAGAAATCAAAATCTGTATCCATGGTGATGGATAAGTGTGTGAAGATTGAGACTGAGCATAGAAATTTTCTCATCAATTATGAGGTCCATAGAAAATCATTAAGAAAAACCACTCTATGGTCAAAGAAAGTTGATGATGACTTGGTAGAGCTTAATCATTTTCAGAATTATGTAAAAGATTCTTTTGATACCGAGGATGCCAAGATGAAGAATCTTCAGGAAGAGCTGACCCTTGAGCAAAATACTCGAAATCAATAGGTGAAGGATCTGAATAGAAAGATTAATTTTGTTGCTCAAAGCTGGAAAGGGGTAATAGATCTCTAGATTGAGATCGAAGAAAAGCTTGTGAAGAAGGATGAAATTCTTAAGGCACAGTCTGAGGCTCTGAAGGCTCAAGATGAAAGGATTAAAGCCTTATAAAAGCAAGATGAGTAGGACCAGAAATACTTAAAGAAGCTGAAAACCCTGTTAAATAAGTTGATACCCAAGGAAAAGGAAGATAAATAGACCAATCTGATTTTTTTGATGTAATGTCTTTCCTTGTAAAAATCTTTTCAATCTTAATGAAAAATTTGGTTGATTGTGTTGTTTTTATTTCTTTAATAATGTTTCAGGTAGTTTTTTTTTCATTCCCTAAATTCTTTTTGAAAATCACAAAGGGGGAGAAGGAAAAAGAACTACTCAAAAGGGGGAGAAGGAAAAATCTAAAAGGGAGAGGAAAAATTTCTAAGTTTAGAAGAACTATCCTTAATTAAGGGGACGTTTCTCATCATGAATTTTTTCATTCCGATGATAATGAAAACTCAATTCTGGAAGTCTAGAATACAATCCTTAAAGTTTCAAAGACTAAGGGGGAGTTAGTCGTATTCACCATCATCTATGAACAAAGGGAGATAATCTTTAATTTCAAGTTTATAAATTTATTCTAAGTCTTCACATTCTTTTTCATAAGGATGTTTGTGCTTTCCAAAAAGGGGGAGATTGTTGAGTCAATAAGGTTTTCCTTATGAATTTTTCATTCCTTATTGTTTTGAAAATCACAAACACCTTATACTTAAGAAAATATATATTTTACTTATATAAGGAAAATTTTATTCCCAAAAGAATTTACCCCTACCATTTTTTCATTGTCGTAACAATTTTTTTTTTAAAGTGTAAAAATCATATTCATATATAAAAACCTTGTAATCGTATAATATTTAGATATGAAGTATTCTGTTTTAGGATCCGAATTCCAAGTACGAACTCTCATGAAGTTCCACTCCGAATTCTGGATATGAACTCTCATGAAGTTTCACTCCAAATTCTGCATACGAACTCTCATAAAGTTCCACTCCGAATTCTGGATATGAACTCTCATGAAGTTCCACTCCGAATTCTAGATACGAACTCTCATGAAGTTCCACTCCAAATTTTGTATAAGAAATCTCATGATGTTCCACTCCAAATTCTGGATACGAACTCTCATGAAGTTCCACTCCAAATTATGGATACAAACTCTCATGTGGTTCGACTCCGAATTCTGGTTACAAAATTATCTTAGTTCTGACTCTGAGTTCTCTGAATTCAGACTCCAAACTCTTAAGAGTTCTGACTCTGAATTCCCATGAACTCTGACTCCAAACTTTATAAGTTCTGGTTCCTAATTCTGATGAAACCAGACTCTGAAATTCCTTGAAATTCAGACACCGTATTTCTACAGAATTCAGGTTCCGAATTCCTAAAAAACAGAATCCAAATATCTCTTTATTTTAGACTCTGAATTCCATTTTTGTTAGACTCCAAACTTTTATTTGATTACATTCCGAACTTCAGTTTTACTTATGCTTACACTTGTTTCATTACAAAACAATGTCGTGCTTTCAGTTATTGAATAATCGTTGGTTGAGTGACATGTGTACAGGTCCCTCCGAAATTCAAGGGGAAATATGACCATTGGAGGAGGGAGCCGATTGTTGGAGCTTCTCCTATAAATAGAAGCTCATTTGAAAGTGTTCGAGACTTTTGGAATTTTTGTGATCAAAACTTCCTAAAGTGATTTCTAGAAAGAGGGGCTATTATCAACTCTCAATATTCGTGAAGAAAGTTTGAACAGCTTGTTCAAACTTTGCCTTGTGCAAACTTGCTTCGTGTGACTCCGATTTTTATTGATTACAATCGAGGGATTACAGGGATAGGAAGAAAGAGGTTCCAACACCTTGAAGTTGAGGGCTTCCTTGCTGAGGAAGACAGATGTGCCGACTAACTGATAGTTGAGGGATTGTGGGGATATCAAGACAGACTCCGATCTTCGTATCGAGGGCTTACCCTGGTGTTGGTAAGACAGAATTTCTTGAAAGTATAAATCAAGGGACCTCTTATTCAGGGTTGTTGGATACCCTTCTCTTTGGGTTAAAAGAGTTATTATTTGTTACTTGTAGTTTTACTACTTTGTTTTCTCCTTCATTTTGTATTGTTAATGAAAGTATAACTTTTTTATACTTACATACTTGTACTCTGTTTTAGTTAGATTCTATATGCTTTAAGGTAGAATCTTAGTTGATGTAAGCTTTTGTTAAGTATTATTTCTAGAATCACTTTTCTGGAATCAAGCATGTCTTTATAACTTAGAGGTGTTGTGAATTTTGGTTATCCAAAATTTCCTAAGGGGATTTTTTAAAAGGTACAATTCACCCCCCCCCCTCTTGTATTTGTATCTCATTGTACTTATTCGATCCTACATTTGGTATTATAGAATATATCATACTCATTCATACCATCCTAACAAACCGCACTGTCTTTCAACTTCATATTCACATGAGTCTGCAATGATAAAAAATGCGGATATAGAACGGGAGGGTTTAAGGTGTTGTTGGTAGATTTTTTTGAACGGTTGGTTGATCCTTGAGATGTTTTTGGGATGTTATTTTTTTTCACCCCTTCCATGTGTCCTTATGTAATAACATTTATCGATTCAGACCTTTTTCATTAAATTTTAAAGGTTTATCTTGAAAAAAAAATTGGTAATGAATACCTCCTTGTCGACATGTTTTTTTACAAGCTATGATGGCCATGTGATGAATGTTCTAGGAGATTGTTCGAACTTATGAATATCTTCATCATCAGTTGGAACAAGTATCTTGGAACTCGGCTCATGGGATATATTAATCATCACTTTGACATGACCTGTTGGAATTGGTCTATTGTGTAGCATGACATTCTGGATATTGAACAGTGTAGCCCTCACTACAAGTTGATGGGTGGGTGTTGATAGATATAAATCACAGTCATTTTCACCCTATAAAATATCAGTACAGGAAAGGTATCAATGTCTATATGATTCAAAATTCACAAAAACAAATAGTATAATATTTATTACCTCATCTAAGATAGGGTTTTTAGGGGAATGGTTCACCTAAAATCTAGTGGGGTTTGGGGCGGGATCTTCACACGCTAGTTTTTTTTGAGTTTTTTCTTCTCCCCCCCCGCCCCCCCGTCATATTTTCCATAAACTCTCACTGCAATTTCATATGTTCTTCAAGGATAGCTATTCTTTCTCTCTTCATTTTTATTTTTGCACTTTGATCCTCCTCTTTTTTTTCTCAAAAAAAAATTGGGGTGTCACCCCAAAACCCACACCTCTGATGCGACCATACTTTTTTTGCTGCTTCAAGGCCACCAAAAGTATGTCTGCATCTAGTTTGGTTGTTGTTAATTATTATTACTATGTCAGATAGAAAATATAGGAAAATAAGTAATCATTTTTATGTAATATTGATTTAAAGAAAAACAAATATTTATTGTGTCATACTTACACATGTTTCCCACACTATTTGTGTGTTTTAATCTATTAGTATCCCGTCTTTATTTATATGCACCTCCTTCCATAAAAATGGTGTGGGATGGAAGTGACTTTGGATTTGGATTCATCAATTTGCATATAAATATAAGAACATAGTTATGGTGTTGTTTTATGTCACATAAAAATATTATGGTAGATTTAAAATACGTACCAATTTTTTTTCAAGTGAAGCATACCCCATTCTTTCTTTACGGTAGAAGTACACTGGTTTTCTACTCATTCCTTATTTTTAGCACTTATTTTTTGTTTCATAAATAAAAAAACTGTCAATCAAAGTGATGAATACACATATATTGAAACAACGTATTACCAAACACAATGTACCTAAAAATACTGCTCCTCATGACGGCTAGTAAATGCATCCCACGCTCTTGTGTTATCAGGTGTGTATAAAAAGGAGGTGGGTGTAGGTTTATTTTCCCTTCAGCATCTTTAAGATAATATTTCATTAAAATTGTGTGAAAACCTCTGTGAATCATTCCAGCAACCCTTAATACATAGTCCTTATGTGATTCATCCACTATAAATGCACTCTACAAGGGATGATGAAGAGTAAGTAAATGTTTGATTATCTTATTTTTTAGTAAATTAATGAAATAATATATCATAATGCTACTATAATATCTCCGCACATAAGTGTCTTAAGCCCAGTGAAAATATGGTGCCACGACTGTAGATCAATCGGCACGCGTTTTCGTGTGAATATTCGAATGTAACTACTAAACATGGCCTTGTTGGGGTTAACATGTTAGCCCCACTTATTCCATCTAACCTCGTATTTGATTCCTTTCACTTTTGCCTTAAATATTTTTTATAACACCGTCAAACTATGACACTCCTATTTTTTCTACACCGTCAGTGTTTCGATGCCTACCATTTAATCAGTTTCAACTTCATCAATATGATCCTTCCGAGCACTAGCATCAGCATGTGTAGATTGTGGTTGTACCTCTACACTGGGAGAAGAAGCAGCAACAGGTTGAGAAACATGTTGGTCCCTTGCACTGTGAGTAGCAGTAGGTTGAGAGAACTGTTGTGCCATGGGATTAGGAGCATCATCACGTGAAAAAGTCATTATATGCATAAGTGGTTCAACATTTAATTTAGAATACATAAAATCAGCAGATAACATATAATAACATAAGGTAACATGATGTATATTACAAAAAATATATAACCTGGTTATAGAACTCTCATTTTTTTAAAGGCTGAAGGGATTTGACTCCTCTATCGACTATCCAAAATCCCTACATCGTGGTCTCCTCTAACATACAAAACTCCATCTACATTGGGACCTCTGTAAAATTGTTACGAAGTCCCAATGAAAGGTTCATCCACTGTTGAATTTTCATCTGACCCTTCAGTGGTTTTGGTGGATAATAGAACAATTGACCAGTTTCAATTTCTAGGATCTAGAACATAAAATACTTGTATTGTTTGTAATGCCATTATAAATGGTTCGTATTTGTACCCTTCCTTACTGAAATAAACTTTCACAAATCCCAACTCATCTATTTTAACATCACTCCTATTATCAAACCACTTGTATTGAAAAATCAGCACTTGGAAGTTCATATAATCCAACTCCCATATTTTTTTGATGATGAAAAAGTATGACATATTTGCATAAATTGGATTTCTATCTTTAACATCAAAAACATGCATCACTTCAGCCACAAGGGTAACTCCACTATTCTTCATGTTAGTGCCTTCATCATGTTCATTAGTATAGAATGTATAACCTTTAATTACATAAGCATTATAAGATAATATATACACACGTGGTCCTCCGGCTAGCCATTGAAGTAAAATTGAGTCTGTATTTTCATCTAAATCCTTAAATATATGGTCCCAAAACCATCTTATAAACTATCGATTATACGTATTTGATATCCAATTTTTAGCCCTTGATGGATTCAAATGCCTAATAATTTCTTTGTTTGTTTAGACATATGATTCAACCTATAAACTGTTATGAAAAACGTAAAGGTGGGCCTACTCCTGATCTGTAATATTGATTATGACAACCTCTCTTCCAGAAGTTCCTTCACCCGCAAGCCACCCAATGTGATGAGATTTTGGTAGACCAATTCTTCCCACACTAGATAGGTATTCAGTATATAATTCAATGCCTTACTCAACAATATATCTCTCTAAAATTCAACCCTCTCGACGACTTCAATTTTTAACATACCCTTTCAAAATCTTCATAGACCATTCAATAGGGTACATCCATCTATAGAGTATAGTACTGACCTAAATTGTCGTTGAAGTCGGTCAAAGTTTAAAATTTATATTCCTACTAACTACTGTATATATGGAATGCAGGGTCGAACCCACAGGGAAGGTAAAATTGGCCACTACTAAACTAAAAACTTAGAAAACTCCACTGTTGTCAGCAACGGAGTGTTTTTTCTAATTTTTACTTTTTATATCTTTATATCTTTTAATTTTTTATGATTTTATGTATTGTAAATTGAAACTACACATCTATTGTAAACTTTTTCTACCTATATTAAAACAGAGTACAGCTGGAAAACAAGGTGCATCAAAGAAAATAAAATGCTGATAAAGGACAACAGTAAAGAACGCTCGGGGGTCATTCTAGTCTACTGGTTTAAATTTTTTTTCCTTTTCATGTAAAAGTACTACTTCGTACCACTGAATAAAGGTGAATTAGCTCCCTCGCCAGGAGTTAAGTCACAGAAATTGTACAACCTTGATTTCGCTACTCCAAAGAAGTACAAATTCAAAAAAATGATTTTAAAATTTGACAGTACACACTCTCCGTGAGTACTGAAGTTTTCAATTTGAGTTTAATGTTTTTAGAAAAAGGTTCTACAACCAAACTCGCCGAAAGATTGTAGGTGCATGAAATTTAGTCTTGTGGTACGAAACAGATATATGTATTTAGAACTGATCTCACCGATCAATTCTAAACTCATTTAAATAGTAAGTGAAAAGCATGAAAAAGATACCAGTAGAGCTAGAACTCTCCCAAAACTAGAAGACTTGGCTAACTATACTATTCATTATCACTATAGAAAAGAAGCACATTTCAAAAGAACAGAGTAAAAGAATTAAAACAAAAGGGGAAAAGGACTCCCCAAAAATGTTATGCTCCTCTGCTCCTTCGACTCCAGGACTGCAACACTCCGGATGAGAGAGAAGCTCTCAAATATTTAATTCGTCACAGGTTGTTTGAATCAGAATCCCCCCCCCCAAAGAACGATGCTTGCTTTACTTAAGTAACTTCTGTCATCCGCTGTATGTCACCACCACATCTTCCACCGACATCAAGAGTTCTTCACCCACACACTGCACATGTGCTCTAAACCTGCGACAGGCACGTCTTGTAACACCCCAATCTTTCATGATACACTTCTCTTTCAATAATGCAATAGCTTGCATTGTATGCAAGTTCGAGATTCTAACACGCCACGACCAATCAAAGTAGCAGTTATGAATAAGTAATACCCACTTTTTGAAATTATAGATATTTTATATTTCAAAATGGACTTCATTTTTGGATTCGGAATATCGAAATTAGCCTATGTTGAATTTTTGGTATTTTTCTGAGAACTTCCAAATTTTTTATGAATAGTGAAAAATACTTAAAAACAACTTTTTTAATCAAAATAATTTATAGTGATAAATTATAATATTGAGTGGTTTTAAATTATAATTAGAATATATTTTTACCATTTTATCCAATGGTGGTCATTTGAATTAATTTCACTTTGAAATTGGACATAAACAATTGTCAATCTTTTGATATATATTGTTTCTTAAAAACACGCTATTTGTTGTGACAGTGGGAATTAATTATAAAATTAATTAATGCAACTTATATGTTGGGAATTTTTTAAAATAGACATCAATTTTGAATTCAGAATATCAATTATATATTAGGGTGAAATTTTGGCATTCTTCTGAAAAACTTCAATTTTTGATGAATAGTGAAACCACTAAGTGGTAGTTAAAAAACTGATTTTTCGTTTAAATGAAACATTACCACTTCTGTGATTTGATTTTCAAAAAACCGACATACATGGTTGTCATTAGGAAGTAAAATGTGGTTCAATGGGATTAAAATAATTTTTTGGTGAATAGTAACTTTTAAGTTTAATTAATCGCGATTAAAGGTAATTAGTGAAATTTAAGGTAAAAATGATATTATAAAAATATGAAAATACCTTTACACTTTTCCTACCCCTATTGGATGAGTCATGGACGACCAAGAAAAACCATGGGTCAACTTGGGGACCCCATTGAGCCACTTTGGTAGAGAAATGACATTAAAAACTTTTTATTTAATGTTAAAATAAAAATGTCACAAACATGAGTTGTTTTACTAAAAAAAAATTAAATGGGGTTATACAAGTCATACTTTTGACTATAAATAATAATTAGAAATCTAAAACTATTTCCTACATCATGATATTTTTTTTATAATTTTTAGACATTAAATAAATTAAATTATTTATGACACCATGATGATGCAACGATTACCTCATTAATTAACGATTTAAATAAAATGAAAAGATAATGAAAAATATAAGGCTTAAACTTGTCAAAAACCTATTGGATGAGTATATTTCGAACCCTTATCACCTTATACTCAAAATATATCATTGTGGGACCTTTAGAATCCGAAAAATCATTTCATAATAAAGTAACATTTCAATCTTTCCAAGAGTGCCCCTTCTCTCCTCTTATAAAAGGCCCACACCACTACCACCTTACTCACACCTTCAAAGCCTTTTGGCTCTTCCAACCTCTTCCCAAATACTCTCTCAACTTCCCTACCTTACTCTTAGAAGCCTAAATTTTGGCAGAAGTCTTTCCAAGGAAGCCTTTGGCTCAAATCAAAAATAGTTACCCGATTTTAAGGTAATGTCTTCTCTAATGTTGTTTTGTTTTATTTTGCTTCTCCAACCCCTTAAACTCTTTTTATTCCTTTATTTTTTAACAAAACCAGTATCTAAAATATACTAGGATGTTTTTATGATAAGTATTTGGTTTACACTTACACACACCTTCGTCTAATGGTTAAAGAACATACTGTTTCTGTGGGTGGCGAAATACTGCCTCACGAAACGATGATTGTTCAATATTCTTTTAACACCTCTAATGGTGGCCATTTTGATGACACTATTTTCATATATGATATATATATTATTTTTATGTTTTCCTTATGCTTCCTTATTTCTCATTTATGGCATAATTTATGATTTCCATTATGGGTAAACGCGATAATTTCATTTTAGGAAGTGCGGACCACCGCCCCCTCAAAGTGATTTGAATCGTTAATGCCATATGTGGGATGTATAAAGGATGGAGTAAATGGTATTATACATTATATTATAATGGAATTATATTATACCTTTATATAATTATAACTTCATTCCATTAAATATGAAATAGAAATGAAAGTAGCGTTCATGCATACGTACGGCTTACCGTCTCCATGAACGGTGCATTTCATTTCTTACCTCTAAATGTTATGTAATATTATAAATGAATGTATATACTGGATATATATGATATATATGATATCTACATCATTAATATAATTCTGGATATAATGGATATTTCACCACATGAACAACTTGTAATTATAAGAACTTTATTTTTGACTCAAGTACCAAAGATCGACAAAATGACCGTTATTAACTTAAATAATTACATAATGTTAATAACATGGTAATAAGTGATATAAAATGAATAATGAACATGAAAAAGGTTCTTAAGTAAATAGAAATTAACTCTAGTTTATTATTCAGGAGGTTAAAGAACGATCGAGTCAAGTCGGACACGAGGTAAGGGAACTTCTTAACCCAATTTCCATTCTTTGGGTTAATCTCCTACTTTCAAATTATGTCATGATATTATTATGTCCTATATTGTATTTGTACTTTATTTATGTGTACCTATAGTTAATAAACATAATAGATCTATTTTATTAAAAAAAATATCTTTGTAAGGACTGCGTCTCAATCTCCTTTTATTGAGGCATATTTTGTTTTATACACAGCTTTCTTTTATACTGTGTATAAACCCCTTTGAATTTTACTTTTATTCAAAAGGAATCCTTTTATATGAAGCATTTTTACTAAATGACAAAAGGAATGTTTTTTCTTATTTATGCGGCGACAACGACTTCTCCACCGCTGTGACTATTATTTGAGTTTCGGCTTCCTCTACAAGCCATAACTTTTTTTTAAATGAAAAATAAATACAATGTTTTAATTTTATTTTATTCTAGTATTGAAAATGGTTTTGAAAGTGTTTTTATTATATCAATGTATTGTATTGATATCTTGTGATTGAAATGTGGAAATGTTATGTTTCCTTTATGCATGTTTTATGTGATACGATTATGTTATGGTTTATGATATGTTTAAACCTGTTCATATGAGGAATGCATTGGACTTAATAAGTGACGGGTGGATCCCGCTATAGCTCCTCGATGCATCGGTAGGTCTCATGAGACAAACTAGTGTCTTTGCACGAGGCCTTGACAAAATCTTATTTGTAGTCTTGGAACGAGGCCTTGGCTACGTGGTTATGATAGTCTGGCATTATGCATTCCATCATTATGAAAGTGGTTATTGATATTGCATGTGGTTATTCGACTAGTAGAATATCCATGTGAGTAAGTAAATGGCATTATTTAATTTTATTTTTTCAATATTATGCTGAAGTTCAAGTTTAAAAAGTCATTTGTTTTAGTTATACATTGCCTTAAATGTTAATGTTTATTTATGAAAGCTTCCGCAATATTGTTATCCTTATTGAGCATTTGAGCTCACCCCTTTCAATGTTTTAATATTTTCCAGGATGTGAAGAAGTATTTTATGAATGACCTGCAGGGATAGTCAGAAGAGGATATGAGTGTGGACTACGAAGACCATGTTATTGTAGTTTTTCACTTTATGATGTAATGTAACATTTATGAATGTATCTAGTGATTCCAAGGCTACTAAACTAATCGGTCTTTCGAGACTTGATCTTTTGTGATCATGCCAATGTTACGCAATAATGCACCGACTCTGGGTAACTGGGGTCGGGGCATTACAGTTGGTATCAGAGGCATTTTAGTACTAACCTTGGAATCTAGATTTAGATAAACTCTGATTAGAGAACATAGCCCAAAGATAGACTTTGAAGATTAGTATAGAAGAACTTCCTAGAATTTTGGTATTATAGAGATGTTGTGAGTTTTCCGAGAAATACATCTCTGTCTGGATACAAGTAGGTAGAGGCGGCTTTGGCACAGATGTACCTAGGGGTAAAACCCAAAAACATCGCTTTGAGCTAAACTGTAATGGGAACTGGTGCACGACAACGGGCCTTGTTGCACTCTTGGTTACGACACTCCCGGGGGATATGCTTAGGATAATTCTCATTTTCTTTACAAACCACTATGAAGGGTTATGAGTATATACTTCCTCAAAGAAAACATTTTTATGGATTATATCCATAAATAGTTAAATTTATGTTAAGTATTTTACAAGTATGGAATTATGTATTTTGATTTATAAACTAATCTAGTTTATTCCATTGTTTAGAAATGGCGCCTAGTGGAAGGAATGGAAACCGTATCAATGCACGCACTCCGTGTAGGGATTTCCCTCCTGCTCAAGATAATTATTATGGATCTGGAGATACAACTGGTGCTGATCAACTTATTACCATACTAGGGAAACTCACTTAGGTTATGAATAATAACCTTACTCGTATGGAGCACCCTGATCCGCAATGTGGAGGATCAATGTTAGACTGCTTTATGAGGCAAAAACCGCCAACATTTAATGGGGGTACAAATCCATTAGTAGCTTAATAATGGATAAAATCCTTAGAGAAAATATTCCACGCCTTGGGGAGTAGCGAAAGGGAGAAGGTTATCATGGTAGTTTACCGCCTCACTAGAGATGCCGATCAATGGTGGTCATTGATTCAAAATAAAAAGGAATATTAAGAAGTATAAAGTATGTAATGAAGAGAGTTCAAAGATCTTTTCTTAGAAAAATACTTTCCTCGTGACCATCGAGCAGATATGGAAAGGCAATTTCTGAGTCTGAGGCAGAAGGAGGATGAGAATGTCGTAAAGTATGAGTCTAACTTTACACGGTTAGCGAGGCATGCCTCAGATTATATACGTAACCCAAGAAGTAATATTGATCGTTTCTTTGATGAGTTAAAACCGTATCTCCGTCGAGCCTTAGTCTCACAATCCTTCTCGTCATACGAAGATGTTGTCTCATGTGATATCAAGACAGAAAAGGAATTCTCTAAATCTTATGACAATAAAGTAAAGCAAGAGAAGAAGATAATGGTGGAACAAGAGACAGATAAAGGGAAAAAGGGAAAGAAGGATTTTCCATTATGCGATAATTGTGGGAAGAATCACCCTGGTACTTGCCTAGAAGGAATGGGAGTTTGTTATAAATGTGGGGGAAAAGGTCACCAAGCGTGTGATTGTAAGGGAAAGAAAGAGGCTATCAATGTTGAATGCTACAATTTTAGGGAAATGAGTCATTATGAAAATGAATGTCCTAAGCATCAGGGAAACATACCTCAGAAAAGTCCAAGGGATCAAGGACAATCTTATGATGTTACTACAGTTGAAGTGGAATAATTAATGTATTGGTGCTTTTGGACTCAAGGATTATATTCTGGTTATAATAATAATGTGATATATATAGGGATTGTATTGCAGTACTTGTTTTTTTCATTAAGGTTTTAATATGATGAAGGTAATCATATTTTTAGTATGTGACAATAAGAGAAACTTTACTTTGTTTAGGGAATCTAATGTTACAATTGATTTTGGAATTTAAGGACCCTTTAGAGAAAGTCTGGACGGAGGTATTTTGGATAACTATAAAGGTTGGAATGGATTAAGTTGATCTTTGGATAGTATTGTTTAAGGTTAAAACATTTTTGAAGATTATTTTTGGAATATTATAATACTATAGTTTTAGGAAAAGGACAACCTGCAGGGTGGGGCATAACCCGTCGCGTCGGATAAAGCTGGAGGAATCGAACCCACAACCATAGTGCGACAGGCCTTTATTACCTACCACTATCCTACAGGAAGTACCTGGTTATTACAAAATAGTTTTCCTAATCTAAATGGTATGTGTTAATATTTAGAACCTTATAAAATTAGGATAAATAGAATATTTTTGAGTTCTGTTACCATTTTGGAGTGAAAGATGGGTTTGTGGTAAAAATTTATTAAGGAATGAAAGTCTACACGACAAGTAAGTATATTTCCTTACGTTCTTATAAAATCTCTTAAATAAATTCCTCAAATTTATAAAAGGTAACTTAAAACAAAAACGTTGTCGGTTAACTTTTACAACTGGGGATTCAATGACCGTTTAACCAATCACAAGTTTGTAATTTTCTTATTGTTAACTTTCTCCTAATCCTGTTTTATACAACTCTCCATCAGACCTTGCTGGGTTTTTTTTCTTCTATATCCATATTTTCATAGAATCCTAGTATGGGCTATCTCGGGTGACCTTTGTACTTCTCTTTCTTTCTTTTAATGTTATATTCTTATTAACCCTATTTCCGATGTGGGTTTTCCACAAAGGTATTTTCTATTTTCAACCTTTTATTTTTGAAGAACATTTTCAAATTGCGAGGACTCAATTTATTGAAGGAGGGGATAATATAACACCCCAAGCTTTCACGATACACTTCTCTTTCAATAATGCAATAGCTTGCATTATACGCAAGTTCGAGATTCTAACACGCCGCGACCAATCAAAGTAGCAGTTATGAATAAGTAATACTCAATTTTTGAAATTATAGATATTTCATATTTCAAAATGGACTTCATTTTTGGATTCGGAATATCCAAATTAGCCTATGTTGAATTTTTGGTATTTTTCTGAGAACTTCCAAATTTTTTATGAATAGTGAAAAATACTTAAAAACAACTTTTTTAATAAAAATAATTTATAGTGATAAATTATACTATTTAGTGGTTTTAAAGTATAATTAGAATATATTTTTACCATTTTATCCAATGGTGTTCATTAGAATTAATTTCACTTTGAAATTGGACATAAACAATTGTCAATCTTTTGATATATATTGTTTCTTAAAAACAAACTATTTGTTGTGACAGCAGGAATTAATTATAAAATTAATTAATGCAACTTATATGTTTGGAATTTTTTAAAATAGATATCAATTTTTAATTCGGAATATCAATTATAGCTTAGGGTGAAATTTTGGCATTGTTCTGAAAAACTTCAATTTTTGATGAATAGTGAAAACACTAAGTGGTAGTTAAAAAACTGATTTTTCATTTAAATGAAACATTACCACTTCTGTGATTTGATTTTCAAAAATCCAACATACATGGTTTTCATTAGGAAGTAAAATTTGGTTCAATGGGATTAAAATAATTTTTTGGTGAATAGTAACTTTTAAGTTTAATTAATCGTGATTAAAGGTAATTAGTGAAATTTAAGGTAAAAATGATATTATAAAAATATGAAAATACCTTTACACTTGTCCTACCCCTATTGGATGAGTCATGGCCGACCAAGACAAACCATGGGTCAACTTGGGGACCCCATGGAGCCACTTTGGTAGGGAAATGACATTAAAAACTTTTTATTTAATGTTAAAATAAAAATGTCACAAACATGAGTTGTTTTACTAAAACAATTTTTAAATGGGGTTATACAAGTCATATTTTTTACTATAAATATTAATTAGAAATCTAAAAATATTTCCTACATCCTGATATTTTTTTTATAATTTTTAGACATTAAATAAATTAAATTATTTATGACACCATGATGATGCAGCGATTACCTCATTAATTAACGATTTAAATAAAATGAAAAGATAATGAAAAATATAAGGCTTAAACTTGTCAAAAACATATTTTATGAGTATATTTCGAACCCTTATCACCTCATCCTATAAATATATCATTTTGGGACCTTTATAATCCGAAAAATCACTTCATAATAAAGTAACATTTCAATCTTTCCAAGAGTGCCCCTTCTCTCCTCTTATAAAAGGCCCCCACCACTACCACCTTACTCACACCTTCAAAGCCTTTTGGCTCGGACAACCTCTGCCCAAATACTCTCTCAACTTCCCTCCCTTACTCTTAGAAGCCTCACTTTGGGTATAAGTCTTTTCAAGGAAGCCTTTGGCTCAAATCAAAAATAGTTACCCGATTTTAAGGTAATGTCTTCTCTAATGTTGTTTTGTTTTATTTTTCTTCTCCAACCCCTTAAACTCTTTTTATTCCTTTATTTTGTAACAACACCAGTATCTAAAATATACTAGGATGTTTTTATGATAAGTATTTGGTTTACACTTACACACACCTTCGTCTAATGGTTAAAGAACATATTGTTTCTGTGGGTGGCGAAATACTGCCTCACGAAACGATGATTGTTCAATATTATTTTAACACCTCTAATGGTGGCCATTTTGATGAAACTATTTTCATATATGATATATATATTATTATTATGTTTTCCTTATGCTTCTATATTTCTCATTTATGGCATACTTTATGATTTCCATTATGGGTAAACGCGATAATTTCATTTTAGGAAGTGCGGACTACCGCCCCCTCAAAGTGATTTGAATCGTTGATGCCATATATGGGATGTATAAAGGATGGAGTAAATGGTATTATACATTATATTATACTTTAATTATATTATACCTTTATATAATTACAACTTCATTCCATTAAATACTAAATAGAAATAAAAGTAGCGTTCATGCGTACGTACGGCTTACCGTCTCCATGAACGGTGCATTTCATTTATTACCTCTAAATGTTATGTAATATTATAAATGAATGTATATACTGGATATATATGATATATATGATATCTACATCATGAATATAATTCTGTATATAATAGATATTTTACCACATGAACAACTTGTAATTATAAGAAGTTTATTTTTGACTCAAGTACCAAAGATCGACAAAATGACCGTTATTAACTTAAATAATTACATAATGTTCATAACATGGTAATAAGTGATATAAAAGGAATAATGAACATGAAAAAGGTTCTTAAGTAAATAGAAATTAACTCTAGTTTATTATTCAGGAGGTTAAAGAACGATCGAGTCAAGTCGGACACGAGGTAAGGGAACTTCTTAACCCAATTTCCATTCTTTGGGTTAATCTCCTACTGTCAAATTATGTCATGATATTATTATGTCATATCTTGTATTTGTACTTTATTTATGTGTAATTATACTGAATACACATAATAGATCTATTTTATTAAGAAAATTATCTTTGTAAGGACTGCGTCTCAATCTCCTTTTATTGAGGCATATTTTGTTTTATACACAGCTTTCTTTTATACTGTGTATAAACCCCTTTGACTTTTACTTTTATTCAAAAGGAATCCTTTTATACGAAGCATTTTTACTAAACGACAAAAGTAATGTTTTTTCTTACATATACGGCGACAATGACTTCTCCACCGCCGTGACTATTATTTGAGTTTCAGCTTCCTCTACAAGCCATAACTTTTTTTTAAATGAAAAATAAATACAATGTTTTTATTTTATTTTATTCTGGTATTGAAAATGGTTTTGAAAGTGTTTTTATTATATCAATGTGTTGTATTGATATCTTGTGATTGAAATGTGGAAATGTCATGTTTCCTTTATGCATGTTTTATGTGATACGATTATGTTATGGTTTATGATATGTTTAAACCTGTTCATATGAGGAATGCATTGGACTTAATAAGTGGCGGGTGGAGCCCGCTATAGCTCATCGATGCATCGGTAGGTCTCATGAGACAAACTAGTGTCTTGCCACGAGGCCTTGACAAAATCTTATTTGTAGTCTTGGCACGAGGCCTTGGCTACGTGGTTATGATAGTCTGTCATTATGCATTCCATCATTATGAAAGTGGTTATTGATATTTCATGTGGTTATTCGACTAGTATAATATCCATGTGAGTAAGTAAATGGCATTATTTAATTTTATTTTTTCCAAATTATGCTGAAGTTCAAGTTTAAAAAGGCTTTTGTTTTAGTTATACATTGCCTTAAATGTTAATGTTTATTTATGAAAGCTTCCACAATATTGTTATCCTTACTGAGCATCTGAGCTCACCCCTTTCAATGTTTTAATATTTTCCAGGATGTGAAGAAGTATTTTATGAATGACCTGCAGGGATAGTCGGAAGAGGATATGAGTGTGGACTATGAAGACCATGTTATTTTATTTTTTCACTTTATGATGTAATGTAACATTTATGAATGTATCTAGTGATTCCAAGGCTACTAAACTAATCGGTCTTTTGAGCCTTGATCTTTTGTGATCATGCCAATGTTACGCAATAATGTACCGACTCTGGGTAACTGGGGTCGGGACGTTACACGTTGCGCGAGTTTTTCCCTCCTAACTAACTCCGGATGAGTTAGTTATATGTACTTGGACATAAACTTGACTCCTGAATGAACCTGAAAAGTTAAAGTTGAAAAATAAATGAATGAATCATCGTTTAAATGTTAACTATTAAAAACGAATAAAAGTTTCAATGTTGAAAGCTTAGATGATATTAAATTTGAATTTATAACCATTATTTTATATTGTATTCATTAATTAACTTAATTAAATTAAAGTTTTTACATGTTATTATTCTTATAAATAATTAATGATAGTTATTAATTATTTAATATATTAAATTAAAGGTTTAGTATATATTAGACTATTAGAGTTTAGTTTCTTTTGGAAATTAATTATTACGATTTATCAGAAATTAATATAAAGTTATTATATTTTATAATTATTTTATTTATAAAAGAGTAAATTTATAATTTACTCTATTCATTAAAGTATTAAATTTATCTAGATTAGTTTTTTTAATAATTTTAGTATTAAAATTTAATTTTTCATATATTTTATTTGTCTAATTTTAAAATTATGATTATCTATTTATTAGTTATTTTTAGTTATTTATTTATAATAGCTCTAAGTTTTTATTATTATTATTATTATTATTATTTATTTTACGTTATTTTTTTATTAGTTTATTTTTATTAAGTTATTTTTTTTCTTTTCGGTATTCTTCCCCAAATCTCGCAGCGCAAAGGGGGTAGGGTTCAGCTTCTCCTCCAGTTGCGGTCGGCGGCTTCAGCTCAGCAGAACCGGGTGTACAAGTTTCTTCTACTCAGCGATGGCGCAACCTCCTTCTCACGGCCTCCTCATCGTGTAGCAGATTCGAAGACAAGGGGTCAAGTGGTGTAGGCTCTCGTGAGTGGTTCGGCGCGGCCTAGATCCAGCGGCAGATACCCGCGGTGGGTTCCCCCTCCAGTAGACCGCCTCAGCTCAGCACCAATGCTCCTCCAACAATAGCGCGGTGGTCCTCGGATCCACAGTAGAAGAAACTCGGCCCCAACAGCAGGTCTGTCTTCGTCTCGACTCCAACAGGATACAGTGAAGGGAGGATTTTGGGTGGCTGCAGATCAGAAGATGCAAGCTGGTTTAGTGCCTATTCTTCAGATATGAGTGGAGGCGAAATCGACACTACATCTACAAAATGATTCAATTTCCTCATTATTTGATCTTATTAGAGTCTGATTCTGGTCCGGTTTGTGATGTTAAGATGGAGAAGATGCAGGGATAGAGGTGTTTCAAGAAGGAAGGAAGAGGTTTGTCATTGAGTTTGGGGTAACGGTAGGGTTGAAGGTAACGGTAGCTGTGAGAATTTTGGACAACGGTGAGGTATGGGAAACAGCTACCGGTAGGGGGTATAGTAACGGTGAGGAAGGGAAAAATAGGGGAGAACAGTGAAAAACACCCAACAGTGAGGTTTGAGGTAACGGTGAGGTACAAAAATTGGTAACGGTGAGGTAAGGAAAAAGGGTCACCGGTAGGAAAAATCAGAACAGTAGCAGTGAGGGTTGAGGTAATGGTGAGGGAGGCATTTGGGTAAGAGGTCATCGTTACTGCATAACGGTGAGGAAAGGTCATCGTTGCACGGCATTAAATAAAATTATATGAATTAATCCAAAACATCAAAACAAAATTAAAACAATGAAATAAATATAAAAGAATGAAATAAAATAAAAAAAAATTAAGAGTTAATTAATTTAAAACGTAAAACTGCAAAACATTTAATTAATTTAAAACTGCAAAAGAAAATAAAAATGTTTATAATGACAAAGTTAATTAAATTAAATAACATAATAAAAATAGAATGTAAATAACACGTTATTCTAATGAACTAAAACTTTATAAATACAATAACCAGAATAATTAATTTAATAAAGTTAATTTATTTTAGAAATTAAAAATTATAAAGTGAAAACTAAATTAATAATTAAAATATATTAATGCAGATAAGATTAATTATTTAATAAAATAATAAACATAACCATTTATTTATATGTTAGGAAAATTAATATTATTATTTGGAACCGTCTTTAGCCAAGGGTCACCGTTATATGCAGTTACCATTAGAGCAGTGGAACGGTGACAATGGTCACCGGTAGAACTAAAGTTCATCATTAAGGAAAAATGAGTAACGGTGACAAAGGTCACTGTTAGAATATAGCGGTAACCTGACAAAGGTCACCATTAGCATCAAAGGTCACCGATAAAATTGTATCAATGAGGTGCAAAGGTCACCGTTATGGTAATTGGGTAATGGTGACAAAGGTCACCGTTAGCGCAAAATTGGTAGCGGTAACCTGACTAATGGTAACCTGGTTACCGGTAGCGAGCAATTTTAAATTAAAAAGTAAATTATTTAACAAATTAATTAATTAAAAAAATGAAAAACTCATATTAAATGAACAGATTAAAATTAATTATAATAATTGATACTTAGTTGTATTAAAAATAAAGAAAGAATAAATTTATTATTTTAAATACTAAAATTACACAAATTATTAAAAAAAAGTATAATTAACAAATTTAATTATGAAAATACAAAAGTGCATTTATTTATTAAAAAGTGTTAAATTAATTAAATAAATTTTATAAAAATTAATAAAAAGATGTGGAAAACTGAGTAAAAATAAGGCCACATCAAGTACCACATAGTTGAATCTCTCTCACCAAGTGAACCATCAAATTAACCATCCTATCAAACAATGTTGGTGGGAAGAACATTTCCAATTCACATAATATGATGTAAATTTCTCTTTCCATACACAGCAATTTCATCAGGTCTATAACTTTGCTGCATATAGCTTTGAATAAGAAACAGAGTTGTATTAACGTATAACATACATTCTTGGGAAAAATGAAATGTAAATCTATAGGAATTATATCTTGCATCAAAACATGGAATTCATGTGATTTCAGACCCTTTAACTTTTAATCGGTCATTGAAATGATGTTCTTGATATTTGATGAATACTCATCTAGAACCTTTATGTCATTCAATAAGTTGCAAAACTGATATACCTTCTATCTGGAAAGAGTGTAAGCAGTTGGAGGAAGAAAATTTCATTTTTCACCCTTCACTGGAGCCAACCCTTCTCGTATTCCCATGTCAACCATGTCCAACGTAGACTTAATTCCATCCTTTATTTTTATGGGTGCATTTAGCAATGTTCTGATGACACTGTCACGTACATTTTTTTCAACATGCATAACATCAAGAAAGTTTCCGACATATAGATAATTCCAGTATGGTAATTCAAAAAAAATTGATCTCTTCTTCTAGCTAGTTTACGTAAGGTTTTTCAAAAATGGTTTACCAAAACCAATGTCCACATATTTTACTTTCTCAAACAGTTGATCACCAGTTTGTGGAGATAGTGATGTATGTTCTTCTGAACTTCCATCAAATGATGTCGTTGAAGATCAATACTTATGTCATTGGGCTAGAAATCTACGATGTCCTAGAAACACGGTTTTCAATGAATGTTTCAACCTAATTGGTTGTGTACCTTGTTCGCAGATGAGACACCCATAACTTCCTTTAATTTTATATCCTAATAAATTCTCATAAGAAAGAAATTTATTTATCATCCCGTACAACATGGCTCTCAATGTGAAATCTTAATTTCTATAAGCATCATACAATGTAACACCTGAATCCCCTAATAATTTCAAATCCATGATCAATGGAGCCAAATAAACATCAATATCATTACCCAGTTGTTTTGGTCCTGATAAAAGTATAGATAGCATGATGTGTTTTCGTTTCATGCATAACCATGATGGAAAGTTATAATTTACCAACATAGTCAGACATGTACTGTGAGTGCTTCTTTGAAAACAAAAAGGATTCACTCCATCTATAAATAACACAAAACGAAGATTTCTCAGCTCATTTCCAAAATCAGGATACTCATGATCAATTCTCTTCCACTGAGTAGAGTCTATTGGGTGATGTAGTTTCCCATATTTATTTCTTCTGTTTGCATGCCACATCAATTTCCCTATGGTCTCTTGACTTCCATATAGGCGCCTAAACCTTGTAATGATTGGAATGTACCATAAACTTTCATAAGACTGGATTCATCTTTATTATATCAATAAGCACCACACTTTGGGCATTATCTAAGTAATTTGTGGTCCTTGTGAAATATTATATATTCATTCGGATAGGCATGTGTTCGTTCAGAGATCATACCCATCTAACGTAGCATTTGTTTGGCACCGTATGTTCGGATGGAGAGCTTATTATCTTCTAGGAGCAAGTCATTCAAGAGAGAAAGTAATTCTGTAAAACTAAAATCACTATATTTGTTTCTTGATTGCAAATTATACAGCTTTATTATGGCTAACAATGTTTTATATTTAGTGCAACCACCATACAAAGTCATCTTTGCATAACTCTTTAACTGCTCAAACAATTTTGGGAAATCATGAAGTTCATCTTCAACTGTCCTTGTCATTTCATCAATACAATATTCATCATCATTCTAATATGTAATCACATACTTGATACGGTCTTATTCATTGTCCACACTTGTAATCATATCAGATGATCCATAAAATGCACTGTTAACCCAACCACTAGCTACATTCGCTTTTTCCCCATGTTTATTCCAACATTTATAACTTTTATCTATTCTGTGAAAGATCAAGTGTTCTTCCAACTCATCTGTACTAACTTGTCTTGAATAAAAACAGCATAAACACGGAAAAAGGATTTGAGAAGGATCATATGCATGATCTTTTTCAAATTTGATGAAATATTTCACTCTATCATAATACTCTCTTGTCAAACGATTGTCATCCATCCAGTCTTTATTCATATCCATCCTATTTGATTCAGTGATATTAATATTTAACAAAATAAATAGAAAAAACATTGATATAAAAATTAACCAAGGCTAAAAATAGTTATAGACTTTATGTCTCCTTTGAAAACTATTTTTAAAATCACAATTGAAATCCCATTAAAAAAACTAACCATTTACACAAATTCCTCTTGAAAATAACACACCCTTTTTAAAATAAACCAATCAGTTTCAAACACTTTCTCAAAACCACAATTCCTTTTTTATAAATCATTCGAGGCAATTTTATGACCCAATAATTTTAATCATTTAAAATGAGAAACAACCCTCTATATTTTACAAATTTTCATTTAAAACTTCACACACCTCTTGTTAAAATGAAACCAGCATTACATATGCTTTCAAAACATTCACACCCCTTTATGAAATCCAATAAAGTGGGTTGAGAAATACTTCGCATGCAACCAAAGTCCATGCAAAGTTTTTAAATCATTTTAAAGTTATTTAAAACCAAAAAAAAGGTATATTGAACACTTTTTTCAAACATTTTTTTAGTGTATTCCCATAACACCTCATGGAAAGCACCATGATTTCCAAGTCTAGAAAAGGATTTGGGAAATTTATCTTATGTGTTCTTAACTCTTTGGACCCATAAGCAACCAAATGACCATCATAGACTAAAAATATTCAAATCCGGACTCCAAATACATCACAATATAAGCCATACACATTACCCAACTCATTTATGGTTAAGATTGGTGTTTTCATCAATCTCCCATTAAGATCTCAGAAGGATCACTCATGAACATCTAAATACTCATATTGAGCTACACAACTTAGGTTAGGTCTCATATAATTCCATGCCTATTTCAATGGTACTATCATAGATGGAAATTTGAAGTCAGTAGTTCATCCCTATCTCATATTATTCAAATCTCATCTTAGAATGCTCCACCATCTCACATTGAGTCTTAGCTACTGCCATGCCTTATCCAGACCATCAAGTAGGAAGTATAACTAGCCTATGGAAACTTCAGTATCGTTACAAAGTGTAGTGATTAAGAACCCACTCCAGACCAATCACTTGATTCCTAAAAAAATCATAACTCATTATTACTAAAACATCCTAAAAGGAAAGTTAAAAGGGAATAAAAATCCAAATAACTCCAACATCAACACTAGTGACCCCTGGTAACTCATCACATCAAACCATACAACCATGTACCAATCTGAGCATCAAGAACAAAACAAAATAAGTAACTGAAAAAGGAGATATAAGAGTGTCATACACTCCTATCCACCTATTCATATGTAGGGTTTGAGATAAAAATTGTTTGTATGATCTCATAAATAATTCTCTTTAAATCCCTTCATAATATAGTTCATAATGCTCTTGTTTGAACATAAGTTATAAAATATATTTTCACATGAACTATAAAACAAGTGTAAAAACAATAAACTTACATATTTTCAAACAGCCACCCTTTTTATAATATAAAATCAAGGATGACTAAAATTTTAAAATAAAAATATCAAAAAATGGAAAGAGGGCCTTTAAAACCATATAAGACATGTCAAATCACAATTTATCCCTCTTTCAGAACATTTTCTGAAAAAACTCTTTTTCAAAAATAACCCCAATGAAAATACATTATCTTAAAACTCATTTAACAAATAACCAAAAAAATCTTTTTAAATAATAATTTTTAACGATTTAAATCAACCTATTTGAAAGTAATAAAATACACACTCGAAGTGAAACAATGATCATACATAGGCACTAAAGAAACAAGGAAACATAATCTAAAAAGAAACCAAATGATGGTTCCATATATTCAAAAAACTAGAGGAATATGATCCATCCAAGAAAATAAATCCACTAATGTGTCCTAAGAATGATGTGACCATCATGTGAAACTTCCTAAGAATTGGGTATTTGGATCTTGAACTGGAGATGAGTAACCTAGGTCGATACTATTTAACTTTTCATATCCAAGTAGTCCTATAGAACTCACTAGGCTCTATCATGATCAGGGGATCAAAGGAAACCCTATTCCCTTCCAGTACATTCTAGGTACACTAAAACATCTCAAAAACTCACTCAATCTAACTAGGTCCTTACAATAGTAAGTGCACTCCACATTGGGGATTTCACTTATCTGGATCCCTGCCAGTCTCTTAGGACACCCATGACATTTCAATAGTGGAAGTGAGAAACCATTGAAAAATAATAGATCATCAAATAAATATAATTTCAATAATTTTAAATTTAACCTCACCCCACCTCCTACACCCTCACAAGAAACAACCCCTTTCACATCATTTTATAAGCTTCAAAATAAGCATAAGAATATAAATTTTATCTATTCTGTGACAGATCAAGTGTTCTTCCAACTCCTATGTACTAACATTTCTTGAATAAAAACAGCATAAACATGGAAAAGGGATTTGAGAAGGGTATTATGCATGATCTTTTTCAAACTTGATGAAATGTTTCACTCCATCATCATACTCTCTTTTCAAATGATTGGCATCCATCCAGCCTTTATTCATATCCATCCTATTTGATTCAATGATATTAATATTTAACAAAATAAATAGACAAAAAATTGATATAAAAATTAACCAAGGCTAAAAATAGTTATAGACTTTAAGTCTCCTTTTAAAACTATTTTTAAAATAATAGTTTAAATCCCATTAAAAAAACTAACCATTTACACAAATTCCTCTTTAAAATAATACACCCTTTTTAAAATAAACCAATCAGTTTCAAACACTTTCTCAAAACCCCAATTCCTTTTTTATAAAGCATTCAAGGAAATTTCATGACCCAATAATGTTAATCATTTAAAATGAGAAACAACCCTCTATATTTTACAAATTTTCATTTAAAACTTCACACACCTCTTGTTAAAATGAAACCAGCATTACATGCACTTTCAAAACATTCACACCCCTTTATGAAATCCAATCAAGTGGGTTGAGAAACACTTTGCATGCAACCTAAGTCCATGAAAAGTGTTTAAATCATTTTAAAGTTATTTAAAACCAAAAAAAATGTATATTGAACACTTTTTCAAATAGTTTTTTTAGTGTATTCCCATAACACCTCATGGAAAGAACCATGATTTCCAAATATAGGAAAGGATTTGGGAAATTTATCTTATGTGTTCTTAACTCTCTGGACCCATAAGCAACCACATGACCATCATTGACTGAAACTATTCAAATCATGACCCCTAATAAATCACAATATAATCCATACACATTACCCATCTCATTTATGGTAAAGATTGGTGTTTTCATCAATCTCCCATTAAGATCTTAGAAGGATCACTCATGAACATCTAAATACTCATATTGAGCTACACAACTTAGGTCGGGTCTCGTATAATGCCATGCCTATTTCAATGGTACTATCATAGATGGAAATTTGAAGTTAGTAGTTCATCCCTATCTCATATTATTCAAATCTCATCTTAGAATCCTCCACCATCTCACATACTGCCTTATCTATTGCCATGCCTTATTCAGACCATCAAGTAGGAAGTATATCTAGCCTATGGAAACTTAAACATCGTTACAAAGTGTAGTGATTAAGAACCCACTCCAGACCAATCACTTGATAGTGCATAGTGGAGGTGTGGTTCACGGTCAAGGAGTGGCTGTGGGAGAGGAGGAGGTGTCGCGACATAGGGGTCAACTTCCACGAGAGCTTGAGGGGTGTGAGAATGAAGGAGAGTGTTAGGGTTTTTTTTATAAAACCTGGTGAACCTTTTATCAGTGCTAGCTAAAAAACACTGATAAAGGTATGTTTTATCAGTGCTAAAATAAAAAACGCTGATAAAACACACATTTATCAGCTCTTTTTTTAGCGCTGATAAAGATATTATGTTAATAATTTATTTATAGTAATATATATAATTATAAAATTATATATATGATAAATATTTATTTATTTATTTATAATTATAACTATAAATATATATATATAATTATAATTTAAATAATTATAAAATTAAAAGAAATATATTTATTATATTTATAATCTTAGAATATATATAATAAATATATTAATTATATATATTTATAAGATTATAAATATATACAACTATATTTATTCTAATTTTATAATTGTTTATATGAAAATATATTTATTTATTATATGAAAATATATTTATTTATTATATGAATATATTTATTTTAAATTATAATTATAAATGAATATATATTTATATATTTATTTAAATAATTATAAAATTATAAAAAAATTAATATTTCTAATTTTTATAATTTTATTAATATATTTATTTAATATATTTATTATAATTTTATAATTATTTAAATATATGTGTACTTATTTATAACTATAAATATAAGTATTTGTATTTATTTATCAATATTTCCATATATTTATTTAATTATATATAACATTATATATGAAAATAATAAATATATTTTTTATAAATTAATAATTATTTAAATAAATATATATTTATTTATATTTATAACTAATAAATAAATATTTATTTATTTGTAATTAAAAATCATATTAAATAAATATTTATTTATAGTTGTAATAATAAATATATATATATATATATATTTAAATAATTATAAAATTATAAAAAATATATTTATAATTTTATAAATATATATAAATCTATTTATTATAATTTTCTAATTATTTAAATATATCTACATTTATTTAGAATTATATTTATAACTATTTGTATTTATTTATAAATATTTGTACATAAATATATATATTTAATATATTTATTATAATTTTTTAATTATTTAAAAATATCTATATTCATTTAGGAATTATAATTATAAATATTTTTATTTATTTATAAATGTGTGTATATATCTATAAATATATTTATTTAATTATATTATAACTTTATAAGTAGTATAATAAATATATTTATTTAATTATATTATAAATTTATAAGTAGTATTATAAATATATTTATTATAATTTTATAATTATTTACATATATATAGTTGTTTATAGTTATAATTATAAGTATAAATAAATATATTTATAAATATTTGTATATAATTATAAATATATATATATATATATATATAATTATAATATATGTATTTATTGTAATGTTATAATTATTTAAATATATATATAGTTGTAATTATAATTACAAATAAATATATTTAAAAAGTATTTATATATAATTAAATTTTAATAATTATAAATATAATAAGTATATTTATTATATAAATATATTTAATGTAATTTTATATGTATTTTTTAGAACATAATAGTATATATGGGTAACATTAATTAATCATATATCTAGTAATATACATAATAAAAATTGAGTCATCAATGGACAACATGAATAATAAGAAAGGGTGTAATATATAAATGAACATTATGATACATAACATATGCACGCATGATCAGTATATTTATTAACCAAATTCATTCAAACATATATGTTTAATCATTAATAGAAATATATATATATATATAAAGTTATTTATATATATTCATTATAAATAAAATAAATATATTAAATATAATAAATCTAATAAATAAATCTAATAAATCTAATAAATCTAATTAATCAAATAAATCTAATAAATATATTTATTATTTAATGAAATTTATTATGATCTTATAATTATTTAAATATATATATATATAATTATATTCTTAGAAATACATTTTTTAAAACATTATATATATTTTTGAATTATTAAAAAATATATATTAATTATAAACATGCATTTTTTAGTTAATGTATCCAAATAAACATTATTTTTTAATATAAATTATTAAAAACTTGTATCAGTGCTTTCTTCTTAGAGCTGATAAAATGAGACGTTTACCTTACCCTGTTTTGTGGTAGTGATATATATATATATCAATAAACACACTTGGGATAATTTATTAAAATTATCTAATGTTATTTATTTTTATTATCAAAAGAGATATATATATATAGTTAGATATATATTTTTGATATTTACTTTGGAAGTTAATGATAATTTTATTAAATATAAAATTATCAATGTGTAATTGCATGAACTATTGAAGGATAATTTCAAACACATGCATTGACATAAAATGGTAATCTAGATATTATCCATGAGAGAGAAAATGTTATCGCATGTAATATTTTAATCGATAATTTATAAATTATCCAAGAGAGATAAAATATCATCGCATGTAATATTTTAATCGATAATTTAAAAATTATCCAAGAGAGATAAAATATTATAGCGTGTAACATTTTAATCGATAATTTGAAGATTTTCCAAGAGAGAAAATGTATCATTGCATGTGATATTTTATTTCTTGTAGAAATAAAATAATTGGTATTGGTTTCAGGAACCCTTGACGAATGTCAATCTTTGGTGTGTCGATGCTTACAATAATAAGGTTGTGAGTTGTATTGAACTATAGAGGGTGGTTTATCATTATTGCTGACATAGATGACCTTGAGGTAGGTGATTTCGTCCTCATTAGCCAAATTGATTATCCTTGAATTTCTTGATTTATTTCAATTGTTGATTTAAATTCAGATGCTTATAATCACTTTCAATTGATGTAATAAAACCCAATTCCTTTGAGTTGGGAGGTTTGAAATGGTATCAAAGGGAGGTTGAGCTTTTGTCTTGAAGTCAGTATGCAATTGTGAAACATTGTCGGGACTTAGGAGGTAGTTGCAATTGAGTGTCTAGCCAGCTCTCACCGCAATGAACCTTAAGTCACCAGGGGTGGTAAGGGAATGACATCTTGTAGTTTAGTTCTAGTATTTTCCCTATTATGATTTAAATATATTGAAATACAAATCTTTTTTGTTCCTTCTGTTGAGAATAATTTCTCTCGTTACTCGGTCTAAGTGCTAATATAAAGTCTTCCTATTGAATATTGATGTTGTGTAACATTATGACCCTGAGAATATGTGTGAATTGGATCCAGGAGGAGTCTGCTACAGAACCTCAGTGAGCGAATCATGTAGTGAATCTGAATCTAGTTGAGGTGACCGTGCGTATTGTCCAATCTTTGGGGAAGGCACCACCACCAGTCCACTTTTAGGCTTCAATTGTGGATCCTTAGGGGGTGTTCCTTGAAATCATTCTCAAGAGTTCATTCACCATTAACCACCAGTTTTTAAGGGCTCTATCGATCCTTATCATGCTAAGTAATGGTTGGGTAGGATGGAATGTCTATTTGAGTTCTTGGAGGCACCAAATGAGATCATGGTGAAGTGTGTCACCTTCGTGTTGTAGGGACAAAGTAGGAGATGGTGGGATACAATAGTTAAAACAAAGAAAAATTTGGTCTTAGAGTAGAAGGACTTCAAGTTTATTTTCATTGACCACTTTTATTCAGATTCAATGGTGTTGGATAAGGCTGTGGAGTTTTTCAAGCTTGATCAGGCCAAAAGAACTATGGCTCCTTCAGATGTTTAGGGCACTTGCAGAAGTTTTTCCACAACTTTTCCACCCCACGTAGAAGCACAAGATCATCAAAACCTTCAAAAACTATGAGGCAATCAAATGTTTCACGTACAAAAGTATTCTAGCCACGGGCATCCGGAACGAAACTTCCTTACACAATGGAAGAGTCTCTAGAAGAAGCAGATACTTTTCCAATAACCATGAGAGGTACCATTATTATAGCTTCATTGTTAGTGACCTCTCTATTTGATATCGGTACATCTTACTTGTTTATTTCAACCCGTATCGTTAAACTTCTTAATATTCTTATGGAGATTTTATCTTGTGCAATGGATATTTTTACACCCCTTGGAATGATGAGAGAGCAGGGTCTATGTAGTCACGTTTGTGTCTTTTCTCTAAAAGATGTCGATCTTTCTTAGAGTTTTTTGGTTCTCGACATGGAATCTCTAGATGTCATATTATAAATATATTGGCTCATTACTAATAAATCTAAGTTCGAATGTTATATTTGATAGGTCTAGCTTAATACACCCAGTGTGCCTCTTGTCTTTCAAGAAGAATGAGACCCAAGGTAGAGCTGAGTCGGGACTTCTTATCCAGAGGTGGGGAAAGTGATATCAGTGTTTTCTTTTGATCCAGAGTGAGATTAAATGGGTGGTGATCTCCCTCCATTAATCACTAAGTTTCTTGACATGTTTCCTTCTAACTTCTCTAGTTAAGTCCTAGTTAGATGTTTTTCATGAGGATATGCTTTACTCTTGTGTTCTCGAATTTGGTGGGGCTTGAGATGATCATTTTGGGGTTTCTTGAGTTTTCTTATAACAATTACTAGTTCTAAATCAGAATGTCTCCTTTTGAGGAATTGTATGGTCTTCCTTGTAAATATCTATTGTGTTAGTCGGAGATTGTAGAAAGTTCCTTAGTTGGATCGAGTTTGGTCCAAGTGACTATAGTTAAGATTCAGTTGATTTTTCATATAATGTTAATGGAACAGAGCCGATACAAGTCTTATGTTGATCTTCGCCTTAGTTCTTTGAAATATTCTAATGGTGACTAGGTATTCTTGAAGGTTTCACACCGCTTGGGTCATCGATGACTTGGGAGTAAAGGGAAGCTTACTCCTCGTTTTGTGGGGCCTTTTTAGGTTGTTGATTGGGTGAGGAAAGTTTCATATCATTTGATACTACCACCATAGCTGACATCGATACATAATGTGTTTCATGTATCTCAATTTAAAAGTTTTTATCTGACCCATGCCATGTTCTGAGTTTTCATGATCTTAAAGTGAAACCAGGTTTATCTGTGACTGAACGGCCAATTAGGGTTTTTGATTCTGAGACCAAGGTACTTCATGGGAGGTTGATTCCTCTGGTCTATGTGTTATGACATGATGGTTCTAATTCTCATGAGACATGGGAGAGGGAGGCACTGATACTAGAGTATTGGACTCACCTTTTTGATATAGAGGCTTCTTCTTAGGCTTTTTGGGGATAGAAAGTTCTTATGGTGGGGATTTTGTAACATCCCATTACAATTTCAGGTATTCTTAAACCCTCTTGTGTTAAATTATTAATATCTTAAGTGGAAAAAATTATTTATCAGCAAATTTTCGATAAATTTGTTAAGGGATTTAACTGTCAATTAACATCTTGGAATGTTCAATTAAATATTTTTAGAGTTTGAAACTAAGTTATTGTGATGTTCTGAGACCCGCAAAGCTTCAATGAAGACTGAATAAAAATATTAATTATATTATATTAAGCATGCACTTTTTTTCAAAATAATTGAATAAATCTAAAATGGTGCATCGTTTGAGAAATCTGATACCACTATTATGTCTAAAATATGGTTTTTACCCTGGGAGGGGTATAACATTCGAAGGCGTCGGGCATTTGGATGGCTTGCTCGTGAGATATAGTTATCAAATAATATTTAATATATTATTTTATATAAAATAATTAAATATATCCTAAATGGTGTGTCTTGTGAGAAATATGAGACCATCGATGGGTCCAGAATGAGGAGTTTACCCTAGGCGGGGTATAGCATTTGCAAGCATTGGATGTTTGAACTCCTCACTCACAAAAATAACCCTTATTATTTTAATTAATTAATTGTTCCGATTTTTAATTAATAAATCATTAATATATCTCAAATGGTTCATCGTTTGAGAAATTTGAGACCACTGTTGTATCCAGAATGGGGTGTTTCAGGGTATCACTTTTATTCACAACGGACCTTTGGTGACTTTTCTCATTAAATTAATCTATTTAATATTAATATTAATTAATTAATTTTTAAAACCACAAATACCGTTCATCTTCTCTTTCAACGGGTTTCCACCATTTTTAATGCATGGGGTCCATTGAAACCTTGGATTTCAACCTTTTTTGACCATTTAAAAATTAGAAACCTCTTAAATGGGTGAAATATTTAACTCCATAAATTTTTGATTGAAACGATGGATATATTTTGTGATTGGAATTTTACCTAAATTTAAGTCGTTTTGGGGGTAATAAATGGCCAGAAAACATGGTATCTCATGATGGGTTGATCCGATCAATTTTATTCAACCCTAAACCCCCTTTATGTGTGTTTTTCAAACCTCCAACAAATCTCTTCGCGTTCCACTTTAGTTTTCCAGGTGCTATGTGAGGTCTTCATTACATGAGGTTTGTTTTCATTTTTTATTCATTTATTTATTTTTATCTTATTATCCAAATTCTAGAAACAAATGGGGGTTTTATTTAAATAAAAAAATAAAACCTAATTTTTCAAATATTATTTGTTAAACGAATTATAAAATGATAATTAAAACAAATAATCATAGGTTGAGTTTTTATAATTATTGAAAGTTAATTAAAACAAATTTTCAATGAATAATTACATGAAATTATCAGGATAATTTTATTCAATTTGTTAAAGAATAGTTATGAGATAATTATTACTTGAAAAATATTATTGAAATAATCATAGGATAATTATGTGTATTAGAAAAGGATAATTAATAATTTTATCCAACAATAATTATGAAATTATCAAAGGATAATTTATTATATTTTTTTAATAGATAAATCATTGAATTGTTTGGGTAATATATAAAAAAAATATCATTTGATAATTTTTTTGAAATTATGAAAGTGTAGTTGTTGAAGATATAATCACTAAATAAATACAAAGTTTTGTCAAATGATAATTATATTTATTATCAAAAGATAATAAATTATCAGTATATATATATATATATATCAATAAACACACTTGGGATAATTTATTAAAATTATCTAATTTTATTTATTTTTATTATCAAAAGATATATATATATATATAGTTAGATATATATTTTTGATATTTACTTTGTAAGTTAAGGATAATTTTATTAAATATAAAATTATCAACGTGTAATTGCATGAACTGTTGAAGGATAATTTCAAACACATGTGTTGATATAAAATGATAATCCAGGTATTATCCATGAGAGAGAAAATGTTATCGCATGTAATATTTAAATCTATAATTTTAAAATTATCCAAGAAAGATAAAATATTATCTCATGTAATATTTTAATCTATAATTTAAAAATTATCCAAGAGAGATAAAATATTATCGCATGTAACATTTTAATAGATAATTTGAATATTTTCCAAGAGATAAAATGTATCATCACATGTGATATTTTATTTCCTTTAGAAATAAAATAATTGGTATTGGTTCTAGAAACCCTTGACAGATGTCAAGCTTTGGTGTGTCGATGATTACGATGATAAGGTCTTGAGGTGTATTGAACAGCATAGGGTGGTTTATCATCACTACTAACATTAACGACCTTGAGATATGTGGTTTTGTCCTGATTAGACAAATTAATTATCCTTTAATTTCTTGATTTATTTTAATTTTTTATTTAAATTCAATTGCTCAAAATTTCTTTCAATTAAATTGATAAAAACCCGATTATAGTGAATTGAGATTTTTGAAATGGTTTGGGTGTGGAAATTTGGAAACCTCCAAATTCTGTTGAATTGAGCGTGTTTATGGAAATTGGATGATTTAAATTGTTTAATTTAAATTGTAAATTTGATGGAAATTATTTCAATTAAATTTTTGAATTTAATTGTGGAAATAAATTGTGTAATTATGGAATTGGTTTTGAATGGATTTCAAACTCGTTAAAATGAATATAAAATTTTTTGACAGAAACCTAGTGGTTTTATCTTATTAAAGAGTCATGTTTTTTATTAAAACCAATTTTGGTTTTAAATAGAAAATTGACATTTAAATTGAATTATGGGATTTAATTGTATTTTAATTAGTCTTAAAATAAATTCTTCATCATTGATTGTGTAAGATCGCATGCAAGCCTTAGGTAGACTGTGAGTTATTTGGACACACTCTAAAATTAATACAATGTTATAAAAAATACATGCAGTAGGTCATATACCTTAGGTGATGGTGATGAGTCCTCTTTGACTAGTGTCCATATGATGTATGTGTACACATTTTTCTGAGATCGCTTAGAGAGTAAAGAGTCATATAGTCGTAAATACTATCATACCTATTTGGAAGATGACAATGTTGCTCGCTTGTTATTTATATTTGAGATATAAATGTATTCAAATGATTTTGAACTGATTTACATGCCTGTTGATTTTACATAAACTATTTTATATAACTATTTTATTTAAGTCATTGTTTTATAAATATTCTATCATTTTTAAAGTCATTGCTTAAATTATTTTTCCATCATTTGAACTGTATAGCATTATTTGTTTAATTATGATTTAAAATACTGAACATATTTATTTTTAAAATTGAAAGCATTCCTTTGGTTAATGAATTCCTAGAATCTGTTATGGAATCTTAGGTGAGACACTACTGGGTTTTTTAGCTCACATCCTATTTGTGCCTTTGGGTATTTGTAGATTATCTTATTCCAGGTTCGAGTAAAGGGAAAGGATCACTTGGAGGTAGATCCAGCTTCTGAATAGTGGTATTTGTTAGTTGTGTCCTTAGAGACCTGGGTTGTGTTTCCCTATTTTAGTACTTCGGTTGTAGTACTTTGGGCTTGTTTATGCCTTATTGTATTCTGGTATTTTACTCCCAGTGGAGTTTCCTTTCGATATTCATATTGTCTTGCTTCTTTTACTTCCACATTGTTAATGGAAAAATTGTTCACACTTGTATGTTGTATGATGTCAAGTTCTAGTCTCCAACTCATGGGGATCGATAATTCCCTTCAGTCTATGTCAGATCCAGCTCAATTATTGGGTTACCAGGGTACCTGGGCTGGTTTGTGACAGTGGAGATGCTCGAGCATGCTATAAGTATCCATGTTTTCATGAGACTTAATGATTTCACTAGAAATGGATGAAATCATTAAATTATGAATGTCAACTCCATTTATCATGTTTTTATCATAGATTTCAAACTATTCATCACTTGCCTCCTAAATAGGTGGACCAATTAATGAGGATTCTAGCACATGATATTTTCTTTCATAGTGAAACACAACCCAAAGGCATCTAAATCATTCCTAGAAGTTACTACCGGTAAGGAGATGGTATTTCTCCAACATTGATCATAGGTATAATGCAGATGAAGATATTTCTATTATTTTATCATTATAAAAGAGAATATTATTATTATTTTTCTTTATTAAAAATTATGTGTGAAAAATAATAATATTAATTTTATTGAGTTTCCCACTATTTTATCAAGTCCCAACAACCCTATCCATTAGACTCAGAATGCCTAGTCATTATGACATTATATTGGAAAAGATCCATATTCCCCTTAGTATAACCCCAACAAGGGTTGGTCAATCTATTGGAAGGTATTTAGGTAGGCAATTCTTTGCTAACTATGGGCTCTTAGCTCCTTGATCTGTTGAGTGGATTCCCCATTCCAAAAATCCTAACTTGGATTTCCCCAACATGTCCCTCAAAATTACACCAAGTCAAGTAATGGATAACCCTCCTGAGGTAAAATGGTTATGTCAACCCAAATATTTCATAAGAACACCCCATATAAAAGTAAGTGTCTCAAAAATGATTGGTCAAACACTTAGTTCTATTGGTTTCATTCTTAATCAGGTAATGAAAGGTCAGGTCTGACTTAATATTAAGTTAAGGGGTTTATTTTATTATATATAAAATTATCTTGTTTTATTTTTTATATATCTTGTTAATGTTAAGTATATTTTTACTTAATTTATTAACCATGTTTTTATAAAACATTTTATATATAATCCATTTATTTATATTCCATCATTTCACATTAGTTTATTTATTTATGGGATCACTGTCTTGTATCTATAAAATAAATAATGTGTAAGACAAAAATAAATAAACGAAAGAATGAATCGATCATGAGCTTATATAATAGTTGATTTGTTGAGTAGATAATAAATCAACCTATAACCTTGGGTGAACTCCTTATGTCAGTCTTGGCACGAGTTACAACATTCCACTTTTCAACTTGTGTATCACCTAGGTTGGTACCAACTCAGTTTCATCTTGAACCACTTATACATGCCTTGAGATACTCCATTTATTACATGTACTTATAACTCACACACAAGTGGGGAAAACTAAATATTGGTAAAGGGTAATTACATAAATAACCTTGTACATATGGGTCCTACATATTAAAGGATGGAGAGATGACTCACAGTCCCTAAAATTTAATTTAATAATTAATAATTACAAAACCATTTAATAAATTAAATTAAATATTGTCAACACATACATAGGTCTTGGTCAATCTCATGATTGGTTTTACACATATAATGGTTACACAAAATTACACTGACTAACATTCATTTATATTCATTATTTATTATTAAGATAAACATGGTTTCATTAATTAATTAACTAATCAATCAATCAACTCACTTTTATCTTAAAAAACATATAAATTCTCTTTGAGATATCCATTATAAATGAATTTATGTAAATTAAATGGAATAACCAATAATTACATATAATTACAATTAATTAACTGATCATTGAGAAATTCTTTAAAATCTTTATTAAATTTTCAAACACATCATATGTTAATAAATATAATAAGTTTTTAATGCTATAAATAGTGACTTAATGTAATTTAATTATGTCCTTTATTAGGAGACTACATGACATGTACATATGAGCTAAACATCATGTACCTTGATTGTCATGTACCAAAGTTAAATGCCTAGGGCTTTAGCATGTGCCTAGTTTGGACTACACAACATGTATTACCCAATTACAAGCCATCTATCGTGATTTTTGTGTGTCCATGCAACCTTTCGAAGGAATTGATGTGTTCTTCGGATGCAGGACCACACATGTGTACTCCATCTACACGCCATGTGTTCTTCTAGTCATGTGTCCACTTGACTCATTGAATGGATTGATGTGTACTTTAGACATGATAAATAATGAATTACATGTCGTGTATTCCAGCTACACGTCATGTGTGTCATTAATTCGCCAGGTTTTCAGTCTTACACAGTTTTTAACCATATATTTAACCACATGGTTTACATGAATTTCACCACTAAACCATATAGACTACACAATATGTATGTCAACTACATGTCATGTAATCTGACAAGTTGTGTGTGAGGTTATCCATAGTCTACACATGCAATGAAATAAATTCACCACGTGTAGTTACTAATTGGAATGTCATATATCTCATGGCACATTCAAGTGCAGTGAATTTGGGTATACGGCGTGTACTCTGGCTGCACATCGTGTAACACAATCTCACCAGCCAGAATCCCTATCACTTCTCAATGGAATCTCCAGTCATTCTTCATTTTTTCTTGGTTCTTTAAAAAGTATTAATCTTGAATGATGAAATTAAAATTTCAATAGCATGTTAATTAAAATCGGGTTAAAGAATGAATATTCTAAAATAAAATATTTAACCTCTATTGTGAATATAGATCAAAAATAAAATGAATAATTATAAATTTAAAATTTGATCATTATGATACCACTTGAAGGTTTCAGGTGTAGGGGAAACACCTTGTTGGGTGAGATAACCATAAAGGTTTGTCGATTGGGTGGATCATTCACAAATTTTACATGATGTAAACATCGTGACCAAAGAAATTTTTTCACTGAATATTAACATGAGAGAACCCAGAACCTGGAGAGGATCTTTTCACAACAAATTTATAATTAATTTAATTAGATATGAAGAAATAATGCATGATCAGAGGATCTTTCTATGATGACTTTATTGATCGTTTGAAACCCTTTTCCAATTACCTTCATTGCATAAAGAGGATTCAAGTGTATAATTACTCTAGCGGTGATCCAAATGTGATTATATGATTTTTGAATAACACTGATTGATTTCCAAGTGCTGGCATGGAAAATCAATAATTCTGTGTTTTTCATCTTCATCACTCAAGATCCTTTAGGCTTGAAAGAAAATCTCTAGATCTTCTCATTCTTGGGATAAAGAGAGGAAGAGAAATGAATAGAAAAGTTTGTTGTATGCAAAAATTTTAAATCCTTGATTCTCGATTAACCCTGCATAATATACATAACCAACTATTTATAAAGCTAGGGTTTAGGTTAAAATATTATTTAATTATGTATTATCCCTTAAATAATATAATAACTATTGTCAAACCTCATGACATATAATAATATTTTTATTTTTATTTTATAGCATGCGCTAAATAACGCAATGATAAATATTATTTTACCGGTTTGTAAATTAATATTTGTCACCAACATGATATTATCCTCTTCAACTCCTCTACATTTATTGAATACCCAAATAAATATTTTATTCATAAATAAATACTTTAACCACAAATCAGTAAATAAATATTTATTAAATATTCAATAAAAAAATTGATTGATTAAAACATGAATAAAATTATTCATCGGTCTTGAGAATAATATTTTTTCTGTTAATTTAATTCAAATAGAATTTAATATAGATCAATAGATTCACTTGGTGTGTGACCCTATATGATTCTTTCTCATTGGAATTAGGCAGGCTTACCTAAAGTTCAAGATTACTATTCAATAGCAGGTCAAGATGCCCAGAAGAAAGAACTTAATGTTGCAATGTTGAAAACCACATACAAACATTCACTATGTAATATAATCATTTTGTCACAATATATCATCAAGAATATTGCACATTTGTGTCATTAATCTTTATGGTTGATAGGTCTTTTTTGACTATTTGAAATAAACATGTCATTACAACATGACCAAGGAATGTGACATTTTTATTCTAATCAAAGGCCTTATATATAAACTTCCATAAAGATGGAAGGGACACATCCTTTATTTACTTATCCATTAATAACATGTTATTCACAAATCACCTAACATACCCTACTTCCTATGAAGATATGGTGTTGTTTATTTAATCAATAAATCTAAGTGTGAGAGTCATGACAAGCAACAATGATAATATTAAAGTATAAGGACCATTACAAATACTCGCATATAGGAATATCTGACAACACTAAATCATGTGAAATTCCTACTCGCATGTTTATTATCATAACCTCTCATCTTGGAGATTATAAAATGAGAACACAATAAGAAAAGCCTTATCCTATTACAAGTACTTGCATCTGACGGTATATATACTATGTGCTCTATAATATTACGTTATCCGACCATAAAACTATATTTAAGAATATCATCATGGTGTTTAAATATTCTCATCATAGAAAGTAAATTTTATGACCTTATCAATGCTACAGATACCCTAGGAAATTATTACATCAAATTCATGAAAAATAATGAACAATATGTAATAAGATGTTTTATTAATATTCAAATCTTTGATATACATGAAATCAGAGTACAAATAGTTTCTTTTAGAACCCCAACTCTAAAAATATCATACACATACTATACTATTTTATAATAATTTAGTTTTCCAACTAAGTAAATTCAAATTATATACTTTGATAGCTGTTAGAATTAATGATGCATGTTTTCCTGCTAATCATTATATGACCAACAAAAAAGACACCACCTAAAATTATGAAAAACTAAAGTTAAAATTTGATCAATAATCCAATCCCCACTCCCTCCTCATGTTCCTGATAGATTCTTGGTCTCTTAAATTGTTATTAGAGTTTGATTCACTTTCATATATCCATTTTCAATCATTTTTTTGAAAGTGATGAAATTTTCTTTTGGTGTAGAGCACCACAACTTTGTCAATAATAAATAAAATATTAAAAAATGTTAAAATATAAAAATGATATTTAAACAATACTTTATGTCGATTATCATTCCTTTCATCTTTTACTTTCATTTCATAGTTATTAACATTGAACCACTTCAATGAAAAATGTTTTCCTTATAATAAAAATTCCTTTTAGAAAATGTTCTTTTATATCCAAACATGTTTAAAGATCCCTTCCAGACATAATAAACCAATTGCACTCATAAAGAAAGAAAAAAAGTAACCAAACAGGGGGGACACACCCCAAACAAAGCCATCAATTGGTCACCATCATCACATAAGTCTTGGAAATAAGAAACGTAGATTCCAGATATTGGGAATACACAAAACCAATAAAGAAAGACCCTTTATCCATAAAGAAATGACAAGAACATAAGAAATTATCCCCCACAACAACTTAATAACCCCCCACTTCATCTTCATCCGCACAGGTACAGCCATCGAGGAACTCAACAACAACAATGTTGATTACATCATAAACACCACTCCAACAATTGGCAAATTGAACACCAAATCTTCATCCTACATCATGGATGCACACTAAACATACATTGGAGATTGAGTAAGGACTTGTTACACCCACCCATGAGCAAAACAAACAAGGAAGTACACTATAACCAAGGGACACGAGGCACCCAAAATCCCTAAAAACAAAAAGCATGAACATTCTCAAAACAATCGACCAATGAAAACCCAATTCAAAATGTGTTTTTAATCTCTGAATGTTTTTTGAAAATTTTCCACTCAAATCTTCCATTTTATTTTCATTTAAGCTAAAACATTTTTTCTTCAACTAAAAACCATTCAGATGTTTTTTTCTCTAATGGAAATCATTTTTACCTTGGTGGAAGCCATTTATGCTTCAACAATTATTATTGAAAATAATAATTCAATACCTACACACTTAAAACATTTGAAAAATGGGAGAAAGCTATAATGATTTGAATAAGAATGATTAATATAATCTAGGAGCATACTAATACTAGGATGATAATAAAATTTCATGATATGGCTACACAAGTATTTTTAAATATTTTCAATTGAAATTGATATTCTAGAATATAAAAAAAATCAAGGTGATTTAATTTAAGTTTGTATTTGTGATAAATTTTTAGGAAAAATTATTTAAAGTATTTATGAAACTATGTAGTGTTTATGGTTATAATGAACACAAACACAAATGACTAAATATGTATAAAAAAATATATATTTTTTAAACCAAAAAAATCAAGAAAAATATTTTTTTTTGAAACAAAAACAAATCATTCTTATTTAGGAAATCAAATCCTTAATTATAAAGGAATCATCCTAAAAAGGCACACACCCAAACCATACCTTAAAACTAGATGCACATCACATTTGAACCACGCAATGTGATGAGCCACCAAGTTAGATCCCCTCTTAACAAAGGTGAAATGACAATTGTTAAAATAAAATGAAAAATAATAGATCTCATCCAAAAGAATAACCAAAGAAGTTGAGACTATTTACAAAACATTGACCAAACAAATCAAAGAGAGACAATATGACTCCAAAATAACATTTTACCAGACTTTGTCCCGTGAAAAATGCAAACCATCAACGAGGACATTAAAGTTAGTTATCCGAAAGCACCACCTAGTAGAAAAGAACTGATGGAGAGATGCTAAAACAATGGCATATTCATCCCAATCTTCAATACCAATACCCACCCGAGCATCTTCAAAAATTACAGTGTCCACATTAATCTTAACAGAGTTGTTCGGTGGTAATGAGCATGAAACTACATGTATTGGAGCTTGAATAAAATCAAAAAAAAAATCACAACTATTCCACACTCATAACACATTAAGAGATTGTTGAAGCCTACTTCAACCAGAACAACTTATTATTAAAAAACCATTCATTCATCTACATCCAAATGAACCAAGAAATTAAAAAAGAAGTCTTGATAAAAAAAATGATAAAAATATAAACCACAGAAGTTCCCACATCAATCCTTGGAATAAAATACTTATTATAATTCACCTAGTAATAATTATGTATTTTATATTGTCAACTTATATTAACGATTTTTAAGAACATAAAATCTATTGATTGATTTTATATATAAGGAAAATTTACAAATTGATAAACTAATCATCCTAAAAAATTATTGTATAAATAAGATAAAAATGGGAGATTCCTCCAATATAAAATGGAGGCGATAGGAGAAAAATGATGTAATTTTTCATATTTTCATCTATCACAGATTGGATGGCTAGGATCATACAGGGCACATATCTTTCATCAGTGTGGACACTTCGACAAACACTACTATGGCCCATGGGCCAGGATATAAGCCAGGTTAATGCCGCCTAGTGCACTAACCTAGTTTTTCGTTGGGTCTTTTTTTAATTTAAGGGAGCTAGATTTTCTTTATTGTGCAAAATGGGGCTACAAAATGCCAAATCATTTGACATTTTGGAATTTTCTCCCAAAATGATGAATGGTTAGGTGTTTTGGGATAAAATTCCCAAAATGTCGAGCCATTGGGCATTTTGGATTGAGATTTTTATCCCATTTTTCCCTTATAAATGATATAATATATATATATATATATTATATTTATAATTGTAATTATAAATAAATAGATATTTTAACTCCCTTATTTTAGTATATATAAATATATTTTAAATGAATATATAAATATATTTTAAGAATTATATAATTGTAAATATTTATTTATAAAGATAGATTTATAATTATATAATTATAAATATATTCATTATTCATATATATACATAAATATAAATATAATTATATAGATATATTTTAAATGTATTTTTATTCAAATATTTATAACAATATATAAGAATAAATATATTTATAACTATATAATTATAAATATATTTTTACAAATAAATTTAAAGTATATATAAAATTATATATACAAATGTAATTTAATTTATATAAATAATATATTTAATAATTAATAATATAATTAGTATTTAATAATTTAAATAATCTAATTAAAGTTTTAAAATAAAAAATTAAATGTATAAAATTATAAATCAATATTTATATAATTATAACTATATTTAACAAATTGAAAATATGTCATTATAAATTTAAATATATATATATATATATATAATAACTATATTTATTATTTAATGATGTTTATTATAATTCTATAATTATTTAAATATACATTCTCTTATTTATAATTATAAATATATATATATATATCAAATTTTATAATATTCAATTATAATAACATAATTAATACTATTTTATAATAATTGAATGAATAACATAATATATATATATATATATTATAATTATAATTATAATTATAATTATAAATAAATAAATATTTAGTTATACTCCCTCCCACATTTCCTATTATAGCATATATAAATATATTTTGTTTATTATATTTTTGAATTCCTTTTTATTTGTCAAAAACAACAAATAATTATGTCAATAAATATGTTTTTTAAAATATACAAGGTGACATCTAATTAAATATATATAATTATATATAAACAAATATATATAAATATATCTAATATTTATAATTATATTTATAATTAAATATATAAATATATATTTAGAATTTATTATCTATTTAAAAATATTTTAAATTTATTTATAAATAAATATATATTTATAATTATATATATAGTTGTTATAAAAACATGCATATTTATTTATAATTATAAATATATATATCAAAATTAATAAAGTTCAATTATAATAACATGATAATATTTCATAATAATTGAATGAATAATATAATACATAATAAGAAATATTCCCATAATATTTCAGGATGTAAATTTCATAACTGTTGTGTCTAGACCATCAAAAGTTGTGATGCATAATGTATTGTTGCTTCTGAGAAAACTGAGCCCTCTAGAAGTTCTGATACTTTGAGCTCTTATGAAATTGATTCTATTGAAGTGAGTATAATTTTTTCACCAGAATTTTTCTTAGTATATTATCCTCTATTTATTGTAATTTTATTATTACACATATCTTTTTCTTATTGTGATTTAACTATTACACATATCCAAACTATCCTATCCTATAGTTATGCAAGTTTTTTTATTGATTTTCATGTCTAAATTTTCCTACCTATGTATTGGCCTTGAATGCATTTCTCTATGATATTATTGAAAATCCATTTGTTTCAACTAATCCATCCCATGCTAGTGTTAAAATTGACATTGTTTCTTCTGCTGAGAAAGTGAATCCCAACAGTAGCTTTGATTCATCAAGCTCTTCTAAAAGTGATTCTGAAGGAGTGAGTATTTATAAACTATAAATAGGATTGGTATATTTTTCACATTTCTTATTTTGATTCTAACTAACCATCTTTAATCTGGTATATGGTTCTCATTGCTTAATCCATAAATTATTGATTCTAAATCTGTAGTTCAGAAGTTTTTCTTCTTTAAAATAGAAATAAATTACTTTATTTTCATCATTTTATTTCATATGATTCTCTTTAGTTAATGAAATCTTCATTCTATCTAAAAAATTATTTTATATTAAAATTAATGTTTACTGATTCATCTGATAGGGAGTGATTTCTTGAAGAAGTAGAGCTAAATGAAAATTTTATTAATTTTAAATATTTCACTTTTTTAAGATAAAATTGTTTATTCCCTGATTTTAGTATGAATTTAATGTCTTTGTCTCTCTCAGGGTCTTGAGGTGGTCACTAAATCCTTTGAAAATTAAGTATTTTACTAATATTGAGTTTTATGATGAAAATAGAAGCTTAATGTTATTTCCACATGCATAGTTAAATTTTTTAAGATTCATTAATAATTAAAAAATATATCTAAAAAATATATACACTTTTTCCAGTTTATAAATATTTATATTTCAATAAACTATTACTTTCATCTCATTTCAATCCAATATTCACCACTTTTTCAATAGTATATTCATACATTATATAGAATTCCTTCTACTTGCGGCTTATTATTCCTTCTCTCTGACATTAAAAAATTCCATATAATATTATGCATATAATATGGATAAATTGTTTTAACTCACATAAACCTGTATGCATACTTTAGTATATATAAATATATTTTTCTTACTATATTTTTGAATTCCTTTTTATTTGGAGAAACCAAAAAATAATTGTTTTAATAAATAGGTTTTTGAAAATATACAATAATTCATCTGAACACATCAATGGTGATGCCCCCCAGTGCCACAACCAGGCGTATGAATGTCACACCCACTCCAAGTCTAACGTCTATGTCGATCTGGTGTCCTAGATATAGGTGTGGGTTCCTCATCTTGAGGTGTTGTGGGTTCCTCCTCATGTTTCTATGTAGAGTACTGGCCAACATCATGTGTGTAGAACAACCCAAAAGAATATTTAGATCTATATGGCCACAGAGCTCCAAAAAATGGTGGAAGTGTGAAATCAAAGATGTCATCATTGGGGGAGTGGAGGCCACCACATCCAAGTCATAGTACATTGCAGTCATCTAAAATAGAGATGACATGTATGGAATGGAAATCTCCCCCAGCTATACAAGATCCTCATTTTTCTCAACAGGATCATCTATCTGTGGTACGACATCATCTACAAAAGCCTATCTTGGAGGTCTATGTCCTTGACTCTACCCTCGTCAATGTACTCATATCTAGGTGAACAATATTCCGCCTAATAAATTCATCCTCCTCAGGATCTTTGATATGTACAAGAAGATCAAGTTCATCTAACTGCAAATTAAATAACATTAAAATTGATATGGAATATAAACTAATAAAATATAGTAAAATTTAGTAAACTTACCAATAATTGAATGTCTATCCCTTAATGTGTAAGGTACATGATCATATGTCATCAGTACCAATCTGTATAATCCCCCTTTTCATCTAACTGATAGTGTGTTGTGGTATGTCTATGCTGAAAGATATTGTATTGGGTACGTGTGTCCCAATACTCAATATAGCATGCATGAAAGTGAATCCAATTCATTGCATGTCTATTGGTAAGTAAAATGGAATGCAACCCAACAACCTATCATGGTTTCATTGGAATATTATGTATATATCCAAAATTGTGTATGACTCAGGCTAGTTGTGTCACTTAATGATGTGGAAGTGGATGGGTGGCACCATTGCACCATGATCTCCAACCATATCTTTACAGTATGGTGGAAGCGATGCGTAGAAAAAAATTTATATGGGCTCCATGAAACCTAAAATGTAAACTCAAGAAATAAATCTAAAATTAGCATGATAATGTTACTAAGATAACATTGAAATATCTTAAAATAGTAATAAACAAATTAATTTGGGTGAACTACAAAAAAAATAAAGTTTAATTTGAATTAGTGGATTGTATAGCATCAAATATATGTCGAAATCTATGTACACTATGTCTTTAGAGTATGTGTATAACACTGAACTTAACTTCACCTGGTTAAAAAAAGTAACATACAACAATATTATAAAATAAATTAACAAATTTACAAAATAAATCAAAGTAATGGCCTAAACATACCAGCGTCCCTGAGGAAAGTCCAAAAATAGGTGACGTGGTAGAGGTGCGCAACTCTAGGATCGATACGTGGAAAATGATCCCAAGACCATACCTATACCAAAGCTATACAGCCTATAATATGTTGTGAATTTTCTTGATAACTAGAATAGATAAATCTATATAAATGTGATAATATAGCAGACCCCAATTGTATCTACCCATCCGTTCAAGATCCATAAGTAATGGTAGATATATCATGTATACCAACATGGTGGAGTAGTCCACAGACAACATCACTCCAATTAGTCATATAATATATGTACATGTGTTCCAAATAAGATCCTCCTCATCTACATCATCTAGAATTATGGTGAAATGATCATTAATACACACCATATGCAATAGAGAACCCACAAAAACCTATGGTATGCCAACAATGTCAACTCCTAGTAGCTGCTCTTTGACCGCATACCAGTTTCCAATAGTAGAACCAATAAAATCCTATCTATGGATTGATAAAATGATAAATTAGGAAATGGAATCCAAAGTAGTGGTCGTATCTCCCTTGAGGAGATGAAATTTTTGTGTCTTTGGCCATCATCTCTCAACCAGTGCAGTGATCAAGTGGTGATCAACGTTCTTGAAGTTATACTGAAGACTCCATAAAATCTCACATGTTTAAGGTATGGTAAAATGGCTATCGAAGGTTCACCATGATGAAAATGGTGTGAAATATAAATATTAAGATGTCTAATAGGTCCCTGATCCAACACGTTGTGCGACATGTGCAACTGCTGGGTAGATAACAGCTGATGCTCCATCTGAATGTAAGAATAATATAATGTTAATTTTGATATTTATTTAACTCATATATGTTTGTATGATTTGGTATAAAATATTTTTTAAGTTTCTTTTTGATTTTTCATAAATATTATTATGTTATTTCAACTGACCACATATGTAGTGTGAGATGAAGTTATTTTTAAGTGAAAGTTGCACTTGTGTATAACTGAGTTCTGATCAAACTGTTGAGAATGTTATGAGAGCTCAAACTATATTAATCAATAGTTTTTGTAAATTGGATGTGTGTAAAAATTACGGGTTTTAGTTTTAAATTGTTATAACAGACATTTTTATTTGTAAACTAAATTCAACCCCCCCCCTGTATGTTATACTTCTACCGAAAAATGTTGATAATGAAAAAAATGACTACATGTACAAACTGTTACAATAAATGATATAGTACAAGAATAATTTTAACTATTAGATGATTTCCCTATGTGTTTAGGGAAATGTGTCCTCATCTGACCCTCCTGGAGGCATATGTTTCACCTCTGTCCAGGTTCTTGTTCACTAGACTAATCCATATCATTTTGAATATGAGTCGACTTTGGCCTCCCATTTGGTCAAATCCTAGTCTTGTTTTGTAGAAGCATGGGTGCACCATCAGATAGTTGAAAATCATTATATTCTCTAATTGGCATCCAAGAAGTAATGTATCAGTAATTGATACTCTCTAGTTGATAAATTGGATCAAATAACTACTCCTAAGATAAGTGTACAGAAGAGCATGTTGTGATCACATGGACACAAGGATATCATAATGCTTAAATGTTTCCACATTCATAGTAATGCTTCTATAATAGATTAACTCGCACATGAACACCACTATAAGCCATAGCATCATTGGGCTCAGTGTCCTCAAATAATTTCTCTGGATGATCAAATGAAGTTACAAGAAATGTTGTAGCCTCCTGAAGAAATCTATCTAGATCACACTGGAAATGGTGTCCATAGTGCATCCCTCTATTCAGACCCTATTTAGATAACTTTCCTTATTCCACAAAATACTTTACACACTGATAGAAGGTCTCTTGTTCCAAACCTGTAATCTACATTTAAAACATTATACTAATTTTAATATTATAATTTTATCTCTTCTAAGTAACATATAATAAAATATTATTAATTACCTGTAATGGGTAATTTCCACACTTCCTTGAAAACTTTATTTATACATTATACTTTGTTGGTATTCATATTTACATATATCCCCCCATCATCATATGCCAATGACCATTTATGCTTTGGAATTTTCATCATGTAATCATAAACTTCAAGATTAGCTCTGTGAATATCTTCAAGGAGATCATCCATACTTTGTTGCTAAGGCTCGTAGAAGTAAACAGAACACATATGACAATAACTATACCAATATTTTTTAAAAAAGAAAATCATATCCATACCAATTTTTATGATTTATTTCTTCATGGACTCATTCTTGAACTTCTTTTGCACATTGTTGGAAATGTGTTAAATACAGTATCAATGATGGGAATAGGGTGGTCTCTATGAAAATCCCTCAAACTATATTGCATATTTTATTTCTTGATGATGATCTGAAATAAGAAAAATCCATTTTGTGCCCATAACAAACTCTCTATGTCAGGCCAGAAACCAGCTCCATGATCTGATGTTCTCCTTCTAGATAATAGAAAATTCTAGAGGAAGAGGGGCTCAATTTCCATCTTATGTGGAGGTAATCAATAAATTTCTGGTATACTTTCCATATATAAATGTGTCATAAATATAAATAAACTACTTGTGATGTCTAAAAGCAGCCACACATGGTAAAAAATTATGAAATAATCTATCAAACACAACCACCAACCAATCAACTTGTTTTTTTTTGTTAACATATTCAGTAGTATGTATTCAATATATCACTTGATTATTGTGGTGTAAAAGATCTATAATCTATGTTAATACTTGATAAGATTCATCCTAATCATCATAAACTATCACAATTTCCTCCTTTTGTTCCACCCATGCCTTCTAATACAAGATTTTATACCCACAAACCTATTTGATTCTCTCCACCACTAGAGCAATAGGAACGTCTAGATATACTCTTATCATTTTAACTATATAGTTGAAACAAACTTATCATATAATTATGAGTGTTACTATAAAAATTTGGGGTTCACACAAGTATGGGGAGTAAATCTAGTGATGTTCCAATATTTAAAAGTGTTACCAATTATAGCTTGAAAATTCATTTAACAGTCTGAATCATATTTGTCACACCAAATCACATAATAAGAACTTTTTGACTCTTCTACAACATAAATATAATTTATTTCAATGCGATACTATTTTATCACATTTTTAATTGATTCTTTGATCTCAAACTATCTTATAATATATAGAACACCTTTATCTAACACTCGATTTATTCCACTAATAATTATTGGAAATGTTGTACTAAGAATAATAACTAACCAATAAAATTATGGAAAGTGATTCATGCCTTCGGTCGACCATGAATACAATAGTGGAGGATGGTTTAATGGTAGGTCGGGCCTCAAATGAGTGGGCACAAACTATTCTTCGTCATGATCTTCTTCTTCCTCAACTTCCTCTTCATCTTCTTGTTCTAAATTTTCATCATCCTCAAAATCATCGACTAGTGCATCTAAAGTATGTAGAGAACTATCCATAGTTTCTGTGGTCATAGGACATGATGGAACAACTACCATTTCTGATGGAACTTATTGAAGTGTTATAGTAGGAGGATATGACATAGTATCATGACGTTGTGACGGTCTGACATCCAATGTCGATGGAACCTCCATTGTAGCTATAGTGACATACAACGTTATTATTTGATACTCAGTTTGATACTTAACCAATAAAATTATGTGTTTCCATTCTTCTTCATCAGTTATTGGATAGGCCACATGCCACAACTTATCTATAAATTGCATATGACTATATGTGATGGACTCTATCACTTGATTTGAATTCAGTTTTAACTTTGGATGAATTTTTCTTTGAACTGATTCCAAATTTATATAGCCTCCAAGCATCACAAATCCTTCTCTTTGTATACTATAACTACAACCTTGTTCATTCTCAATTTTTAACCCATTAAAATAAATATAAGTATCCATCGTTTTTTATCTAAAATAAAACATTTTTATTAATTAAATCTGATTAAAGAAACAATTTTTGAATGCATGCTTCTATTAATTTAGGTTGGAATACTATTCCCTCCACCAAATTAATATGTTCAAACCATATTAATGTGTAACTATTTACACAACCCACAAGTTTTTACCACTTACCCAAAAATATAAGTAAAAAATATCCATGCATATCCACATGCATCATATTCATGAGCAACACAAACATGTCATGTAAAATCATAGAGTTATATGATATTGGAAAACACCACATGAGTAATCCCATAGTGACAGATAGCCAACCTCATTCACTTTCCGAGCAAAGAAAAACATCCAGAAAAGTAGGTGGTTCGACCAAAATCCCCTCTACCTGGGGATACTTTACTCAAGAGATAATTCAATTCATGACAAATCTAACACTTAATACGCACAAAATATATTTAACAACTAAATTCAAGTTCATAACTTCACTTACAAATCGAGGTCAAGGTAGAAGAAAAGATAAATTCATTATCATTCCTATAATGTAATTCAAGGCATTATTCTATAAGAAATTTATCAAATTTTCTAACATACAATCTCTCATAATATTAAAAATTTATAGATATGAATAAAAATTATTAATTAATTACTTTAGTAATTATAATTAATAGGTAATAATTACTTACTACATATAGTTAATTACTTACTAAGTATAGTTAATTACATACTAAGTAATTACTTAATTAATTACTTAATTACTTAATTACTTAATCTTGAGTAATTAATTAACTGGATCTTAATTAATTAATTACTTAGTAATTAATTAATCTTAATTACTTAATTAACTGAATATTAATTAATTACTTAATTAATTACTTAATTAACTAATTAACTAACTATTGAATCTTAATTAATTAATTGATCTAAATTAATTAATTACATAATTATTTAATTACTTAATATCAATTAATTAATTACTTAATTACGTAATTACTTAATCTTAATTACTTAATTACATAATCATAATTACTTAAATTATTAATTAATTAATTAATTAATTAATTAATCTTAAATAATTACTTAATCTAAATTACTTAATTACTTAATCTTAATTAATTGCTTACTTAATTAATTAACTAATTAATTATTTAAGTAATCGATCCTAAATAATTACTTAATCTAAATTAATTAATTACTTAATTACTTAATCTTAATTAATTACTTATTCTTAATTACTTAATTAATTATTTACTTAATTATTTAATCTTAATTAATTACTTAGTTAACTTACTCTTGATTATTACTTAATCATAATTACTTAATTGATCAATTACTTAATTAATTACTCATTACTTACTTAATTAATTAATTACTTGACCTTAATTATTAATTAAAACTAATAATATACTAATTATAATTAAATAATAGCTAATCTCGTTAATTAATTTCCTAAGTACAAGTAATTAATTTCCTATCACAAACTAATTAATACACAATGAATTAAATAAATTAAAATATTAACACAATTTAAATTAAAATTTATTTAACTAAAAATTTATTTAATATAAAAAAATTATTAAATAACTAAATATATTAATTAAAATATTGACAAAATTGAAAAAACAAACCTGAAGGAGGGGGAGGTCTTTGGTCTTCCGAAGGAGGAGGGGGAGGTTGTTGATGATGAGTAGGTCACTTGGGGTTGGTATGAGGCAATTCTTGTTTAGGAGGGTGTAGGCATGTAGCTTTTTATATGCGGAAATGGCTGCCAAAATGCCGCATTATTTGGCGTTTTGTGATTAAAAAACCAAAAATTCCAAATTGTATGGTGTTTTGGATGTTGACTTAGCCAAAACGCCATACAATCTGGTGTTTTGGGGTTTTTCTCCCAAAATTCCAGATAGTCTAGTGCTATGTCGCCCCATTTCCCACAATTTTGGAACCCTAGCCCCCTTAAATTAAAAAAAAAGAGACCCCAACCACAAATTTTTCCAATCAAGATCCATATACTTTATCAATCATAGATAGATAAAAAAACCATTCAAGAATTCAAAATTAAATAATTTTTGAAATCAACATAATCATTCATTGTGTTTTAATTCATAAAAATTGAGCAGGATCCTTTAAATCACTATAACCAGGAGGAAAATGATGGAATATCATCCATTAATTCAAACTTATTCACCAATAAATACCCGAACAGAACTATATACATGATAACCCTCTGAGCGCCTTCGTAACTTTCTTGAGAGATTTCATTTCCTTATTCAGATATTTTGCCTCATCCCCAACCTTCTTTGTTTTATTAGGAAACGGGATCGGGTTGATATTGGTTGGAACACCACCATGAGCAATTTTCACTCCCGTAAGAAGATTTCTAAGCTTCTTATCATTCCTTACAGCCAGTATCAAATGCATTTGGACAATCCTATTTTTCTGATTATCCCAATAAATTCTCCCATCCAACTCAAGAACCTGTAATTAGAATATAAATGTAATGTTGAGATCTTTCCTTTAGAATGTTGGGGCAGAAGAAGTTCATAGTGACGAAACAAACACAAATAGATAAAAAAACAAATAAACACAAGAATTGTGGTGTGCCTACATCTATGGAATAAATGGGTCTTTTTATTTATTTCCTCTCTGAATGAAACATCAAAGGATCACCATTATAATTATAGGGGAATTTTACTATAAGTTTATAGATGAAAAACTTTGCTTTTGACTCAAACGCTTTCAGTCCGGCTGGACCAATTGAAGAGAACCCGATTTGAATCAACAATGACCACAAAAACTAAATCTATCCTTTATGACTTTATTGGAATATTTTGTAACTTTATTGGGATATTTAATTTCCTTTATTGGATATTTGGCCTCATCCCCAGCCTTATCAGTTTTCTTTGGCAATATAACTGGGTTGATGTTGGTAGGAACACCATTATGAGTAATCATCACTCCTATGAGAATCTTTCTAAGCTCCTCATAGTTCCTTAAAGACAAAATCAAATGCCTCAGGTTGATCATGTTCTTCTTGTTGTACTAATCCACACTCCTAAAAAACTTAAGAACCTGCAATCAGAATATATAGGTAATAATGAGATCTACCCTTAGAAATATTCATGGAAAAAATTAATTAAGAAATAATCCATTTTAAGAAAATATAGAAACAAAACAAAATCCATGAATATAAATCAGTACCTTAGATGTTATGTAATAGAGAACAGAGGCCAAGTAAACCAAAGCACTATTGCCGACATGATGCGAGTAAATCCCTTTCTTCAGAAAACAACTGATCCTCCTGACAGAAAACCTTAATCCACTTTAAAAGATCAAGAAATGTAATTTCTCTTCAGCCCTCCTGCCTTCTTCATTTTCCCAAACTCCATCACTCGTGAATAGTAAAACTTCTAAGGGTTTTTAAATTAAAACCAAACTAGTGGTTGTGATCCACAAACCCGCACATTTAATTTCAGAGTCTGAGAGGTGAGGGAGTGAAACGATATCAATCGACTGGTAATTTTATTTTATTTACCTATATTTTTTAAATGGTGAAATTTGTGGTTAGGGTATTTTTTTAATTTAAGGGGGCTAGGTTTTCTTTATTGTGGGAGATGGGGCTACAAAACACCAAAGCATTTGTAATTTTGGAATTTTCTCCCAAAATGTTGAACAGTTGGTCATTTTAGATTGGGAATTTTGTCTCATTGTCCCTTATAAATGATTTATAATATATATGTTATTATATTTATAATTATAATTATAAATAAATAAATATTTTAGCTTTCTTGTTTTAGTATATATAAATATATTTTAAATGAATATATAAATATATTTTACGAATTATATAATTATAAATATGTATTTATAAAGATAGATTTATAATTATATGAATATATTTTATATTTATTTCTATAAAAATATTTATAACTATATATAAGTATAAATATATTTAAAATTATATAATTATAAATATATTTTTACAAATAAATTTACCAAAAAAAGTTTGGGGTCAATCCACTTATTATTAAAATGAAAGAAAAATAAACAATCACATGAAAGATGGAAGATATCAAACAAGGTAAAGACCACATCCATAAAAGAAAGTCTACAAATCAAGAATAGGTCCATAATCATGATTAGAGACCTCATCATCATAAGTAGTTTCCCACTCTGATTGTGAGTTCCTTTGATTGAAGAGAACATAATTATTTTCTATAAACATTTGTTACTCCGAAGTGAGTCCCTTAGAGGAAGATGTAGTAAACACTTTTCCACGCCCTCATGTACTAGCCCAATCACCACAGCCACATCCTTGGCTATGATTTTTTGGATGTCGATCCCATTGCTAAGTCTTAACTTGCTGGAAGTTCCCTCCCAACTCTTTCCTTTCCAAATCAAAAGCTCTATACTCCTTAACATTAAGACTAAAAATGTCCACATAGGGGAAATCGGTATCATTGGATCTACCAATAAATGGTGTTTCCTTCCCACTGGAATTAGGATAAATAGCATAGGTGACATGAACCATACCCCGGTTTTATGAAGGGGATTGTCTATTGTCTAAGGTAGTGATAATCACCACATTATTCTTAGTAGGAAGTGGTGAATCCAATACCATCTTATATTTCCCTTACTCATAGAGGAGGTCAAATCTTGTTCCTAGATCAATTCCTTATCAACATCATCTTGAATATCGTTTTCAAGGTGCTCTTAATCATCAGAATTCATAACAGAATCAACATGATCCTACTCACCTGTGTCATCAACATTTTTATGCTTTCTTGTTTCATAAGTATCAACATTCCTTGAAATAGGGGTAAAATTCCCCTCTTTCCCAATAGTGTATGCACACTAGACTGAATTGTTGGATTAACCTCTTCCACAGCAATATAAACCCATGTTTTCTTCCCCAAGTAGGAAGAGGAATCCTTCCCACCACTAATCATATTCAAATCATCTCCATGTTGTGAGGCATAATTACTTACATTCCTCCTTTCTAGAATCTCATCATCAATCGGTTTTACACCAGTATCTGGAGTAGATACCTTCATAAACTGATCCTTCCTATTACAATTATGTTCAAGATGCCCATGAGGTGTACAGTAGAAACAAATCACTCCTTTTTTGTAGTTCAGTAAGTCATGACCAATTAATTTGCAGTTCAAATAGAATTTTAGGACCTTATCATTTTCAAATCTCAACTAAATCTCTTCAATATTAGTGGAGAGAAAAAATTTATCAGTCACGGTGGATCCTAAGTCAACCTCAACCAAAAATCTAGCATAATTCCCAAAATGATCTAGCTCGGGGCTTCTGCCCTGGATCTCGCCCTCTCCTCTCCTTCGCCCCTCTGGTTTGTCTCATCGGCTCGGGGTTGCGCTCTTCTCAGTGATGACGCCTCTTCTGGTTCTGTGGCTTGGCTTCATCTCTTTCTCTGTCTAGGCGCTGGTGTGCTTCAGGCTTGTTCACGATGGGGGAGGGTCTCGACGACCGAGACTTGGGTCGATGGCCTTGGATCTGGAGTACGGCTGCGATGTGTGGGACGAAGAAGGGTTTTCGGTGTTGGATCCCGGTCTGCATCAGAGGGTGTGGCGTCGTGCTGGGAGAGGTGTTTCGGCCCTGTCTAGTGGGAATGGCGTCAGCCCTGAAGTGATGCAGAGGGGAGGGGGGATTTATGGTGTCTGGAGGCCCTACGTTTCTTTCCATCAGGTATGCGGTTCGTTTGAGAGGTATGGGTTGGATACTCCATTGGTGTTCCTGCGCTGATGTCATCGTCGGAGTGCCATGTTCCTTCCCCGCAGGTCCCATCTTCTTCCAGCGGTCTGGCCAGTTTGGAATTCAGCGAGTGTTCCTCCATGGTTTTGATCTATCCCGCTCCAAGCCCAGAGAGGCGTTGCGGCCTCAGATCTTCTTGGTTTCTCTCAACGGAGATGCTCCCACGAGGTGCGGGTGGGGCTTCCAGTCCTGGGTGACGAAGTCTCATCTTCATTCTCCCTGGTTCTTCTTCCTCTCTGGTTTGTTGCGTTATGGTGTAGAAGGGTGTCTTGCAGATGCGGTGGGGTATTTGGTTCCGGTTCCAGTGGTGATTTGTAGTCTCAGTGGAGGTTTGCTGTCTGATTTTGACTATGTTGGTTCCATACGCTTGGTTCTTTTTGGGTCAGGCAAAGGAGGGATGCTAGTTGGTGATGCGTGGATTCCTAATGGTTTGTGCCGATTGAATTGGGAATGAAGGATTTTCCTCAATGGTGGTCATATTATGTATTGTGGTTTTTTCTTGTATTTTTGCGTGTTTCTTGAAGCTCGGTAGGATATTTCACTTAAGAATTGCTTGGGTTGATGATGTTTTTTCTCCTTTGTGGCTTGTATTTTCGAAATTTGATTTGGTTTTGGCCTTGATGGTCTGGTGCTCAAGGGTTTCAGCAATTAATTGTCTACAAGAAGTTAATCTATATGAGGTGCGAGGCAATGGCTTCTCGTTGTTTCATGGCTTTTCAGAATTGGATTTTTGAGAGGGTATGACTTTGGTCATCGGTACCAGGCCCATGCGCTTTTTCACGGTACAGCTTGTCGTTCAGCTCTAAGATAGTGTAAAGTGTACTTAATGTTTTTGTTGTTGGGTGGAGCTTCCTTCTTGTAGTGTAGGTTGTTTGTGATCTTGAGCCTTTGGTCTGTTGGAACTTTTTTATTGTCTAAGTCAATGATGTCATTATGGGTTTCCTCTCAGCCCTTAAAAGAGGGTTATTCTCAATAAAAAAATAATTTTCAGTCAGTAATAGGAACACCAATAGCAAGAGAAATATCATATAGAATCTTCGAATGCCACATCAGCCAGTTTAAACCAAAAAAATCACCCACAATTGAGTGGATGAGCTACATACCTCTAATGGGTTGAAATTAATATCTCATTCATGGAGATGCTAGACATCAAACTTGATTGAAATTTAACCATGCCCCCATGCACGCATCTTCATATCATTAGTGGTAAAGAGGATATAAAAAATCCTCTTCCTAATGAAACACACCTCAAGTTTCTAAAACCCCAAAATATCTAAAGACGCACAACTAGGTCATCAATCTTCCATGGTTTTGACCCCTTAGGAAGGATTAACCTTGCAATAATCAAGTGTTTACAAAGATTCAGAAATTTAGAGACCGCACCGGCATCAGCTCTGACGTGCACAATATTTCCCTTCTGAAAAATCACCCAACAATGGACTCTTTGTAGGGAGAGAAGGCATTGCAAGTCACACCAGTGAAAGGCAGAGCATCCAGTCCAGATTCGCTACTACAAACTAAGCAGAACATCAGGGCTACTGTCGGTACTGTGACCACCTTTGACGGCAGCTTATTAGGTTCGGTGGTAGGAACTACGGATACACCATATCCAGACTAACCCCACATCACCTTGAGCACCGAAACCAGCAACGCTCAAACCCCGCACCAAATTAGTATGATCGTCATCCCACAGTGCAATGCCCAAATCCAGAATCCGAGCAACATGATCCTTGCCAACCCCTGCAGACGACGCGCCATCCCCAGCAGCAACCTCACCACTATTCAAGTGCACCATGGTGGAAAACGATAGATTTTGACGGAAACCCCATCGGAGCAGAGCTCCCGAACCCATAACATCTTCTTACAAATAAATTTAATGTATATAAAAAAGTATTTATACAAATGTAATTTAATTAATATAAATAATATAATTAATAATTAATAATATAATTAATATTTAATAATTTAAATAATATAAATAATTTTCTAAAATAAATAATTAAATGTGTATAATTATTAATCAATATTTATATAATTATAACTATATTTAATGAATTGAAAATATATTCTTATAAATTTAAATATAAATAAATTTAATTATATATAATTATAAACTCAAAATAATATATATAATAAATATATTTATTATTGAATGATATTTATTATAATTCTATAATTATTTAAATATACATTCTTTTATTTATAATTATAAATATATATAAATGCATATCAAAATTTATAATATTCAATTACAATAACTTAATTAATAATATTTCATAATAATTGAATGAATAATATAATATATATATATATATATTATAATTATAAATACATAAATATTTATTTTTACTCCCATATTTCCTATATTAGAATATAAAAATATATTTTTTTACTATATTTTTTAATTTCTTTTTATTTGTCGAAAACAAAAAATAATTATGTCAATAAATAGGTATTTTAAAATATACAACGTGACATCAAATTAAATATATATAATTATATATAAACAAAAATATATTTATAATATATTTATATTTATATTTATAATTAAATTTATAAATATATATTTAGAATTTATTATCTGTTTAAAAATATTTTAAATTTATTTATAATTATATAAATAGTTGTTATAAAAATATGCATGTTAATTTATAATTATATATATATATATATCAAAGTTGATAACATTAAATTATAATAACAAAATAATATTTCATAATAATTGAATGAATAATATAATACGTAATAAGAAATATTCCCATAATATTTCAGGATATTGATGTCATAGTTTTTGTGTCTAGGCCATCAAAATCTATGATGAATGATGGAACTATTGCTTCTGAGAAAACTAAACCCACTGACAGTTCTGATTCTTTGAGCTCTTCTGAAAGTGATTCTGATGAAGTGGGTATAATTTTGTTGAGTATAATTTGTCTTGGTTTATTATCCTCTATTTATTGTAATTTTATTTTTGATCATATCCTTTGTTTATTGCGATTTGACTGTTTCACATATCCAACTTGTCCTATCCTACAACTATGCAAGTTTTTTTTTATTTCCATGTCTAAATTGTCCTACTTGTGCATTGTCCTTAAATGAAATTCTCCAAGATACCATGGACAAGCCTATTGTTTCAACTAAGCCATCCCATCCTTGTGCTAAAAATGGAACTGTTTCTCCTACTAAGAAAGTGAATCCCAGAAGTATCTCTGATTCATCTAGCACTTCTGAAAGTGATTTTGAAGGAGTGAGTATTTATCAACTATGGATAGGAGTGGAATATGGTTCTCATTACTTGGTGTGCTGCTAACAAACCATCTCCAATATGGTATATGGTTCTCATTGCTTAGTCCATAAATGCTTGATTCTAAATCTATAGATTAGAAGTTTTTATTCTTTGAAATAGAAATATATTACTTTATTTTCATCATTTTCTTTCATATGATTCTCTTTAGTTAATTAAATCTTCATTATGTCTAAAAATATGTTTTGTAGTAAAATTAATGTTCACTGAGTGGTCAGCTCAGGAGTGATTTGTTGAAGAAGTAGACCTAAGTGAAAAAATTATTAATTTTAAATCTTTGAAAGTTTTGAGATAAAATTATCAATTCCATGAATTTTGTGTGAATTTAATGGCTTTGTCTCTCTCAAAGTCTTGATGTGGTCACTAGATCCTTTAAGAATTAAGTATTTTATTGATCATGCTAGAGTTTTAAGATAAAAATATAAGCTTAATATTAATTCCATATGCATAGTTAAATTTTTTTAGATTCATTAATAATAATAATAAATCTATAAAAAAATATATACATTTTTTCCAATTTATAAATCTTTATATTTCAATAGACTATTACTTTTATCTCATTTCAATCCAACATTCACCACTTTTTAAAAAATATATTCATACATTATATACATTCCTTTTACTTTAATTTTATTTTTCATTCTCTTCTACATTAAAAAATTCTATATAGTATTATTCATTGAACTCACATAAACCTGTATGCATACTTTACTACATATAAATATATATTTTTTAATATATTTATGAATTAATTTTTATTTTTCAAAAACAAAAAATAATTATGTCAATAAATATATTTTTAAAATATACAATAAGACATCTAAATACATCAATATTGATGCCCCCGAGTACTACAACTCGGAATATTAATGTCATGCCCACTCCACATCCGACGTCTATGTCACTCTGATATCCTAGATATAAGTATAAGTTCCTACTCTTACGATGTTGTGGGTGCCTCCTCATATTTTTGTATATAGGACTAGATGACATCATGTGTGTAGGACATCTTGAAAGTATATTTGGATCCATATGGCCCCAGAGCTCCAAAAAATGGTAGAAGTGTGAAATCAAAGAAGCCATCATCGGGGGAGTGGGGGGCACTGTAATTGCTCAGTCAATATAGTTGTATCACTAAGAGGGGGAGGGATGAATTAGTGATATATTTTTGTTTTATGTTTCCTTGCTTATGAAGTAACATTTTCCTCATGTTAATGATTTCTTTCCCTTCTAAAAACAATTCAAATACACATCCACAGGAACACAATAATTTTCAAGGTTCACCACTCGATAAGAGTAGCTACGTCCTTGGTATGGTTTGGAAACAATCTAATACCACAAAATACACTATAAAATAATCTTTTTGTGTGGAATACAATGAGTATGATATTACCTTACACTCGTGTAGAACTATGATCAATACAATAGTGCATGTTCTTCAAGTATCACAAAAATATAAGAAATTTTTTGTAACAAACATGTTATGGTGCTTCTTGATTAAATTTCACAAATATGATCTTTCAAAACAATTATTCACTTTCTTACCCAGAAGCTGGTAAAAACTTCCTATACTTCGTAATGATACTCAGTCCAATTTCCCAATCTGATCTTCCCAGTTTGATTTTCCCACTCTGATTAATCAATAAGGAAAATATATGGCTCCATTAGAATACGATTAAGACAATTCTTAACTACTTCTTATTCAATCTAGAAATTCAAATAAAATTTTCCCAATCTGATGATTCATCCCAATATGATGACCTGCTGAATAAGATATAGTCTCTTATCCTATTTATTTCTCTCTAGAAGAATTATTTAATAAAACTCATTCCAAAAACTTATTATCTCTATAATTATCTAGTGCTTTTCCTTCTCTATTTCTTTTGTGAATAGTACATGTGTTAGATAAAAGTATAAAGTACTTTCCCTTTTATAGTCGCCCTAAAATTAGTTTGGGTGGGATTCTTGAAAAGTTTCCCGCTCAACCAAATTTACCTGAATCATAAACTATCCTTGAATTTCAGGTGCATATTGACTTAGTCAACTCTTCTCAACTCTTCTTGAACCTTCTCAAATATTCTAACAACTTCAGCTTGCTTCTGGATTTTTTAACTAACTTGTGTCCAATTCTGATTCTCCATTCCGATTGAACAATGTGATTTATTCATTACGATGCTCCGTACTAACTAATGAAAACAAAAGAAAACATATTATTCAAGATTCAAGATCCCCTTTAACAATAATTTTGTATCTCCTTAAAATTATTTTAGCAATATTCTAGACATAACAAAACACCAGTCTAATTCTGATTCTGATTTTCATTATGACCTGCCTCATTACGATGAAGACAAATGTAAAATAATAGATTATTATTCTTCATTTCTCTGGACCCTCTTGGAATATATATCCAAAACATCCTTTTTCACTTAACTCAATCAACAAATCATTTGATGAGAAATGGTGAACTTCATTGTTTATTGGTCTCTGACTTATCTATTTGAATCATCTCCAACAACTTCAATATATTTTCTTTATCATTGGTCCTAAAATCTCTTGATGATTTTTTTTCCTCTAATTATTATGATGATATACTTAATATAATGTATTAGTATCAACAACTTTGAATTTATAAAATTCTTTCACTTTTGAATACGATAGCAATGAACATTCAGCACTTAACTTCTTTCTCTTTTATAATTAAAAAATCATGAACTTATTTTATGAAGATTTAAATCTTTTGGCTTTTTATCTGAATGAAAAATAGTACCTTAATTATGATGAACCTCCTCATCCTTTAAACAAATCTATATTTGATAATCTCATTACATTGATCTTTAGATCTAAAATCATCAGCTTCACCAACTTTTATCTACTTCAATCTTTCATCAAGTATCATAACTTCCTTCATGACTTTGAATACGTTGAATATCATCTTTATCATTGTTTAAATTTTAATGGAAAGTATTGTAACTTCTCATTCCTCCAGCAATATGTTTCTTTCCTTCTCATCCTGAATACTATTGTCATCACATTTTCTCCCCCTTTCTTTCATCAAGCTTGCGTCATAAGTTTTACAATTTACTTATGATTTGTAAGAAATAAAAAACACCAAATCATTGTCATATTTATATCAGATCCATGTAAAATATGATTCTCTTCTTCATTACGATAAAGTCTTTCATTATGAACTCAAGGTGAGTCTGATGATCCACTCTTCTTGAAAACATATCCCCAATCCAGTAGACCTTCTTAAGCATTATGAGTCTGATTTTCTGAATACGATGGTCAGTTCAATTATCACCAAAAACAAAGTGAGGTGATTTCTCATTATTTGATATTTTATTGAAAATAAAAGACAATGCATGAACTTGGTCCTAAAAACTACCACAGGTCATGCCTCCACATCCAGGTCACAGTCTATCACAATCAGCTGAGATAGAGACAACATGTGTGGCATAGAAATCTCTCCTGGATGTGTAAAATCCTCATTCTACTCTATAAAATCATCTCTCTGCGATGAAGCATCATCTGAAAAAGCCTCTCTTAGAGGTCTATGTCCTCAAATATCCCATTATCAATGTCCTCATATCTTTCCTCTGGCTGTTAGTGATGGTGGTAGTTCATCCTCATCAGTAGGGACATCTTCATCCTCATGAGACTTAGCTAGATCATGTAGATCGGGATATAATTTTGGATCCTCAACATAGACACTCTCATGTATGAGATGGAGAGGATCTATGAGAGCTAGTAGAACTGGGTGAACAAAATCCCACCTAAAAAATTCATCCTCATCGGGATCTATGATGTGCATAAGACGATCAAGTTCATCAAACTCTAAATGAAATAACAGTCAAATTAATATGAAATGGAAGCTAAAAACTATAATAAAATTTAGTAAACTTACCAACTACTGAATTCTTATCCAATGAATCATAAGGTACATGATCATATGTCATCATTACCAATCTGTAAAATCCCCTTGGTCAACTAACAGATAGTGTCATGTGGGGTGTTTGTGATGAAAGATATTGTATTGGGCATGCGTGTCCCAATACTCAATATAATGTGCATGAAAGTGCATTCAGTTCATCACTAATATATTGATAAATATAATGGAATGTAACCCATCAACCTTTCATGGTGTCATGGGAATATTTTTTATATAGCCAAACCAGTTCATGACTTGGTCTAGCTAGTTCTACTCAATGATGTGGGAGTGGATGACTAGAACCAATCCACCACGATCTCCAGCCATAGTTGTGTAGTATGGTGGAATCGATGCATATAAAAAACTTGTATATGGGGCTCATGCAGCCTGAAACATAAACTCAGGAAAGAAATAAAAAAATATCATGATAATATTACTAAGATAACATTGAATTATCTTAAAATAGTAATAAAAAATTAATTTGGGTGAACTACAAAAAAATAAACTTTAAATTGCATCAGTGGGTTGTATAATGTCAAATATATATATCGAAATATATGCACACTATGTCTCAGAGTATGTTCATAATTCTAATATTGACTCCACTGGGTTAAAAAAGTAATATATGGTGAGTTTATAAAATTCATTAACAAATTTACTAAATAAGTCAAAGTATTGGTGTAAACAAACCATCGTCCCTAAGGGAAGTCCAAAAATATGTGATGTGGTAGTGGTAAAACAACTCTAGGAGTGATGTGTTGAAGACACTCCCAATCCCACATATATACCAAAGCTATAAAACCTGCAATCTACTGTGAATTTTCTTGAAAACCAGTACAAATACATCTATACAGATGTGATAATACAGCAGACCCCTAACTATATATACCAATATGGTCAAGATCCTCAAGTAATGGTAGGTACATCATGTGTACCAATGTGGTAGAGTAGTCCACACAAAACATCCCTCCAATCAGTCATAGAATATATGCATGTGTATGGTTAATAAACATCTCCTTGTCTGCATCATCTGGAATGACGGTGAAATGCTCATCAATTCACCTCATACACAAGAGGTAACCCATGAGAACATATGGTATACTAATGATATCAATGCCTAGTATATGCTCTATGACCGCATACCAGTCTCCAATAGTAGCACCTGTAACTACCTATATGTGGAATGGTAAACTGATCAAGAAGGTGACATCCTCTAAAGTGATGGTCATCTCTCCCTTAGGGAGATGAAATGTCTGGGTCTTTGGCCTCCATCTCTCAACCAGTGCATTAATCAAGTGGTTATCAATGTTCTTGAAGTCACACATGGATACTCCATAAAATTTAGCACGTATAAGGTATGAGAAAATGGCTACCGTAGGTACATCATGACAAAAATGATGTGATATTTGAATAGAAATATGTCTAACAGGCCCCTGATCTAACATGTTGTGTGGCATGTGTGACTGCTGGGAAAATAACAGTTGCTGCTCCATTTTAATATAACAATATTAGAATATTAATTTTGATAGTTATTTAACTCATATATGTTTATATGATTTGGTATAAAATAGTTTTTAAGTTTCTTTTTTATTTTTCTTAAATATGAGTATTTTATTTCAACTAACCATATATGTAGTGTGAGATGAAGTTATTTTTAAGTGAAAATCATGCTTTTGTATAACTGGGTTCTGATCAAACCATTGAGAATGTTATGAAGTATCAAACTATATTAATCTACAATTATAGTAAATTGGATGTGTGTATAAATTGTGGGTTTTAGTTTTAAATTATTATAATAGACATTTTTATTTGGAAACTGAATTCACCCCCCCCCCCCCCGCATGTTCTACTTCAACTAAAAGATGGAGATAATGAAAAAAATGAGTACATGTAAAAAATATTACAATAACTGATAGAGTACATGAATTATTTTAACTATTAAATTATTTCCCTATGTGTCTAGGGAAATGTGTCCTTGTGTGACCTTTTTGACGGCATATGGTGCACCTCTATCCATGTTCTCATTCGTAGGTCCAATCCACCTCATTTAAAATATGAGTCAACTTTGGCCTCCCTTTTGGTCAAAGCCCAGTCTTGTTCAGTAGAAGTGTGGTTGCACCATCAGACAGCCAAAAATTCTGATATTCCTCGATTGTCATTCATATAGTACTATAGAAGTCATTGATACTCTCTAGTCAATAAATTGGAACAACGAAATACTCCCAATATAAGTGTATATAAGTGATTGGTGCGATCACATGGATGCAAGGATATCCTAATGCTTGAAATTTTCCACATTCATAATAACGCTTCACCAGTAGAACAACTTACACATGACCACTACTATAAGACATAGAATAACTAGGCTCAGCAACCTCAAAACATTACTCTAGATGATCAAATGAAGTTACACAAAATGTTGCAGCCTCCTAAATAACTCTATCTAGATCACGCTGAAAATGGTGTCCATAGCACATCCTTCTATTTAGAACCTCTTTAGCCTGATTTCCTCATTCCACAAAATACTTTACACTATAATGGAATTCCTCTTGTACAAAACCTTTAATTTAAATTTAAAACATTATACTAATTTTAATATTATAATCGTAGCTCTTTTAAGTAACATATAATCAAATCCTATTAATTACCTATAAAGTTTAATTATTACACTCCCTTGAAAATTCCATTTATACATTCTATGATTTTGGTCATCATATGTCCATATCACCTCCCATCATCATACACCAATGACCATTTATACTTTAGAATTTACATCATGTAATCACTAACTTCAAGATTAGCTCTATGAGTATCTTCAAGATTCTCCTTCATCCTTCATTAGTGAGGCTCGTATGCTCAAAAATAAGAAGTAATCAGAACACATATAACAATAACGATACCAATTTTTTAAAAAACAAAAAAGGATATTCATACCAATTTTTATGATTGCTTTATTCATAGACTCGTTCATGAACTTATTTCACACATTTCTAGAAATGTGTCGAATATAGTATCGATGATGGGAATGGGGTGGTCTTCATGATAGACCCTTAGAATTTACTACCTTCTTGATTGATCCATGAAGATCTAAAATAATAAAAATACCTTCTGCACTCATAACAAACACTCTAAGGTAGGCCAAAAACCATCTCCATGATGCGAAGTTCTCCTTTTTTACAAGAGAAAATTCCAAAGGTAGATGGGCTTGATTTCCATATTGTGTGGTGGAAATCAATAAATTTTTGGTATAATTTCCATACATAAATGTGCAACCAGTATGAATGAACCACTTGAAATGTCTAAAAGTATCCACACATTGTAAAAATGTCCAAAAAAATCAATCAGACGCAACCATCAACTGATCAAATTGCTTGTGCCGGTTAACAAATATAGTAGTATGTGACTGATATATCACTTGATTGTTGTGACATAAAAGCTCCATAAGTTGTGGTAACTATAAATAACCAGCCTTAAACATTACATAATCTTGAATTAAGTTAATAATTCACATTGAAGATCTTTTCAGGTTTAGAGTTTTAGAGAATTAGGCCATCACTTATTACATTACATCTCAAATATCACAATATAGACACTTCTACTCAGTATCCATTTTTTCATAAAATAAAAACTCTAAAAAAAGAGTCATGTCTAGTTCCATATTTTAGACATCATTACTTTTACTTGATCCCATCCTTGACCCTATTCATCATTATGTCCTGTGAAAAACATTTCAAAAAAAGAAACTTGGGATGATCATAAAAAGCTCAGTAAGGGATACACAAAGAAGGAAAACTATTAGTTTTTCAAAACAACAAGTAAACCATGAATACTTTATCATAAGTAATAATTTTTACCTTTATGAATTAGTAAATACTCTTCACTGAATAAAAGATCATTTATTACCCTTTTGTAACCAAAATATTACCATAAAACCCATAAAAAGAACACATAACATATAAAGGTAACTTGGGAGATAAACATACTTAAATGGAATAACCATACAGTCGAATTCCACACATATCACTAAATGAAATAGCCATACGGCCAACTTCCATACCCAATGCATTGGACGTTATAACGTAACCACCCATCCTAGTTTATCACGACACCACCTATCATTTGTTTTATCATGTAACCACCCATCAAATGTCCAACTACCATTATAAAATCATAACACATAAAATATTGAAAATATAAATATTTTACTAGTAACATTTCATTTGCAATAAAAATAAATCATTTCAAGATATTGAAATAATAAATCGATTCCAAATACCATTTTCAATACCAAAACACCCAAAAAACAAACTAAGGGGTTTCTTTTTCATTTTAAAAACATTAAGGCTTATAGATGAAGCCAACAAACGATTACGGCAGCAGAGAGGTCATTGTCACCGCAAACGTTAAAAACATTCCTTTTGTCATTTAGTAAAATGATTCGTAGAAAAAATATTCCCTTTAAATGAAATTAAAATTCAAAGGGTTTTATTTTATACCGTATAAAAGAAAGTCATGTATAAATCAAAGTATGCCTCAATGAAAGCAGATTGAGAGAAGTCCCTTTCCTCATGTCTGACTTGACCCGTTCATTCTTTAATCTCTTGAATAATAAACTTAAGTTAATTTCTAATTTATTAAGAACCTTTTTCCAGTTTATTATTTCGTTTATATCACTTATTACCTTTCTATAATAATTAGTTAATTATTTGAGTTCATATCAGACATTTTTCCAATGTTTGGAAATTGAGTTAAAAATGAACTTGTTATAATTATAAATTGTCCATGTGGTAAAAATTCCATTATCTCCAAAATGATATTCATGATTTAGATATCATATATATCATATATATCCATTATATATATGTATCTATAATAGTACAACATTTGGAGGTAAGAATTGAAATCCACCTTTCATGGAGACAGTAAGCAGTATGTATGCATGAATGCTACTTTTATTTCTATTTCATATTTAATGGAATGAAAAATTAATGATGCATAGGTATATTATAATTATATTATAATATAATATATATAATTTCAGTAAATCCATCCTTTATATGTTCCATGTATGGCATGAATGAGTCATATCACTTTGAGGGGGCAGTAGTCCGCACTTCCTCAAATGAAATTATTGCGTTTACCCATAATGGATTCCATAAAGGTGTGATATAAATGAAAAATATAGAAGAATAGAGAAAATATAAATATAATATATATCACATATAAATACAGTGTCATCATAATGGCCACCATGAGAGACGGTTGGAGATAATTGAACAATCATCATTTTGTGAGGCAGTAGTTCGTCGTCCACAGAAACAGTATGTTCTTTACCCATTAGATGGAGGTGTGTGTAAGTGTAGTTTGAATACTTCTCATAAAAACAACCTAGTATATTGAGGATTCTGAATTTTCTATAAAATAAAGGAATAAAAAGATTTTAGGGGGTTGGATAAGTAAAATAAAACAAAATAACTTAAGAGAATAAGTTACCTTTAAATCGGTTAACTCCCTTTAATTTGAACCAAAAGGATTTCTTGAAGTGCCTTATGCCTAATGTAAGGATTATAGGTGGAAAAGAGGGGTGTAGGGATCTTAATTGGTCAGAGTATTGATGATACAATGGGATTTAGAGGTGTGAGTAATGATATATAGGTGGGGTCTTTTTATAAGGGGGGGAGGGGCTCTTTAGGAAATTTTGAAAATGTTATTTTATTATATAATGATTTTCGGTTTCTAAAGGTCCAAAACTCATTAAAGTCTAAGATAATATGACTCATGTTTGAAATAAAATCATAAAATAATAATTGGATAGTTTTTTGATATTATTTTAATCTTTATAATCTTATTTATTTAAATCATTCATTAATGAGGTAAACACAGCATCATTATTGTGTCATAAATAATTTTATTTATTTGATGTATAAAAATTATGAAAAAAATAACATGATGTAGAAAATATTTTTATATTTCTAATGAATATTTATAGTTGAGTAGATAACTTATATAACCCCATTTAAAAATTTATTTGATAAAAGATACATGTTTATGTCAATTTTGTCTTTACTTTAAATTAATTAATATAAAGTGTCATTATCACTCATAAGTGGCTCCATGGGGTCCCAAAATCGACCCAAGGATGTCCATTATCGGAAATGTATCAACTAATAGGATTAGGATACATGTTAGGGTAAATTAATATTATTATAATATTATTTTTACCTTGAATTACCCTATTTACCTTTAACCGCGGTAAATAAAAGTCAAAGGTTACTATTCACCAAAAAATATTTCCATCTTATTGAGCCACATTTTACTTACTAATAACAACCATGTATGTCAGATTTTTGAAATTCAATTCACAGAAGCGGTAAGATTTCATTTAAATGAAAAAACCAGCTTTTTAACTACTACTTAGTGTTTTCACTATTCATCAAAAAATTGAAGTTTTTCAGAAAAATACCAAAAATTCAGCCTAAGATATATTTGATATTCCAAATTCAAAAATTATGTCTATTTTACCAAATTCAAAATATAGAAGTTGGATTAATTAATTTAAAATTAATTCCCATTGTCAAAACAAAAGCGTGTTTTTAAGAAGCAATAACTATCAAAAGATTGACAATTGTTTATGTCCAATTTCAAGGTAAAGTTACTTCCAATGACCAACATTGGATTAAATGGTAAAAAATATAATCTAATTACACTTTAAACCCAATTAAAAAGATAATCTAACAATATAAATAAATTAAATTAAAAGGCAGTTTTGAATTAAAATACAGTATTTTTCACAATTAATTAAAAAATGAATTTTATCAGAAAAATACCAAAAAATTTACCCAAAGTAAATTTTGATGTCCTGATTCTAAAGAAATATTTTATTTTGTTAAATAGAACATATAAAAGTGACCAAAACTAGATTTTATGAGGTTTCTCTATCAAAAGGCAGTAAATCAATCTTTTAAAGAATATCTATTTGTGCTTAAAATTAGATTCATTCACATTTTAAGCTTCTAACTTTTATTTGATAAATGTAAAAACATTTAACAAACATGTATAATCATATTGTAGTTAGTTCTGTTCATTTTCTTCAATATAACATCTAGGTGTTAACTATCATTTAAAATAATATTATATTATTATTTTTCAGTATGACCCAATGTTGTGTGCAATGTAAGATTTCAAAGAAACCCATTGTTGTGTATCGGGTATGCCATTGAATGTAGAATCCCATTTAAATTAAAATTAATATTTAATTCACAAATATTAATAAATATGAAAATGTCATATTCTTTATTTACCTGGGATGTTACATCCTTTACTCCTTCTTAAAATTGCGTCCTCACAATTTTATTCACATATAAAATAAATGGGGGTATTTATCCCTCATAGAATTTTCAGATTCTCATGTTGCATCTTCGACCATATGGTTTTTCTAAAAAACCTTTACCTGATGAATTACATTATTCTACAACACTTTCTCTCTTTGGTCAAGAATCTAGACTGGTTGTTCATCATAAAAGATATTCTCTTCCAACTGAACTACCTCTGGGCTCAAAACATGAGATGAATCCGGCATATACTTTCTCAACATTGAAACATGAAAAAAAAAATTGTGTACCTGGGATAAACATGGAGGTAAAGACACTTTGTATGCAACTGATCCAACTTTCTCTAGGATTTTATAAGGTCCAATGAACCTTAGACTTAACTTTCCCTTCTTACCAAAACGTATCACACTTTTCCATGGAGAAACTTTAAGAAAGACATGATCACCTACCTCAAATGAAAGATCATTCCTCTGGTTATCCGCATAACTTTTCTGCCTGCTCTGAGCTATTCTCATGTGCTTATGAATCAACTAAACTTTTTCTACCATCTCTTCTGCCAATTCTGGTCCCATCAACTTCCTTTCACCTACTTCATCCCAAAAATCTGTAGTTCGACATCGCTTCCTATATAATTCCTCAAATGGAGCCATCTGTATACTAGAATGAAAATTGTTATTATAAGAAATTTCAACCAAAGAAAGATGTTGGTCCCAACTTCCCTACTATTCCATTAAGCAAGTATGTAACATATCCTCTAAGGTCTGAATTGTTCATTCTAAATGTCCATCCAGTTGAGGATGATAAGTTGTACTAAAATTTAATCCAGTACCCAACAACTTCTGAAGGCTTTTCCAAAATTTAGAAGTAAACCTAGGATCACGATCAGATACAATGGAGAGGGGAACTCCATGAAACCTGACTATCTCTTTAACATACAACCGATAAAGTTGATCTACAGAAAATGAATCTCGAATAGAAAGAAAATGATCATATTTAGTCAATCGGTCAATAATAACCCATATTGCATTATTACCTCAAGATTTCTTTGGTAATCCCACAACGAAGTCTATGGATATATTTTCCCATTTCCACTCTGGCACCGGTAAAGGATGAAGCATCCCTTTAGGTAATTTTAACTCTACTTTAACCTATTGAAAAGTCAAACTCTTCATAGTAAAATCAGTAATATCTCTTTTCATTCCATCCCACCAGTAATACTCCAAAAGATCTTTGTACATCTTAGTACTCCCCAGATGAACTAAAAATGGAGAACTATGAGCTTCACATAACAACTCATTCTTAAACTGTGAATCACAAGGCACGTATAATCTCTTTCCAAATCTCAAAATACAATCATTATCAATGTTAAAATTAGGCAACTTACCCTTCTGAACCAACTCTACCTTTTTTTTCAACTCACTATTTTCTTTCTATGCTTTCTTAATTCTATCTGATAGAGATGATTTTACTGACACCTGAAACAAAACAGAGAAATTTCCTGCACAAAAAACTTCTATGTCAAATTTTATCAAGTCTTTAATCAAAGGATCTTGTTCCAAATGTAACAAGGTTAATGAAGTATTACTTTTTTTACTCAAAGCATCAGCCACTTTATTTTCTTTTCCCATATGTTAATGGATCGTGCAGTAATAATCCTTGATTAATTCCAACCATCTCCTCTGTCTCATGTTTAATTCTTTCTAAGTGAATATATACTTAAAACTTTTGTTATTAGTATATATTTCACATTTTACTCCACACAAATGATGCCTCCAAATTTTTAAAGCAAAAACAATAGTAGCTAATTCCAAATCATGTGTAGGGTAATTTAACCCATGAGGTTTTAACTAACATAAAGCATAAGCAATTACCTAATCATTCTACATAAGGACACATCCAAGTCCGTTCAACGAAGCATCATTATAGATAACAAACTCACCATTTCTGGAAGTTAATGCCAAAACAAGAGCATTCACCAATCTTCTTTTCAATTCCTGAAAACAATCATCACATTCTATTGTCCAAATGAACTTAACACCTTTTCGAGTTAACTTAGTTAGTGGGCTAGATAACTGTGAAAAACTTTCAACAACCATTCGGTAATAACCTTCCAAACCAATAAAAGTACAGATATCGGTTATATTTGTGGGTCTTGTCCATTATTCAACAACTTTTGTTTTAGCAGGATCAATAGTTATTCCATTTTTTGAAACAATGTGACTAAGGAATGAAATTTGTTGTAACCAAAACTCACACTTGCTAAATTTCCTATATAGTTCATTTTATTTTAAGGTTTCCAAGACAACCCTTAAATTACTTTCATGTTACTATTTAATTCTATAATAAACCAAAATATCATCTATAAACACAACCACCAACTATCACCTGATTCAACTGAGCCATCACTGCAAAAAAACTATTCAATTCTGATTCTGACCATCTCATGATGCTGATTTGGAAGGTAATTTCCCTCTATATTCCTTCCCAGTATAGCTTCTCTATTTCCTCTATGAAAAACCATTCTAAATATAGAAATTTCATAGGTGAAGCAACATGGTAATATGTAAATGTTATATCATTTAAATATTACCATAAATTAATTTATGGATATTAATTTAACAATATTTTAACTCCTAAATTTGTCTAAACAGACCTCTGATACCATCTATAAGGACCCAGCCTTAAACATTACATAATATCGAATTAAGTTAATAATTTAAATTGAGGATCTTTTAAGGTTTAGAGTTTTAGAGAATTAGTCCATCACTTATTACATTACATCTCAAATATCACAATATAGACACTTCTACTCAGTATCCATTTTTTTCATAAAATAAAAACTCTAAAAAAAGAGCCATGTCTAGTTCCATATTTTAGATAGAATTACTTTTCCTTGATCACATCCTTGACCCTATTCATCATTATGTCCTATGAAAAACATTTCAAAAAAAGAAACTTGGGATGAGTATAAAAATCTCAGTAAGGGATACACAAAGAAGGAAAATTGTTATTTTTTCAAAACAACAAGTAAACCATGAATAATTTATCATAAGTAATACTTTTCACCATTATTAAGTAGTAAACACTCTTCACTGAATAAAAGATCATTTATTACCTTTTTTTAACCAAAATATTACCATAAAACCCATAGGAAGAACACATAACATATAAAGGTAACTTGGGACATAAACATACTTAAATAGAATAACCATAAGATCAACTTCCACACATATCACTAAATGGAATAGTCATACGGCCGACTTCCATACCCAATGCATTAGAGGTTATAACATAACCACTTGTCCTAGTTTATCACAGCACCACCCGTCATTTGTTTTATCACGCAACCACCTGTCAAATTTCCAAGTACCATTATAAAATCATAACACATAAAATATTTCAAATATAAATATTTCACTAATAACATTTCATTAGTAATCAAAATAAATCATTTCATGATATTGAAATAATAAATCGATTTCAAAAACCATTTTCAATACCAAAACACCCAAAAAACAGAATAAGGGGTTTCTTTTTCATTTTAAAAAACATTAAGGCTTATAGAGGAAGCTAACTAACGATTACGACGGCGGAGAGGTCATTGTCACAGAAAATGTTAAAAACGTTACTTTTGTCATTTGGTAAAATGTTTTGTAGAAAAAATATTCACTTTGAATGAAATTAAAAGTCAAAGTGTTTTATTATATACCATATAAAATAAAGTCGTGTATAAATCAAAGTATGCCTCAATGAAAGGAGATTGGGACGAAGTCCCTTACCTCTTGTCCGACTTGACTCGTTCGTTCTTTAATATCTTGAATAATAAAGTTAAGTTAATTTATACTTTCTTAAGAACATTTTTCAAGTTTATTATTCCTTTTATATCACTTATTACCTTGCTATAACAATTAGTTAATTATTTTAGTTCATATCGGACATTTTGTCCATGTTTAGAACTTGCGTTAAAAATAAACTTATTATAATTATAAATTTCCCATGTGGTAGAAATTACATTATCTCAAGAATGATATTCATGATTTAGATATCATATATATCCAGTATATATATGTATTTATAATAGTACATAACATTTGGAGGTAATAAATGAAATGCACCGTTCATGGAGACAGTAAGTCGTACGTACGCAAGAATGCTACTTTCATTTCTATTTCATATTTAATGGAAAGAAAAATTATTGATACATAGGTATATTATAATTCCAGTATAATATCATATATATAATTTCAGTAACTCCATCCTTTATATGCTCCACGTATGTCATGAACGAGTCATATCACTTTGAGGGGGCGGTAGTCCGCACTTCCTCAAATGAAATTATCGTGTTTACCCATAATGGAAACCATAAAGGTATGATATAAATGAAAAATTTAGAATAATATAGGCAATATAAATATAATAAATATCACATATAAATATAGTTCCATCATAATGGCCACTATGATAGGTGGTTGGAGATAATTGAACAATCATCGTTTCGTGAGGCAGTAGTTCGTCGTCCACAGAAATAGTATGTTCTTTGCACATTAGATGGATGTATGTGTAAGTGTAGTTAAAATAATTCTCATAACAAAAAACTAGTATATTTTGGATACTATTTTTGATATAAAATAAATTAATAAAAATATTTTAGGGGGTTGGATAAGGAAAATAAAACAAAAGAACATAAGAGAAGACGTTACCTTTAAATCGGGTAACTCCTTTTGGTTTGAACCAAAAGGATTTCTTGAAGTGCCTTCTACCTAAGGTAAGGCTTATAGGTGGAATGTAGGGATTTAGGGAGATTAATTGGGAATATTTTGGATGATAAAATGAGATTTATAGGTGTGAGTAATGAGTTAGAGGTGAGGGTTTTTATAAGGGGGCGGAGGGGCTCTTTAGGAAAGTTTGAAAATATTATTTCATTATATGACGATTTTGGGTTTCTAAAGGTCCAAAACTCATTAAAGTCAAATATAATATGACTAATGTTCGAAATAAAATCATCCAATAAGAATTTCACAGGTTTTGGATATTATTTTAATCTTTATAATCTTATTTATTTAAATCATTCATTAATGAGGTAAACACTACATCATTATTGTGTCATAAATAATTTTATTTATTTAATGTCTAAAAATTATGAAAAAAATATCATGATATAGGAAATATTTTATCTTTCTAATTAATATTTATAGTCTAGGAGATAACTTATATAACCCCATTTAAAAATTTATTTACTAAAAGATATATGTTTGTGTCATTTTTGTCTTTACTTTAAATTAATTAATATAAAGTGTCATTATCACTCTTAAGTGGCTCCATGGGGTCCCAAAATTTACCCAAATATGATCATGGTAGGAAATGTATCAACCAATAGGATTAAAACACATGTTAGGGTAAATTAATATTATTATAATATTATTTTTACCTTGAATTACCCTATTTACCTTTAACTGCAGTAAATAAAAGTTAAAAGTTACTATTCATAAAAAATTATTTTCATATTATTGAACCACATTTTACTTACTAATGACAAACATGCATATAGTATTTTTTAAATTCAATTCACAGAAGTGGTAAAATTTCATTTAAATGAAAAAGCCAACTTTTAAACTACTACTCAGTGTTTTCACTATTCATCAAAAAATTGATGTTTTTCATAAAAATACCAAAAATTCAGCCTAAGATATATTTGATATTAAAAATTCAAAAATGATGTCTATTTTACCAAATTCAAAACATAGAAGTTTGATTAATTAATTTAAAATTAATTCCTGTTGTCAAAACAAAAGCGTGTTTTTAAGAAACAATAACTATCAAAAGATTGACACTTGTTTATATCCAATTTCAAAGTAAAATTACTTCCAATGACCAAAATTGGATTAAATGGTAAAAATATAATCTAATTTCACTTTAAAACCAATTAAAAAGGTAATATAACCATATAAATAAATTAGATTAAAAGGCAGTTTTGAATTAAAATACAATATTTTTCACTATTCATTAAAAATGAATTTTATCAGAAAAATACCAAAAAGTTACCCAAAGTAAATTTTGATGTCCCGATTCTAAGTAAATATTTTATTTTGTCAAATAGAACATATAAAAGTGACCAAAACTAGATTTGACGAGGGTTCTCCATCAAAAAGTAGTAAATCGACCTTTTAAAGAATATTAGACTATTTTTGCTTAAAATTAGATTCATTCACATTTTAAGCCTCTAACTTTTATTGGATAAATGTAAAAACATTTAAAAAACGTGTATAATAATATTTTAGTTAGTTATGTTCATTCCTGCCAATACAACAGCTAGGCGTTAACTACCATTTAAAATAATATTATATTATTATTTTTTAGTATGACCCAATGTTGTGTGCGGCATAAGATTTCAAAAAAACACGTTGTTGCATATCGGGTACGCCATCGAACGTAGCATACCCTTTAAAGTAAAATTAATATTTAATTCAAAAATATTAATAAATGTGAAAATTTCATATTCTTTATTTACCTGGGATGTTATTGTAATACTCAATAAGATTCATCCCAATCACCGTAAACTTTCACAATATCCTTCTGTCGTGTCACCCAAGACTTACAATATGAGATTTGATACCCAAAAAGCTAATTGATTCTCTACACCACTAGAGTGACAGGAATGCCCTGACATGCTCATATCATTTCAACTATAATAGTTAAAACAAACTCAACATCCAATTATGATTGTTCCTGTGATAAGCTTGGGTTTACACATTTATGTGGAGTAAATCTAGTTATGCATCAACAGTGAAAATTGTTATCAATTATAGATCACAAATGCTTCTGATAGTCTGAATCATATTTTTCACATTAGATCACATAATAATAACTCTTTGACTCTTCTACAACATAACTGTAATGTCTTTCAATGTGATATTTTTTTATCACATTTTTTATTGATTCTTTTCTCTCAAACTCTCTTCCAATATATAGAATACCTTCATTTTACACTCAATTTATGCCACCAATAATTCCTAGAAATTTTTTATTAGGAGTAATAAATGATCAATAAAATTGTGTCAAGTGATTTATGTCTTCGGTCGAACATGAATCCAATAGTGGAGGATAGTTCAATGGTTGGTTGAACCTCGCATGAGTGGGAACAGACTGTTCTTCGACATGCTCTTCTTCTTCTTCAACTTCCTCTTATTCTTCTTATTCTAAAATTTCAACATCCTCAAAATCATCGACTAGAACATCTTAAGTACATGGAGGACTATAAATGTAAATTGTGGCTTGAGGACATGATGGAACAACTACCATTTCTGATGGAACTTCTTGAAGTGTTATAACAGGAGGATGTGACATAGTATCATGACGTTGTGATCGCCCCACTTCCAATATTGATGGAACCTCTATTGTAGCTATAGTGACATACAACTCCAATATTTGACTCGTAGGTTGATACTTAACCAATGGAAGTATGTGTTCCCATTCTTCATCATCAGTTACTGGATAGGACACATGCCACAAGCTATCTATAAATTGTATATGTTTGTGTGTGATGGACTCTATCACTTGATTTAGGTTAGTTTTAACTTTTGATGAATTTTTCTTTGAACAGATTCCAAAGTTCTATAGCCTCCAATCATCATTACTCCTTTTGTATGTTTACTATAACTACAACCCTGTTCAAACTCAATGATTTCCCTATTGTAATAAATATAGGTAGTTATATTTTTTATCTAAAATAAACAATTTTTATTAATTAAATCTGATCAAAGAAACAATTTATGTATTCATGCTTCTAGTAGTTTAGGTTAGAATCATATTCCCTCCACCAAATCAATATGTTCAAACCATATTGATGTGTAACTCTTTACACAAACAATGAGTTTGTGTTACTTACCCAAAAATAGAATTCAAACATATTCATTCATATCCACATGAATCATATGCATGAGGTACATGAACACATCATATAAAAGCATAAAGTTATAAGAGATTGGAAAACTCCACATGAGTAAGCCTAGAGTGAAAGATAGTCAACCTCATTCACTTTCCTAGCCAAGGAAAGCCTCTAGAAAAGTAGGTGGTTTGACCCAAATCCCCTCTACCTAGGGATACTTTACTCAATATAGCATTCAATTCATGAAAAATCTAACACTTAATACACAAAAAATATATTTAACAACTAAATTCAAGTTCATAACTTCAATTACAAACCGATGTCAAGGTAGAAGAAAAACTAAATTCATTATCATTCCTTGAATGTAATACAAGGCTCTATTCTAGAAGAAATTTTTCAAATGTATTAACATACAATCTTTCATAATATCAAAAATTTATAGATATGAATAAAAGTTTATTAATTAATTACTAGGTATTAATTACTTACTAAGTACAGTTAATTACTTACTAAGTACAGTTAATTACTTACTAAGTAATTAGTTAATTAATTACTTAATTACTTAATCTTAATTAATTAATTAACTGAATATTAATTAATTAATTACTAAGTAATTACTTAATTAATTACTTAATTAATTACTTAATTACTTAATTAATTACTTAATTACTTAATCTTAATTACTTAATTAACTGAATATTACTTACTTAATTAAGTGAATGTTAATTAATTAATTACTTAATTAAATCTTGAATCTTAATTAATTACTTAATCTTAATTAATTACTTACATAATTGCTTAATTACTTAATCTTAATTAATTAATTACTTAACCATAATTACTTAAATTATTAATTAATTAATTACTTAATCTTAAATAACCACTTAATCATAATTAATTAATTCATTAATTATTTAGTATTAATTAATTAATTTCTTAATTACTAATCTTAATTAATTAATTTCTTAATTAGTTAACTAATTAATTAATTACTTAATTAATTAATTTTAATTATATTACTTGATTTTAATTAATGAATTTCTTAATTAATTAATCTTAATTACTTAATCTTAATTACTTAATTAATTAATTAATTAATCTTAAATAATGGATTAATCTTAATTACTTAATTAATTAATTACCATTTCTTAATTACTTAATTACTTACTTAGTTAACTTTCTCTTAATTATTACTTAATCTTTTTTACTTAATTAATTAATTACTTAATTAATTACTCATTACTTACTTAATTACTTAATTACTTAATCTTAATTACTTAATTAAAACTAATAATCTACTGATTACACTTAAATAATAGCTCAGTTCATTAATTAATTTCCAAATTATAATTAATTAATTTCTGATCATGAACTAATTAATACAAAATGAATTAAATAAATTAAAATATTAACAAAATTTAAATTAAAATATATTTAACTAAAAAATTATTTAATATAATAATTTTATTAACGAATAAAATATATTAATTAAAATATTGACAGAATTGAAAAAAAACTGAAGGTGGGAGAGGTTGTCAGTCCGCTAGAGGAGGAGGGGGAGGTCGTTGGTGCTAAGAAAGTCGTTGGGAGGGGGGATGAAGCAATTTGTGTGGAGGGTGCATGGAGGAGGCCTTTTATAGGTGGAAATGGTGGCCAAAACACCACATTATTTGGGCTTTTGAGAATAAAAATCCCAAAATGCCAAATTGTATGGCGTTTTGGATGCTAACTTATCCAAAACACTAGACAATTTGGAATTTTGTGATTTTTCTCCCAAAATGCCAGATTTTCTAGTGCTATGACACCCCATTTTCCGCAATTTATGAACCCTATCCCCCTTAAATTAAAAGAAAGACCCTAACTATAAATTTTCCTACCAAAATCGATAAACTTTATCAATCATAGATAGATGCAAAAAAAACATTCAATAATTGAAAATTAAATAATTTATGAAATCAACATAATCATTCATTGTGTTTTAATTCATAAAAATTGAGTAGAATTCTTAAAATCACTGTAACCATGAGGAAAATGATTGAATATCATCAATTAATTCAAACTTATTCACCAAAAGATACCCAAATAGAACTACATACATGATAACCCTCTGAGCGCATTCGTAACTTTCTTGAGAGATTTCATTTACTTCTTCAGATATTTTTCCTCATCCCCAACCTTCTCTATTCTATTGGGAAATAGGATTGGGTTGATATTGGTAGGAACACCACCATAAGCAATTGTCACTCCCATAAGAAGATTTCTGAGCTCCCCATCATTCCTCACAGCTAGTACAAATGCCTTAGGACAATCTTATTCTTCTTGTTATCTTAAGTTGTGTTCCTATCCAAATAAAGAACATGTAATCAAAATATAGATGTGATACTGAGATCTTTCCTTGGGAATTTTGGGTCATAAGAAGTTCCAGGCAACGAAACAAGCAAAAAGAGAGAGAGAAACAAATAAACGTAAGAATTGTGGTGTGCCAATGTCCATGGAATAAAGGGGTCATGTTCTTTATTTCTTCTATGAATGAAACATAAAAGGATCATGATTATAATTATAGGAGAATTTCACTATGAGTTTATAGATGAAAAAAATCTTCTAATTCAAACGCTTTTAGTGTAACCGGACCAATTGAACAAAACCTAATTTGAATTAATAATGACCACAATAACTAAATCAATCCTTCATGACTTTATTAGAAGATTTTTTTGCCTTCATTGGAGATTTGACCTCATCCCAAACCTTATTAGTTATCTTGGGAAGCAGAACTGGGTTGATGTTGGGAGGAACACCTCCATAAGAAATCGTCACTCCCGCAAGAAGCTTTCTAAGCTCCTCATCATTCCTCATAGCCAAAAGTAAATGCCTTGATATGGTCATGTTCCTCTTGTTGTACTGAGCCATGTACCCAGCCAACTTAATAACTTGCAATTAGAATATACAAATAATACTAAGATCTACCTTCAGAAATACTCATGGAAAAAATCAATTAGGAAACAATCCATGATAGAAAAATACAGAAACAAAATGAAATACATGAAGATAAATCAGTACCTCAGTAGCTAGGTATTCGAGCATCGTGTCCAAGTAAACTGGAGCACCGCTGCCGAAACGATGTGAGTAAATCCCTAATTCATAAAATGACCAATCCTCCTGATATAAGACCTTAATCTAGCATTAAAAGACCGAGAAATGGAATTTCTCTTCATCACTCCCCCTTCTTCATTTTCCCAAACTCCATTACTCATGAACAATAAAACTTCTCAGGGTTTTGAAATGAAAACCAGACCGGTGTTCATGGTCCACAGACCTGCACATTTAAATACAGAATCTGAGAGGTGGGGGAGTGAAATAACGTCAATCGACCATGAATTTTATTTTATTTACCAACATTGTTCAAACGGAAAAAAAATTGATTGGGGTCTTTTTTAAATTTAAGGGGGGTATGTTTTCTTTATTGTGGGAAATGGGGCTAAAAATGCCAAATTATTTGGCATTTTGGAATTTTCTCTCAAAACGCCAAATGGTTTGGTGTTTTGAGATAAAATTCCCAAAACACCAAGTCATTTGGCATTTTGGATTGGAAATTTTGTCCCATTTGTCCCTTATAAATGATATATAATATATATATATTATTATATTTATAATTATAATTATAAATAAATAAATATTTTAATTTTCTTCTTTTAGTATATATAAATATATTTTAAATGAATATATAGATATATTTTAAGAATTATATAATTATAAATATTTATTTATAGAGATAGATTTATAATTATATAATTATAAATATATTCATTATTCATATATATACATAAATATAAATATAATTATATAAATATATTTTAAATGTATTTCAATAAAAATATTTATAACCATATATAAGTATAAATATATTTATAATTATGTCATTATAAATGTATTTTTACAAATAAATTTAAAGTATATATAAAATTATATATAAAAATGTAATTTAATTTATATAAATAATATAATTTATAATTTATAAAATAATTGGTAATTAATAATTTAAATAATATAATTAAAATTTTAAAATAAATAATTAAATGTATATAATTATAAATTAATATTTATATAATTATAACTATATTTAATGAATTGAAAATATGTCATTGTAAATTTAAATATAAATAAATATATACATATAATTATAAATATATAATAAATTTATTTATTATTTAAAGATATTTATTATAATTCTATAATTATTTAAATATACAGTTTTTTATTTATAATTATAAATATATATATATACACACATATCAAAATTTATAGTATTAAATTATAATAACATAATTAATAATATTTCATAATAATTAATGAATAATATAACTAAACAGGTCTAAGTACATGTTGGAAAGCTAACCCATACCCATCAAATTTATTAGAAAAACATAAATGCCAACAAAAAGAGGAGGATGGGGACAGAAAAGCATTCATGTCCTCCATCAAGTCACAACAAAGAAGTAGTCCAAACATAGTAAAACCAAAGGGGCATTCCCTCATCCATAAAAGTAGACTACAGATCGAGAACATCAGGGTCATTCCCATAATCATACTCAAAGTCATCATCATCATAAGCAGTTTCCTACTCGTACTGTGAGTTCCTTTGATTGAAGATCACAGAGTACCTCTCCTTGATCCTTTCTTACTCTAGAGTGAGTTGGATCTTGGGTTCCTTGGTAGAAGACCTAGTAGACACATTTTAGCCACACCCACGTGCAGCATCCCAATCATCTGGTCCACGCCCTTGGCCACGACCTTTTAGATGACAAACCCATCTCTAGGATTTAGGTTGTTGCAAAATCCATTCTAATTTCTTCGAAGGGTTCTGCTCCTTATCAATGATATCAGTACCTATAAAATAATCATCAATAATGTTCAAATTACCTTTTAAGCAGTATCCACTTTCATTGGATCAGTATTCTCTTGTTGTGTCATCTTATTTTGAGAAACAAACACTTCAAACGTTTTTAAAGTAGGTACCTGCATGCCAGCCAAACACGGCTCAGAAAGAGATTTGGTTTTCCTATAAGTGGCCATTTGAAAGGCTTCTCTATACACAGGTTTCTTCCCTTTAGATAACTTCTTGTTAGTTGGTTCCCCTTTACATATCACAAGGGAATAAAAATCCAAAATTTGTTTACTATTTCTGCTTCTTGAAGCAAGTCCTTGTTCCTGCAAAAAATGTTCATCAACCCCATCTTTTATTTCAGTTTCATTGACATCTTTTTCATTCAAGGTATTCTCATGATCTCCTCCAATAGGATTTGATTATTATCAACACAAGGGTTAGGAACATTCCCTTGGTTTTCATTTAAAAAAACATCCTCTACTGCAATATCAGCCCAAAACTGATTGTGTAGAGGGAAAGAAACACCATGAGAAGAAATTTCAACAAACGATTTAACTAATTCATCAGGTTGAGTGGAAGAAATCAAAGTTACATCCTTCATAAGATTCCCCATGTTTGAACTGACAGACCCTTCCAATTGTTACTCCCCAAACTGTGAAGAAGCGTCCAGTGTGGTCCTCCCTTCTGGGATATCATCATCAGGCAACTGATTTACTCCAGTGCTCACATCACGAGTACATTCCTTCGCAGGTCAAGGATTCTTGTTTTAGTGACTTTATTCATGACCATGAGCTAAACAGAAGGAAAAGGAGGCATTTCTTCTACAGTTCAAACGATCATGGCTAATTAACCTGTTGTCTGAACAAAACATCAGCACTTTATCATAATAAACATTCAGTTCAAACTCATCAGAATCGGTAGAGAGGAATATTTTATCGACCATGGTGGAACCAAGGTCAAACTCAACCAAAAATAGAGCATAGTTCCCAAATTGTGTGAGCTTGGTTTCCTTGTTCGGTTTAATCGGGACTTTAATCGTAAGCACGATGTCATAAAGGATTTTCGGATGCCATAATGGCCATCTTAGGATAAAGATTTTAACCCATAGTTGAATGGATGAATTTCGTATCTCCAACGGGTTGAAATTCTTATCTCGTTCATGAATGTTCAGGACACCAGGCTTGAGAGAAATTGATCCAAGACCCCAGGCACACTGCTTCAAATCATCTGTGGGAAATATGATGTGGAAAAAGCCTCATCTCAGTGATATGCATCTCCAATTGGAAAAACCCCATACCGTAGATAACCACGCAACTAGGTCATCCACTTTCCATGGTTTGGATCCCCTGGGAAAATTTAGTCATGTGATAATCGAGTGATTACCTAGATTCAGTCATTCCAAAATCACCTCAGCATCATTTTTGACATGTGATATGCTCCCCTTATGATGAATCATCCCAACTGCAGAATCTTTGTAGAGAGAGAAGTGTTATTCGCATAATGTAAGGCAAAGCACTCATCTTGGGCATTCCCCATTCAACCTTTCTATCTTTTGATCTAGAAATTACAAACTTGTGAGAATTGAATCGCCTCTGATCTAGAAATCATTCAGTTGAAGCAAGATTATATTGTGTCTCCATATGCAAATAACCCTAAAAGATTCCATGAAAGAGAAGCTCTCATGCTTCCCCCATCTTCCTATCTAATAATATAATATATATATATATATATATATATATTATTAAAATTATAAATAAATAAATATTTAGTTTTACTCCCTCCCATATTTCCTATTTTAGCATATATAAATATATTTTATTTTACTATATTTTTGAATTCCTTTTTATTTTTCAAAAACAACAAATAATTATGTTAATAAATAGGTTTTTTAAAATATAAAATCTGACATCCGATTAAAAATATATAATTATATACGAACAAATATATATATATATAATATTTATAATTATATTTATAAGTAAATATATAAATATATATTTAGAATTTATAATCTGTTTAAAAAAAATTTAAACTTATTTATAAATAAATATATATTAATAATTATATAAATAGTTGTTATAAAAACATTCATATTTATTTATAATTATATATATATTAAAATTAAATAATAATAACATAATAATATTTCATAATAATTGAATGAATAATATAATATATAATAATAAATATGTCCATAATATTTCAGGATGTTGATTTCATAGTTGTTGTGTCTAGGCTATCAAAAGCTGTGATGAATAATGGTACTATTTCTTCTGGAAAACTTATCTCACTAATAGTTCTGATTCTTCAAGCTCTTCTAAAAATGATTCTGGTGAAGTGCGTATAATTTTTTTGACTAGAATTTGGATTGGTATATTATCCTTTATTTATTGTAATTTGATTGTTGTGAATATCCTTTGTTCATTGTGATTTTACTATTGCACATATCCAAACTATCCTATCTTGTAGTTATGTAGGTTTTTTATTGATTTCCATGTCTAAATTGTCCTATATGTGCATTGAACTTGAATGCATTTCTCCAGGATACTATTGACAAGCCTATTGTTTCAACTAAGCCATCCCATGTTGGTGCTAAAAATGGCACTATTTCTTCTTCTAATAAAGTGAATCCCAACAGTAGCTCTGATTCATCAAGATCTTCTAAAAGTGATTCTAAAGGAGTGAGTATTTATTAACTGTGAATAGGAGTGGTATATGGTTCTCATTGTTTGGTGTGCTTCTAACAAACCATTTCCAATCTAGTATATGGTTCTCATTGCTTAGTCCATAAATTATTGATTATGAATCTATATTTTGGAAGTTTTTCTTCTTTGAAATAGAAATAGATTACTTTATTTTCATCATTTTATTTCATATGATTCTCTATAGTTAAATAAATCTTCATTCTATCTAAAAATTTATTTTGTAGTGAAATTATTATTTACTAAGTGGTCTTCTAGGGAGTGATTTTTTGAATAATTAGGCCTAAATTAAAATTTTATTAATTTTAAATCTTTGAAAATTTTGAGATAAAATTATTTATTCCATGATTTTAGTGTGAATTTAATAGCTTTGCCTCTCTCAAATTCTAGAGGTGGTCACTATATCCTTTAAGAATTATGTATTTTATTGATCATGCTTGAGTTTTAAGATGAAAATAGAATATTCATATTACTTTCATATGCATAGTTAAAAAATTTATGATTCGTTAATAATTATAAAATATCTCTAAAAATCTATACACTTTTTCTAGTTTATAAATATTTATATTTCAATAGACTATTACTTTTATCTCATTTTAATCCAACATTCACCACTTTATCAACAATATATTCATGCATTATATATAATTACTTCGACTTGTGGTTTAGTATTCCTTCTCTTTTACATTAACAAATTCCATATAGTATTATACATATAGTATGGATGCATTGTTTGAACTCACATACACCTGTATTCAAACTTTAGTATATATAAAAATATTTTGTTTACTATATTTTTTAATTCCTTTTTATTTTTTGAAGATAACAAATAATTATGTCATTAAATAGGGTTTTGAAAATATATAATAAGACATATGAATACATCAACATCAATACCCCCAGTACCACAATCCGGCTTATAAATGTCATGCCTACTCTACATCTGACGTATATGTTGCTCCGGTTTCCTACCTATAGGTTTAGGTTACTCCTCTTGCGGTGTTGTGGGTGCCTCCTCATGTTGCTATGTAGAGCACTCACTAACATCATGTGTGTAGGACGACCCAAAAGAATATGTGAAGCCATATGGTCCCAGAGCTCCCAAAATAGCGAAAGTGTGAAATCATAGAAGTCATCATCAGGGGATTGGGGGCCACCAAATTTTATGCAACCAAATCTAAGTCATAGTCCTCCATAGTTAGCTGAGATAGATATGACATGTGTGGAATCGAAATCTCTCCCATCTGTGTAAGATCCTCATTCTACTCTGTAGGATCTTCTCTTTGTGGTTTAGCATCATCTACAGAAGCCTCTATCAGAGGTCTATGTCCTTGCCTCTTCCCTCATTAATGTCCTCTTCTCTGTCCTCTAGCTGGAAGTGGTGGTGGCGATGTATCCTCTCTAGTAGGGACATCGTCATCCCCAGGATCCTTAGCTATAGCATGTGGATCGGGATATAATTTTGGGTCCTCATAATATAAACTCTCAAGTATGAGATGGAGGGGATCTCTGAGAGCCAGTAGAACTTGGTGAAAAATATCCCGCCTAATAAATCCATCCTCCTTAGGATTTGTGGTATGTATAAAATGATCAAGGTCATCTAACTGCAAATGAAATAACATTCAAATTAATATGAAACAAAAGATAAACATATATAATAAAATTTAGTAAACTTACAAACTTTTGAATGCTTATCCCCTGATGCGTAAGGTACATGATCATATGTCTTTCGTACCAATATGAATATTATACCTATTCATTTAACTGATAGTGTGATATGGGATATTCGGGCTGAAAGATACTATATTGGGCATGTGTGTCCCAATACTCAATATAACATGCATGAAAGTGAGGCCATTTCATCACCAATATATTCGTAAGTCGAATGGAATGTAACCTAACAACCTATTGTGGTGTCATGGTAATATACTATATATAGCAAAACTGGTACATAACTCGGTCTGGCTGGTTCCACTCAATGATGTGGAAGTGGATGAGTGGCACCATTACACCACAATCTCTGACCATAGTTTTGTAGTATAGTGGAAGTGATGCATAGAAAAAACCTGTATATGGGTTCTATGCAACCTAAAACATAAACTCAGGAAATAAAACAAAAATTATAATGAGAATGTTTTTAAGATAACATTGAAATATCTTAAAATAGTAATAACAAAATAAATTTGGGTGAACTACAAAAAAAATAAAGTTTAACTTACATGAGTTGGTTGTATAGCATCAAATATATATAAAAATTGATGCACACTATGTCTTGGAGTATGTGAATAATGTTGATCTTGACTCCACCTAGTAAAAAAAGTATGGTAAGTTTATAAAATATATTAACAAATTTACTAAATAACTCAAAGTAATGGTGTAAACATACCAGCATCCCCAGGGAAAGTCCAAAAATAGGTGATGTGGTAGTGGTTTGACAACTCTAGTAACAATGCACGGAAAATTCTCCCAATCCCACATATATACCAAATCCATACAGCCTAAAATATGCTATAAATATGCTCGAAAACGAGTGTAGAGACATCTATACAGATGTGATAATAAAATAGACCCCAAACTATATCTACTTGTCCAGCCAAGATCCTCAAGTAATGGTAGGTACAACATGTGTACCAATGTGGTGGAGTAGTCCATACACAACATCCCTTCAATCAATCATAGAATATATGCATGTGTGTGTTGAATAAGTTTATCATCATCTAGATCATCTGTAATGACTACAAAATGTACATTAAGCCACCCCATATGCAAGCGGGAACCCACAAGAACCAGTGGTATGTCGACGACGTCAATGCCTAGTAGAAACTCTATGACCACATACCATTCACAAATAGTATCGCGTGTAACTGCCTGTCCATGGATTGGTAAGCTGAGTAAGAAGGTTATGTCCTCCAAATTAATGTTTATCTCTCCCTTTGGGAGATGAAATTTTTGTGTCTATGGCCACCATCTCTCAACCAGTGCAACAATCAAGCGGTGATCAATGGTCTTGAATTCACACATGGAGACTCCATAAAATCCATCACATCTATGTCATGGGAAAATGGATGTTATAGGTGAATCATGGTGAAAATAATGTGATCTTAGAATAGAAAGATGTATAATAGGTCCCTGGTCCAACACGTCGCGTGAAATGTGTGATTGTTGGGAAAATAACAGTTGTTGATCCGTCTAAATGTAAGAATATTATAACATTAATTTTGATAGTAATTGAACTCATATATGTTTTTATGTTTTGGTATAAAATATTTTTTAAGTTTATTTTTAATTTTTCATAAATATGAGTATGTTATTTCAACTGACTGCATACTTAGCGTGATATGAAGTTATTTTTAAGTGAAATCCACACTTGTGTATAAATGAGTTCTGATCAAACCATTAAGAACATTATGAGAGATAGAACTATATTAATATATAGTTATAGTAAATTAAATGTGTGTATAAATTGTGGGTTTTAGTTTTAAATTATTGTAATATACTTTTTTATTTTGAAACTGAATTCAACCCCCCATTACATGTTATACTTTGACCAAGAAATGGTGATAATGAAAAAAAATGACTACATGTACAAACTGTTACAATAAAAGATAGAGTACATGAATCATTTTAACTATTATATTATTGCCCTAAGTGTCTAGGGAAATGTGTCCTCGTGTGGCCTTCCTGACGACATATGTTGTACCTCCATCCAGGTTCCCATTCACTGGGCCAATCCATCTCATTTAGAATATGAGTCGACTTTGGCCTCCCTTTTGGTCGAAGCCTAGTCTTGTTCGATAGAAGCATGGTTGAACCATGGCCGCATGTTGCAATCACATGGCCGCATGGATATCTTAATGCTTAAAATTTACCACATTCATAGTTTTTATTATCCATTAGAACAACTCACACATGAACACTGCTATAAGTCATATCATTAATGGGCTCAATAACCTCAAATAATTTCTCTATATAATCAAATGAAGTTACATGAAATGTTACAGCCTCCTGAAGAACTTTATCTAGCTCACCCTAGAAATGGTGTCCATAGAGCATCCCTTTGTTTAGACCATCTTCGATCTACTTTCCTCACTCAAAAAAATAATTTACATTGTGAAATAAGGTCTCTTGTACCAAACCTATAATTTACATTTAAAAAATTATACTAATTTTAATATTATAATTGTAGCTCTTATAAGTTATATATAATCAAATCTTATTAATTACCTGTAATGGGTAATTTATGAATTCCATTGAAAACTCTATTTATACATTATATGATGTTGGTCATCATATATCCATATCTCCCCCCATCATTATACGCCAATGACCATTTATGATTTGGAATTTTCATCATGTAATCATAAAATTCAATATTAGATCTGTGAAAATATCCAAGATGCTCCTTCATCCTTTATTGTTGAGGCTCGTATTCTAAAAAACAAGAAGTGATCAGAACACATATGAAAATAACTATACCAATGTTTTTTAAAACAAAAAAAAGGATATTCATACCAATTTTTATGATTGTTTTCTTCATGGACACATTCTTGAACTTCTTTCACACATTACTAGAAATGTGTTGAATACAGTATCAATGATGGGAATAAGATGGTCTCCATGACATACCCTTAGACTATACTACCTCCTTGATTTCTCGATGATGATATTAAATAAGACAAATCCCTTTTGCACCCATAACAAACTCTCTAAGGCAGGCCAAAAACCAACTCCATGATGAAAAGTTCTTCTTCTCGACAATATAAAATGCCAAAGGTAGAAGGGATTGATTTCCATATTATGTAGCAGTAATCAATAATGTTTTGATATGCTTTTCATATATAAATGTTCCATCAATCTGCTTGAACTTTTTTCAATGTCTAAAAGTAGTCACATGTGGTAAAAATTTCTAAAACAATCTATCAAACACAACCATCGACTGGTCAACTTGGTTGTGTTGGTTAACATATTCAGTAGTATGTAACCAATATATCACTTGATTATTGTGGCGTAAAATCTCCATAATTTGTGGTAATACTTGATAAGATTCATCTCAATCACCATAAACTTTCACAATATCCTTCTTTCATGCCACCCATGCCTTCCAATACAAGATTTGATACCCAAAAAGTTTTTTGAATCTCTCTTCCACTAGAGCGACGGGAACCTCCTGACATGATCTTGTCATTTCAACTATAATAGTTGAAACAAACTTGTCATCTAATGATAAGTGTTCCTGTGAAAAGATTGGGTTCACACACATATGTGGAGTAAATCTAGTGATGTACCAATAGTGAAAAATGTTAAAGATTATAGCTTATAAATGCATCTGACAGTCTGAATCATATTTGTCGCATCGAATCATATAATAAGACCTCATTGACTCTTCTACAACATAACTTTAATGTCTTTAAATATGATATTGTTTTATTACATTTTTTATTTCTTCTTTACTCTAAACTCTCCTTCAATATAAAGAACACCTTCATCCGACACTCAAGTTATGCCACTAATATTTCATGGAAATTTTGTACTGGGAGTAATAACTGACTAATCAAATTGTGGCAAGCAATTCATGCCCTCGGTCGACCATGAATACAATAATGGAGTATGGTTCGATGGTTGTTTGAACCACACATGAGTGGGCACAAACTGTTATTTGGCATGCTCTTATTATTATTAAACTTCCTCTTCATCTTCTTATTTAAAATTGTCATCATCCTTAAAATCATCAACCAACGCATCTAAATTACATGTAGGAATATCCATAGAAACTATGGTCGTAGGACGTGATGGAACAACTACCATTGCTGATGGAACTTCTTGAAGTGTTATAGTAAGAGGATATGACATAGTATCATGATGTTGTGATATCCCAACTTCCAATGTTGATGGAACCTCCATTGTAGCTATAGTGACATATAACTCCATCATTTGATTTTTCAAGTTGATACTTAACCAATTAAAGTATGTCTTCCCATTCTTCGTCATTAGTCATTGGATATGACACATGACACAACCTATCTCTAAATTGTAGATGTATGTATGTGATGGACTCTATCACTTGATTCTCCATCAGTTTTAACTTTCGATGAATGTTTCTTTGAATAGATTCCAAAGTTCTACAGCCTCTGAGAATCACAAATCCTTCTAGTCATATACTATAACTACATCCTTGTTCAGTCTCAATTATTTTCCCATTGTAATAAATATAGGCAACCATATTTTTTTTATCACCATTGTTATTAATTAAATCTGATCAAAGAAACAATTTATGTATGCATGATTCTAGTAATTTAGGTTGGAATCATATTCCCTCTACTAAATAAATATGTTCAAACCATATTGATGTGTAACTCTTCACACAACCCGCAAATTTTTGTTACTTACCCAAAAATAGAAGTAAAACATATTCATACATATCCACATGCATCATATGCATGAGGTACACAAATGCATCATGTAAAAGCATAGAGTTGTATGAGATTGGAAAACTTCACATGAGTAAGCTCAGAGCGATAGATATCCAACCTCATTTATTTTCTTATCCAAGGCAAGCCTCCAGAAAAATAAGTGATCCGACCCAAATTCCCTCTACATGGGGATACTTTGCTCAAGAGAACATTCAATTCATGACAACTCTAACACATAATACACACAAAATATATTTAACAACTAAATTCAAGTCCATAACTTCAATTACAAACTAAGGTTTAGGTATAAGAAAAACCAAATTCTTTATCATTCCTAGAATGTAATGCAAGGCTCTATTATAGAATAAATTTATCAAATGTACTGACATACAATATTTCATGATATTAACAATTTATATATATGAATAAAAAATCATTAATTAATTACTTGAGTAATTATAATCAATAGGTATTAATTACTTACTAAGTACAGTTAATTACTTACTAAGTAATTACTTAATTACTTAATATTAATTAATTAATTAACTAAATCTTAATTAATTAATTACTAAGTAATTACTTAATTAATTACTTAATTACTTAATCTTATTTACTTAATTAACTAAATCTTAATTAATTAATTAATTAATTAATTACTTAATTAACTAATTACTTAACTAATGAATCTTAATTAATTACTTACTTAATTACTTAATTACTTAATCTTAATTAATTTATTACGTAATTACTTAATTACTTAATTTTCATTACTTAATTACTTAATCTTAATTACTTAAATTATTAATTAATTTATTTATTAATCTTAAATAATTACTTAATTAATTAATTACTTAATTACTTAATTACTTAATTAACTAACTAATTAATTAATTACTTAATTATTTAATTGTTTAAACTTAATTAAATTACTTAATCTTAATTATTAATTACTTAATTATTTAATTATTTAATTACTTGATCTTAAATAATTACTTAATCTTGATTACTTAATCTTAATTAATTAATTAATTAATTACTTAATTACTTAATTTTAATTATTTATTTATTCTTAATTACTTAATTAATTAATTACTTAATCTTAGTTAATTACTTACTTAACTTACTCTCAATTATGACTTAATCTTAATTACTTAATTAATTAATTGCTTAATTAATTAATTACTCATTACTTACTTAATTACTTAATCTTAATTACTTAATTAAAACTAATAATCTACTAATTACAATTAAATAATAGCTAAGTTCATTAATTAATTTCCTAATTACAAGTAATTATTTTCCTATCACAAACTAATTAATACACAATGAATTAAATAAATGAAAATATTAACACAATTTAATTTAAAATATATTTAACTAAAAAATTATTTAATATAAACATTTTATTAAAGAACTACATATATTAATTAAAATATTGATAGAATTGAAAAAAACCTGGAGGGGAAGGTTGTCGGTCTGCTGGAGTATGAGGGGGAGGTCTCCATTGTTGAGCAATTCATTAGGAGGGGGGATGAGACAATTTATGTGGAGGAGGGTGAGGGGAGGCAGCCTTCTGTAGGCAGAAATGGCATCCAAAACACCGCATTATTTGGTGTTTTGGGAATAAAATCCCAAAATACCAAATCATATGGTGTTTTGGGAATAAAATCCCAAAATACCAAATCATATGGTGTTTTGGATGTCGACTTAGCCAAAACGCTAGACGATCCAACATTTTGGGATTTTTCTCCCAAAATGCCAAATTGTGTGGCGTTATGACACCCCATTTCCCACAATTTCCTAACCCTATCCCCCTTAAATTAAAAAAACAAAGAGACCCCAACCATAAATTTTTCCTATCAAGATCTATATACTTTATCAATCACAGATAGAAGAAAAAAAACATTCAAGAATTAAAAATTAAATAATTTGTGAAATCAACATAATCATTCATTGTGTTTTAATTCAAAAAAATTGAGCAGAATCCTTAAAATTGTTGTAACCAGGAGGAACATGATATAATATCTTCTATTAATTCAAACTTATTCACCAACAGATTCCCGAACAAAACTACATACATGATAACACTCTAAGCACCTTTGTAACTTTCTTGAGAGATTTCATTTCCTTCTTCTGAGATTTTACCTCATCCCCAACCTTCTTAGTTTTATTGGGAAGCATGATTAGATTGATATTAGGTAGAATACTAAAATGAGCAATTTTCACTCCCACAATAATCTTTGTGGTAACTCTCATTGATGCTGAGAAGAAAAAAATGGCTTGAGGAGCGGTTCTCTCAAGCGCACTATGTACCGAACCTTGCGGTTGACTGAGACCTGAAGACTGCATGATGATGGCCTAATGTAAAGGGGATCTATGTGACCTAGTAGGTCCATGGTGGGGAGCATCTCTATGTGACCCGGCAGACCCATGGTACTCGACAGGAGGAGTACCTCAGTTCGGCCAAGGTGGTAAGCGGCTCTATGTGACCTGACAGGCCCATGGTGGGGAGAAGCTCTGTGTGACCCAACATACCCACAGTACTCATCAGGGATGAGTACCATAGTAGTTCAAGGTTAGTGGGAAGTGGCTTTGTGTAACCCGGCAGACCCACTGTACTCGATAGTGGAGGAGTTCTCCAGCGGCCGAGGAGTTCGACGTTTGTGACTGACGATGCTACTGTTACTACCCTATAAAATACCTGGTGTGCGTTGTCTTGTGTTTCGTGCTTTACTTTGAGGAATTGTTGTGTGTTATTTCTTTTTGCTTTGGGGTCCCTACTGAGTACTGTTTTACTCACCCATACATGGGCTTCACCTGCACGTGTTGTGTCTGGTGCAGACGACCGACATTTCGACAGGGATGCCCAGGGAGACGGGACGGATAAATGCTACGACGGTGGACTTGGCATCTTAGGACCAGTCTAGGCCTAGTAAGACCAGGCAGACATGATGTACTGCTTCGTCTTCCAGTAGCTTCACTACTCTCACGATCAGGTGGGGTTTACTGCAGATGTCCATTAGATCACTTTTTATACTTTACAATTTTCAATACTTTTTCCTGGGTTTGTATTCTGGACCACTTTCTTTTAGTTGTACATGCACTCAGTTTATTCAGTGGTATGATGTTTCCCTTTTGGGAGTTGGTACTTGGTTGGGCATGTGTGTGCGTACAGGTATCCAGGCTAATGCCTCCCACTTGTAGGTTGACGCCTTCGGCGCTAGTCGCCAACCCCTGACCTTCGAGAGGCGGTCTTGGGGTAGTCACGGCACAAGCCCCGGGGGAAGGGTCGTGACATGTTCGGCTAGGCTTCCTGTGCAAGCACAGGCTAGTCCTGATGGTAAGTGTCATACCCTCTCATTCTTCCAAATCTGGTAGTTTCTTCTTTGGTGAATGTACCTGCTCTATATCATCATCTGAAGTTTGCTTCTTGTAGAGTCTGTCTGGTCTATTAAGCACAAATTCATGTGGCCCAAAGTCCTTGAGGTGGCCCGAAGGCCTTGTAGAGTCTGTCTTGTCCATTAAGCACAAAATTAATAATATTTCATAAAAATTGAATGAATAATATAATATATATATATATATATATTGTAAATATAATTATAATTATAACTATAATTATAGATAAATATATTTTTAGTTTTTCTCTCACCTACATTTCCTATTTTAGCATATATAAATATATTTTGTTTACTATATTTTTGAATTCCTTTTTATTTGTCGAAAAGAACCAATAATTATGTCAATAAATAGGTTTTTTAAAATACACAATGTGACATCCGATTAAATATATATAATTATACATAAACAAGTATATATATATATAATATATTTATAATTATATTTATAATTAAATATATAAATATATATTTAGAATTTATTACCCCATTAAAAATATTTTAAATTTATTTATAAATAATTATATATTTATAATTATATAAATAGTTGTTATAAAAACATGCATATTTATTTATAATTATATATATATATCAAAACTAATAACAATAAATTATAATAACATAATAATATTTCATAATAATTGAATGAATAATATAATACATAATAAGAAATATGCCCATAATATTTCAAGATGTTGATGTTATATCTATTGTGTCTAGGCCATCAAAAGTTGTGATAAATAATGGTAAAGTAGCTTCTGAGAAGACTGATCCCAGTGGCAGTTCTGATTCCTCAAGCTCTTTTAAAAGTGATTATGATGAAGTGAGTATAATTTTGTTGACTAGAATTTGGCTTGGTATATTATCCTCTGTTTATTGTAATTTTATTATTGCATGTATCCTGTGTTTATTGTGATTTGACTCTTACACATATCCAAATTGTCCTATCCTACAACAATGCAAGTTTTTTTATTGATTTCCTTATCTAAATTGTCCTACCAGTGTATTGGAATTTAATGCATTTCTCCACGATACTATTGACAAGTCTGTGTTTCAACTAAGCCATCCCATGCTGGTGCTAAAAATGGTATTGTTTCTTCTACTAAGAAATTGAAGCTCAACAGTACCTCTGATTCATCAAGCTCTTCTAAAAGTGATTGCGAAGGAGTGAGTATTTATCAACTATGATTAAGAGTGGTATATGGTTCTCATTACTTGGTGTTCTGCTAAAAAACCATCTCCAACATGTTATATGGTTCTCATTTCTTAGTCCATAAATCATTGATTTTGAATCTTTAGTTTGGAAGTTTTTCTTCTTTGAAATATAATTAGATCTAAAAATGTCTTTTTTAGTAAAATTATTGTTTACTGAGTGTTCTGCTAGGGAGTGATTTCTTGAAGAAGTTGAACTAAATGAAAATTTTACTGATTTTAAATCTTTTAATTTTTTGAGATAAAATTATTGATTCCATGATTTTAGTGTGAATTTAATGGCTTTGTCTCTCTCAAAGTATTGAGGTGGTCACTAAAACCTTTAAGAATTAAGTATTTTATTGATCATCCTTGATTTTTAAGATGAAAATAGAATCTTAATATTACCTCCATATGCATAGTTAAATTTTGTAAGATTCATTAATAATAATAAAACATCTCTAAAAATCTATACTCTTTTTCCAATTTATAAATCTTTATATTCCAATAGACTATTAATTTTATCTCATTTAAATCCAGCATTCACCACTTTGTCAACAATATATTCATACATTATATAAAATTCATTCTACTTGAAGTTTAGTATTCCTTCTCTTCTACATCAACAAATTCCATATAGCATTATGCATATAGTATGGATACATTGTTTGAACTCACATAAATGTGTATGCATACTTTACCATATATAAATATATTTTGTTTACTGTATTTTTTAATTCCATTTTATTTGTTGAAAACAATAAATAATTATGTTAATAAATAGGTTTTTTAAAATATACAATAAGACATCTGAATACATCTATGTTGATTCTTCCCAGTAGCACAACCCGACGTATGAACATCACGCCCACTCTGTGTCTGATGTCTATATCGCTCCAGTGTCCTAGTTATAGTTGCGGGTTCCTCCTCTTGCAGTGTTGCGGGTACCTTATCATGTTGTTGTGTAGAGGAATGACCAACATCATGTGTGTAGTATTACTGAAAGAATATGTAGATCCATATGGTCCTAGAGCTCCGAAAAGTGGTGGAAGTGTGAAATCAAAGAAGTCATCATCAAGGGGAGTGGGGGCACCACAGATTGTGCTACCACATCTAGGTCACAGTCTGTCACAGTTAGCTGAGATAGAGATGACACGTGTGGCATGGAAATCTCTCCCAGTTGTTCAAGATCCTCATTCTTCTCTACAAGATCATCTCTCTATAGTGCACCATCATCTACAAAATCCTCTCTCGGATGTCTATGTCCTTGATTCTTCCCTCATTGATGTCCAATGGCTGGCAGTGGAGGTGTTGGTTCATCCTCTTCAGTAGGGACATTACCACCCCCAGGAGCCTCAGTTGGAGCATGTGGATCTAGATATAATTTTGGATCCTCATCATAGACACTCTCACGTATGAGATGGAGAGGATCTCTGAGAGCTAACAGAACTGGGTGAACAACATCCCGCCTAATAAATTCATCCTCCTCGATATATGTGGAATATACATGACGATCAAGGTCGTCTGACTGCAAATGAAATAACATTCAAATTAATACAAAATAGAATCTAAAACATATATAATAAAATTTAGTAAACTTACCAACTGCTGAATTCATATCCCCTGATTCATAAGGTACATGATCGCATGTCATCAGTACCAATCTACATAACCCCCTATTCATATAACTGATAGTGTGTTGTGGGATGTCCGTGTTGAAAGATATTGTATTGGGAACGCGTGTCCCAATACTCAATATAACATTCATGAAAGTGTGACCAATTCATCATTTGTCTATTGGTAAGTATAATGGAATGTAACCCTGTTGAAATAGTGGATTCCCTAAACCCAACTATTCAATGATTTTAATTACCATATCGTGTATACAGTTAGCTATACATGATGTCATATTTCCATTATAGTGTATACTTTTCTGCATCCACTATTGAAATGGTAATGTACAAAGATTAATTGTCGTATCGAAAGGTTATAGCAGATCTCGTGCAATAATGAGAACCTCTAGATATTATGACATTAACCTTAAATATATGTTATATGGTCTAGATGCATCTTACTGATTGGACATAGTAGATGTTTGACTATCAGGTGTTGGGGGCTCATAATCATTGAGACTTATTCTCATAAAGTTTACACTTAGTGATCTCTAGTAGTGAGATCATGAGAACTGACCCAACAATAGTAACATCACATGTTTCAGGTGTCATTGGATGTTCCTATCTATGATCATATGTAATGGTCTCCTAACTTGAGATCATTACCAATGTATGTCATTTGATTGCATACTTTGATGCAAGATGAAAACCATGGCAATGAAGTCGTGGTGAGGTAGTTTGTGTTGGGTACATCATTAGTGGCATGGCATTAGTTGAATGTTCAATAAAAGGTTTGTTGATTCCGGATTATGGAAGTAATATATCTCAGTCCATGTTGATAAGGATGGAAGTACCTTTATAAGACCATGGCCATGGCATTCGAAGGTAAATCTTTCCAGTTAGATCAACAAACAATAAAGAAAGAAAGGGATGATGACACGTGAGTGCATCCTACTTTGTGAGATATTACTTACAAAGAGATTATATTACACAGTACATGTTCGTAGGTTGGTTGTCACTACTATGACAATCCTTATATCTTCAGGGTCCATGATGGGTTGCTAGATCCTGCTCTTGGTCTGTGAAAACTATTTACTACTGTCGAGATAAGGGCCTAGAGGGTCACACATTATAGCGTATTCAAAAATCTACCCTATTCAGTTGAATGGGAGTTTTGGACATGGTGGGGTTCAGGATTTTTCCAAGGTTAAACGATCACCAATGCAATAAATAAATTCATATTATTCGAGTTTAGAATAATGAGTATTGAATTTATTTATTAAATATATTTATGAGTTTTAAGCAAATACATGAAAAATATTAATTGACGAATATTAAAAATATTCAAGGTTCAATTAATATTTATGGGAATGACAAGTCAAGTTTTGGACTCAATTATTATCATGTAATATATTTAATATATTACAAGAAAATGATAATAATATTTATGACTTAGTTTAGTAGTCATAAAATGTCATTGATAGTGCGTTAAGTATTTGGGGTTGGCGAGGCTATACCGAGTATTTTAATTAAACACTATAAATAGAAGAGGAGGAGATTTTTCCAAATACTATTCATGGGGCTTCTCTCTCATCTCCTCTCTCCCATGATCTAGATAGAGATGCTCTGGATCCAAGGAGCTCGGATGGAGCTCTCTCTCAGGCATCGCTAACGAAGCGATGCGGTGATCGTTGGAGCATCGAAGGCATCGTCGGAATTCTGTGCTAGCACCCGGATTACGACGAACGGTGCTCCCACAGATTTCTTGAAGCACGTGTGGATGATCTAGAGGAGTTCGATGTTGGATTCTTCGAGTAGCGATCACCAATGATGAGTAGACGTCGTGCGCGGCTTTGAATTTAAACTATGTATTTTATGGGGGTTTTTTGTGTTTAAAACCCTTCACGTGAGATCCTAAACTTTGACCGGGCTCCTCTTCACCGACGTCGACAAGTTTATGTCGATCATCGGTGGAAAAATTTTAAAATTCCACCTTTTGGGGCTTATGTTGCATGCATGGTTTTTATAAGTGGTATCAAAGGGGCGCGTGTCGATTTTAAGCTAAGAAAAATTAAATTTTCATCAAGTTATGAAGAGGGCGTCGATACGGTCCCAACGCCGCAGACCACATTTTAATTAGATAATGGATGACCATTTTGCAGTCATCTGAAGTTTTAAGTTCGGATTAAAATCGGTAGTTTAACAAGGTTCTAAATTGATGAACCAATTTAATCTTAATTTGTTGGTCAAAAATCCCTCAAGGTATCATTGAATCATTTTTGAGATGATTTTGTTTGTTGACAAAGTGGACATCTGTGTGGTGATTGTTGACAAAGCAAAACAATGACATACAAATTTGTTGAAAAAGTGGATTTCATGGTGGAATGTCGAGTTCAAGAGTTGTGGTCAATGATCCATGTTTGATTCAAGAACATCGACAAAGGAATGGATGATCTGGAGGCGATACAAAAAGAACAGATACAAGGTGGTGTTGTTTTCCAGTGTTTGCCAAATTTTTTGGCCTGAAAATCGACAAAAGGAGAAAAGTGGTTTTGGCAAAGAGACCTGCGCATTGTTGACTTAAAGTATAAGAAACGTGCGCGCCTAATGTTTTTCAGGATCAGAAGGTCAAAATATGGAAAAGGAAATAAGGACGTGCAGGTGACTTGCGCGCCGTGAAGAGACTTGTGCGCCTATGCCTAGGAGGCTTGGAAAGCTGCGCGCCATATGTTTTTCAAGATCAGATCTTCGAAATATGGAAAAGGAGAGAGGGTCACGCAAGTGACTAGCAAGGGCAGAGACCTTCACGCCGAGACTTGCACACCGAGGCGAGACTTGCGCACTGTCGCGTAGGCTGACCAAATGCCTATAAATATTGGACCACCCCTCCTCATTTTTAACGAAGTTCAACACTTAGAAAAATCAAAGCTCCCGTCGCGCATGTGTGGAAGTTGCACAAGTGGTGTGTGGTCACGCAGGTGGACTTGCGCGCCAGTATTTGAAGTTGCGCGCCGGTTGGTTGTTGTGCACCAATATTAGTTTGGGCATAAAAGGAAGTGAGGCGCGCAGGTTTGGAGTCGAAGAAGGTTGTGTCGCGCAGGTGGTTGAGGTGGACCTGCGCGCTAGTTGTGACTTGCACACCGATACTTGCACGCTGGGTTAGACTTACGAGCCAAGGGTTGATTCCCCGGCAGTTTTTCGAGCTACGTGGAAGCTGGAAGTTTGCCCGATACCTTCGGTGCAAAGTGAGATTCATCTATGGGTGAAAGTTGAACTTCAAAAGAGCATCTACATACATAGGAAGATGCATTCCTTCATGGAAATTAAGAGACCTACAAGTCTATAAACTGTGAGTGGATCCTTTCCGGAGCAGTGAGAAAAGGAAGAGGAAGAAGGTGATCCTCTCCACCGATAGTGAGCCAGAGAGAGAGAAATAGGGAGTGACCCTTGGGGAAGCAGTGAGCTGGCCCTAAACCTTATAAAGGCAGTGAGCCTGGTACAGAGTGACTGTTCCCGAACCTTTGTATTCACATCTAGTGAAAAATAGTGGAATTTGGTACGACCGGCAACTTTTCGGCGTATTCTCCTTAGACGTAGCCTAGTGAGGGTGAACCAAGTAAAAATCTCTGTGTCTGCCTGCTTACTTATCTGCATTGCATTTAAAGCATCATCATCAGATAAAGAAGAAAATAAGTGATCATAATAAACACACGAGTACAAACAAAGTGACCCTTGTAATAAAGAGGTCAAGATCCAGTGGGGCAGGACGAATTTTGAAAAAGAATACCCATACCCTGATTCACCCCCCCCCCTCTCAGGGTATATAGGCCCCTATTGGTCCTAACATAATTTTTTTACACCAGAATAGTATTTTTGGTGAGGAATATTAATTGTTATTGTTATAATAATTTTATTATAATAATAATAGTTTAATTATAATAATAATTTTATTATTATAATATTATATTATACTAATATTTTATTATTATAAGGTTTTATATTTTCTAGTATAAATATAGACTTAAGAAAATTTTATTTAATAATGTTATTATTTTTTCAAAAGCCTAATATAGGATTTAGAAATATAAAAATGGTGGAAGAGGACCTGCTTTCCAGGTTTTTAAAAAATGGTGGGGAGACATGCAAGGTAGGTCTCTGGTCCAACAACTAAAAAAAGAGAAAAGAAAGGAAAAGAAAGGGGGTTGGCACCCCACTTGGGAAAAAAGGGAAACGTAGGGTTGGGGGGGAGATCGGCCCCCCCATGTCTTCTCCCTCACCAGGCGGAGCGGTGGCACACCAGGCCCCGCACCAGGCCGGCGACGTCGCGCTGACAGCGCGCCCTGACCGCCCCTCCCGATCACCTGCACCCCTGCCTCGTCCGGCGTTCTCCCGTGGCTATTGTGCCTAGATCGAGCCGCCTTCGGCGGCGCTCCGTGTTTGGCCTCCTCCCTTCCACCGCGATGCAGCGGGCCACCCCGGCACCCTACGTTCTAACCTCTTACACTGCCTCCGGCACAGCCTTGTGCCCAGCCCACACCGTTGGGTACCGCCTCTGGCGCCACCCTGTGCCCAGCCTGCACCGCCTCCGGTGGCACTCCACTCACAGCCAGACCTGTGCGAAGCCATGCTGCAGCCGGAAGCCAACAATAGAACGCCGCCCATGTCCAGCCGCTCCAGCCTCGCTCCGCACATCCTCGATCGACTCCTGCTCAATGCACCAAGTGGCGCACCCTCCCGGACGCGCAACAAGTGCAGGTCACCGACCTCCTCCCTACAGGAGAAACTTTCCCCGACACATCCCATGGACAGTCATCGCCTTACCCAGTCATTTCCTCTACCTTGATCCAGCACCCCTGAAGCTGCCTCCCTCGTCCCGGAACCCGCAGCGCAGCGCGCACAACCATGAGGTACCCTTTTTCAGGTTTGTTTTGGTTTGTGCATACTGGGTTTTCCCCGAAACAGGCACGGGCAGGTCTGCCTAGCCCAGAACAGACTTAGGCGGACCTTCCCATCCCGGTACGCCCCTGCGTGGGGTCGGTACCACCCAGATTGGGCCTGTGCAGGTTTGCCCCGACACGCACAAGCCCCTGCCCAAAGTTATATGGGCCCGGGTGTTTTAATTTAATCAAAAAATAATTAAAATAATTAATTTCATTTCATTTGAGAATTAAATTAATTAAATATTAATTTTTAGTTATTAAAATTTAATGCGGCGAAATTAATTTAATTTTTTGTTTTAAAATTAAATTAATTAATCGGGACTGAATGACGACATTTGTTGAATTAAAATTAGGGTGAAATTTTAATTCAATAAATAACACCCTTTGAATTTATTTAATGCAAGTTTACTTTTTATTCTGTGTTTAGTTTACATACGCAAGTTTAATACGTATACTGATCATGAGTTTGAGTGTAACGCCCCGACCCTAGATACCCAGAGTCGGTGCATTATTACATAATATTGGCATGATCACAAGAAAGATCAAGTCTCGAAAGACCGATTAGTTTAGTAGCCTTGAAATAACTAGATACATTAATAAAGTTTACATTACATCATAAAATGAAAACTTCAACAATATAGTCTCCATAGTCCACACTCTTATCCCCTCATACTATCCCTACAGGTCATTCATAAATTACTTCTTCACATCCTGGGAAAAATAAAACATAGAAAAGGGGTGAGCTTAAATGCCCAGTAAGGATAACAATATAGCGGAAACTTTCATAAATAAGAATAAACATTTAAGGCAATGTATAACTAAAACAAAAGCCTTTTAAACTTAAACTTCAACATAGTATGGAAAAAATAAAATGAAATAATTCCATTTAATTATTCACATGGATATTCTACTAATCGAATAATCACATGAAATATCAATAACCACTTTCATAATGATGGAATGCATAATGCCAGACTATCATAACCACATACCCAAGGCCTCGTGCCAATACTACAAATAAGATTTTGTCAAGGCCTTGTTCCAAGACACTAGTTTGTCCCATGAGACCTACCGATGCATCGAGGAGATATAGTGGGCTCCACCCATCAATTATTAAGTCCAATGCATTCCTCATATGAATAGGTTTAAACATAACATAAACATTCGTATTAAAACTAGCATACGAAATGTCAATACTTTCTTCATAAACCATTAATGGTATAAAAATAACACATCCACAGTCAAACATATCAAAAAACCATCAATACAATAAGGAAGTTTTGTATCATAATAAATCAACTCCAAATAAACTTAAAATCCATCAAAGTATCTTGACATAGATGAAATCAAAACTCTTTTTAGAGAAATATCTCTTCTTATTTTGAAACCATTTAAGAGTCACATAATTATAAAATAAAACATTTACTTTGAAAATTTTCTTATAAGATTATAAGGGACGCTTCGAAGATTTTATAATGGTGGAGAATATCCGTACCCGTCGTATAAGTTAAAAAAACATTCTTACCTTAATTCTGTCGAAATGGGTAAAAAGCACCTTGTTTGGAAAACGATGGAAAGATTCCTTTATAAACCTCTTATAAAAAGTCAAACAAGGGTATAAATGACTTTAACCTATATTCTTGTAAATAGTAAAAATGTTTTGAAATACATTTTTAAGAAACATGGATGTGGATGATAAAGAAATCCCAGTAGATTATTACGTATAAACAACCTCAGATAATGAAGAGATTGTGAAATAAACCCTTACCTTGTACTTTTCCTTGGATGAGGGTAGGTTAACCTCCTGTATAATGGTGAAATAATTGTTATTAAATTATAAAATAATCTTATACATTAATATGATATCATATATGATCTTTTAATATTTCTTTGTTAATAATATCTTAGAATTATCGTCGTTTTGGGTGTTAACTTACTCGTTTTCTTTTATATGTTTTGTTACATAAGTCGTGTTTGTTTTGGATAAGTTGTATATTATTCATATCCATAATTATATTAAGTCCTTAAACATTATTTTTAATCATCAAATGAGAATTATACTTGAATGGATAAGATGGAGAATGAATCTCATCGCGTTCGTGGAGACGGCAGTCCGTACGTACGCAAGAGCGACAATATCATTCTTTTGATATTAAAATAATATATAATTGGATGGTATATCATATAGAAAGAATAATTATCATGTTATATTTATTATTTACATGAATTATACATCATTATTATACCCATTTAAATAATAGTATATTGAATAATAATTACACCACAACGTGGAGACGGTAGGTCGTACGTACGCACATATGGTGACATGTCATTCAAGGGATGGATAGAATAATGAATTTGTTTGTTCCATAATTATAATAACATCACAGTATATAGAAGGTACTGGATTTATTATTTTAGAATGGAAATAACAAGGAAAGAATAAGTTGAAGAAGAAAGGAACTTTAAAGAGGGTGGTGAAGGCGTTACCTCTTCTTCGGGTTCTTCCTTTTGATTTGATCAAAAGGGCTCCTTAGGTTTGCTTTCTGAACAAACTAAGTACTATATGTTGAATTGAGGGAAGTTGAGAGAGTATTTGGGTAGGTTTTGGCCGATACAAAAGGCTTTTAATGTGTGAATTAGTTAGAAGGGGGAGTGACCTTTTATAAGAGGGGTGAGGGGCACCTTTGGAAAAGCTAGAAATATTATTTTATAATAAATTCATATTCAGTTTCTAATGGCTCCAAAGTAGATTATTGAAAGTTTAAGGTGGTTATGGGTTGAAAAACACTCAAACAATATAATTTAGACAGGTTTAGGTCATTATATTAACCTAATCTTTTATTTTTAACTCTTAGTTAATTAGTTTGACACTTACCATGTCACTTTGTATTTTTATATTATATAGTTAATAAACTTACTATATACCTCCAAGAGACCACTAAGTGGTCCATTAATGATACACCTATCATGATATAAGTCTCTTGACCAAACCTTAGATTTTTATGAATTGAATATCAATTAATAATATAATATTTGTTTTAAAAACTCTTTTATGTCAATTTTGACACTATTTGGAAAATTTATTTTTGTGAAAATCATAACAGAATTATTACTTCTAAAAAAGTTAATTAAATTAATCCTAACATGTCATATTAACCTATAAAATTAGTTTAATTCATAAAAAGTCTCAAATTATATTTATTTGGGTATTTATAATATCAATTATTTTAATTATTCACTATTATGGTAATTACTGCATCATCATTGTGTCATAAATAAATTAAATTATTTAATATCTAAAAATTATAAATAAAATATCATTATGTAGGAAATATTTTTATCTTTCTAATTAATATTTATAATCGAATTTATCTTATGTGTAACTCTGAATTAAAAATGTTTTAGTTTTAAAACATTGATTTTACCTCTTTTAACTTTTCTTTGAATTAAATAATAATAAATGTCCTAATCTAATCCAAGTGAACCAAAGAGGTTCATATTTTATTTCTAAGGTTGTTTTTGGTAGAAATAAGCTTATCCAACAGAATTAGGACATGTTTTAGGGTAATATTAATATCATTTTTACCCTTAATTATCCTATTTACTTTTAATTGTGGTAAATAAAAGTAAAAAGTTATTATTCACCAAAAATTATTTTCATCTCATTGAACCACATTTTACTCCTTGATATTAACTGTGTCTCTTGTATTTTCTAAATTCCACTCACAGAAGCGGTAAAATTAAGTTTTATGAAAAATTCAGTTTTTTAACTACCACTTAGTGGTTTCACTATTCATCAAAAAATGATGTTTTTCAGAAAAATACCAAAAATTCACCCTAGGCTAGTTTCGATATTCCGAATCCAAAAATGAAGTCCATTTTGAAAAATAAAATTTATAAATTTCAAAAATTGGGTATTACTATTCATAACGGTTAGTTTGATTGGTTGTGGTGTGTTAGAACTCGATGTTGCGTACAACACACGTTATTGCATTATTCAAAGAGAAGTGTACCGTAGAAGATTGGGGTGTTACATTCTCCCCTCCTTCAATTAATTTCGTCCTCAAAATTTCTAGAATACTACCGCATGAAAAGACTCGGGTGGTTCTTCATCATAAGTTCCTCGGGTTCCCACGTTGCCTCTTCCATCTTATGGTTTCTCCACAAGACTTTTACCAGACGAGTCATCCTATTTCTCAGTACTTGTTCTCTCGTATCAAGAATCTTGACGGGCTCTTCGCAATAAGACAGATTGGGTTTCAGTTATAATTCCTCATAGGTGAGTACATGCGTTGGGTCAGGCATGTATTTCCTCAACTGAGATACGTTGAACACATCGTGAACTTTGGAGAGACTTGGTGTCATTGCCAATCAGTAAGCTATAGCCCCAATTCATTCTAGAATTTCGAAAGGTCCGATGTACCTGGGACTCAATTTACCTTTCTTACCAAAACGTATGACTCTCTTCCATTGAGATACCTTCAGGAAAACATGATCATCGACTTGAAATTCCAAATCCTTCCTTCGATTATCGGCATAGCTCTTCTACCTACTTTGAGCTGCTTTGATATGGTTTTAGATTAACTTCACCTTTTCCATCATTTCCTCCACCAGTTCTAGGCCTACAAGTTTTCTTTCACCAACGTCATCCCAACAGGTTGGTGTGCGACATCTCTTTCCATATAATGCTTCATATGGTTCCATTTGAATACTTGAATGGAAGCTATTGTTATAAGAAAATTCTACCAGAGGTAAATATTGATCTCACATACCCTGAAAGCCAAGTGAGCAGGATCTCAACATGTCTTCCAAAGTTTGAATAGTTCGTTCTGATTGTCCATCTGTTTGAGGGTGGTAGGCAGTGCTCAAATGAAGTTCAGTATCCAAGGCTTTCTGAAGACTTTTCCAGAATCTTGAAGTAAAACGGGGATCACGATCAGAAACAATCGATAGGGGTACTTCATGAAGTCTCACAACTTCATCAATATATAGTCTTGCTAGACGTTCCAGTGGTAGATCTTCTCTTATAGCAAGAAAATGTGCTGACTTGGTAAGACGATCAACAATAACCCATATTGCATCATTCCTTCTAGGAGTCTTTGGTAGTCTCATGACAAAGTCTATTGTGATATTATCCCATTTCCACTCAGGTATGGGAAGAGGTTGCAATACTCCACCAGGATGTTGCCTTCCAGTTTTCACTTATTGATAAACCATACATCTTGACACAAAATCAGCAATATCCATCTTCATGTTGTCCCACCAAAAATGTTCCTTCAAATCTCTATACATTTTGGTGCTCCCAGGGTGTATAGAGAAATTGGAACTATGAGCATCATCCAGCAATTCCCTTTTTAGATCAGGTATATCGGGAACACAAAGACTCTTCCTAGATTTCAAAATTCCTTCTTCATACACAAAGTCTCTCAATCTCCCATCATTCACAGCTTTAATCATCTTTTTAAATTCTTCATCATCAGCCTGATAACTCTTAATCATTTCTAGTAAAGATGGTTTGGAAACCATTTGAAAAGGCATTGATGTTTCACCTTCCCTGGTTATTCCCATGTCCATCTTCACTAGATCCATGAAAATTGGATCCCTTTCAATTCTCATATTGTTCAAAACTCCATGATATTTTCTGCTCAAAGCATCTGCTAGCTTGTTTGCTTTCCCCAGGTGGTAGTGTATCGTACAATCATAATCCTTGAGTAATTCAAGCCATCTACTTTTCCTCATGTTGAGTTCTTTTTGTGAGAAAATATACCTCAAACTCTTGTGATCAGTATAAATCTCACATTTTTTACCATAGAGGTAGTGCATCCATATCTTCAAAGAAAAGATCACAGCTGCTAACTCGAGCTCATGAGTAGGATAAGTTTGTTCATGAATTTTCAACTGTCGTGATGCATAGGAAATAACCCTATCATTCTGCATAAGGACACAACCAAGTTCTTTCTTCGATGCATCACTATAAATAACGAACTCATCATTCCCCAATGGTAGAGTCAATATAGGATCATTGACTAATATTCTCTTCATTTCTTCGAAACATTCTTCACAATCTTTTGTCCAAACAAATTTAACCCTTTTACGTGTGATCTTTGTTAATGGGTTAGCCAACCGTGCAAAATTCTGGACGAAACGTCGATAATAACCTGCTAAACCAATAAAACTACGTACCTTGGTTATACTCGTAGGTGTAGGTCATTCTTGGATTGCCTTGGTCTTAGAAGGATCAATAGAGATTCCATCTTTAGAGACAATATGGCCAAGAAAAGAAATCTCCTGAAGCCAGAATTCACACTTACTAAACTTCCCATATAATTCATGTCTTCTCAAAGTCTTCAGGATAATGCGCAAGTGATTTTCATGATCTTCGTAGCTTTTGGAGTATACCAAGATATCATCAATAAATGCCACCACAAATTTATTGAGATATTCCTTGAAAACTCTATTCATCAGATCCATGAATACAGAGGGTGCATTAGTCAATCCAAAAGGCTTTACTGTAAACTTGTAATGCCCATACCTTGTTTGAAATGCTGTCTTTAGAATATCTTCCTTCTTCACACACAACTGATGGTATTCAGATCGAAGGTCAATCTTTGAAAAGTATTGATATCCATGCAGTTGGTCAAATAAATCATCAATGCGAGGTAGGGGATACTTGTTCTTTATTGTTATAGCATTTATCTCCTTGTAGTCGATACATAACCTCATAGATCCATCTTTCTTTTTAACAAAAAGAATAGGGGATCCCCATGGAGAAACACTAGGAAGAATAAATACCTTATTACTCAATTCCTCTAGTTGTTTCTTTAGTTCGACTAATTCTACAGTGTCCATTCTATAAGGGGTCTTCGATATAGGCCTTGATCCAAGAATTAAATCAATGGAAAACTCAACTTCTTGTTCTGGAAGATGTCCAGGTAAATCTTCTGGAAACACATCTACATATTCTTTCACAATAGGTACATCCTCTATTTGAACATTCCTTTCCTCACCCTCTGTAATTTCATTCTCTTCCTCCCCAATAATTGAATTTAGTTGAGCTACTAGGGGTGGATCCATATAAGAATTAGGTGGTGGTGATTCTGCTCTAAAGATAAGGTGTTCCTTATCATCATCATCAAAAATCATAACCTCCTTATTCTTACATTAAATCTCCGTATCATGGTCCGAAAACCAATCCATACCGAGGATTATATCAAACTCAATCATAGGTATGACGATGATATCAGCAGATAAATAACATTTATGTGCTCTAATGGGGACTGATTCACAAAACTTTGTTGCAATGATACTTCCCTTAGGAGTTTTAACTGACAACTCCCTTGTTAAATCAAATTGTAAATATCTAATTTTCTTAGCAAACTATGAAGATATGAAACAATGTGAAGATCCATAATCAAATAATACATTTTCTAAACTTGAGGAAACTATTAAATTACCTGCCACCACGTCTTTCGGAGCTTCTACCTCAACAGTAGTGATAGCATAAGCTTAGACTTGATCCGTTGGCCTTTTCTGAGGTAAGTTCCCCTGATGCTTAGGAAATTCATTTGCATAATGTCCCATCTCCCTGCAATTGTAGCATTGGACATCAGTTGATTCATTCTTCCCCTTACAATCACGAGTTTGGTGGCCTTTTTCACCACACTTGTAACAGACTCTCATTCCTTTTAAGCAAGTACCGGGGTGTTTCTTCCCGCATTTACTGCAGGTTGGATATTCAACTTTTCCCTTCTTCTCCTTATTTCCATTCCCAGATTGATCAGCAGATCTCTTCTTCTCTTGATTTTAATTCATAAGACTTAGAGAATTCCTTTTCTGTCTTGATAGCACATGAGACAGTGTCTTCATACGATGAGAAGGATTGTGAGACTAATGCTCGATGGAGAAATGGTTTTAACCCATCAAAGAAATGATCAATATTACTTCTTGGGTTATGTATATAATCTCCATTATACCTTGCTAACCTTGTAAAGTTAGCCTCATACTTTGCGACATTCTCATCCTCCTTTTGTCTCAGACTCAGAAATTGTCTTTCCATATCTGCTCGATGGTCATGAGGAAAGTATTTTCCTAAAAACAGATCTTTGAACCCCCTCCATTCCATATTTTATACTTCATCATATTCCTTCATTTTTGAATCAATGACCACCATTGATCATCATCTTCAGTGAGGCGGTAAACTACCATGATAACTTTTTCCCTTTCACTACTTCCCAAAGCCTGAAATATTTTCTCTAGAGAACTTATCCATTTCTCAGCTACCAATAGATTTGTACTACCATTGAATGTTGGTGGTTGTTACCTCATGAAGCGATCTAACATTGATCCTCCACGCTGTGGATCAGGGTGCTCCATACGGGTAAGGTTATTATTCATAACCTGAGTGAGTTGTCCCAGTATGGTGATTAGTTGATCTGCACCAGTTGCATCGCCAGCTCCACTATAATTATCTTGAGAAGGAGGGAAATCCCTACATGTAGTGTGTGCATTGACATGGTTTCCATTTCTTCCACTAGGTGCCATTTCTAAACAATGGCATAAACTAGATCAGTTTATGAATCAAAATACATAATTCCATACTTATAAAACACTTAACATAAATTAAACTATTTGTGGATATAATCCATAATCATAAAAATGTTTTCTTTGAGGAAGTATATACTCATAAACCCTTAATAATGATTTGTAAAGAAAATGAGAGTTATCCTAAGCATATCCCCGGGAGTGTCGTAACCAAGAGTGCAGCAAGACCCGTTGTCGTGCACCAGTTCCCGTTTGAGTCTATCTCAAAGCGGTGTTTTCGGTTTTTACACCTAGGTACATATGTGCCAGAGCTGCCTCTATCTGCTCGTATCCAGACAGAGATGTATTGCTCGGAAAACTCACAAAATCTCTACAATACCAAAATTCTAGGAAGTTTTTATATACTAATCCTCAAATTCCATCTTAAATCTATGTGCTCTAATCAGAGTTTATCTAAATCTAGCTTCCAAGGTTTGTACTAAACTTCCTCTGATACCAACTGAAACTCCCCAACACTAGATACCCAGATTCGGTGCATTATTACATAACATTGGCATGATCACAAGAAAGATCAAGTCTTGAAAGACCGATTAGTTTAGTAGCCTTGTAATAACTAGATACATTAATAAAGTTTACATTACATCATAAAATGAAAACTCCAACAATATAGTCTCTATAGTACACACTCTTATCCCCCTCATACTATCCCTGCGGGTCATTCATAAATTACTTCTTCACATCCTGGGAAAAATAAAACATAGAAAATGGGTGATCTCAAATGCCCAGTAAGGATAACAATATAGCGGAAACTTTCATAAATAATAATAAACATTTAAGGAAATTTATAACTAAAACAAAAGCCTTTTAAACTTGAACTTCAACATAGTATGGAAAAAATAAAATGAAATAATGTCATTTACTTATTCACATGGATATTCTATTAATCGAATAATCACATGAAATATCAATAACCACTTTCATAATGATGGAATGCATAATGCCAGACTATCATAACCACATAGCCAAGGCCTCGTGCCAAGACTACAAATAATATTTTGTTAAGGCCTTTTTCCAAGACACTAGTTTGTCTCATGAGACCTACCGATGCATCGAGGAGCTATAGCGGGCTCCACCCGTCACTTATTAAGTCCAATGCATTCCTCATATGAACAGGTTTAAACATAACATAAACATTTGTATTAAAACTAGCATACGAAATGTCAATACTTTCTTCATAAACCATGAATGGTATAAAAATAACACATCCACAATCAAACATATCACAAAACCATCCATACAATATGGAAGTTTTGTATCATAATAAATCAACTCCAAATAAACTTAAAATCCATCAAAGGATGTTGACATAGATGAAATCAAAACTCTTTTTGGAGAAATATCTCTTCCTATTTTGAAATCATTTAAGAGTCACATAATTATAAAATAAAAAATTTACTTTGAAAATTTTCTTATAAGTTTGTAAGGGACGCTTCAAAGATTCTATAACGGCGGAGAATAGCCGCACCCGCCGTATAAGTTAAAAAAACATTCTTACATTAATTCTGTCGAAAAGGTTAAAAAGCACCTTGTTTGGAAAATGACGGAAAGATTCCTTTATAAACCTCTTATAAAAATTCAAACAAGGGTATAAATGAATTTAACCCATATTCTTGTAAATAGTAAAAAAAATTGGAATATATTTTTAAGAAACATGGATGTGGATGATAAAGAAATCCGAGTAGATTATTACGTATAAACAATCTCGGATAATGAAGAGATTGCGAAATAAACCCTTACCTTGTACTTTTCCTTGGTTGAGGGTAGGTTAACCTCTTGTATAATGGTGAAATAATTTTTATTAAATTATACAAGAATCATATACATTAATATGATATCATATATTATCTTTTAACATTTCTTGGTTAATAATATCTAAGAATTATCGTCGTTTCGGGTGTTAACTTACTCGTTTTATTTTATATGTTTTGTTACATAAGTCGTGTTTGTTATGGATAGGTTGTATCTTATTCATATCCAAAATTATATCAAGTCATTAAAAATTATTTTTAATCATCAAATGAGAATTATACTTGAATGGATACGATGGAGAATGAATCTCATCGCATTCGTGGAGACGGTAGTCCATATGTACGCACAAGCAACAATATCATTCTTTTGATATTAAAATAATATATAATTGGATGGTATATCATATAGATAGAATCATTATCATGTTATATTTATTATTTACATGAATTATAAATCATTATTATACCCATTTAAATAATAGTATATTGAATAACAATTACACCACAACGTGGAGACGGTAGGTCGTACGTACGCACATATGTTGACATGTCATTCAAGGGATGGATAGAATAATGAATTTGTTTGTTCAATAATTATAATAACATCACAGTATATATAAGTTACTGGAGTTATTATTTTAGAATGGAAATAACAAGGAAATAATAAGTTGAAGAAGAAATGAACTTTAAAGAGGGTGGTGAAGACGTTGCCTCTTCTTCGGGTTCTTCCTTTTGATTTGATCAAAAGGGATCCTTAGGTTGGATTTATGATCAAACTAAGGCCTCTATGTTGACATGAGGGAAGTTGAGAGAGTATTTGGGTAGGGTTTGGATGATCCAAAAGGCTTTTAATGTGTTAATTAGTGAGAAGGGGGAGTGCCCTTTTATAATAGGGGTGAGGGGAACCTTTGGAAAAGCTAGAAATATTATTTTATAATAAATTCACATTCAGTTTCTAATGGCTCCAAAGTGGATTATTTAAAGGTTAAGGTGGGGATGGGTCGAAAACCACTCAACAAATAGAATTTAGATAGGTTTGGGTCATTATATTAACCTTATCTTTTAGTTTTAACTCTTAGTTAATTAGTTTGACACTTACCATGTCACTTTGTATTTTTATATTATATAGTTAATAAACTTACTATATACCTCCAAGTGACCCCTAATTGGTCCATTAATGATACACCTATCATGATATAAGTCTCTTGGCCGAACCTTAGATTTTTAGGAATTGAATATCAATTAATAATATAATATTTGTTTTAAAAACTCTTTTATGTCAATTTTGACACTATTTGGAAAATTGATTTTTGTGAAAATCATAACAGAATTATTACTTCGAAAAAAGTTAATTAAATCAATCCTAACATGTCATATTAACCTATAAAATTAGTTTGATTCATAAAAAGTCTCAAATTATATTTATTTGGGTATTTATAATATCAATTATTTTAATTTTTCACTATTATAGTAATTACTACATCATCATTGTGTCATAAATAAATTAAATTATTTAATGTATAAAAATTATAAATAAAATATCATTATGTGGGAAATATTTTTATATTTCTAATGAATATTTATAATCGAATTTATCTTATGTGTAACCCTGTATTAAAAATGTTTTAGTTTTAAAACATTGATTTTACCTCTTTTAACTCTTCTTTGAATTAAATAATAATAAATGTCCTAATATAATCCAAGTGGACCAAAGAGGTTCATATTTTATTCCTAAGGTTTTTTTTGGTCGAATTAAGCTTATCCATTAGAATAAGGACATGTTTCAGGGTAATATTAATATCATTTTTACCCTTAATTCTCCTATTTACTTTTAACCGTGGTAAATAAAAGTAAAAGGTTACTATTCACCAAAAATTATTTTCATCTCATTGAACCACATTTTACTCCTTGATATTAACCGTTTCTCTCAGATTTTCAAAATTCCACTCACAGAAGCGGTAAAATTAAGTTTTATGAAAAAATCAGTTTTTTAACTACCACTTAGTGGTTTCACTATTCATCAAAAAATGAAGTTTTTCAGAAAAATACCAAAAATTCACCCTAGGCTAATTTCGATATTCCGAATCCAAAAATGAAGTCCATTTTGAAAAAATAAAATTTATAAATTTCAAAAAGTGGGTATTACTATTCATAATGGCTAGTTTGATTGGTTGTGGTGTGTTAGAACTTGATGTTGCATACAACACACGCTATTGCATTATTCAAAGAAAACGTACCGTAGAAGCTTGGGGTGTTACATTCTCCCCTCCTTCAAATAATTTCATCCTCGAAATTTCTAGAATACTACCGCATAAAAAGACTCGGGTGGTTCTTCATCATAAGTTCCTCGGGTTCCCACGTTGCCTCTTCCATCTTATGGTTTCTCCACAGGACTTTTACCAGACGAGTCGTCCGGTTTCTCAATACTTGTTCTCTCGTATCAAGAATATTGAAGGGATTTTCGCAATAAGACAGGTCGGGTTCCAGTTCTAATTCCTCATAGGTGAGTACATGCGTTGGGTCAGACATTTATTTCCTCAACAAAGATACATGGAACACATCGTGAACTTTGGAGAGACTTGGCGGCATTGCCAATCAGTAAGCTACAGCCCCAATTCGTTCTAGAATTTCGAAAGGTCCGATGTACCTGGAACTCAATTTACCTTTCTTACCAAAACGTATGACTCCCTTCCATGGAGATACCTTCAGGAAAACATGATCACCGACTTGAAATTCCAAATCCTTCCTTCGATTATTGGCATAGCTCTTCTACCTACTTTGAGCTGCTTTGATATGGTTTTAGATTAAATTCACCTTTTCCACTGTTTCCTTCACCAGTTCTGGGCCTACAAGTTTTCTTTCACCAACTTCATCCCAACAGGTTGGTGTGCGACATCTCTTTTCGTATAACGCTTCATATGGTGCCATCTGAATACTCGAATGCAAGCTATTGTTATAAGAAAATTCTACCAGAGGTAAATATTGATCCCACATACCCTGAAAGTCAAGTGAGCAGGATCTCAACATGTCTTCTAAGGTTTGAATAGTTCGTTCTGATTGTCCATCTGTTTGAGGGTGGTAGGCAGTGCTCAAATTAAGTTCAGTATCCAAGGATTTCTGAAGACTTTTCCTGAATCTTGAAGTAAAACGGGGATCACGATCAGAAACAATCGATAGGGGTACTCCATGAAGTCTCACAACTTCATCAATATATAGTCTTGCTAGATGTTCCAGGGGCGAATCTTCTCTTATATAATGAAAATGTGCTGACTTGGTAAGAAGGCCAACAATAACCCATATTGCATCGTTCCTTCTAGGATTCTTTGGTAGTCCCATGACAAAGTCCATCGTGATATTATCCCATTTCCACTCAGGTATGGAAAGAGGTTTCAATACTCCACCAGGCTGTTGCCTTCCAGCTTTCACTTTTTGACAAACCATACATCTTGACACAAAATCAGCAATCTCCCTCTTCATGTTGTCCCACCAAAAATGTTCCTTCAAATCTCTATACATTTTGGTGCTCCCAGGGTGTATAGAGAAGTTGGAACTATGAGCATCATCCAGAAATTCCCTTTTTAGATCAGGTATATCGAGAACACAAAGCCTCTTCCCAAATTTCAAAATTCCTTATTCATACACAAAGTCTCTCAATCTCCCTTCATTCATAGCTTTAATCTTCTTTTGAAATTATTCATCATCGGTCTGAGAACTCTTAATCCTTTCTAGTAAAGATGGTTTGGAAACCATTTAAAAAAGAATTGATGTTTCACATTCCCTAGTTATTCCCATGTACATATTCACTAGATCCATGAAAATTGGATCCCTTTCAATTATCATATTGTTCAAAACTCCATGATCTTTTCTGCTCAAAGCATCTGCTACCTTGTTTACTTTCCCCGGGTGGTAGTGTATCATATAATCATAATCCTTGATTAATTCAATCCATCTCCTTTGCCTCATGTTGAGTTCTTTTTGTGAGAAAATATACTTCAAACTCTTGTGATCAGTATAAATCTCACATTTTTCACCATAGAGGTAGTGCCTCCATATCTTCAAAGCAAAGATCACAGCTGATAACTCGAGATCATGAGTAGGATAATTTTGTTCATGAATTTTCAACTGTCGTGATGCATAGGAAATAACCATATCATTCTGCATAAGGACACAACCAAGTCCATTCTTCGATGCATCACTATAAATAACGAACCCATCATTCCCCGATGGTAGAGTCAATATAGGAGCATTGAATAATCTTATCTTCAGTTCTTCGAAACATTCTTCATAATCTTTTGTCCAAACAAATTTAACCCCTTTACGTGTGATCTTTGTTAATGGTTTAGCCAACCGTGAAAAATTCTGGACGAAACGTCGATAATAACCTACTAAACCAATAAAACTACGTACCTCAGTTATACTCTTCACTGCAGGACATTCTTGGATTGCCTTGGTCTTAGAAGGATCAATAGAGATTCCATCTTTAGAGACAATATGGATAAGAAAAGAAATCTCCTGAAGCCAGAATTCACACTTGCTAAACTTCCCATATAATTCATGTATTCTCAAAGTCTTCAGGATAATGAGCAAGTGATTTTCATGATCTTCGTAGCTTTTGGAGTATACCAAGATATCATCAATAAATACCACCACAAATTTATTGAGATATTCCTTGAAAACTCTATTCATCGGATCCATGAATATAGAGGGTGCATTAGTCAATCCAAAAGGCATTACTGTAAACTTGTAATGCCCGTACCTGGTTTGAAATGTTGTCTTCGGAATGTATTCCTTCTTCACACACAACTGATGGTATCCAGATCAAAGTTCAATCTTTGAAAATTATTGAGCTCCATGTAATTGGTCAAATAAATCATCAATGTGAGGTAGGGGATACTTGTTCTTTATTGTTGTAGCATTGATCTCCCTGTAGTCAATACATAACCTCATAGATCCATCTTTCTTTTTAACAAAAAGAACAGGGGATCCCCATGGAGAAACACTAGGGAGAATAAATCTCTTATTACTCAATTCCTCTAGTTGTTTCTTTAGTTCAACTAATTCTACAGTGTCCATTCTATAAGGGGTCTTCGATATAGGCCTTGATCCAGGAATTAAATCAATGGAAAACTCAACTTCTCGTTCTGGAGGATGTCTAGGTAAATCTTCTAGAAACACATCTACATATTATTTCACAATAGGTACATCCTCTATTTGAACACTCTTTTCCTCACCCACTGTAATTTCATTCTCTTCCTCCCCAATAATTTAATTTAGTTGAGCTACTGGGGGTGGATCTAGATAAGAATTAGGTGGTGATGATTCTGCTCTAAAGATAAGGTGTTCCTTATCATCATCATCAAAAATCGTAACCTCCTTCTTCTTACAATAAATCTTCATATCATGGTCTGAAATCCAATCCATACTGAGGATTATATCAAACTCAATCATAGGAATGACGATGAGATTAGCAGATAAAGAACATTTATGTGCTCTAATGGGGACTGATTCACAAAACTTTGTTGCAATGATACTTCTCTTAGAAGTTTTAACTGAAAACTCCCTTGTTAAATCAAATTGGAAATATCTAATTTTCTTAGAAAACTGGGAAGATATGAAACAATGCGATGATCCATAATCAAATAATGCATTTGCTAAACTTGTGGAAACCATTAAATTACCTGCCACCATGTCTTTTGGAGCTTCTACCTCAACAGTAGTGATAGCATAAGCTTGGTCTTGATCCCTTGTCCTTTTCTGAGGTAAGTTACCCTGAAGCTTAGGAAATTCATTTGCATAATGTACCATATCCCTCCAATTGTAGCATTGGACATCAGTAGCTTCCTTCTTCCCCTTGAAATCACGATCTTGGTGGCCTTTTCACCACACTTGTAATAGACTCTCATTCCTTTTAAGCAAGTACCGGGGTGTTTCTTCCCACATTTACTGCAGGTTGGATATTCAACTATTCCCTTCTTCCCCTTATTTCCATTCCCAGATTGATCAGCAGATCTCTTCTTCTCTTGCTTTGCTTTAAAGTCATAAGACTTAAAGAATTCCTTTTCTGTCTTGATAGCACATGAGACAATGTCTTCATACGACAAGAAGGATTGTGAGACTAATGCTCGATGAAGAAATGGTTTTAACCCATAAAATAAATTATCAATATTACTTCTTGGGTTATGTATAGAATCTCCAATATACCTTGTTAACCTTGTAAAGTTATCCTCATACTTTGCGACATTCTCATCCTCCTTTTGTCTCAAACTCAGAAATTGTCTTTCCATATTTTCTTGATGGTCATGAGGAAAGTATTTTTCTAAAAACAGATCTTTGAACCCCCTCTATTCCATATTTGATACTTCATCATCTTCCTTCATGTTTTGAATCAATGACCACCATTGATCAACATCTCCAGTGAGGCGGTAAACTGTCATGATAACTTTTTCCCTTTCACTACTTCCCAAAGCCTGAAATATTTTCTCTAGGGAACTTATCCATTGCTCAGCTACCAATGGATTTGTACTCCCATTGAATGTTGGTGGTTGTTACCTCATGAAGTGATATAACATTGATCCTCCATGCGGTGGATCAGGGTGCTCCATACAGGTAAGGTTATTATTCATAACCTTAGTGAGTTGTCCCAGTATGGTGATTAGTTGATCAGCACTAGTTGCATCACCAGCTCCACTATAATTATCTTGAGCAGGAGGGAAATACCTACATGGAGTGCGTGCATTGATACGGTTTCCATTTCTTCCATTAGGCATCATTTCTTAACAATGGCATAAACTATATCAGTTTATGAATAAAAATACATAATTCCATACTTATAAAACACTTAACATAAATTGAACTATCTATGAATATAATCTATAATCATAAAAATGTTTTCTTTGAGTAAGTATATACTCGTAAACCCTTCATAATGATTTGTAAAAAAAATGAGAGTTATCCTAAGCATATCCCCCAGGAGTGTCGTAACCAAGAGTACAGTAAGGCCCGTTGTTGTGCACCAGTTCCCGTTCGAGTCTAGATCAAAATGGTGTTTTTGGGTTTTACCCCTAGGTACATCTGTTCCAGAGCCACCTCAACCTGCTTATATCCATACAGGGATGTATTTCTCGGAAAACTCACAAAATCTCTACAATACCAAAATTCTAGGAAGTTATTCTATACTAATCCCCAAAGTCCATCTTAAATCTATGTGCTCTAATCAGAATTTATCTAAATATAGCTTCCAAGGTTTGTAATAAACTTTCTCTGATACCAACTGTAACGCCCCAACCCTAGATACCCATAGTCGGTGCATTATTAAATAACATTGGCATGATCACAAGAAAAATCAAGTCTCGAAAGACCTATTAGTTTAGTAGCCTTGAAATAACTAGATACATTAATAAAGTTTACATTACATAATAAAATGAAAACTACAACAATATAGTCTCCATTGTCCACACTCTTATCCCCTCATACTATCCCTACGGGTCATTCATAAATTACTTCTTCACATCCTGAGAAAAATAAAACATAGAAAAAGGGTGAGCTCAAATGCCCAGTAAGGATAACAATATAGCAGAAACTTTCATAAATAAGAATAAACATTTAAGGCAATGTATAACTAAAATAAAAGCCTTTTAAACTTGAACTTCAACATAGTATGGAAAAAATAAAATGAAATAATTTCATTTACTTATTCACATGGATATTATACTAATCAAATAATCACATGCAATATCAATAACCACTTTCATAATGATGGAATGCATAATGCCAGACTATCATAACCACATAGCTAAGGGCTTGTGCCAAGACTACAAATAAGATTTTGTCAACGCCTTGTGCCAAGACACTAGTTTGTCTCATGAGACATATCTATGCATCGAGGAGCTATAGCGGGCTCCACCCGTCACTTATTAAGTCCAATACATTCCTCATATAAACAGGTTTAAACATAACATAAACATCCGTATTAAAACTAGCATACAAAATGTCAATACTTTCTTTATAAACCATGAATGGTATAAAAATTACACATACACAGTCAAACATATCACAAAACCATCAATATAATATGGAAGTTTTGTATCATAATAAATCAACTCCAAATAAACTTAAAATCCATCAAAGGATGTTGACATAGATGAAATCAAAAATCCTTTTAGAGAAATATCTCTTCCTATTTTGAAATCATTTAAGAGTCAAATAATTATAAAATAAAACATTTACTTTGAAAATTTTCTTATAAGCTTGTAAGGGAATATTCGAAGATTTTATAACGGTGGAGAATAGTCGCACCCACCGTATAAGTTAAAAAAACATTTTTACCTTAATTCTGTTGAAAATGTTAAAAAGCACCTTATTTGGAAAACGACGGAAAGATTCCTTTATAAAACTCTTATAAAAATTCAAACAAGGGTATAAATGACCTTAACCCATAATCTTTTAAATAGTAAAAAAAATTTGAAATACATTTTTAAGAAACATGGATGTGGATGATAAATAAATCTCAGTAGATTATTACGTATAAACAACCTCGGATAATGAAGAGATTGCGAAATAAACCCTTACCTTGTACTTTTCCTTGGTTAAGGGCAGGTTAACCTCCTGTATAATGGTGAAATAATTGTTATTAAATTATACAAGAATCATATACATTAATATGATATCATATATGATCTTTTAACATTGCTTTGTTAATAATATCTTATAATTATCGTCGTTTCGGGTGTTAACTTACTCATTTTCTTTTATATGTTTTGTTACATAAGTCATGTTTGTTATGGATAGGTTGTATATTATTCATATCCAGAATTATATCAAGTCCTTAAACATTATTTTTAATCATCAAATGATAATTATACTTGAATGTATACGATGGAAAATGAATCTCATCGCGTTCGTGGAGACGGTAGTCCGTACGTACGCACGAGCGACAATATCATTCTTTTGATATTAAAATAATATATAATTGGACGGTATATCATATAGAAAGAATCATTATCATGTTATATTTATTATTTACATGAATTATACATCATTATTATACCCATTTAAATAATAGTATATTGAATAACAATTACACCACAACGTGGAGACGGCAGGTCGTACGTACGCACATATAGTGACATGTCATTCAAGGGATGGATAGAATAATGAATTTGTTTGTTACATAATTATAATAACATCATATTATATAGAAGGTACTGGAGTTATTATTTTATAATGGAAATAACAAGGAAAGAAGAAGTTGAAGAAGAAAGGAACTTTAAAGAGGGTGGTGAAGACGTTACCTCTTCTTCAGGTTCTTCCTTTTGATTTGATCAAAAGGGCTCCTTAGGTTGGCTTTATGATCAAACTAAGGCCAATATGTTGAATTGAGGGAAGTTGAGAGAGTATTTGGGTAGGGTTTGGCCGATCAAAAAGGCTTTGAATGTGTGAATTAGTGAGAAGGGGGAGTTCCCTTTTATAAGAGGGGTGAGGGGCACCTTTGGAAAAGCTAGAAATATTATTTTATAATAAATTAATATTTGGTTTCTAATGGATCCAAAGTGGATTATTTAAATTTTAAGGTGGGTATGGGTCAAAAACCACTCAACCAATAGAATTTAGATAGGTTTGGGTCATTATATTAACCTTATCTTTTAGTTTTAACTCTTAGTTAATTAGTTTGACACTTACCATGTCACTTTGTATTTTTATATTATATAGTTAATAAACTTACTATATACCTCAAAACGACCCCTAAGTGGTCCATTAATGATACACCTATCATGATATAAGTCTCTTGGCCAAACCTTAGATTTTTAGGAATTTAATATCAATTAATAATATAATATTTGTTTTAAAAACTCTTTTATGTCAATTTTGACACTATTTGGAAAATTGATTTTTGTGAAAATCATAACAGAATTATTACTTCTAAAAAAGTTAATTAAATCAATCCTGACATGTAATATTAACATATAAAATTAGTTTAACTCATAAAAAGTCTCAAATTATATTAATTTGGGTATTTATAATATCAATTATTTTAATTTTTCACTATTATGGTAATTACTGCATCATCATTGTGTCATAAATAAATTAAATTATTTAATGTCTAAAAATCATAAATAAAATATCATTATGTGGGAAATATTTTTATCTTTATAATGAATATTTATAATCGAATTTATCTTATGTGTAACCTTGTATTAAAAATGTTTTACTTTTAAAACATTGATCTTACCTCTTTTAACTCTTCTTTGAATTAAATAATAATAAATGTCCTAATCTAATCCAAGTGGACCAAAGAGGTTCATATTTTATTTATAAGGTTGTTTTTGGTAGAATTAAGCTTATCCAATAGAATTAGGACATGTTTCAGGGTAATATTAATATCATTTTTACCCTTAATTGTCCAATTTACTTTTAACCGTGGTAAATAAAAGTAAAAAGTTACTATTCAACAAAAATTATTTTCATCTCATTGAACCACATTTTACTCCTTGATATTAATCATGTCTCTCGGATTTTCAAAATTCCACTCACAGAAGCGGTAAAATTAAGTTTTATGAAAAATTCAGTTTTTTAACTACCACTTAGTGGTTTCACTATTCATCAAAAAATGAAGTTTTTCAGAAAAATACCAAAAATTCACCCTAGGATAATTTAGATATTCCGAATCCAAAAATGAATTCCATTTTGAAAAATAAAATTTATAAATTTCAAAATGTGGGTATTACTATTCATAACGGCTAGTTTGATTGGTTGTGGTGTGTTAGAACTCGATGTTGCGTACAACACACGCTATTGCATTATTCAAAGAGAAGCATACCGTAGAAGCTTGGGGTGTTACATTGAGACCGAACAATGTTTTTATGGTGCATTTTATTTAATTATTTATTTAATTATTGCATGTCAGTTTGTAATAATTAGTTTAATTAAATAAAAGATGATGTGTGTGTCATCTCAAGTGTCGTTATATATACAAGGGTCTGCGCGCTCATTCTCAGAGTTGTATTTTATACCCCGAGACCCCCTCGCATGCTTGCAAGTACAGTTGTATAATGAAGAAACGAGGTATGATGCACTTCGTGCCAAGTGACAGCAACGCACCAGACAGGAGTTGGATGCATTTGATGAGTAGATGTTGTTATTCAAGTTGCAAGCCTCGTGACTAAAGGTATTGTCCTTAGGGTCTCAGTTGATCCGTTATTCACTCAACGAATCAACCATTAGTACCGGATCATGATCATGTTTTTCATTTTGTTTTGCATGGTTCATTATTTTGTGAATATGTAGTTAGAGTGCGATCACATAGAATAATAATAAACTAGCATGCAAGATAAAATGAACATGTGACGCGATGAAATTTATATTTCATGCACGGTCAGTTGTAAGTGAGATCACATAGTACGTGCTTATAAAAATAGAAAATTATTTCTTTTTTCACACTAAAAATAATAAAATCCTCAAAGATATATTAAGTCGAAACAGCCTTTTTTCATTCAAATATGAAAAAATCCAGGTGTTTGGGGTGTCGGTCATGCCATAACAGAGGGTGCATCTTACTACCGGGGAGTCCTTACAAGAATGATGGGTTGAATTAACTAAAATTTCAGAAAAGAAATAGTTATATCTAGCTTGTTGTAATTTTAGAATCAAGCATTGAGTAAATCAAGTTCTAATTTTAGAAATTGGGACTTCACTCAACAGATCAAGGAACCGCAAGTTAAAGCGGTCCGCCAGCCAAAAGCCTACCTCAAACCCTCTAAGTAGTGGCATAGCCATAACTTATAGATTATGAGGGGTGGTTATGGGATCCTTTCCACTAGAATACTCAAGTAATAGAGTATTTCAATTCTAGCACAAATGGTTCCTAGAATCCGATAAAATAGTGGGAGAAATTAAATGATTTATGTAATTAATCAAAATGTCTTAACTAGTAATCATGGTAGAAGGTACTAATCTGCTAAAATTCATTTTTGTGGTAAAATGGAAAGTTATACCACAAGTTTAAACTTCAATAAAAATTAGACAAAGTAAATGTACTCACTAACACGAGTATCCGTGAATAGTACAGGCGTGTGCGCATAGTACTATGATATTGGAAACTCAAGGTTTCAGTGTCCCCAACACCTGTTATACTACCTCAAGAAGAGAGGGTTTATATCATTATGCTTTCATCAACGTCTGGTGTCAGTTGCGGTCGCTACACCAGGACATAGATGATATAACATAAAGTCTCATCTCCAAGAAGTTTACAAGGAGAAAGCGAAGCAATGATATGAATAAGGCGAAGTTTACACCGGCATGTGTAAATTGAAAGATTGATCATGATCTTTAAATGGATCTCTTTCTCATCTCATTTTCACCCCTTTACTCAAGTTTCATTTTAAGTTACAAAATGAACAAGTATTGAGTAATCACTTCATTACCTATTTAGGTAAAGGTTCTCCAAGTGAATAATAATAAAAGATAGTTTCGTTTTTAATTCTTATGGAGAATAAAATTGAAAAACAAGGCAAAAGGGTCAAAGGCGTTTAATGCCAATGACACATTCTCAAACGTCCTTCAATTAATGGGGTATTAACAAAAGTTATTTTCATTACATATTATAAAATAAAACAATGGAATTTTAAAAGTAATAAATTGAATTAAAGAAGCAAGTTACCCGCTTCTTCTTCAAAAATATTCATCGATTGTAATGTTTCAGTTTTACTACTTGGGTATTAAATATAATATGCTGATGACATATGTGTATTATAATACGGTAACCAAGTAAGTATAAAAACCTTATTGGAAGTCAGGTGTATTCTCCAAGTAGCTGTGAAAGGGTAATACCTAGTCCAGTGGTGAAAAGTACACAACTTCTTAATTTCCAAGTAAAAGATTCATGTGGAACTATTATTGAGCATAACCACAAACATTAATCTCATGTGTCCTTGGACACAAGGAGACATTATTTCAGGTTCTGGAATGAATGTTTTTTTGGTATTTACAACTCAATCACTAGTTCAGTAAATATGAATCATAGGTAATTAGTTATGAATATAAACTTAAGACTTATACCCAGTTTTGACAAGATAATTCTTTTTCAAGTAATACTAAAATTGGACATCATGAATATACCAAGTATGGTATTTAGGCTCGACACAACTAAATACTTTTGGTATTATCGATGTCTTTAGTTTGGACAAAGGAACCTTTAGAAATAAAGGTATGTCACAGAGCTTTTGGAAATAATTTAACAAGTGAACTTGAATTATTCCAAGTATAATCTAGAGGTATATATACTTCATGTGATTCCTTTAAGTAACTAAGGAATGGTAAAATGAAGTAATTTCATGGTCAGAAGATATGAGCTGCTTCGAGCCTGCATGCCAAAGAATATCTTGACTGTGTAATCATCGATCATGATAATGTAGTGTGGAGTAATTCCTAAACGCACATTACCTTATCCACATCATGACTTTGATGTTTATAAGAAGGATCAATGATAAAGTCTTACATGTAACATTGATCAAAAAAATGTAGCATGTATTAATTCCTAAACGCACATTTTATACATCAAAGTATTGATGTAAGTAATATTAATGTTACAACTTGCAGAAAATTCCATTATATTTCATGAAATGCTTTGAAAATAACAGTTATATCCCATAACCATATGAAAACTATAAATGACAAGTGGATATCATACAAGTCATAGTATGATGTAAATCCATTATGTCATAAGGACATGTGTTTGGATGAAAATAATTTGTTAGGACATAAACAAACTTGCATCAAGACAAACACATTTGTGCATGTAGTGTAATAATCCTAACGATTGCTTAGGATATTACATAAATCCCTAAGATAGAAAAGTTATAGTCAAGTGATAGACTACATGTCTATATAAGGGTTCACATCGCTATTAAAGATAGCGGGATCTATATTGACTTGTGTTTATTCAATCCTCAAGATGCACAAATAGTTGGAATAGGAACTAGTTCCACAAGGGCATGTGGAACAAAGTATGTTCCAATGACACACACTGCATAAAAGGGATAAAACCATGGTGATGATTTTTATATTCACTACGGTCAGTGATCTATTATTCAATGTGAATAATATTTCCTACAAGTAAGCAGTATATGGAAATTAGCTAAAATTGATAAGACCAACTAAAATTCAATTAATAGATTCCCTATATCAAAGTGAAAATGAGATTATTATTTTTGAATACTGCGGTGGGTATTCAAGTGAGTTGATACATGGATGGTAAAAGTGTAGTACCAATAAGGCTCGATTGGTTTCATCAAGTCATTATGCCTAAATCCGTTAGAATTTTACTTATCATAGCTAATATTTATGATCAAATTATTTAGAATTGGATGTCATGATAACCAATCATGGATGGTGTCTATAAGACACAACTAGAAAGGGATGATCACATCACATAATTCTAATAAAGGTTGCAAGTTACTGAAATATGGTTTAGGATTAAAGTAAGAAATGTGATCATAGAATATACATTTGTAACAAATGATTTCCATGTGTCTACGAGAGGTTAGTAGGAGCACCAATGGTTTTCCAAGTGAAATGTGTTCGGCAACATATGGAAAACACATTGGTCTTACAGTTAGTTAATACCAAAATGAAATTTATTCTCCAGTGATTGACTTAAATTAACAACCTAAGTTCTAGGGAACATGATCTACTGAGGTAGATCTATAGGTTACTTGGTCCTGGTCAATCGTACATATAGTGACATTGTATTGAAAAATACAAGTTGGAACAATTCAAGAGATTAATTGTTTCATGTGTCACAGGGCATAATATCTTCAGGTTGACATGTTCCGGACATAGGTGGAGATAAAAATGATGAGTTAAATCCATATGTCAAAGAGATGGATCAATCATGTCTACCATGATATGTACAAGAACTGGTATTTCCAAGGTATATTTTACACTAGGCAAATATCAATAATATCTAGGAGCACTGTAAGGGATGCAGTCAGAACCATCTAATTGTACTTTGGCAAGTACAAAAGACATGTACTTAGTAAGTGGAGAAGAAAAGATACTAGTTTTTGGGGATACAAACTAGTCTTCCATAGATCAATGTGATCTACTGTCGTAGTTAGTCTAAATACGATGAGAGATTCAAGCTCATATAAGCTAGTGGTATCCATACCTACAAATACCGAGTACGTTGCAACTTCTAAGGCAGCTAAGAAGCAGTTAAATGCAATGATTTGTTCCAGTTCTTGGAATCGAACCTAGTAATAAAAGTACTATCATAATGAAAATTATGATATTCCTACTAGCCAAGATGTCAATTTATGACAGTGGACAAAAGGTATATACTCAGTATACCATCTCTTGAGAAATTTTACTCAAGGAGATGAGTTCTTTATAGCAGAATATCCATGCGGTGGAATCGTGGCGGACCCAGTAGCTAAAGTCGTTACTCAATAGAAACATGATGTTCATCGTGTGAGTAGATAACAAGTTTAGTTAGCAAGTTGTCTCTAGTGAAAGTGGGAGTGTTGAAATAGTGGGTTCCCTAGACCCAACTATTCAATGCTTTTGATTACCATATTGTGTATACAATTATCTATGCATGATGTCATCTCACCATTATAGTGTAGACTTTTCTGCGTCCATTATTGAAATGGTAATGTCCAAAGATTAATTTTTGTATCGAAAGGTTATAGCAGATCTCAGACTATAATGAGAACATTTAGATACTATGACATTAATATTAAATATATATTCTATGGTTTAGATACATCTTATTGATTGGACACAGTAGATATTTGACTATTAGGTGTTGGGGGATCATAAGCATTGAGAATTCTTCTCATGAAGTTTGCACTTGGTGACTTCTAGTAGTGATATCATGATAACTGACCTGACAATAGGAACAGCACATGTTTCAGGTGTCATTGGATGTTCCTATCTATGATCATGTGTAATGGTCTCCTGACTTGAGATCATTACCAATGTATGTCATTTGATTGCATACTTTGATGTAGGATGAAAACTATGGCAATGAATTCATGGAGAGATAGTTTGTGTTGGGTGTGTCATTGGTGGCATGACATTGGTTGAATGGTCAAGAAAGGATTTTTCTCTTCCAGGTTATGGAAGTAATATATCTCAACCCATGTTGATAAGGAAGGAAGTACCTTTATAAGACCATGGTCATGGCAGTCAAGGGTAAATTTGTCCAGTTAGATCAACAAATAATAAAGAAAGAAAAAGGTGATGACACGTGAGTGCGTCCTGCTTTATGAGATATTACAAACAAAGAGATTATATTACACATTATGTGTTCGTAGGTTGATTATCGTTGTTGTGACAATCCTTATCTCTTCAGGGGCCATGATGAGTTGTTAGATCCTTCTCTTGGTCTGTGAATACTATTCAATATTGTCGAGATAAGGGCCTAGAGGGTCACACACTATAACGTATTCAAGAATCTGCCCTATTCAGTTGAATAGGAGTTTTGGACATGGTGGGCCCCACCACTGGGGTCCGGGATTTTTCCAAGGTTAAATGATCACCAATGTAATAAATAAATTCATATTATTCGAGTTTAGAATAATGAGTATTGAATTTACTTATTAAATGTATTTATGAGTTTTAAGTAAATACATGAAAAATATTAATTGACGAATATTAAAAATATTTAAGGTTCAATTAATATTTATGGGAATGACGAGTCATGTTTTGAACTCAATTATTATAATGTAATATATTTAATATATTACAAGAAAATTATAATAATATTTATGACTCGGTTTAGTTGTCATAAAATGTCGTTGATAGTGCATTAAGTATTCGGGGTTGGTGAGGCTATACCAGGTATTTTAATTAAACACTATAAATAGAAGAGGTAGGGCTTTTCCAAGCACTATTCATGGGGATTCTCTCTCCTCTCATATCTCCCATGATCTAGAGAGAGATGATCTGGATACAAGGAGCTCAGATGGAGCTCTCTCTCAGGCATCGCTAGCAAAGTGATGTGGTGATCGTTGGAGCATCAAAGGCGTCATCGGAATTATGCGCTAGCACCCAGATTACGACGAACGGTGCTCCCACAGATTTCTTGAAGTGCGTGTGGACGATCTAGAGGAGTTCGATGTCGGATTCTTTGAGTAGAAATCGCCAACGATGAGCAGACGTCGTGCGTGGCTTCAGATTTAAACCAGGTATTTTACGGTTTATTTTTGTTCTTAAAACCCTTCACGTGAGATCCTCAGCTTTGACCGGGTTGCTCTACACTGGAATTGACAAGTTTATGTCGATCGTCGGTGGAAAATTTTTAAAATCCCACCTATCTGGGGTTTCTACTGCATACCCAGTTCCTACAAACCCATCAAACTATTGTGGTGTCATGGGAATATATTGTATATAGCCAAACTGGCACATGACTCGGTCTTCCTAGTGCCACTCAATGATGTGGAAGTGGATGAGTGGCACCACTACACCACAATCTCAAACCATTGTTGTGTTGTATGGTGTAAGTGATGCATAAAAAAACCTGTATATGAGGTCCATGCAACCTGAAACATAAACTCAAGAAAGAAATCAAAATCTTGCATAATAATGTTACTAAGATAACATTGAAATATCATAAAATAATAATAACAAAATTAATTTGGGTGAACTAAAAAAATTAAAGTTTAACTTACATCAGTGGGATGTATAGAGTCAAATATATGTCAAAAGCTATGTACATTATGTATCAGAGTATGTGCATAACGCTGAGCTTGACTCTACATGGTTAAAAATAATAATATACAGTAATTTTATAAAAGACATTAAAAAATTTATTAAATAACTCAAAGTAATGGTGTAAATATACCAGCATCCTCGATGGCAGTCCAAAAATAGGGGATGTGGTAGTGGTACGACAACTCTAGGAGTGATACGTGGAAAACACTCTCATGATGTCATCTGTACCAAAGCCATACATCCTGTAATCTGCTTTGAATCTGCTCGATAACCAATATAGAGACATCTATACAGACGCAATAATACATCAGACCCCCAATTGTATCTACTCGTCTGGTTAATATTCTCAAGTAATGGTGGGTACATCATGTGTACCAACGTGGTGGAGAAGTCCACACATAACATCCCTATGATCAGTCACAGAATATATGCATGTGTTTCTCTAATAAGCATCTCCTCGTCTGCATCATCTGGAATGACAATGAAATGCTCATCAAGCCACCACATATGCAAGCGGGAACCTACGAGAACCCGTGGTATGCTGACGATGTCAATACCTAGTAGACACTCTTTAATCACATACTAGTTGCCAATAATAGCACCTATAACTGCATGTTTGTGGATCGGTAAACCGAGCATACAGGGGTCGTCCTCCAAAGTAATGGCCATATCTCTCTTAAGGAGATGAAATGTGTGTGTCTCTGGCCACCATCTCTCAACCAGTGTAACGATCAAGTGGTGTTCAATGGTCTTGAAGTCGCACATGATGACTCCATAAAATACAACATGTCTAAGGTATGATAAAATGGTTGTTAGAGGTGTATCATGATGAAAATGATGTGATCTCTGAATAGAAAGATGTCTAACATGTCCCCAATCCAACACGTTGCGTGACACGTGCGACTACTGGGCAGATAACAACTATTGTTCCATATGAATGTAAGAATAGTAAAACATTAATTTTGATAGTAATTTAACTCATATATGTTTATATGATTTGATATAAAAAAATTAAGTATCTTTTTAATTTTTTTAAAGATGAGTATGTTATTTCAACTGATCGCATATGTAGTGTGAGATAAAGTTATTTTTAAGTGAAATTTGCACTTGTGTATAACTGAGTTCTGATCAAACCGTTGAGAACGTTATGAAAGATCAAACTATATTAATCTACGGTTATAGTAAATTGGACGTGTGTATAAATTACGAGTTTTAGTTTTAAATTACTATAAGAGGCATTTTTATTTGGAAACTAAATTCACCCCCCCTGCATGTTCTACTTAGACCAACAAATGATGATAATGAAAAAAATGACTACATGTAAAACTGTTACAATAACTCAAAGAGTACATGAATCGTTTTAAATATTAGATGATTTCTCTATGTGTTTAGGGCAACATGTCCTTATATGACCTTCCTAAAGGTATATGTTGCACCTTCGTCTAGGTGCCCATCCGTTGGGCTAATCCATCTCATTTCGAATACGACTCGACTTTGGCCTCCCTTTTGGTCGAAACCTAGTCTTGTTCGTTAGAAGCATGGGTTCACCATCAGATAACCGAAAATTATGATATTACCAGATTGGCATATGAAGAGTATTATAGTAGTCATTGATACTCTCTAGTCGACGAAGTTGATCAACGAACTGCTCCCAAGATAAGTGTATAGAAGCGCATGCTGCGATCACATAGTCTCAAGGATATCGTAATGCTTGAAAGTTGTCACATTCACAGTAACACTTCTCCAGTAGAATAACTCACACACGACTATTGTACAAGCCATAACATCACCAGACTCAATTAACCCAAATCGTTGCTCTGGACGATCAAATGAAGTTGCACAAAAATGTTGCAACCTCCTGAAGAACTCTAACTATCTCACGTTGGAAATGGTGTCCATAGCGCATCCCTCTATTCAGATCCTCTTCAGCCTGCTTTCCTCGTTCCAAAAAATACTTTACATTGCGATAGAAGGTCTCTTTTACAAAACCTATAATTTACATTTAAAACATTATACTAATTTTAATATTATAATTTTATCTCTTCTAAGTAACATATAATCACATCTTCTTAATTACCTATGATGGGTAATTTCCGCACTCCCTTGAAAACTCTATTTATACATTATATGATGTTGGTCATCATATGTCCATATCTCCTCCCATCATCATACGCCAACAACCATTTATGCTTTGGAATTTGCATTATGTAACCATAAACTTCGGGATTAGCTCTATGAATATCTTCAAGACGATCCTTCATCCTTTGTTGTTGAGGCTCATATGCTAAAAAAAAGTAATCGGAACACATATGACAATAACCATACCAATGTTTTTTAAAAGGATACTCATACCAATTTTTATGATTACTTTCTTCATGAACTCGTTCTTGAACTTCTTTCGCACATTGCTGGCAACATGTCGAATATAGTATCGATGATGGGAATAGGGTGGTCTCTATGACAGACCCTCAGACTTCACTGCCTCCTTAATTGCTCGATGGCGATCTAAAATAAGATAAATCTCTTCTACGCCCGTAAAAAACTCTTTAAGGCAGGCCATAAACCAACTCCATGATGTGAATTTCTCCTTCTTGAAAATAGAAAATGTCAATGGTAGAGGGGATCAATTTCCATCTTGTGTGGCGATAATAAATAAAGTTCTGCTATACTTTCCATATAGAAATGTATCATCAATCTGAATAAACTACTTGCAATGTCTAAAAGCAGTCACACATGGTAAAAATATCCAAAACTATCTATCAAACACAACCATCGACTAATCAACTTGGTTGTGTTGGTTAACATATTCAGTAGCATGTAACTGATATATTACTTGATTGTTGTGGCGTAAAAGCTTCATAAGGTGTGGTAATACTTGATAAGAGTCGTCCTAATCACCATAAACATTCATAATAGCCTTCTGTTGTGTCGACCATGCCTTCCAATATGAGATTTGATACCCAAAAGTTTTTTGATTCTCTCCACCACTAGAGCGAAAGGAACGTCCTGACATGCTCTTATCATTTCAACTATAATAGTCGAAACAAACTCAATATCTAATGACGAGTGTTCACGTGACAGGCTTGGGTTCACACATGTATGTGGAGTAAATCTAATGATGCACCAATAATGAAAAGTGTTATCAATTATAGCTCACAAATGCATCTGATAGTCTGAATCATATTTGTCGCACCAGATCACATAATAAGACCACTTTGACTCCTCTACAACATAATTGTAATGTATTTTCATTGTGATGTTGTTTTATCCCATTTTTCATTGCTTCTTTGCTCTCAAACTCTCTTTCAATATTCAGAACATCTTCACCCAACACTCAATTTACGCCACCAATAATTCCTGGAAATTCTGCACTAGGATTAATAACCGATCAATCAAATTGTGGCAAGTGATTCATGCCTTCGGTCGACCATAAAGCCAATAGTGAAGGATGGTTCAACGGTCAGTTGAACCTCACATGAGTGGGCACAAACTATTCTTCGACATGCTCTTTTTCTTCTTCAACTTCCTCTTCATCTTCTTGTTCTAAATTGTTATCATCCTCAAAATCATCGACCAGTGCATCTAATATACGTGGAGGAATATCCATAGAAACTATAGTTGGAGGACATGACGGAACAACTATCATTGCTGATGGAACTTCTTGAAGTGTTATAGGAGGATATGACATAGTATTATGATGTTGTGATGGCCCAACTTCCAATGTGGATGGAACCTCCAATGCATCTATAGTGACATACAACTCCATCATTTGATTCTCAGGTTGATATTTAATCAATGAAAGTATATGTTCTCATTCTTCATCATCAATTACTAGATAGGTCACATGTCATAACCTATCTATAAATTGCAGATGTATGTATGTGATGGACTCTATCACTTGATTCACCGCCAGTTTTAACTTTCGATGAATTTTTCTTTGAAGAGATTCCAAAGTTATACAACCTCCAAGCATAAGAACTCCTTCTGGTCATATACTATAACTACATCCTTATTCAGTCTCAATTATTTGCCCGTTGCAATAAATATAGTCAGTCATCTTTTTTATCTAAAATAAACCATAGTTAATTAAATTTGATCAAAAAAAAACAATTTATGTATGCATTATTTTAGTAATTTACGTTGGAATCATATTCTTTCCACCAAATCAATATGTTCAAATCATATTGATGTGTAACTCTTTACACGACCCACGAGTTTGTATTACTTACCCAAAAATAGAAGTCAGACATATTTATACATATCCGCATGCATCATATGCATGAGGTACACAAACGCGTCATGTAAAAGCATGAAGTTATATGAGATTGGAAAACTCCACATGAGTATGCTCAGAGCGACAAACAGTCAACCACATTCACTTTCCTAGCCAAGGTAAGCCCTCAGGAAAGTAGGTGGTCCGACACAAATCCTCTTTACCCGGGGATACTTTACTCAAGAGAGCATTTAATTCATGACAACTCTAACACTTAATATGCACAAAATATATTTAACAACTAAATTCAAGTTCATAACTTCTTGTACAAACCGAGGTCCAGCTAGAAGAAAAACTAAATTCATTATCATTCCTATAATGCAATGCAATGCTCTATTCTAGGAAAAAAAATATCAAATGTACTAACATTCAATCTTTCATAATATTAACAATTTATAGATATGAATAAAAATTTATTAATTAACTACTTTAGTAATTATAATTAATAGGTATTGATTACTTACTAAGTACAACTAATTACTTACTAAGTACAGTTAATTACTTACTAAGTAATTACTTAATTAATTACTTAATTACTTAATCTTAATTAATTAATTAACTGGATCTTAATTAATTAATTACCAAGCAATTACTTAATTACTTAAGCTTAATTTCTTAATTAACCGAATCTTAATTTATTAAGCACTTAATTAATTACTTAATTAACTAATTACTTAACTACTGAATCTTAATTACTTACTTAATTGATTACTTAATCTTAATTACTTAATTACTTAACCTTAATTACTTAAATTATTAATTAGTTATTTAATTAATTAATCAATCTTAAATAATCACTCGATCTTAATTACTTAAATCTTAATTACTTAAATCTTAATTACTTAATTAATTAATTGCTTAATTACTTAATATTAATTAATTAATTACTTAATTAATTAACCAATTAATCAATTATTTAATTACTCAATTACTTGATTACTTAATCTTAATTACATTACTTAATCTTAATTAATTAATTAATTAACTAATTACTTAATTACTTAATCTTAAATACTTAATTAATTAATAACTTAATTAATTAATTACTTAATTGATTAATCTTAAATAATTACTTAACCTTAATTACTTAATTACTTAATCTTAATTATTTAATTACTTAATTACTTAATTACTCAATCTTAATTACTTAATTACTCAATTACTTAATTACTTAATTACTTAATCTTAATTAATTACTTATTCTTAATTACTTAATTAATCAATTACTTGATTACTTAATCTTAATTAATTACTTAGTTAACTTACACTTAATTATTACTTAATCTTAATTACTTAATTAATTACGCATTACTTAATTACTTAATTACTTAATTAAAACTAATGATCTACAAATCACAATTAAGTAATCGCTAAGTTCATTAATTAATTCCCTAATTACAAGTAATTAATTTCCTATCACAAACTAATTAATACACAATGAATTAAATAAATTAAAATATTAACACAATTAAAATTAAAATTTATTCAATTAAAAATTTATTTAATATAAACATTTTATTAAAGAACTAAATATATCAATTAAAATATTGACAGAATTGAAGGGAAAAAAAACTCGAAGGATGGGGAGGTCGCCAGTCTGCCGGAGGGAGAGGTCGTCCGTGCTTAGCATGTCACTGGGAGGGTGGGCTGAGACAATTTGTGCGGAGGAGCAGGGAGGCGACCTTTTATAGGCGGAAATGGCGGCTAAAACGCCAAATCGTCTGTCATTTTGAAAGCCGACTTAGCCAAAACGCCAAACGATCTACCGTTTTGAGCTTTTTCTCCCAAAACGTCAGACCGCTATGCCGCCCTATTTTCCACAATTTCCAAATCACAGCCCACTTATTTTTTTTTTTTTTTTCAAGAAACCCCAACCACAAATTTTGATGTTCGCAGGGGTTCCTCGTCTCTATTTAAACTGGCTCGAAGCCTGGCTATTCTCCCGATTGGGTTATGTTGTATGTGCTGGTTCATCCTTAGATCTGAATGTAGATGCTCTTACGCATGATGCAACCCCGGGCTTCTTTGAAGATTTTGTTCAATTAAAAAGAAAGCTCCATTGCTCGTGCTAAATAATTGCGGTTCTGTGTTGTAGTTTAGCTCTATTGCACCCCCATGACTTATCTGTGTCAAAGCATCGGCTACATGCTACTTTATTTCTGTGCAACTCCACTGTTTAATCCGATCTACTGCCTCAACACACCTTTAACCTTTTTCCTGCGATATTATTCAGTAAGAGGTTAGTCATGGGGGCATACACCGAATTCTGGCGCAATTCACGTTGAGGTTGTTGGAAATGCATGACCGTTCGACACAAAAACACAAGCAAGAATGGAAAGATGATTGAAGGAAAAAAAACTTGAACACAAATGATGTTTTATGCACCACTAATTGGGATGCTTTTCTGGAGAGGTTTTCATTTCATTATATAGGCAAAAAAAACAAGACGTATTTACAACGTAATTAAAAACACGCGGCAGCCTTAATGAGTTCAAACCGCGTTGACTCATCAATGAGGGGGAGAAAAAAAACCGGTGAAATAAATTCCAAATAAAAAATAGTCAACAATCACCCCCCTAATTTTTATTGCGTTCTCTGGATCTCAACGACGCCGATCTTCGCACGCAACTTCTGAAATTGGCGCGACCAAGTGACTTCGTGAGAATGTCTGCAGGCTGCTATTCCTCCCTCGAAACCTTCTCCTTGCTCGCCGTCGGCTTCTCTGCAATGAATGTGGCATGCAGGTGGGCGGGCTTGGCTCGTTGGCCGTAATGAAGTGTAACTCACCAGGGTCGAGCTTGCGTTGTGCAAACCCAGGCGGTGTTGTCGGACCGATAATGTTGCCGATGGTGCGAAATCGAAGCGGGGCGTCGTCGTGATCAACGTCCAGTGCTTCTGCCATATTGGATGGCGGTGAAGCAAACTCCACTGTGGTTGATGCCACGGGTATCACCTTAACCACATCTGGTGTTGCATCTTCTGCTGAGTTCGCACTAATGGGTTTGAGTGATGAGCTCTGGTCTCCAACAGTATTGTCGGCCTCCGCATTCCTTGGTCTACATGCCTTTGTGTGTTCGACGATGAATGGATCCTCACTACTCCACACAGCTTGTTCACCATGAGCACTCCAATCCCACTGTTTTGCCTCGTCGAAGGTGACATCGCGCGTTACATGCACGCGCTTGCTGACAGGGTCATACACGCGATATGCCTTGGACCCGAACTCGTACCCGACAAAGATCATCGGCGTACTTCGGTCATCCAGCTTCTTCAGGTGAGGCTTCACGTTCTTAACATGCGCGATGCAGCCAAAGGTGCGAAGAAAGTGCACCGCCGGTCGTTTTCCATGCCAGGCCTCATACGGTGTCATTCCGTCAAGGCTTTGAGTCGACGCTCGGTTAAGGATGAAGATGACGGTGGAGACAGCCTCACCCCAGAACATCCCGGGAAGACCCTTAGCCTTAGGCATGCTTTGAGCCATAGACACCACGGTTTGGTTGTGTTGTTCAATGACCCCATCCTGCTGTTGTGAAAAGGGAACCTTGAGTTGTCGTTGTACGCCACGGTCAGTACAATATTCACCGAATTCTACTGAAGTAAAATCGTCACCGCGATTAGTGCGGGGAACCTTCAGCTTGCGCTCTGTCTCCACCTCCACTGTGGCTTGAAAGTGTCTGATTGCTGCTGGAGCTTGGTCTTTGCTTGCAAGAAGTTTGACCCACATGTAGCGGCTCATGTCATCCACGAGTAGCAGAAAGTAGCGGTTCCCGCTTGGCGTTGTTGGCGTGATCGGCCCACAAAGATCACCGTGGACAAGGTCGAGGACTTGTTCTGCACGATGCTTCACTTGCTTGGGGAAAGACGCTTGTTGCTGCTTCCCAGTGAGGCAGTTGTCGCAGACTTGATCTATTTGATCAATCCGCGGACGCCCTCGCACCATATCATGTTGAGCGATCTTGGGCAGAGAATGAGAGTTTAGGTGGCCGTACCTTTCATGTCATCGCCATGTCACCTCTGACCCCCTTGTTGACAAGCATGTAGGTTGTGCAATGCTGAGTCTTAGCTTGTACAGCCGGTCGGGGAAGCGCTGCGCCCTAGCCAGCAGTCGTCGTTGCTTGTCCCGAATCTTCATGATGCCTCCCTCGATCAATACCTGACAACCATTCTCAACGAGTTGTCCGATGCTGATGATGTTGGCGGTGAGGCTCGGGATGAAGTATACCCTCGTGAGTGCGTGGTGCTCACCGGTTTTACAAGTGAATAAGATTGTCCCGCACCCCTCGATATTGACGACAGATCCATCACCAAACTTCACGGTGCCGCGGATCCCAAAGTCAAGCTCAGAGAAGGCAGCGCGGGAACCGGTCATGTAGTTTGTGGCACCAGTGTCGAGGTACCACAGGTCGTCGTCGCACGCCTCCCTTTGAGCATGTTGTGCAAAGACCTTCGCCTCGACCACTCGGAGAGGACTGCAATGTGGCAGTGAGGAATTCGAAGTGGCAGATTGTGGTGGTGGTATATCGGGCATCGCAGTACACGCCCTTACCATAAGGAGTGTTGACTCGTCGTCGTCACCATGGGTTAGAAGAGCCTTAGCATGTCTCATCCTGCTGCGACAATCTTTGGCCTAATGACCCATTTTTCCGCAGTAGAGACATTGGTCTCTTGAGGCGTCATGACCGTCATTGGATCCCCTATCATCCCTTCGTGGTTGTCGGCGACGCCAGTTGCCAGTCTTGGAGTCGTTGAGGGGTTCATCCCTCGCTTGCCGCTCCTTCATCCGTGCATCCCACTCCTCCTCGGTGAGGAGTAAATTCCCTCCATAGTCGATGGTGGGTACCGGGTCAAAACGGTCTTCCGCCGCTTTGAGTCTCCCTGTTACCTCCTCCACAGAGAGCGTAGAGATATCGAGAAGCGTCTCAATTGAAAGGGCAATTTGGGAGAACCTGGAGAGGACGACGCGCAAATACTTCTCAACGACCTTGTCTTGAGGCTCTGGATCGCCGAAGATCGTGAGTTGGTTGACCATCCTGGTGAGCCGCATTGCGAAGTCGTCCACCGATTCGCCGTTGTGAAAAACAATGCCTTCGTACTCCTTGCGGAGCTTTTGAGCATTGGCCTTGCGAACGCGATCAATGCCGATGCGCATGGTCTTCACGGTGTCCCACGCTTCCTTGGCAGTTGCCTTGACGACGAGTATGGAGATCATCTCCGGCGGGACAGCGCGGAGGATGGCCTCCAGCGCCATCCGATCTTCCTGGAGTTCCGCACCGCCACTGTCGACGGCATCCCAAAGACCGCGTGCTTGAAGCATGACCTTCATCATCAAGGACCAGTCGCTGTAATTTGTCTTCGTGAGGATCGGGTACGTCGTCGATCCCCCGATCTCCTTCACCACTTGATGTACAACCAGAGGGCCGCTACTGCTGTCAACGGGGGGTCTGGGACCTGCCGATGATGTCTGGGAGAGTCGGGGCGATGAGGGCTCGGAGTTCGGCATTGTGGATGAAGTCATCCTCGCTCTGATACCAAATGTTGGAAATGTCTGACCGTTCGACACGAAAACACAAGCGAGAATGGAAAGATGATTGAAGGAAAAAAACTTGAACATAAATGATGTTTTGTGCACCACCAATTGGGATGCTTTTCTGGAGAGGTTTTCATTTCATTATATAGGCAAAAAAAACAAGACGTATTTACAACGTAATTAAAAACACGCGGCAGCCTTAGTGAGGTCAAACCGCGTTGACTCATTAATGAGGGGGAGAAAAAAAAACCGGTGAAATAAATTCCAAATAAAAAATAGTCAACAGAGGTGGGTCCATTCCTTTCGCCTTTAAAGATAATCGCCATAGCTTTTATTCCAATCTTCTTTTAAGTTTTCTGGTTCCTCCGTAGCTCTAAAATACTATCAGTTGGTTTTATTCCAATCAAATCTACCGGATGGGGTATGTTTTTTAATTCGATCAATTCACAATAGCTTCCATTTATAAGTCATTGTCGTTACTGATGATGAATCTACCCGTTTTTCCTGAGACGCAGCGGATCCGAGGCCCTGATTCAAGGGAGAACCTACTCGGTGAAGCCTCGATTCATATGAATTTAATGGGTTTAACTGAGGCGATCGTCTTCATAGATTATATTGAATAGCGGCGTTTTTTATTTACAGTTCATGTCATTGAGGAATCACGTTTGAGTTTTCGCCTTCATTGTTCGCTTCCCTAGGTCATGTCTATCGCATATTGCCTTAAAAACGAAGTATTTTGTTCTGCGACAAGCATGAGCTTCGGCTCCTGTACCACGAGACTGAAGTTTAATAGCAGCACCAAATTCTGGAATTGCAGTTTTCTTTTTCGTTTAAATACATCTGTCTTGTTTATGACATTTTTAAGAAATTTTATTTGCAGATTTTGTTGTTGTGACATCAAGTTTCTGTGCTGCCTTGCACTGAACCTCCAGCTATATGATGACCGTGTCATTTGATTTATTAGATATTAAGATTTATTTATGTCTTCCCATTTTCATTCTTCCTACCCATCGTCATTGTGATCCAAGTTTTTCAGGTTATATGGACATGCAGTTCTTGATGGAGTTCCCTTTTAGTTTTTAAGTTTTTAATCTCCCCTCTTGGTGGAAAGACTACTAAATGTCATGACAAACTATGACCATTTGTCAATATCGTGAAAATGGAGAGGAAGACCTGGATGTGGAAACAAATTAATGGTTTGCAAATTAATGGTTTGTTGAAGGAATCTTGTGAATATGTGGATTAAATCAAAGCTGAGATCGACTCACTAGAAAAAGAATTAGAATATCAATCAACCATTCAAGAGAGATCGTAAGTAGTGAACTTCAAGCTACATACTGAAGAACAGTAGAGCACCTCTCTTGTATAGCTTTTTCCACATGACTGGAAATATGGACCAGTTCAAAAAAATGTTATGGAAATAGTATACGGAACAGTATGCAATGAGCTGAAGAAGACCAAAGTATTTTATGTGGATTTGTTTCCAACAAATATGTATGTGTGTTGATGGTTTGATTCATGTTTATGTATGGGGTGTTGACAGTTTGATTCACATTGGGTATATTTTTGAAAGATTTCTAATGAGTTTTGTTCGTGATGTTTGAAACACCCAATTGTTTCTTGATTGAGAGTATTTTATGAACTTGCTGACATTTGTGAATCCTTCATTTCTTTGATCGGTTATCATCACAATGTTGCTTTCAAGTCATGTGGAGTACTTTTGAATTTAATGTCATTTAGAAGGTTTATCACACATAGAATGTGACCATTTGAGATGGATACATGGATTTGAGAACCTACATTTATGGAAGCCCTTTGGAAGGTGAGGAAAATTCAAAAATTGATTCTTTGTCGAGAGATTTGACAAATTGCTTAGTTCTTCTATTGGCGGAAGAGGTCATAGATATGAAGAAAGAGTTTTGATGTGCTTGTCTGTTCTTATTTTCAATACATAATAAGCATTTATGACTACCCTTCTGGTCACGTTCCATAAGAAAAGGTCAGGGGCTTGCCTCAAGAGGGAGGAAGATAAGCTACTGATTCCCATTAAAGGGAAAAATAAGTGTGATCTTCTCCCTCAACACCTAAAATGGGTTGTCCTTGGTCTTAAAGACAATGAGGGAAGGATAAGGCCCTAGTTCTCGTGTCAGGGATTGGGAGGTCCATCGCACCGCCCCTAGGGTTGGGGTCATTGTGATTGAAGGGATGCATAACCGCACACACCGAGGACCCTACTCATCGGGTAGGACAAGTGTAAGATACCTCTGACTGAAGGAACAAATAAACTAATGGGTTACACGCTAATGTCTCTCTTGTTATGGTTGTGCAAATCTGGAGGTTTTGAGCTTTGATTTGGTCTCCCTCAAATGGGAGTCAAGGAAAGAGGTATCATTCCATTGGTGACATTAAAGAGGTCACAAAGGAGGCTTGCGTAGGTGAAGGTTTGACGAGCTAGAGGGGTTTTGCGCGAGGTAAGGATAGACTGTAGGATAGGTTTGCGCGAGCCTATGTGCTAGACTGTTGATTTGGGGAGGGAAGTGGTTCCTCGCACGTGTTTTGTATTTCACATAGAGGAGAGACTTTGATCCCACCATCCCTCTTTCTCCCCTGAGTTTTTAAGAGCTACCTGGGTGGTTTTGAGGGTCTGAGTGAAGGAATATGGCTAGGGGTTCGATTCGCGGTGGTGTAGTGGATTTAATTGAAAAGGTTTTTTCTCAGAGAAGATTATACCAATTGCTTATAAGCGTTGTTGTTATTGTCCTCATCTCGCCTCTTTTTCTCCACTTCAGGCTCATGCATTTCCTTTGGGTTTCACTTTCACTCTTTTATTTGTTCATCTTCTTTTGTCTCGGGTTGCCAATTTTTGTCTTTTTGTTTATCATTGGATGCTCCCTGTTAGATCCATACACAAACATTTTCTTGTTTCGGTGAATTTGTAAATCTTTGATTATTAAATCACCCTTATAACAAATCTTTAGTTTTCTATGTAAATAGTGTGCGTGCACCTCATAGTGTTCTATTACAAATGTAAGCATTTACGACTTGTAGTGTTATATATGTTCTTGGCATTTATGTACTGTGCCAGTTAATCATCATACGTGTACTATATATCTCTTTATTACAAAGTGCGAGACATCGACCTGTGTTGCACGAATGTGAGTAGAGCTTTGAGACTTTTCCAAGATTTTTCATCATCTCAAATGAGTTCTAGAGTCTTATTTATAAGCAATTTTGGGACACTGGGTGATGGAGTGGCATGCACATTACCCCTGGCACACAAGTGTCACTTGGGGGACGCCGTTGATTTTGAGCCCTGCAAGATATGCCTTTGGTGAAGCGTGCAACCCTTGCCATTCTCCACTTCTTATTTCCTAGTATTTCTCTTTGAAACTTCTTGTTTTCACGACAAAAATGGGTGTCAACAAAAGCCCCCTTTTAGGATTGAATCTGATATGAAGAAGAGGGTCTGATACTAAGGTAGAGGAGAAGCATGTTGATGGATCATTTGTTGACTTTTCTATGTGTTTGTGCACCTTTATGCTTAAGGCTTACGAACATGACAACTTGTATGCCGCGCAAGGGAGAAGTGAGAGGGAAAGTCATGCAGGTAAGTTGTGTTGGTAGATCATGTAGGCTGATCACCTAGGAGTTTTGCGTGCGCATCCCGCGCAGGGGTCCTTGTGTTTATATATAGAGCTGAGGGCCTCGACAGTTCTTCCTTCTGTCGTCGCTTTGTAATTGTCGTCGCACTAGTAACCTTGGTGCGCTAGTTCGTTTGTTGAAGCTCTTTGCGCGCTGACTTAATATACCCTTATTTGCGCGGCACATGCTCTTGAGCGAGTCCATGCCTTTGCTAAATTTTTGAATTTTTAAATTTTTTCGAGACCAAGATTTATCCTTAATAAAAATATCAGTACTTTGTAGATTCTCAATGGTTGCTTAGAATGCTAAATTTTCAAATGAACAAGTTGACAATCGTATCAAAGAGATGATTGATATCATCAAGCCTGATTACTACGACGCATGTGACACTACGCTCCCGGACATGGCGAAACACATAAAGAAACACCATTGTGAATATTTAGAGAGCAGCTATCTGCCACTTTACGGCCACAGACATCTGAAGGACCTCTTTATCCCAAAGCTGAAGAACTATGTCCCGCTTTCCTAGTTCCAAGAGTACAAGAACTTTGCCATTGCCAATATCTCAGCTCAGGGCGCGCACATTAATGCGAGAACATCATCCACGACTTATGTCATGCATCACATTAGTTGTACCTTGGATTTAAAGTCGCATGACTACTTGTCCATCTTTCGCAATTGCAAGATGGATCAATCCAAAGACTGGAAGGAACACATTGACCTCTGTTTGGGAGGAAGTGTCAGACCTGAATGGATGCAGGTGTACTGTGTGCTCCATACCTATGCCAATTTTGCGATCGAGCTGAAGGCGGTTGACATCTATGAGACTGTCTGGGTGGCAAGATTTAAATGCGACTTTATCACCATACAACGTCCCAATTTGACCATTAATGCAATATTTGAGACATTGATGATATGATGAGGGGATTGTCACATGTTGATACAACCAAGACCTTTCCAGCAGGATGTTGAAAGTGTGCCTTATCGAACAACTAGAAATTCCAAGTCAGATACGAGGTCCCCAAACTGAGCCATGAGCTTGATTTTGTCAAGACTTTTGCTCTCTTATCATCACCCTGTAGCGTAAGAGTGGAAGGTGACAAGTGGGTCTCGTTATAACCCAGTTGTTGAAGTGTTTGGACCAGAATGAAGCTGACCCCTGAGCCATTGTCAATGAAAGCTCGTCGGATGTCAACGTGGTTTATCCCACCAAATACATTCAAATGCCTAACATGTCCTTGTATAATGATATATTTGTCTTGCTCCGTGAAAGAGATGATCTTATAACATTCTTCAGAATCGATCTCCGCACGATAAACTTCAACGATGACAACTTCAACTTCAGATTTTTGAGGGTTTGACAAAGCCTCTACCAACGCTAATCGGAGGTCTTTTGATAGACTTTGACCATTCAGGATTGACAATTTGGCTGACACCAAAGCCAATTATTTTAGAATGTCATATTTATGGGCTAAAAGTATGTGATTCTCAATGTGAGGTGGTTCTCTCGCAGACGCTTTAGGAGCTGAAGCACTTGATGTAGGCAGATTGGCCCGTGGAACAGGAGTTGAAGGCGCTTCTGTCATTGGTGGGTTAGGTCGACTAGGCCTGCCTGCGCATCGAGGATGATTTGGCGGTGATGTCCCCTCTAGTCGATCTTTCAGGATGATTGGGTTAGGGCAAACCCTGAAATATGTGGGGGATGAGTGGTGTGTGTTGTTGGTTCCGGACGTAGCAGAAGCGCACAATGGTGGGTGATGTATTAAAATTTCTTTTAATAATCATTGCTTGTAACCATGATTGAGGATCTTGCACATCAAATTTATAATTAATTTATTTAATATCTAAAGAAATAAATACCTAGATTTAGGAACTTTCTTTGATAATGAATGTTGATCGTCTGTAAATACCCTTTCAGATTGTCTTCGTTGTGCTGTCAGGATCCAAAGATAGAATCATTTAGCGGTGATCCACACGTGCTCCAATGATCTCCAAGAAACATCACTTGATCTCTGGGTGCTAGCGTGGTGGATCAATTGTCTTGATTTGACAATTGTTTTGATTTATTCATTTATGATCACTCGTTCTTCAGTCTTGAAGAAATCTCTCCTGCATTTCTTGTTCTTGAGAGGGGGTGTCAAGAGAGATTTTGTTATGCGCAACACTTCTCTATTTTCAATTTTGGATGCAATACACAATATACATATTCATCTATTTACAGAGTTAGAGTTTAGGTTAAAATATTATTTAATTACACACCGACCATTAAATAACATTTAAAACATTTAATAAACTTCATGCCTCATAATAATAATAATATTATTTTGTGGTGTGCCAACTTATGCAAATTGATAACTAATATTTACATAATTGTAAATAATTATTTTATCATCAGACACGTCTTGGTCCATTTAAACTCCTCGATATTCATTGAATACTTGAAAAAATATTTTATTAATAAATATATATTTCATTCACATACTGACCAATAAATATTTATTAAATATTCAATAAAATAAACAAATATATTTTTATTCACATACCGATGAATACATATTTATTTAATTTATATGATCAATATAACTTGAATAAAATTATTCTTTAATCTTGAGAATAATATTTATTCTATTAATTAAATTTAAATAGAATTTAATCGAAATATTTACTATGTGACCTTTTAGGATTTTTTATCGTTGGCATTAGGTGAAGTTGCCTAAAGTCCAAAATTACTATCTAGCAATGAGTTAAGACATTTAAGCGAAAAAACTTAATGTTACACCAACAACCACATATGAACGTTCACTGTATAATATAATTTTTTTATTACAATGTCTCATCAAACAGGTTGCACGATAGTGTTATCAACCTATTTGATCGATAAATCTTTCTTTGACTCTGAAATAAACACGTCGTTACACCGTGACTATGAAATTTAGGGCGACGGTTCTATTCTAATCAAAGAGCTGAGATATCAACTTCCATAAAGATGGAAGAGACAAATTCTTTCTCGACTTATCCATTAATGACAAGTCACTAATGACGCACCCAACATATCCAACGTCGCCATGAACTGTTATCGTTATGGTTTACGAAATATATCTAAGTATGTGGGTTGTAACATGCATAAATAATAATATTAAAGTCTAAAGACCATCATATACTCACAGATAGGAATATTCGATGACACCAAAACATACAAGATTCATAATGGTGGGTCTGTTATCATAATCTCTCATCTTGGAGATTATCAAGTGTAAACTTTATGAGAAGAAGTCTCATCAACTTATGAGTACTCGCACCTGACAGTTTATGTACTATGTGTCCCTTCATAGTAAATTATCTAACCACAAAACATTATTTAAGAATATTGTTATAGCACATCAAAATTTTCATCGTAGCGGGGAACTGTCATGACCTTATCAATGCGACGTATATTGTTGGTCATTATTACATTAGATTTATGCAAAACAACGCACAATATGCAATAAAAAGTTTTATTAATATTCAATACATTGAATATACATGTAATCAAAGCACAATCAGTTGGTTCTAGGATACTAATTTCAATAAACTTCCACTTGGACTAGAGCCAACTGTCTACGACTTTCAATCTACTAGACCTCACATGATATTCATGTTTTTACTGAGTCAAGGTTTTAGTTAAAAGGTTCGTCACGTTGTCTTCCGTGGAAATACTGCTCACTGCAACCTCACCTCTGAGAAAAATCTCTCAAGAGATTATACTTTTAAAGTATGTGCTTCTTCCATTTATGTGACCTTGACTATTTTGTGAGAGCCACCGTTACAATATTATCACAATAGAGTGTGATGTGATATTTACTACTAGGTACGATGTCAAACTCTTAGACGAAATTGCACATCCATACTGCTCCCTTATATAAGAACTTAGTTCTTTTTTGAGGTACAAATCATTTACTTTCCATCAAGTCTCAGTCTAAATGTTTAATTCTTGCCTATTATGAATGCCATTGGAGGTCATAATGGTAGCGGGGGTGCCTGTGGATCGTTCGAAGCTCAGAACCCATCTTTTGGGGTGAAAAATGCATAGTGCACGGTTATCGCAAATCATGTGGGGCAGGCCGCACGGTCTGACAAACCGCACGAGGCATAGACATAGATCAGGAGGAGCTTGCACGGTTAAACAAAACCGTGTGAAATGTGGCAAAAAAATCGTGTGAGAATGTTTGTAATTTTGACAGTGAGGTATTGCATGGTTACTCAAACTGTGCGAACAAATCGTGTCAAGTGCCCCTTCTTCCAACAGACCGTGCACAATTGGCACACAATTTGTAAACCGTGCGGTCAAACCGTGCGATGCCCAATATTGGGTGATTTTACCATTTTACCCCTAATTAAATCTATTTCTAACATATCCTCTCATTTTCTTACTACACACAACATCCCTCCCCTTTGAAGCCCCCCTTTGGTGACTATTTTAGGATTTGAGAGATATCTCTGTTCGGTGTCTGATTCAAGAACCGTTTGTCTCGTTGGATCTGCGCCTATATTATCTCGATTCTTTTTGTGTCGTTCCTCGTTTAGTTTGGTATTAGCTGCACTATTTAGGTGCAAGCTCTTTTGCCATATTTTCAGGGTTCTCGTTCGTTTGTTTTTTTGTCGATCTAAGTCGAATCAGGAGCTGGTACTGGACGAGCTATCCACCATGGACCTACAATAGGTGGTGTCATGCCTTTTGTTAAAAGTTGAAGTGTTTATATATGTCGTTGTGCCGTGTGACCAATTCTCTCTGGTGGCGCCTTGAAATGAATTTAAATCCTTGAATTAAATTGTTAGGTATATCCTATGTAATTGAAGAGGCCCGTTAATGAATGATTATAGGTTGTGGACCTTGGAATTGGAACCCCCCCTTTTTGGGTGTGTTGTTTAATTAAATGGACTATTATGATGATATGTGAAATTAGATACTTTTGAGGTGTGCCCTTTACTCCTAGACATGAGATGTTAATATTGAATTAACAATTGATGATTTTTTTTGACAAAATTAACAATTGATGATTTGAATTGTGAATTGATATGTAAATTGAATTGTGATATCAATTGTAATTGAATTGATTAATGGGAAGGGATGGAATGACCATGAACCATTGCCCTTTGCCTTATAATGGCTTATTTAAGCATGTGACACTTGTTGTAATGAAATGACCACATCAGTAATTTAGAGGTAAGCCTTTTAAGCTTAGCCCCCATGACTTGAGTCACCTTTTGAGGTTAGATTGAATTTGGAATGTTCTTGGTGTTGACCTTGACATGTTTAAATGAATTGCGTAACTGAAATTGATTAAACGGTATTGAATTGATTAAATGCTTATATGCCTTGGGTGACACATGGATTCATATGAGAATGCCATGAACATACTCATTTGGATTTTACCTTGCTTATGCTCGAGTGACATTTGGACTCTTAATATGGACTACCAAGGATGGACTCAGAGGCTTGACTATTATCTATTGGGTGACACTTGGATTCCATATGGAATGCCAAGGACAAACTCAAAGGACATTTGATCATATTGTTATGGGTGATACATGGGCACCCTTAGTGGATCGCCAATGACGGACTTGAGTAACAGTGACTTTATACCACATCTAGAGAGATACCTGGGTTCTTGAGGATTGCCATGGACGGGCTTGTTGGATTGGTGTAGCCCGATCTGGTTGGACTGAATGCTTGTGACCCACAACTGTAGTAGTGTGAACTTTTGAGTCAACTTTATTGTAGCCTTTTGAACTTTCAGCTGACAGCCACTATAACACTTTTGACTTGGGTAACCGCCTTTCACTGTAGCGATGCAGACTTCCTGTGTGGAATAATGGATCATTTTTCCCTTTTTAGCCCATTTTCAGGTTAGGATTTGTGTGAAAAAATTCTATAATTTGTGGTCTCAAATCATAGTGAAGTTCTGCCTCTTCGTGGACGTATGGATTATTCCCGAACCACGTAAATTTGTGTGTTTCGTGTGTTTTTTTCCTTATGCATTTTCTTTTGTATCTCGTTTCTGTCGTTGTGAATCCCGACATTTCTGCAACAGGGCTTGTAGGTAGTTGGTTTATATTACACCTGGAGTGATACTTGGATTCCAAATTAAGAATGTCATGGATGAGCTCAGGTTCATAAATGAATAATTAATGGAGTTATATGACGCATATGCCTAGCCAAAACACAAGCTTGGATTCGATCTTTGTTTATACTTTAAGGATTGTCAGTTTAGGCATCCTTTGGTTACCTATTAACGAGGGACGTTGGGCTACGCGCTAGGTCCTTGAGACTTACTAATTTAATGAGATATAATCATTAAAATGAATTTGATTATAAATGAGAATCTAGATTTTATAGGATGTTTACTTTCAGTACTTCCTTGCTTATTAGATTATTGCCAGCACTGCTGTTATATATTCACTGGCTAGATGACACTTGACCTTGGGTGGTTGCCTATTAGGATTATGTCTCACAGTCTATTTAGGTTACCTTTAGAGACCCAAATAGATTATATAATTGAAGGTATGGATAAAGACAAATGCCCTGATACTGGTTCTTGATTGCTGCTTGGGAGCAGGGAAGCATGAGACCGAGCTGAGGCTCGCGATGCTAGCTGGGATACTTTTGACCTTTGTTCCATGTATTGTACACATACATTGTATACATGTTTTGGGTGTTTTATTAGACACATGACATGTATCACCATCATTATGTATGACTCCCTTTTGGCACTATTATTTATTTATGTTGTTGATCTATTGTCTGATTGTTATTATTGCTTCCGTTACTTGTATGTCATTGTATTTCCTTTGGGTTTCACTTTGATGATGAGGACATAGTCTCCACACAAACACATCTAGGACCTCATTTCTAGTCGGCATTCTCTGACATTTGGGGAGATGCGCTTGAGACTATATGGTCAACTGGCCCGGGAAACCTTTGAGTAACATCTAGGTCCGAGACGTTACAAAGTGGTATCAGAGACTTCTTTTCTGGTTTTCTTTACTATTTGGTGACAATAGAAAGGGATATGAAGAAATTGGAATTTGGTAATGAGCTGTGTCTGGGCGTAGCTAACCCGCGTATAAGAAAAAGTCAAATTTCCTCGAATTAAATTGTTGTTTTCTGGGTTTTGACTATTATAGTTGATTTGATTCCACTGTTGGGTGATCCACTTGATTTGTGATATTATTATTGATATGATTGTGGGGTTCTATTTTGTTGCAACTCGATGAGATGAGAATATGTCATCATCTCATGCATCATTTAGGCACTTTATAGAAGTCACATGCAATGCATTATGTCATGCCATTTAGGATGCAATACTTTTTGTATGCTATTGTGATAGTTGTCGTGATAGTTATACTTATTGTTGTGATAGGTAGTCTGGAATGTGTTATGGTGTGAATGAGGTGGACGCCATACTTTGGTTCCTGGGGACTATGGGCCCTTATGAATTGGAATTTGGCAAACCATTCGGTTCAACCTAATTAAAGTGAATGTCATATAAATGTGAAAATGGATTGATATAATGAATATATGAATTCACGTGGAAATGAAATGGAAACTGAGTTGCTTATAATAGAGAACTTGACCCGGACCCTATCTTAGTAGTGGGAAGTATACAATGTCTCTTGCTTATATACGATTTGTGCAACGCCCCGACCTGACTCTTGGAGCAGAGAGGGGTGTGTTCTTATATAAGAAGGTTTGTACCTATCCTATTTCAGTATTTGTGCTTTTGAGCTGTTAACTTTGATAATGATCTTGAATTGAGGCATGCCTTTAGCATTGTAGAGGCATGCCATCATGATGTCCTTCAGGCATACACTAGGAGGGAGGCATTGACCATACTCCGAAGGTTGTGGGCCATGAGCTACCATTAAATCCTCCAACAGTGTTAGCTGCGACACCAGTAGTTATACCAGACATAGGTATTAAGGCATAGTTCCGCGATGGTTTCTTGCACTTTATGCAGACTGTTCTGGGAGCACCGTGACCTGCTCTGACTATGACAGAGTTGACATGTGAGTTACAATAGTAACATCTACCCATGTTTTCGGGGGATGACAGACCAAAGGCTATAAATTCATGGCTAGATGTCATGCTTTAGATCATCGAGCATTTAGAGACACCTACTTAGAGGAGGGTAAAACTCGCTTCATAAATGTTGCGTGATTCCGCCAAGAGATGGTGAAATGTTATTACTCAAACAGAACTTCATTGGGAGATGGCCTGAAGGGATTTTCATACGTCCTTCTATGATTTTTTCCATCTCGAGATTTTAAGGGCCGATAGAGTCCGAGAGTTTATGAACCTAGAGCAGGGCGCGTTATCAGTGATGGAATATTCAGCCCGTTTTACCGAGTTTCAACACTTCACACCTATCCTGATGGGTGACGAGTTTTCTAAAGTTAGATGATTTGAGGATGATATCAGGTACGATATCTGATCACAGGTGAATGTCTTTCAGCCGACTACCGTTTCTAAAATAGCGAATCAAGTGCTTATCATAGAGCGTAACTGGAGAGAGGATGGAGGTGTGATCCAGAACAGTTCGACATCTCGATTTGGTACTACATAGATCGGTAGTAGGAAGCGTCATCTGGAGGTTCCACATGGTGATATTAGCAGTTAGACCACTTACTCAGGTAGCCAGGTGAGGTGCTACCAGTGCGGTAGATAGGGACATACAAGACCACAATGTACGAGAGACCCAATCGAGTGCTAATCATGCGACAAGATGGGTCATCTACAACGCTTCTGCAAAACGTTTCCTCCAGCATACAGTGAGAGAGGGTCTATGCTGACTCCACATTCCGGAGTGGGGTCAGCAGTTTCTCATCAGGTAGGGAGTTAGAGTACAGCTGGCCGATCAGGCCGAGGTGGTGGTTGTTGTCGTGGTAGTCAGGCCCTAGTTTTACAATGATAGTAGAGCGGATCTGCTCTGGGTATCCAGACAATATCATAGGGTCGTGGTTCAGTCCAGATTTTCGTAGTGCAACAGACACTTGAGGAGCAAGATCTTAGACCTTCTACTGTCAGATGTACAATTTTAGTAGCATCTACTTTATCTTCTATACTTTTTGATACAAGGGCTTCTCATAACTTTATATCTGTACCTGTTGTGGAGAGCTTTGGGCTTGATGTTCTTTCTTATGATGGTTTCATGACGCTTGACACTCCGTTGGGAATCAGAACGGAGGATATATGTTAGTGCAGTGAGTGCCCCATTGAGATTGGAGGGTGTCACTTTGTATGATATCTCTTTGTCATCGAGATGATGGGTTTTGAAATCACTCTCGGGATGGAATGGTTCGTTCTTTTTCATTCTTTTATTGATTGTTATCGTCGTAGGGTGACCTCCACATCACCATAGGGCAGAGAGTTTATTCAAAAGCATGAATGAGATGTTCAGGCGAGCCGATCTGGATATGAGGATCGTGGGCTGGGTGGAATGACAACCTAGATTGTGAGTTTATATCTGGATGATCAGAGAACATATCAGATAGATTTCCCTCCAGTGGTTGAACATTTTAGGGATGTTTTCCCAGATGACTTTTTAGGTTTACCTCCAGTGAGAGAGTTAGAGTCCTTTATCGAGCTAGTGTGTGAAGCTGCATCGATGTTCATTCCTCATTACAAGATGGCTACTATTGAGATGCAAGAGCTCAAGTGGCAACTATAGGATTTATAGGTGAAGAGTTTCATGCGACCCAATACTTCTTTATGGGGTTCGCCAGTCTTTTTACAAAAAATATGGACTATACCCTCAGGCTATGTGTGGATTACCAACAATTGAATCAGCTAAAGGTTAAGAATCAGTATCCTATGTCGCAGATAGATGATCTCTTTGACCATCTCTGAGGAGAAGTGTTCTCAAATATTTATTTGAGACCTAGTTATCATCAGGTGCATGTTATACCATCATATGTACCTCGCACAACCTTTCATAGCAGGTATGGTCTATATGAGTATTTGGTTATGCCGTTTGATCTCACAAACATGCCAGCGATCTTCATGGCACTGATGAATTGAGTATTTCATCCTTATCTGTATTCGTTTGTGGTGGTTTTCGTGGGCGATATCTTGGTGTATTCTCACAATCGACACGACCATGCCAAATATCTTGAAATTGTATTGAATACACTGAGAGGACATCAGTTATATGCTAAGTTCACAAAGTGCCACTTCTAGATGGATCAGATTCACATCCTGGGTCACATCATCTCAGAGACAAGAGTATCAGTTGACCCAGAGAAAGTGAGAGTTGTGGTTTCCTGGGAGCAGACCAAGAACATCTTTGAGGTATGAAGTTTCTTGGGGATGGCCGTTTATCACAATCATTTTATATAGGAGCTGAAAGAGAGATTGACTTCAGCGTCAATATTGATTTTTCTAGATTCAGGAAGAAGTTACATTGTTTACTACGATGCATCATGTATCAGGCTAGGAGCAGTTCTTATACAGGGAGATAGAGTCATGACATACGAGTCTTGACAATTGAGGTCACATGAGAGGAATTACCCGACGCACGATCTCGAGTTAGCTGTAGTTGTTCACGCATTGCGTTGTTGAAGGCATTACTTAGAGAGCGTTTTGTGGTGTACACATACCACAAAAGCCTCAAGCACATATTTACACAACATGATCTGAATATGAGGCAGTAGAGGTGGGTTGAATACCTACAATCTTCTGACTTTGAGCTTGCCTACATGCCTGGTAGAGGTAATGTAGTGGTCGATGAACTGAGCAGAAGGACTCAGATACTGACAATTCAGCAGGCCAGTAGTGAGTGGTAGCTCATGACTTTGTTCTCTGAAATGCACTTGGAGATGCAAGACAGTCAGGTGCAGACCTTTCTATTATCCTTAGTTGTTACCTCTTCCTTATTGGATAGAGTGAGGATGAGACAACTATTAGATTTCAAGAGCATAGTCCTACGAAAGAGCGTGGCAGGTGATGACCCTCCTTCTGGTTGGACCATAGGCGAGGATGAAATTCTCGTGTTCATGGTCGCATATGAGTTTCTTTAGACATGCGCAAGGAGATGATATGATACTTTCATGCTTCAGCTTGGGCAGTGTATCCTGGCGTCACCAAGATGTATTGGGATTCACATCGCCAATACTGATGGATGGGTATGAAAAGAGATATAGTTGGTTTTGTCATGAGGTGTTCCACCTATCAGTAGGTGAAGGCGGAACACCAGCAACCAATCAAACTTTTACAGCAGCTACCCATTCCTAAGTGGAAATGGGATGACATCACGATGGATTTCGTGACAAGTTTATCGAGGTCACCTTGAGATAATAATGTCGTATGGGTTGTTGTTGACAGGCTCATGAAAGTTTCTCATTTCTTGTCAATCAAGGAGACATTCAGTGTTGACGAGCTTGAGAGGTTGCATATCTGTGAGATAGTATGATTTCACAGGGTTTCATGCACTATCATTTTGGATAGGGACGCCTAGTTTACATCATGGTTCTGGAAAGGGATACAAAGGGCATTGGGTACATAGGTGCTCCTGAACACAACATACCACCCTCAGATTGATGGTCAGTCCGAGAATACGATTAGGTGTTTGTGGACATGTTGCGGGCATGTATCTTGGATTTTGGGAGCTCTTGGGAGGGGCATATACCCCTGGTTGAATTCTCTTACAACAATAGCTTTCGGGCTACTACATAGATGACGCCTTATAAGGCTTTGTACGGTAGGCCATGTTTTTCACCCTTGTGTTGGTTAGAGAAAGGAGAGATAGCTATGCTTGGACTGTGTCTTGTTTAGGAGACCACATAGCAAGTTTAGTTGATTTAGAAGCGGATGTCTACTACACAATCTTGACAGAAATCATACATCGATTGCCGCATACGGCCTCTAGAGTTCGAGGTCGGAGATTGGGTTTTCTTATGTGTCTCACCGAGGCTGAGACATTAGAGGATCAGGAGACAAAATAAGCTTTTACTGCGTTATGTCTGGTTGTTCAAGATTCTAGAGTGAGTCAGGCCGGTAGCTTATCGGTTGTAGTTATTTCAGAGGTATCAAGCAATGCACGACGTCGTCCATGTATCTCAGATATGATGTTACTATTCAGACCCATCTCATGCCTTTCAGCCTGAGGAGGCTGAGTTGCAGGTTTGTGCGTCCTTCGAGGATCATCCTATACATATTGTGGATCGTAACACGAAAGTTCTCTGAGGCCGATCAGTTCCTTTAGTACGAGTGTTATGACAGCACGACCGAGTACAGGACGAGACCTAGGAGCAGAGGCCGATGTACAATCAGAGTGACCAGAGTTGTTCTTGGACATTCTTGACAACCTTTGAGAAGACAATTCAGGGATGAATTGCTTTAATGGGGGAAGTTTGTAAGAACCCAGTTCTTCTTTGAGGTACATATCCTTTACTTTTCATCAATTCTCATTCTAAATGTTTAATTATGGCCTATTATGAATTCCCTTGGAGGTCATAACGGTAGCAGGGGTGTCCGGGGCTCGTTTGAAGCTTGAAACCCAGCTTTTGGGTGAAAAATGCCTGGCACACGGTTATGGAAACCATACAGAGCAGGCCGCGCAGTTTGACAAACAGTGCAAGGCATGGGCAGAGAGCAAGAGGAGCTCGCACGGTTAGACAAAACCATGTGAAATGGGGCGCAAAACCATACGAGAATGTTTATAATTTTGACAGTGAGGTTTTGCACAATTTGCGCACGATTAGTCAAACCGCGCAAACAACCCGTGCGAAGTGTCCCTTCTTCCAGCAGACCATGAACGGTTGGCGCATGGTTTGTAAACCATGAAACCAAACCACGTGATTCCCAATTTTGGGTGATTTTACCATTTTACTCCTAATTAAATCTATTTTAAACTATCCTCTCATTTTCTTCCTACGCACAACAACCCTCCCCTTTGAAGCTCCCCTTTGGTGACTATTCTAGGACTTGAGAGATCATCTTCATCCAGTGTCTGATTCAAGAACTATCTATCTCACTGGACCCACATCGGTAAGATCTCAATTCCTTTTGTGTCATTCCTCGTTTAGTTTGGTATCAGATGCACTATTTAGGTGCAAGCTCTTTTTCCCTATTTTTAGGGTTCTCGTCCGTTTTCATTTCTCTCTCAATTTGAGTCGAATCATGAGCTGATACTGGACGAGCTATCCACTACGAAACCACCCCTTTTTGGGTGTGTTGTTTAATTAAATGGGCCATTATAATGGTATATGAAATTGAATACATTTGAGGTGTGCCCTTTACCCCTAGGGATGTTAATATTGAATTTAAAATTGATGATTTGAATTGTGAATTGATATGTAAATCAAATTGTGATATCAATTATAATTGAATTGATTAATGGGAAAGAATGGAATGACCATGACCCTTGTCCCTTGCCTTGTAATGTCTTATTTAAGCATGCGATGCTTGTTGTAATGAAATGCCCACATGAGTAATTGAGAGGTAAGCCTTCTAAGTTTAACCCATGGATTGAGTCACCTTTTGAGGTGAGATTGAATTGGAATGTTATTGGTGTTGACCTTGACATGTTTAAATGAATTGCTTAAATGAAATTTATTAAACGGTATTGAATTGGTTAAATGCTTATATGCCTTAGGTGACACATGGATTCAATGAGAATGACATGGATAAACTCATTTGGCTTTTACCTTGCTTATACTCAAGTAACACTTGGACTCCTAATATGGACTGCCAAGGACGAACTCAGAGGCTTGACTATTATATGTCGAGTGACACTTGGATTTCATATGGAATGCCAAGGACATACTCAAAGGGAATTCAATCATATTGTTATGGGTGATACTTGGGCTCCCTTAGTGGACCGCCAAGGACAAACTCAAATAGCAGTGACTTTATACCACACCTAGAGAGATATCTGGGTTCTTGAGGATTGCCATGGACGGTCATTGGGTGTTGGTTTATATTATACCTAGAGCGATACCTAAATTCCAAATTAGGAATGTCATGGACATGATCAAGTTCATAAATGAATAATGAATGAAGTGATTTATATGGCATATCTACCATGCCAAAGCATAAGCTTGGATTTAGGCCACCCTTAGGGATCCAAACAGACTATATGATTATAGGTATGGGATAAGGGCAAGCGCCCTTGAACTTTGGGGATATGTGCTTGAGGCAATGTGGCCAACCGGGCTCATGGTGCCTTTGAGTGACATACGGGTTCAGGACATTACACCTTAGCTGTCTCAAAAGCCACAATATACTCGAACTTTGCTGTAGAATCTGCGACCATAGCCTGCTTTGAGCTCTTCCTACTCACAACACCTCCATTCAAAGTGAAGATGTATCTCATTTGTGACTTCATGTCATCTTGACCAGTTTGGAAACTTGCATCTATATATATCCTCTGATGACTAGTTCCTCATCTCCTCCATAGACCATGAATATATGCTTAGTATGACTTAGATACTTAAGGTTAGTATTGACCGTCATCCAATGACGGTCACCTGGATCAACTTGATATTTGCCTACCACACTCAATGTGTAGGAAACATCTAGCCTAATACATAGAAAAATATACATGACTGACCCAATCACTGATGCGTATAGAATCCTTACTATTCCATTTCTTTCCTCATTTATTCGAGGACACATTTTCCTAGAAAGATTAATGTCATGTGATGTTGGCAACAATCCCCTATTGGATTGTTTTATATCGAATCTCTTCGATATATTGTCAATGTATGTGTTTTGACTTAGATAGAGAAACCTCTTGGATCTATCATGATGGATCTTGATCCCAAGAATATATGTTGTCTCTCCCAAGTCCTTCATAGAGGAGCATTTATTCAACCACGTCTTAACATAATATAAGACTGGTATTTCATTTCATATGAGTAATAGGTCATCAATATATACTATTAAGAAAACTACCACACCCCCACTAAATCGTTTGTATACATAAGACTCACATTCATTCTTTATGAAACTAAATTCTGTTATGACCTCATCAAAATGAATATTTCATGACCTGAATGATTGCTTTAATCCATAAATGGATCTTTGCAATTTTCATACCTTGTTGGCATCCTTTAGAGTTATAAACCCTTCGGGTTGTGTCATAAAGACATCTTCCAAAAGATTCCTGTTAAGGAAATCTATTTTGACATCCATTTTCCAAATCTCATAATCATGGAATGTTGCAATGGAAAGTAGAATTCTAATGAATTTCAGCATTGCAACTGGTGAAAAGGATTCATCGTTGTTAATGAATTGACCCTTGTATAAACCATTTTGCAACCAGTCGTACTGACTTGTCCTTCCATGTACAGTTTCTTCTTGAATAGCCATTTGCAACCAACAAGGTTTGCATATACTAGAGGGTCTACCAAAATCCAAACTTGGTTTTGGTACATTGAATCCATTTCAGAATTCATGGTTTCTTTCCACTTGGAAACATTTGTGCCACTTACCAATTCCTTGTATGTTAGATAATCATTATTATCAACTAATAATGACTCACTATCCTCAGTGACTAAAAAACCATACCATTCTGGTTCTCTAACCTCTCCAGTACTCCTACACGGTAATTGTGTCTCCGTAATAGTTTCTTCTTCCATAGGGTTTTGTGGAATATGCTCTTATACCAACTATTGTGTACCTTGAGCCTCGACTTCATCAAATTCTATTTCACTCCCACTACCTCTTTTAGAGATTCACTCCCTCTCATGGAATATGGCGTGTATTTCCACTCTAACCTTTTTGTGTGAGGGGTTGTATAGGCAATATCCCCTTGTTTCCTTGAGATATCTTATAAAGGTACACTTTGTGTCTAAGGGTGTGAGTTTGTTACCTGAAGATGCCTTAACAAACGCTTCTCTTCCCCACACATGTAAATTCGATTACATGGTTTTCTTTCCACTCCAAAATTCACATGGAATACCAATTATCAATTTAGTCAGTACTTGGTTTAGTATATGTGTTGTTGTTTGTAACACGTATCCCCAAAAGGATAATGGAAGACTCACATGACTCATCATTAATCTCATCATGTCCAACAAGTTGTGGCTCCTCATTTCTCTTACACCATTCCACTGAGATGTGTAAGGAAGAGTGAGTTGGGATAGGATCCCAAACTCTTGTAAGTAATCAATGAAGTCTTAATTAAGATATTCTCCACCACGGTCTGAGTGGAGTTTCTTAATCTTCTTACCAAGATATTTCTCAATTTCATTCTTGTATACCTTGAATTTATCAAAAGAATCTGACTTATACCTCATTAAGTAGTCATATCCATATCTACTAAAATCATTAGTAAAAATTATGAAGTGTGAATACCCACCCCTTGCTTCAATAGGAAATGGTCCACACACATCGGTATGAACTAATTCAAGAAACTATTTTTTTCCTCTCACCTTTCCCACTAAATAGAGCTTTATTCATTTTGCCTTGTAAAAATGCGTGATATACACCAAGTGGCTTTAGTTTAGAAGAATATAAATATCCATATTGATGTAATTTAGTCAAGAGCTTTTCATTTACATGACCTAGCTGGTGATGTTAAAGTCGAGTGTGGTATGAGTCATGTGAAGTAACTTCATTATCGATTTCCATTACTTTGTTTGTGTAATACAACACATAAAGACCGTTATTTAAATGTGTCTTACTATAACAAATGCCATCTTTATAAAATAAGAAACATTTATTCCCAAATTTGAAAATAAATCCATCTGTATCTAGTCTGGATATAAAAATAATGTTTTTGGTAATTGAAGGCACATAATAAAAACCCTTTAAACCAAGATCATTCCAGCCGACAATATGTGGTGGTAGTCCCCGATAGCCACAACACTGTTGGTTGCTCGTAGATCAACATCCCCTCTGTCAATCTTTCTTAATCTACTTGGTTCCTGTATTTGTACACATATTTGAGAACCACAACCTATATCTAATACCCAATTTGTAAAAATAGATAAATTTCACTTTATAACAAACGCACCTAAAGCTTCTCCTTGCTCCTTTGACCAGCTGTAGTTTTTCTTCCAATGGCCCTTCTTACCACATGAAAAATATACATCATCTCATTTCCATGCTTTCCCCTTGATCTTCCTCTTCTTGGAAGAGTGTGAAAAAGCTTTGGGCTTAAAGATCTTTGTTTTCCCTTTCTGTTTGTTCACCATAAGGATAGAAAGTTTTTCACGCTTCATGGAGAAGAAGAGTAAAAAGATATGGAGAGACTTATCAATGTTGTTCATATTAAAATTCACAAAAAATAGAGAAGCTTTGAGTGGATGATGTCATCATGAGGTCAGTTCCTAGTTCTTCGGGGAGTTTAAACCCTAGAACCTCTAGGTACTCAATGTAGTCAATGAGTTTGACTACACGAGGCCCGACTGGGGCACCATCTCCAAGATTTCTATGAAAAAGAGCCTTTAAAATCTCAAACATTTCATGTCTATATATCTCCTGGTATAGACCACAAAGGTTCTCAAGAAAACTATACGCATCTATGTTTTTTGTGAGAGTTCATGAGTTCACTAGTCATAGACAAAAGCATTAAACATTGAACATCGACTGCATCGCTCAAATGTTTTTCATAGACCGGGAACATTTCATCACCTGCCTCTTTAGCAGACAGACCAGACATTGAGGATTCCAACACATAATATTTTCATTCATGCCTTTAATTTATGCATAAATTTTATCTTGTTTTATCTTTTACATGTCTTGTTAATATTAAGTGGATGTTAATTAATTAACCATGTTGGATAAAATATTCATGCATAATTCATTTATTTAATTTCCATCTTTGTATATTAATTCATTAATTTATGTGACTGCAATCTTGCATAAATAAAATAAATAATGAGTAGACATTAAATCAACCTATGAACTAGGAGAATAACTTAATTTTCTAGCCATGACATGAGTTACAACATTCCACCTGTATATCTCTGTATCACTGAGTTGACATAATCATGGTTCCGTCTTGAACCGCCTCCACTTGTCTTGAGATGCTCTATTGATTACAAGTATTTATTAGTTACACATAGGTAAAGGAAACCAAAAGATCGGTTAAAGGAGATTACATAAATATCCTTAGACACACAGGTTCTACATAATAATAAAAGGAGGGATGACTCGTAGACAATCATTTAATTTAATATTAAATAATTGCAAACTCATGCAATAAATTAAATTAAATAAATGTCAACACATACATAGGTCCTGGTCAAGCTCATGATCGGTCATACATGTAATGTATACGCAAAAGTAACTGGTTAACATTCATTTATTTATTCGTTCTTTATTATTAAGATAAACACATTTGCATTAATTAATTAATTAATTCTATTTCATCTTAATGATCATCTAAACTTAATTGGAGATACCCATTATTTGTGAAAAATAAACAACAGAATCAATAATAACATATTTATTACAATAAATTAATTGATCATTTAAAATCTTTAAAATAATTATTAAATTGTTAAACACATGATAGGTGTCAATCAATAAATCAAGATTTTAATGCTACGATTTTCAATTTAATGTAATTTAAATCTGCCATTAACTGGGAGGCTACACAACATGTACAATCTAGCTACATGCTGTGTACATTGGTTGTCGTGTATCCGAGTCATGGTTCGGGATTCATCGTGTTAACTCGACCAGACTATACAACATGTACATACCAGCTACATGCCATGTATCCGATTTCCATGTGCCAAGTTGGCCCGATCAACACGCGGTGTGAAAAAAAAGCATCATGTGTAATTAACTATTTGGCGCATCCAAGTACAATGTGCATGGGTACACGACGTGTACTTTGGCTACACGCCATGTAACCTAGTTTTACTGGAAAAAGATTGACATTTCTTGATGAAATTTTCAGTCGTTCTTCATATATTATTAAACCTTTAAGAAAATGAAACTAAAAGAACATGATTAATATGTCAAAACATGTTAATTCAAATCAGATTAAAGAAAAAATAACATGAAATGAAAATATAACCACAATTATGCATAGATTAACAATTAAATAAACAATTATAAATTTAAATGTGACCACTCTAATACCACTTGATGGTTCCGGGCACAGTGGAAGCATACGGTGGTATGTAATATATTAAAATTTATTTTAATGATCGTTGTCTCAAACCCATGAGTGAGGATCTTGCATGTCAAATTTATAATTAATTTATTTAATATTTGAATAAATAAATACCTGGGTTTAGGAACTTTCTTCGTTGATGAATGTTGATCGTCCGAAAAGACCCTTTCAGACCGCCTTCATTATGCTATGAGGATCCAGTGATAGAATCCCTCTAGTGGTGATCCACACATGCTCCAATGATCTCTGAGCAACACCACTAAATTTTCAGGTGCTAGCATGGCAAATCGAATGTATTGCATTGTTTGTTCTTGATCTCTCATTCTTCGATCTTGAAGAAATCTCTCTTACGTTTCTCATTCTTGAGAGGGAGAGGGAAGGAGGATTCAAGAGAGAATTCGTTGCGCGCAACAATTCTCTATACTCAATTTTGGATGTAATACACAATAGACATATACGTCTATTTATAGAGTTAGAGTTTTGGTTTAAATATTATTTAATTTCATGTTTTCCATTAAATAACATTTAAAACCCTTAATAAAACAGGAAAGTTAAGGACCAAGCGTACTCGACCCTAAAAATTTATTAAAAATTAAAATACAGAAGTAGCGATAATAAAACGTGTGGTATAAAAAGTACTACAAAATCAGATAAATGAAAAAACATCACCAACCATGAAAAACATGGTCCTAAGACCCACAATAAACAAAGAAACAGACTATAAAACACCTACTCCGCAACACCCATGCCAGCGGGCATACAACATGTAAACTGCTAATGACGCTCCACTTCATCTGAGCTAGCAGCCTTATAGCCAGTAAAACAATAAGTCCATCTTATTGCAAGAGTTCCATTACAGGCCCAATAAGGCCCAATGAACTGAAGTCATCACCCACCCCTACCCTGATTCCGACACCACCGTCAGCCTGCATGCATCCCCAAAGACGTCACTTACAGTTGACATCCCCATGTGAGGACGCACAACAATCATCAACTCATCACCATTGAAAAAAATCAAAGCTAACAGCCATCCTGAGGAACTAACAGGCAACCTGTTCGCACAACCCCGCCAGCAACCCGAAGTCTCCTCTCCCCGCGTTGAGGTCGTCTTGTAAGCAGGATCGCCGCTGACCTACTCCGATAGCCCAAATCCCACGACTGGGATCCAAATTCTATCACCAAATACATTTGAGGACTCCACCGAATCCCTGCATCACCAAGTTGGTCCCACCACCTGGGTCAGTCTGTGCACTGCACGTTGGTCTATTGTCGAGCAGGACCTGCATCAGTCGCACACCATAACCCCCAGTCATCACCGTATGCCCCATCAGCCTGTCATCCAACGATATCCCACCGTTGAGATCCCAAACCCTGAAAACCCCGAAAAATCCACCATCCCCACCAGATGCATGCAAGACTGCTCGACCACCAGGATCCAATGATCCCCGCAAAACACCACCCACATCCAGTCACCATCCTCACAGCTTGCCATCGCCTACCAAATTCACGTTATCCGGTGGGATCCTGAGGGCATCCGCATGTCCTGAAGAGGTTCAGACTAGATCTGTGTGCAACAAACACAATCTTTTTCCACCTCAAACCCACACTCTCCCCACCTCAAGTCGTTGGAGACACACCCCTTCATTCCCTGTACCACCATAAAGATCGTCTTCACGACAGTTCTTTCATCTGACTTCCTGGTCTAGATCTAGAACCAAATAATCATTAATACATGAAACCTCCCTATTATAACTAGGAATAAACCCCTCTATATCTTTAAGAGATTTGTCACCACATGTTGAAAACAGCTCGAAGTGCCTGAGAATTTCATCGTTTAGAACGCGCTGCACTAGATTGCATTTGTCAGGGCAATCGCTGGGAGAAAGAAGCTCTCCATTGAAGAGATATGAACTCCCCATATATGTATATGAATCAATGCATTATATGGGTAATGAGGTATAGTCGGGTGCCACACCACGCTTATTCTGGGCCTAAACCACCACCCGTGCGCCACATGCCCCCAACTAATTTTGAGAGTGGTAGGACTCGAACCTAAGCAAGTTCCGTTGGTGGGGAGTGGCCACCTTACATGATACCACTAATCCAACCCCAGTCAGAAAATGTGTTATATGGTTAAGGAGGTATAGGTGGGCGCCACACCATGCTTATTCTGGGCCAAACCCACCACTTGCGCGCCACATGCCCCAGCTAATTTTGAGTGTGGCGGGACTCAAACCTGAGCCAGTTCCGTTTTCAGGAAGTGGATGCCTTACACAGTACCACTAAGCCAACCCAGTCAACAAAACATGTTATATGGGTAATGAGGTATAGGTGGGTTCCACACCATGATTATTCTAGGCCCAACCCACCATCTGTGCACCACAAGACCCTAGTTAATTTCGAGTGTGGCAGGACTCAAACTTGAGCCGGTTCCATTACTAGGGAATGGACGCCATACATGGTACCACTAAGCCAACCCTAGTTTGAAAAACCCTTAATAAATCACACGCCAGATAATAATAATTATATTATTTTGTAGTGCATCAACTTACGCAAATTGATAAATAATATTTACCGGCTTGTAAATAATTATTTTATCACTGGATGCAGTCTTGGTCTATTTGAACTCCTTGATATCTATTGAATACCCGAATAAATATTTTATTCATAAATAAATATTTCATTCACATACCGGTGAATAAATATTTATTAAATATTCAATAAAATGAACAAATATATTTTTATTCACATGTCATCGAATAAATATTTATTTAATTTATGCGATTAATAAAACTTAAATAAAATTATTCCTTCGTCTTGAAAGAAATATTTATTTCATTAATTAAATTAAAATATAATTTAATCAATATTAACAGAAACACTTAGTGTATGGCCCTCTAGGATTCTTTCTCCTTGGCATTAGGTGTGTTTTCCTAAATTTCAAGATTAATGTCTAGCAACGAGTCAAGACACCCAGGAGAATGAACTTGATGTCATCATGATGACAACCACACATGAATGCTCACTGTGTAATATAATCTAATTATCATAATATGTCATTAAACAGGTTTCATGATAATGTCATCAACCTATTTTCTTGATACATCTTTCTTTAACTATATGAAATAAACACATTGTTACACCACGACAATGGAATTTAGGGTGATAGTTATATTCCAATCAAAGGGCCAATATTTTAGCTTTTATAAAGACGACTGAGACAAATATTTCCTCGACTTATCCATTAATGACATGTCACTCTTGATACACCCAATGTATCCAACATCACCATGAACTATTATCGTTATAATTTACAAAATACATCTAAGTATGTGATTAGTAACATGCATTAATAATAATCTTAAAGTCTAAGTACCATCACACACGCTCGTAGATAGGAATATCTGATGACACTAAAACGTGCGGAATTCCTACTGGCGGGTCTATTCTCATAATCTTCCATCTTAGATATTATCAAGTTTGAACTTCATGAGAAGAAACCTCATATGCTTATGAGTACTCAAACTTAAAAGTCTATGTATTATGTGTCCCTTCATAGTACGTTATCCAACCACAAAACATTATTTAAGAATATCATCACAACACATCAAGGTTCTCATCATAACAGGGAACTGCTATGACCTTTTCAATGTGATGTATACTCTAGGAAATTATTATAATAGAGACATATAGAACAATGAAAAATATGTAATAAGAAGTTTTATTAATATTCAATACATTTAATATACATGTAATCAAAGTAAAATCAGTTGGTCCTAGGACACCAACTCTAACATGCACAACTCTTCATGAAGATTCTCTATACATATAGACAGTAAATCTTCTTGAAGAAGTTATAGGCTCAAAGAGTAGGTCAAACCTTTCCATTGAGCAATAAAATCTGAGACCCTCTCATTCTCTCATTGTTTGCAGTTTGAGAGGTTGAGGATTGTTGTATTCTGCAGCGTTGGGCTGAATTGAAATAGAAACTATCGATATAGGTCTTCCCATCCCATGATTGATTGAGATGACAAAATGATGCACCATACAAAGGCTGACCCTTGTAGTGTTTTTATAAAGCGTATGAGTTTCACTGCTTCTTGTTGTGTAGGGGTCCCCATCATGAGATCACAGCGGGATACATAATGCATCAAATGCTGCTCTGGATCTCTTGAACCATTAAATATTGGAAATGTAGGGTTCCCAAAATTTGGAGGGGGATGGGTAAGATCCACCCATTCAAGGCAAGGCCACTTTTCTGGTTGCACCGATGCACGCCGTTCTTCTATAACTTTCAATTGATTTGTCAATGACTCTACAATATTGATGAGCCCTCGAGGGATGTCTAGTTGAACATGGACTTTAGTAGGGGAAACAATGAGTAGATACATTTATGGAGGCTCTATTTTTACCCACACTGGGTAACCTGCAGGGCCTAGTCTTTGAGGATGTGTCTGACCCGACCTTGGGTGTGCCCAAGGGAGGGAACTCCTGATACCTTGCTATCATGGGGCCCAAATATATTGGTCATCCGCCCCACATGTTGAGTGGATGTTCTGGTTCCACTTCAATTGCTGGGGTGAACCCTCTTTGTTGAGGTACACTAGTTGGGAGTGTGAGTTGAGGCTATGCTTATAGAACATATCTGGTAGAAATGTTCCCTCAGAGTAGTTCTGCGTTGAGTCTTCTCAACTCTTTCATCTCTTCCTCCTACTGAGCAAATCTTCCCTCAAGTGTGAGGGGTCCAACCTCTTTAGGGTTGGGTGAGGAACAACCTTACCTTTACCCTTTTCTTTGGTAGACACTCGTTGAGGAGGTATAATGGAGCGGTCAAGGGAATCCCCAAATTCAGTGCAAGCCTCAAGTTCTGGGTACGCACACCCCCTTCAATCATTTCAGTGTGGACTGTATTATGGACCAAAACTTTATCCACTCTCTCCTCTGTATTAGTCTCATGTTCTATAGCATCTGTAGGGGTAGTGTTAACAATGATCACTGATGTGTAACGTATTGCAGGAATTTCTTCAGTCTCTTGGAGAGATTTTTTTTTGTGCCCACCGCGAAGGCTTGTCCTATCCTTCACCAGTCCTCATGGAATCATTTTAAGAATGATAATACAATGGGAATCTTCAGACAAATTTTCCATGCATATTCTGAGAGAGGACACCGGGTCATGTGATGGGACGAACTGGGAGGATTCATTCAGTGATGTTCTTCTGAGTCAGGTGAAGACCGACTTCCATTGAGGAGGTTGTTGAGGTAAAAAATCCACCAACCTTATGGGATGGGTTATTCCCAATCCCTTTCTATAACCTTTTGAGCCTGTTTTTATGACCTCAAAGGTTGTGTTAAAAAATCCCATAGCCCTGCAGGTTGGGGTTGGATTATCGTGGTTGCTGCTGCCGTGATTGATTTCTTGATTTTATGGAGTCATGTTTGAACATGGGTTGTGTGAATTATATGGTTTTCACCTAAACCACCTACTTATGAAGATATTTTTTCCATTTTTGACATTTGTGCCATCTGAAAATTGAATTCTCTTAAGTAGGAGGCCTGCTCGATATTCTCATATGCTTAATACAAGAGTATTTTGATGTATCTCTCTCTTCTAACCTGATGTCTGCGAGATTTTTCTATGATCAGTTTTTTATGAGTGTACCTTCTGTTGCAAACATAGTCCATTTTTTGAAGTCGACTTGAGGCTATGACATTTTACAATGTCACTTTTGAAAGGCTTTGCTGATTGGAGAGTGTGATGAAATGCAACGCTCTATGTTTTCCCTATCTTATGATATGAACACCAGATAGAGCATCATCGATCAACTGCTACATCTTCTTTAACACGTCATGACATGCACAATGAAGGGTTCCTTATAGCTTTCCCACTTTTGGGTGTTGTGCAATTAGGAGAGCCGCCAAGTCAATTTGGTGGTGTATCCCTTCTATTACCTCGACGTGGCTTGTATATTCATTATAAGGCAAAACTTTTACTTTTAAATGATAAATAGTGTGCCATATATGGAGGAGAATGTCGTGTACACAATCTTCCAATAATGCCTCTAGAATACTGTATTGGGGAGTGACTAAAGGCTGGAGCATTACTGATATGTCATCTTTAGCCAACAATTTTCTCATGTTTAACATGTCTTCTTCGTCTTTCGTCATAGAATCCTCAACCTGGTCCGACCAAAGTGGACACTTCTCTGCTAATTTATTACAAATAGTAAGATTGGTAGGGACTTCCTCTATAATATTGGAATCCAAGTGATCCAAGGGTGGTTTAGAGAATGACTATTTCCTTGGGCTATCTTCTGGTTGAGAAAGGATGTCACTTGTCAATGATGTGGCATCATACATGAATGAACTCAATTTCCCAAGGGCCTTATTGTAATAGGGATTTATCATCATTAAATCAGCAAGGGGGAACCTTCTTTATGAAGTGAAATGTCGTTATGGGGTGGACTGCCATCACATATAGATTTTCAACATCGAGGAGAGTTCATGTAGCATATACCTTGGGGAGGACCTTTAGGGTGGATGATAGAAAGGGGAGGATATCCTTGATTTTTTATCTTTTAGACACATAGAGGGCTGTCATGGTGATCACCAGAAGATGGGCTATCAAGATCTGTCAAATTTTGGACATGAAGAAAGTCTTCATGGTGAGATGTCCGGGGAGGAACTATGGAACTATGACTACTATTCCTGTAATTTGGTAATAGGAGAGTAAGATCCTGATCTGACACAGATAAACGTCTAATGGATTCAATAACTTCAACATTAATTATATTGGGATCATATATCGACTCTTCATTTTATAATTGACTTTACTGAGACTTATTTTTTTATGCCTACCTATGGATGACTGAGGTTGATTGCTGGGGAAAGAGGTTTTCATATAAAAAAGCATGTTTGGTTAGCTCCTATGTCGCTATCAAAATTTTCCGCTAGGTTTCCAGAATTTTGGATGAAGTTCGCGATTTCCTTGGAGTGTCCATTGGAATAAGTTGGTTGCCTCCAATTGGAATAGGGGTATAAATCCAATCTGGTTGTCTATATATTGTGGTGGAATTTGGCCCACGACCCCCCCAGATGGGAGAATAGGTGTGTGTCTACTCTGGAATGACCCTCATTTTATGCTGACGAGTCACATCACTCATGGAGATGGAGTTGTGTGTCCTCCCCTTTACCATGACCGTTGTCGTTATTATATATTTTTAGGTTTGTAGGATGTTGGCAAGAATTTGTGTCTATCCTTTCACCATTGTCAAGATGTGTTTTGTAACTTTAGTGCCTGGAACAGGGATATATGCCCATTCTGTGGCTGGAGTAGGGGTATGTGTCTACTCCTATCCTCTATTTCATTTTGGTATGTACTAAAAATACTTAGGTGCGGGGGTAGACATGGGTCTACCCCCTATTTTTTTCGGGAATTGCTGGTTGATTTATCCAATTGCTGCCAGGTTAGGCTGGAAACCTTGATAAATGCGAGTAGGTGTGTGCACCTTCTCACATTTCACCATCGAATTTGACTGATGATATTGATTTATTCAGGAAGGTTTCTATGCATTCTCACATATTTCCACCATATTTTATTGGCAAACTTTTATGGATGATGTTGAACTATGCTGATAGATTTGGTTGGTGTGGGCATGTGTTTGTGTATGCTCATGATTTGCCACTGAATTTGACTGGAATACTCCAGAGGGAACAGAGGTGTGTCCCTTATCTCTGTTGTCTAGTTATTTACCTCAGCAGGTCGTCTTGCGTGCCCGAGTCTAAGTTTCCTGGGCCGAACTCCCAAGGACAACACCCCTATCATGTTGAGGGTTTGTCATCGTGTGCTGTTGGTGGGAATCCATTTTGAGGGACCCCCTGTATTATTTGGATGAGTTCATCGGTGGCCTCTTGATCTTCCTCCATAAGATAAGGGAGGAGGGAATTGTTTCCTTTCGGGGATATGCTCCCGAAATGATTTAAGATTAGGATTGGTGTTATCTTCTTTTGGGTCGCCCACCATCACTGAGTGGACGACTGGTGGGGATTCAAAAGCTGGAGGGACTATCGATCATCCTCTAGGGTTAGGAAAGTACCATTTTGGTGGTACTCCTAAACTAATGTTTTTGAGACCTAGCATTGAAGATGTTGGGTGGGAGATGTTTTTCTATGGTGGAGGACCCAATTTGTGCGGTATTTGATGCATAAGTTTGTTGGAACTAGTATGACACCATTTTGATTAAAGGGAGATCTGATTAGAAGTGCCTGAAATATATATGACAACACTACTGGAAAACTAACATTTACCAACGGTTTGGAGAACCGTAGCCAAGTAAGCCGTTGGGATAGGTCTATACCAACAGTTTTCCAAAAACCGTTGGTATAGACCTATACCAACGGTTTTGGAAACCGTTGGTATAGGTAATATGAAATCTATACCAACGGTAATGGAACCGTTGGTATATAAATTCCAAAAATAAAACATCCTCTGGGATTTGATCCCAGGACCCCTCGTTTATAATCGAACGACTTAACCACTAAGCTAACATCACTTTTGTAAACATATTTTGATAAATATATATATGTATTATCATAATTATTTAAAATTTTGATTTATATAATGTTCTCGGTTAGTAGATCCAGAAAAAAATTAAAGAACCTATCCCAACGGTTTTCAAAACCGTTGGGATAGGTTTTGGTGGGTTGTTTAATTTTAAGCCGAAGGTTGAAGTTTTTGGTGATTTTTCCCAACGGTTTTGGTGAACCGTTGGGAAAGGTCACTCTTTCCCAACGGTTCACCAAAACCGTTGGGAAAGGGACTCAAAAACACACCCTTTCCCAACGGTTTTGGAGAACCGTTGGGAAAGGTCACTCTTTCCCAACGGTTCACCAAAACCGTTGGGAAAGAGGCTCAAAAACACACCCTTTCCCAACGGTTTTGGAGAACCGTTGGGAAAGGTCACTCTTTCCCAACGGTTCACCAAAACTGTTGGGAAAGAGGCTCAAATCTAAGGATTTCCCAACGGTTTTGGTGAACCGTTGGGAAATGGTAGCTATACCAACGGTTTTTACAAACCGTTGGTATAGAAGTGTTGGGAAAGATCATCTTTCCAGTAGTGCAAACACAAACAAGAAAACCCCATCAAATCGTCATCTCAATAAACATTCTCATGCACAATATATTGTTTTGTTTGTCCCTATTTCATTTTGGGTGTGAAAGGGGCTTGACATGTGGGTGACACAATCATCTTGGTTAATGATTCATGTGAGGTTCACCATTTTTTGTTTCCAGTGAAAATGTTTGGGTGTTTTGTTCAACAGTTTGATTATGGGGGTTTGAATAGTTGCACAATCATTCATGCTGGGTTCACCATTTTTGAACGGCTTCCAATGAGTTTTGTTCATGGGGCTGGGAACACCCAACGATTCCCTATTTTAGAGTGTTTTAAGAACCTACTTTCCAAAGGCAGGTAGTTGTTAGGTAATGATGCAAGAATTCTTAGGGACTCACAATGGTTTAAAGGATGGGACATCGAACTCATCACACACTTGGGGGGGGGGGGAAATTATTTCCTACTCCAAGAATTTTGTAAATATTTAAGACATATTCATGAATCCTTCATTAATTCCCAAGTATAACATAGGTCTCCCTTGAGTTGGAGATATATGTATATATCTAAGGCTCTTCATCAATGTAGATATTTGTATGTATTCAAGTTTCTCCATCAATTGTGCCCTTTTTTGAATGTATTAGAGATTCTTTGATCATTTATCATCATGATGTTGGTTTTAATCCATGCGGTGGGGTACTCTAGAATTTAATATCATCCAGGGAGATGGGATTTGTTTTTATGTCGAGATTGGGATCATGATATAGGATTCCTACATATCCTTGTGAAAGTAATTAGAACCCATATAGTTTGGTGTCACTTAATAGGACACACCATACCTTTTATGGTCATGCGATGAGGACCAAACCATGCAGTTTAACATCATGTAGAAAGGATGTCTAATCAAAAGGTTCCTAGTCAATGAATGGTGTGGGACTTATGTCGAAGCATCCTAGGGGACCTGGAAGAGACGTGGACTCCCAGGTTGGATGTGGCCCTACTGGGAATGTGGCTTAGAGGGAATTAGAGTTATTTTGGTGTGTTGGGTTTGGACCTTGGAGAGGCTTCCTACGTATCCCATTTGGACGGGAATCAATTCCCACATAGTTTGAATTTGGGTTGAGGAACAATGACTATGGAGGTCCTATGTAGGTTTATCTCATAGGGAATGTGTTCATTTAAGATGGATACAAGGCTTTGAGAACCTACACCTATGGAGGCCCTCTAATGGAAGGTGAGAGGAAGATCCAGAAAAGGATTCTCTACTGAGACATGCATCAGATCAAAGGGATGTCATGATCATCGCTAACCTCTAAGTCGACATGAGTTATGCTCAGATTTGAGAAACAAGAGGAAGAGAAAGATCTGGAAAGATGCACAATCCTTCTTCCGCTGGTGGAATAGGTCGGGCATATGGGAGAAGAAGAAATGGATTTGATGTGCCTATATCCTCTACCATTTTCATAACCAAGATAGTAACATTTGACTACCCAACTTTAATTTTTAACAGGTGGAAAAAAATAAAATACTTGCCTTATAATAGTTGAAGAGGAAAAAAACATATGACATTGAATGTTATACTACATTCATCAATAGGGCATGCTTGTCTAAGATAAAGGTTGCAATTGATATTCCAAATATGAAACATGATTATGGAAAGACTTTTGAATGTTGTATGTGGGGAAAATATTCCAAAATCCATATTGGAAAAAGAAGAAAATGACATCCAATCTCATCGAATTGGTGTATATCGATGTTCAAAGTCTAATGAATATATCAAGCATGTATGGGGAATGATATTTTATTCTATTTTTTGATTACAATAGAATGAGTAAATGTGGAATCAGCTGTGATTTTGAGACATTGAAAGAAGTAACAACAATAGATCAGAATAAAAAGAAGCAGGAAAGTGGTGGTTTTGGTTACAAAACTAAGACATCAGTTTCATGAATAAAGAAAAATCCAATGAATGGAAATAAAATAGTTGGAAACAATTTTTACCCTTGGGATAAATCATCAATTGAGGAGATTTATGAAGGATGTGGAAATGTGGAGGAATGTAGATAAGATTTCCCCAAATTAAATGTCAATTTTATGGTTTTCTTGGCCATACCATGACTTATTGTGAAGAGGCAATGAGAAATTTGAAAGGAAAAACATTAAGAAGTTAGCAATGAATAAGAGGTAATCTCCACCATTGAAATCAAATCCAGATGAATGAAAAATATTATTCACATTGAAAAATAGATACTCCCTTTTGGATGAAGAGGAAGACAGGTATGGATTTACCGCCTGTGCTGAAAAGAAAGAGAAGTCATCTTATGCCTCAACTCAACCAGGCATTCCATAGAAGAAAATGAATAATAAAGAAAAGGTTAATCTAAAAAATATTGTTCTTAAAGCTACAAAAAATAGTAACACCTTGATCTTTGATAGTGGGTTCTATTCCCACCACCAAATCCATTTTTTGGCATTTTTCTGAAGACACTTTTAAAGGTTAAGTGTGAACCCTGTCAAAATACAAACCATGTAGACAAACCAGTAGAAAAAACCCAAAATAAAATTTCTACCTGGAAAATCTACCCAAACCAAAAACATCACTACCCACTAACTTAGAACACAAATTTTAATTTCAAAATCGGTGTAAACAATTTTTCACCCACTACATCGCCTTTAACCAAAAAATGTGAAGGGAAGAGTTTATGAAATAGTATGTTTTGTAAATGATAAAACTTTGACAATTAAAATATATAATACAAGATTAGGATGTGATGATCTGAAGAAGACAAAAGTATTTTATGTGGATGACCCGTGACATAACCTTTTGAGTGTGAGTCAATTTTGTTGCTAATACTTGAGGCCGCATTTAATTAGATGGGATATATTATCCAAGGAAAGGCCAAGAACTCTCTCATGAAAGGTTGAAGGACAAACTATAATTTGTACCAAGTGGGTAACAAAGAAAATATTTGTATTCTAACAGTGGAAGAAGAAAAAAACCAATGACATTGGAGGTTAGGCTACATTATTTAATAGAGCATGCTTTTCTATGCTAAAGGCTGCAGTTGATATTCCAAATATGAAACACCATTATAGAAATACTTGTGAATGTTGTGTGTGGGGAAAGATAGTCCAAAATCCATATTGAAAAAAGAATAAAATGACATCCAATCTATAAGGCCCCGACCTTAAACATTATATAATATTGAGTTAAGTCAAGAATTCACATTGAGTATCTTTTCAGGTTTAGAGTTTTAGAGAATTAGGCCATAACTATTACATTACATCTCAAATATAACAAAGTAGACACTTATACTCTATCCAATTTTTTCACAATAATAAAACTCCTTAAATAAAACAAGAGTTCTTTTCTTGATATAAATCTTCTTGAATTCTTACTTTCTCTTACCCTTTCTTATGCCCTGTGAAAAACATTTCAAAAACTTGGGATGAGCATAAAAAACTCAGTAAGGGTTATAAAACAAGGAAAGAATACATTAGTCCATCAATACATAAAAATCAATGAAATCATACTTTTCAATATTTAACATACCACACTAAATCATAAGATTTATGAATAACACATGGAAATCATAAATCATAAAGGTAACTTATGGCATCCATAACATATTTACGTTGTAGCTTTCACAGCTACATAGGGAGTTACGTTTGGAATACTCATCACAATATATTCCCTAAATCTCTTAGGAGAAACATTAACGTTTACCTCCATCATGTTACCCAATGCATTTGAGATCTATCTCGGGCTTACTAGCCCTAGGTTTATCATGGAACCACCAGTATACGTAAACAATGCCCAAGAACCATAACATAATCATAATACATGAACAAGCATAAAGGAAAGATAACATTTACACATTGCAATCACAATATAACATTTCAATATATTGACATAATAAATACATTCTCAAAACCATTTTTAATACCAAAATACGTAAAAAGAGTATATGGTATTTATTTTCCTTTTAAAAACATTATGTCTTGTTAAGGAATCCAAATATCAAATAATGTTTGCAGTGGCGGAAAGGTCGTTGTCATCACATACGTTAAAAAGAAACATTATTTTTATCATTTAGAAAAACGCTTCATAAAAAAATATTCCTTTTGAATAAAAGTAAAAGTCAAAGGGGTTTATTATACATCGTATAAAAGAAAGTCGTGTATAAATCGAAGTATGCCTCAATTAAAGGAGATTATGACAAAGTCCTTTACCTTGTGTCCGACTTGACTCATTCGTTATTTAATCTCTTGAATAAAAAAATAAAGTTAATTTATACTTTCTTCAGAACATTTTTAAATTTTATTATTCCTTTTATATCACTTATTACCACGTTATAAACATTACTTAAGTTAATAATGGTTGTTTTGTCGATATTTGGTACTTGAGTCAAAAATGAACTTATAATTACAAGTTGTCCATGTGGTCAAAAGTAAATTATCTAAAGAATAATATTCATGATTTAGATATCACATATATCATATATATCAAGTATATATATGTATTTATAATAGTACATAATATTTGGAGATATGAAATGAAATGCATCGTTCATGGAGACGGTAAGTCGTACGTACGCATGAACACTACTTTCATTTATATTTCATATTTAATGGAATGAAAACTTAATGATACATAGGTATATTATAATTCCAGTATAATATCATATATAATTTCATTAAATCCATCCTTTATACGTTCCATAGATGGCATAAACGAGTCATATTACTTTGAGGGGGCGGTAGTCTGCACTTCCTCAAATCAAATTATCATATTTACCCATTATGGAAACCATAAAGGTATGCTACAAATGAAAAATATAGAAGAATATAGAAAATATAAATATAATATATATCACATATAAATACAGTTCCATCATAATAGCCACCATGAGAGGCGGTAGGAGATATTTGAGCAATCATCATTTTGTGAGGTAGTAGTTCGTCGTCCACAGAAACAGTATGTTCATATCCATTATATGGAGGTGTGTGGAAGTGTAGTTATAATACTTATCATAACAACATCCTAGTATATTGAATATACTGGTGTTTTTATAAAAAATGTAATAAAGAGAGTTTAGGGGGTTGGAGAAGGAAAAGAACTTGAGAGAAGACATTACATTTAAATTGGGTAACTCCCTTTGGTTTGAACTAAAATGATTTATTGAATTGCCTTATTCCCAAAGTAAGGATTCTAGGTGGAAGATAGGGATGTTGGGAGATTATTGGAGTATATTTTGGACGATCAAAGGGGCTTGAGAGGTGTGAGTAATGAGTTAGAGGTGGTGGCCTTTTATAAGAGGGATGAGAGCCTCTTTAGGAAAGTTTGAAAGTATTATTTTATTATAAAATTATTTTCAGTTTCAAAAGGTAAAAAACTCATTAAATTATAATATAATAGGAATATAAGTCTAAATAAAATCATCCAATGATAATTGGATAGGATTTTGATATTTTTTAATCCTTATCTTTTTTATTTAACCATTTGTTAACTTATTTAACTTTTACCATGTCTTCTTGTATATTCATACTATACGGTTAATATATTTACTATAAAATTTAAAGAGACTCAAAATGGATCATTAGTAGAATTATTAACATAATATATGTCATTTGGATTAATCTTATATTTTTAGGACTATTTTATCATTTAATAAAATATTAATTGATTTAAAAACTCATTTATGTCAATTTTTATACTATTCACATCATGACTTTTTAAAAATCCATAAAAATTTGATAAACTCAAAAAAACTTCATTAATTAAAATATAACAAGTAATAATCATCCATAAAATTCGTTTATGGCATAAAAAGTTTCAAAATAAATTTATTTTAATATTTATAATCTCAATTATTTAAAACATTCATTAATGAGGTAATCATTACATCATCCTTATGTCATAAATAAATTTATTTATTTGATGTCTGAAAATTCTAAATAAAATATAATGATGTATGAAATATTTTTATATTTCTAATGACTATTTATAGTCAAAAATATAAATTATATAACCCCATATAAAAATTCTTTTACTAAAAGATATATGTTTATGTTACATTTTCCTTAACTTTAAATTAAATTTTATAAAATGTCATTTTCACTTACAAGTGCCTCCATGGGGTCCCCAAATCAAAACAAGGATTTCTGTGGTCATACATGTATCATAAAATTTGATTAGGACAAATTTTAGGGTAATTTAATATTATTATAATATTATTTTTTACCCTTATTTACCAGATTTACCCTTTAACCATGGTAAATAAAATATTTACTGAAATTACTATTCATAAAGTCTAAAAATAAAAGTTACTTATTTAAACAATTTGGACCTTCTGATTCCAAATATGGAATCCATTTTTCCAAATTCAAAACACAGAAGTTTTAGAAATTAATTTAAAATTAATTCCCGTTGTCAAAACCAAAAAGCGTGTTTTTAAGAAATAATAACTATCAAAAGATTGACATGTGTTTATGTCTAATTAAAAAGTTAAATTACTTCCAATGACCAACATTGAATTAAATGGTAAAAATATAATCTAATTACACTTTAAAACCAATTAAAAGAACAATCTAACTATATAAATAAATTAGATTAAAAGGTAGTTTTGAATTAAAATGCAGTATTTTTCACTATTCATTAAAAATGAACTTTATCAGAAAAATACCAAAAATTTATCCAAAGTAAATTTTGATGTCCCGATTCTAAATAAGAAGTTTATTTTGTTAAATTTAACATATAAAATTGACAAAAACTAGATTTAAAAGGGGTTCTCCATCAAAAGGCTGTAAAACGACCTTTTAAAGAATATTAGAGTATTTCATGCTTAAAATTGGGTCCATTCTTATTTTAAGACTCTAAAATTTATTGGATAAATGTTAATAAATTTAACAAACATGCATAATCATATTTTAGTTAGTTATATTCATTCCCTCCAATACAACGGTTAGACGTTAATTAATATTTAAAATAATATTATATTATTATTTTTTAGTATGGCTCAACCTTGTGTGCAACACGAGATTTTTGAGAAACCCATTGTTTCGTGTTGAGTACGCTATCAGAAATAGAATCCCCTATAAAGAAAAATTAATATTTAATTCACAAATATTAATAAATATGTAGATTTCATATTCTTTATTTACCTGGGATGTTATATCCTTCACCCCTTTTGGAAATTGCATCCTCACAATTTTATTCACTTATCAAATAAATGAGGGTATTTATCCCCCATAGAATTTTCAGATTCCCACATTGCCTCTTTAATGATATGGTTTTTCCACAAAACCTTTACCTGATGGATTACCTTATTCTGAAACACTTGCTCTCTGCGCTCAAGAATATGGACTAGTTGTTCCTTATAAGAGAGATTTTCTTCCAACTAAACTACCTCTGGAATAAAAACATGAGATGCATTCGGCATATACTTTCTCAAAATTTAAACATGAAAAACATTGTATAACTGGGATAAACTTGGAGGAAAAGCCACTTTGTACGCAGCTGATCCAACTTTCTACAGGATTTTATAGGGTCTAATGAACCTCAGACTCATCTTTTCCTTCTTACCAAAATGCATCACACTTTTCCATGGAGAAACTTTGAGAAAGAAATGATCACCTACCTCAAAAGAAAGATAATTCCTTTGGTTATATGCATAAGTTTTCTGCCTTCTCTGAGTTGTTCTCATGTGCGTTTGAATCAATTGAACTTTTTATGCCATCTCTTTTACCAATTATGGTCCCATCAACTTCTTTTCACCTACTTAATCCCCAAAAGATGGAGTTCGACACCACTTTCCATATAATGCCTCAAATGGAAACATCTGTATACTGGAATGAAAACTGTTATTATAAGAAAATTTAACCAAAGAAAGATGTTGGTCCCAACTTCCTTAGTAATCCATTGAGCAAGCACGTAGAATATCTTACAATATCTGAATTGTTTGTTCTAAATGCCCATATGATTGAGGATGAAAAGTTGTACTAAAATTTAATTCAGTACCCAATGACTTCTGAAGGACTTTCCAAAAGTTAGAAGTAAACCTGAGATCACGATCATATACAATGGAGAGGGAAACTCCATGCAATCTGGATATCTCTTTAACATACAACCGATAAAGTTGATCTAGATACAGAGTATCTCGAATATGAAGGAAATGAGTGGATTTAGTCAACCGATCAACAATAACCCAGATTTAATAGTTACCTCAAGATGTCTTTGGTAATCTCACGATGAAGTCCATGGATATATTTTCCTATTTCCACTTTGGAACCGGTAAAGACTGAAACATCCCTTTTGGTAACTGCCACTATTTTTTAACCTATTGAGAATTCAAACACTTCATAGTAAATTCAGTAATATCTATTTTAATTCCATCCCACCAGTAATACTTTCGAAGATCTCTGTACATCTTAGTACTTCTAGGATGAATTGAAAACCGAGAACTATGAGTTTCACATAACAACTCTTTCTTCAACTATGAATCACAAGGTGCACATAATCTCTTCCCAAACCTCAAAACACAGTCTATCAATGTTAAACTCAGGTTACTTACCCTTCTGAACCAATTTTACCTTTTTCTGCAACTCACTATCATCATTTTGTGCTTGCTTTATTCTGTCTGCTAGGGACAATTTCACTACAACCTGAAACAAAATAGTGAAATTTTCTACACCAACAACTTCTATGTCAATGTTCATCAAATCGTTAATCAAAGGATCTTATTCCAAATGTAACATGGTTAATGTAGTATTACTTTTTTGACTCAAATCATCATCCACTTTATTTTCCTTTCCTGGATGGTAATGAATTGTGCAATCATAATCCTTGATTAATTACAACCATCTCCTCTATCTCATGTTTAATTCATTTTGAGTGAATATATACTTCAAAATTTTGTAGTCAGTATATATTTCACATTTTACTCCATACAGATGATGCCTCCAATTTTTAAAGCAAAAACAACAGCAGCTAATTCCAAGTCATGTATAGGGTAATTTAATTAATGAGGTTTCAACTGACGTGAAGAATAAGAAATTACCTGATCATTCTACATTAGGACACAACCAAGTCCTTTCAACGAAGCATCACTATAGATAACAGACTCACCAGTTCTGGAAGGTAATGCCAATACTGAAGAATTCACCAATATTCTTTTCAATTCCTGAGTAAAATTAGACATCACTACAACAAACTGTTCAATTCTGATTCTAACCATCTTAGGATGTTGATTTGGAAGGTAATTTCCCTCTGTATTCCTTCCCAGCATAGCTGCCCTGTTTCCTCTATGAAAAACCATTATGAATATAGAAATATCTTAGGTGAAGCAACATGGTAATCTGTAAATGCTATATCATTTCAATCTTGCCATAAATTAATTTATGGATATCAATTTAATAATATCCTGACTCCTAAAGTTATCTAAATTGACCTTTGATACCAACTATAAGGCCCCAGCCTTAAACATTACATAATCTTGAGTTAAGTCAATAATTCATATTGAGGATATTTTTAGGTTTATATTTTTAGAGAATTAGGTCATAAATATTACATTACATCTCAAATATAACAATGTAGACACTTATACTCTATCCAAAATTTTCACAATAATAAAACTCCTTAAATAAAACAATATTTATTTTCTTGATATAAATCTTCTTGAATTATTCATATTGAACTCTCTGTGAGATGGTTATTTTAATAATCCCAAATCATCACAGTATGTATGAAACTGTTGTCCTTCTATTCAAATTGTTCTAAATATGTTTATATTTGTTTAAATCATGTTTATACATGTTTATCTATGTTAAGTTATGTATTACCTAGTGACCTGGAAGTATTCTGGACTGAACAGACACTTTGTAAGAATTTCTTGTCTTGACCCACCGTTAGTTATATTCTGTCGCACCGATGATGAACGGTCACACCGATGATGAATGGTCGCACCGATGATGAACGGTCGCACCGATGATGAACAGTCGCACCAATAATAGGAACTGTCGCACCAATGACAACGGTCACACCGATGGCTACAAAAAGTCTAAAGAGCTACCGATCATGAGACACCAATGATGAGACACCGATGCTGAGACACCGATGCTGAGACACCGATGCTGAGACACCGATGCTGAGACACCGATGCTGATTCTACCGAACCGATGCAGATTCAAAGTGACTCACCGATCTCACGACTCACCGATAGTCATGAAAACTGTTTGAATTTCTATAAATTATTATTTAACTCTAACAGTCATATTTGATGATTATAATGCAATTAATGATATTTAATGTTAGTGGTTGGCATGTCAGGAGACCATACCTTGTACCTATGAAAAGGTAATCATTCCCATTGCCGGAGCTCATGGAATAAAAGGAATATTGAGCTGCAGTAAAAGGGGGTGCGCAAAAAGGCATAGAGAGAGAATTCTTCCATGAATATACATATGAAAAGGGAGAACACACGAAGAAGTTGAAGGGGGAATTTGAAAGATCTCAAAAGAACTCTCATGTATGCAATCCAGTACTACTGAAGAACACATGAAGAACATTGGAAATCAGAGAACACACTCACTTGTGAAGGACATCAAGCTGAACCACGATACTCTGTTTTCAACAGCAAAACCACAAAAGGACTCAGAATCATCTCTGCTAAATCCAACGAGTCCAGAGCTGCACTGCCAATCACTAGATCTTTCTAAACTCTAATACATTCTCTCTTAGTGATTATTTTACTTAAATTTTTGAGCAGTGTGTGTACTCTGTACATCTTACACACACACCCTGACTCCTGTGCTGAACTGGAGGATATAAAAATCCTCAAACCAAATTTTTTTACTCTTGTTTACCCACGACAACTGTGGAATAGGTCCTTGTGTGGCATGGTCATTGTTTTTGTTTCCCATGAAGAACTGTGGTAGAGGTCCCTGTGTGGCCTGGATAGTCTTGTACTGTTGTTAACCCCGATCCAGGGTGTGGATCAAATTTATATAAATTGTTTGAGAGGACTAAGTCTCGGATTGAGACTGAACCTCTTGGTTACATCTACTGTGCATTTTAATCTAAGTCATAAATATACTATATATATTTCATATTCCGCTGCTATTACTTTGAAATACAAATCTATTTTAAAGTCACTTTGATAGTTGAATTAGCAAGTGTTTATACTTGTTGTAAACCAATAAGTTAGCCTCAAAAGCTAATTTAATCCTGTGATTAAATTGACTGTGATATAATTAATCTTTAAGAATCTAATTGAACATTTACAATCTGTATAAATGCAGTACAGTTTAACTTTGTTTTCAAATTGGGGGGTTTTTAAGAGAAATATTTTTAACAGAAATTTTTATTGGAACTCAATTCACCCCCCTCTTGAGTTTCCACTCTGAACAACATTTGGTATCAGAGGGTTATTTTTTGTTGAATGATTCTTGAAATATTCTATTTTCAACTGTGATTTTAGTTTCATCTTTAAAGATCTTAAATTTCTGTTTGTTCTAAACTTAATCTCTTGAAATTTCTTTTCTAAAATCTAGTTATGGATAATTGACTAGAGGGTGCTGCTACTAATTGGCCACCTTTCTTCAATAGCACCAACTATGCCCAGTGGAAACTGAAAATGAAAATTCATTTTGAGAGTGTGGGATTTGATATCTGGACTGCTATAGAAACTGAATATACGATTCCAGAAACTGAAATAACTACTTGGGATGAAGCTACTAAGACATCTTAGAATAATAATTGTAAAGCTATGAATGCTCTGTATTGTGCTTTAGGAGATGAAGATTTCAATAGAATACCTGATTGTAAAACTGCCTATGAAATATGGGATACCTTGAGTGTTTCTCATGAAGGAATAGCTAATGCTAAAGAAATGAGATTAAATAAATATACTATTAAATATGATAATTTTAAAATGAAGACTGATGAACCTATCTCTGACATGTATCTCAGGTTCAATGAGATTGTCAACACAATAATCTCTCTTGGAAGGGATGCAACTGCTAAGGAATAAATCATGAGGATATTAAGATGTCTACCAGATCGATGGAGAGGCACTTCTGTCTCAATTAGAGAATCATGTGACATAAGAAAACTACCAATCAAGGAGCTTATTGGTAAGATTATGATGTATGAAGAAGAACTCAAAGTGAACAAGGAAGAAGATGATGAACCTAAAAGGAAGTCTATAGCTTTTAAATCTACTACTTCAAGGATCAAGGACAAGGAAAAAGTTCAAATACAAACTGAAATTTCAACAAGTGAAGATTCAGACTCTGATAGTGATGCAGAGATGGCTCAAATAGCCAGGAGATTCAAGAAGTTCTATAGGAATAAGAGATTCTTTAGAAAATCAAACTACAAAGGAAAGTAAGTTCACTATAAGAAGGATTGGAAGAAAGCTGACAAGAATGATGAAGTTGTCTGCTATGAATGCAAAAGGAAAGGTCACATTAAAGCAGACTATCCAAAACTGAAGTTCAAAAAGAAATATGACTACAAGGACAATAAGTAAAAGAAAGCCATCAAAGCTACTTGGAGTGCTTCAGAAGACAGTACAAGGGAATATGAAGTTTCTGATTCTAAAAAGAATCATGCCAACATGTGTTTTATAACCAATACCTCTGAGTCTGGAAAAAATTCTACTAGTTCCAGTTCTACAAATTTATATGCTTCAACTAGTTATACATATGATTATAGAACAAATAAATTTTATCTTTCAAAATATTTTGATTCTGTAATTTGTATGAAACCCATAAGACAAATTTGGTTACCAAAATCATTGATTGCTAACCTGTCTGGACCCAAGAAGATCTGGGTACCAAAGTCATTTTCCATCTAAATCTGTTTTGTAGGAAACATGTTTGAAGAGTTCTCACAAGAAGGTATGGTACTTGGACAGTGGATGTTCGAGACACATGTCTGGAGATTATTATTGATTTAAAATCTTAATAAATATTGATGGAGTCCATGTCACCTTTGGTGATAATTCTAAATAAAAAATCATCGGCCTAGGATAGATTGGAAACACTGATTCAGTTTTGATTTCTAAAGTTTTATTTGTTGATGGAATTAAGTATAACCTGTTAAGTATTTATCAATTATGTGATGATGTCTTTAATGTTAAATTTTAAAATGATTCCTGTGATTTTTTTAACTCTAAAAATGTTTTAGTGTTCTCTTCCTTGAGAAATGAAAATGTTTATGTTGTTGATCTGAATTCTTTATTCAAACAAAATGTTACTTGCTTAAATGTTTTTCATAAAGAGTCTTGGCTGTGGAACATAAGATTAGGACACTGCAACATCCTTTCACTTAGAAAATTAACTAGGAATAATTTGGTTAGAGACCTACCTAAACTTGAATTCCCAAATGACAAAGTTTGTAATCCCTGTTAAAAGGGAAAGCAACATAAAGTTTCTTTTAAATCAAAGAAAGAAGTTTCAACTTCTCAACCTCTTGAGTTGGTTCACATGGATTTATTTGGACCTTCTAGAGTTTATAGTCTAAATGGGAAGCACTATATCTATGTCCTAGTAGATGACTTTTCTATATATACTTGGGTATATTTCTTAGGTCACAAAAGTGAAGCTTGTTCTTACTTTGTTAAATACTCTAAGTCTGTAGAAAACCTTACTGGAGTTAAGATTAAAACTCTAAGAAGTGATCATGGCCATGAGTTTGAAAATCATGAATTTAAATCTTATTGCTCACAAAATGGCTATAGTCACCACTTTTATGCTCCCAGGACACCCCTGCAAAATGGTGTATTAGAAAGAAGGAATAGAACCCTTCAAGAAATAGCTAGAACCATGCTTAACGAGTATGACCTGCCTGTTTACTTTTGGGCTGAAGCTGTGAATAAATATTGTTATATTATTAATAGAGTCATGATTAGAAATATTCTTAAGAAGACCCCATATGAACTATGGAATAATATAAAACCCAAAGTTAGTTACTTCAGAGTCTTTGGCTGCAAAGTTTTTATTCTTAATACAAAGGATAATCTTGACAAATTTGCTTCTAAGAGTGATGAAAGAATTTTTCTTGGTTATTATTTAACTAGAAAAGCTTACAGAGTCTTTAATAAAAGAACCAAATGTGTGGAAGAATCTGTTCACATCAAGTTTGATGAAACTGATACACATGAGCCTAAAACCTCTCTTGAAAATCTTGAAGAATATTTGATTGTTCTGGACCTTAATGATAAAGTCAATGAACCAGCTATAAAAATATCCAGTTCTAGACATATTCCAAAATCTGCTTCTATGGAACCCAAACTTGGAGATGAACTTGAAATTTCTATTTCTACCTTTACTAGATCAACTAGGATTCTAAAGAATCATACTTTAGATGTTGTTGTTGGTAATCTTGATAGAGGGACACAGACTAGAGCTTCTCTAAGAAACCAGGTTGAACATCAAGATTTTATTTCATAGATAGAGCCTAAAAATGTCAATGATGCTATCAATGATGAATTTTGGGTAATGAATATGCAAGAAGAGTTAAATCAATTTGAAAGAAACAAAGTCTGGGAATTAGTTGATAGACCCAAGGACACTTTGAAAATAGGCACTAAATGGGTTTTTAGAAACAAAGTTGATGAGTCTGGAAACATAGTTAGAAACAAAGCTAGGCTAGTTGCACAAGGATATAGTCAAGATGAAGGTATAGATTATGAGGAAACATTTGCACCTGTAGCTAGATTAGAAGCTATTAGAATTCTACTTGCCTATGCTGCTCATCTGAATTTCAAGTTATATCAAATGGATGTTAAAAGTGCTTTTCTAAATGGTTTTATTGTCGAAGATGTTTTTGTTGAACAACCACCTGGATTTACTAATCCTCATTTTCCAAATCGAGTTTTAAAACTTTCTAAATCTTTATATGGATTAAAACAAGCTCCGAGAGCTTGGTATGATAGACTTAGTAATTTTCTTATTTTAAAAAGTTTTACTAAAGGGATTGCTGATCCAACTATCTTTATTATAAGAATTTATAAAGATGATTTAGTAGTACAAATATATGTTGATGATATTATTTTTGGATCTTCTAAACACTCTTTATGTACTGATTTTTCAAAGAGTATGCAAAATGAATTTGAAATGAGTTTAATGGGAGAACTCAAATATTTTCTTGGATTTCAAGTTTTCCAAAATGAAAATGGTATTATTTTGAATTGAAGTAAGTATACAAAGGATATTTTAAAACATTTTGGTTGGGATAATATTAAGGAAAGTGATACTCCTATGAGTACAGTCTATAAATTGGATGTAGATGAAACTGGGAAACCAGTGGATCAAACACATTACAGAGGTATGATTGGAAGCTTACTTTACCTTACTGCCAGTAGAAAAGATATTATGTTCAGTGTGTGTATGTGTGCAAGATTTCAAGCTAATCCAAAAGAATCTAATTTACTTGCTGTTAAATGAATTTTTAAGTATCTTAAACACACTGTAAACTTAGGTTTGTTTTACCCAAAAGAACAATCCTTTGAGTTAATGAGTTATTCATATGCTGACTTTGCTGGTTGCAAGTTGGATAGAAAAATCACATCTGAAACATGTCATTTATTGGGAAAATCCTTAGTATCTTGGTGTAGTAAAAGGCAGAATTCTGTAGCTTTGTCTACTGCTGAAGCAGAGTATATAGCTGCTGGTAGTTGTTGTACAAAAATTCTATGGATGAAACACACTCTTTTGGACTATGGATATGATTTTAAGCATGTTTCAATCAACTGTGATAACACTAGTGCAATTAACATTTCAAAGAATCCTGTGTCTCACTCTAGAACCAAACACATAGATTTCAGACATCACTTTTTGAGATATCACTACCAAAAAGGTGATATTACTCTTGAGTTTATAGGTACTGAACATCAATTAGATGACATTTTCACCAATCCCTTAAGTTCTGAAAGGATAGACTCGATTAAACAAGATTTAGGTATGATAGATCTGTGAAACCGATCTGTCAAACCGATCTGTCAAACTGATCTGTGAAACCAATCTGTCAAACTGATCTGACAAGTCAATTAGTGCTACTGATTGGGTTGTACAATTTTTTTTTAAAATAATTTTTTTAATTATTATCATTATTGTCTATTAAAAATGACGCTGTTTTACTTAATCTATTTTTTATTATTTGTAACCCTAAATGATACAAATAATGACACACAACTATTTTATTCTCTAAAGATAGTTGAAATTCTATTTCCCGCCGAACTCTCTCTTCTCTTCTTTATAACCTGAGACTTTTGAATCTTTCCAAGCCTCTTGATTGTCTCAAACCTCAGAATGGCCAAGTAAAAGAGGCAGGGCAAGGAATTTGAAGGAACTTCACTCGTCAAGCGTGCTCGAGGTGAGTCGAGTAGTATGACACAGAGGTCTGTGAACCCGGAGCTAGAAGAACGACAAGTTCTAGATGAAAAGGAAATATGTTCAGAATGGGTTTTATATAGAAAATATGTTCTCTTGAAAGTATTGGAAACAAAAGGCTGGAAGGATTGGTTCTGTAATAATGATAGAATCTTTTACCCGAAGCTGGTGCACGAGTTCTATTTGAACCTGGATATAGTTTTGGACGGAGTAGAGGCTGCGAGATTGCCTTCTATAGTAAAAGGAAAAAAGATCACTTTTTTATCAAAACAGTGGGATGAATGTCTAGGGGTACCTCACAATGGAAGATATGAGGACTATTCTGGTAATATTCCTCCCACAACTGATTACTTTTCTTATGAAATAGCCCTGGAGTTTTTGACTGGAAAGTTCGAATCGCGAAGGATAACTGCTGCTGAGTTGGATGGTGAGAATCGAATCCTGTTTAAATTTATTCAACATCAAATACGTCCTAGAAAAGGTGATTTTGCTTCAGTTAAGTATCAAGATGTTTTTCTGCTATTCCTTTTGTTTAATGGTGAAAAGATCAATCTGTGTAGATATTTTGCTGAGCATATTGTTGATATGATAAAACCTTCAAAGAAAACTACTACTCTGTTTTATTCTAAACAGATTTCTGCCATGTTGAAATTCTTGGCCTGTGTGGATGATGGAGATGAGTGTATCTCATCAATTAGATTTTGTTTCAAAAAATTTATTTGTAAGAGGATGAAAATAAATTGGAATTCGTGGAAGAAAGCTTAGGTTGCTGATGAAGAAAAGTTATATGAATCCTTCAATCCTACTGATCATCCAAGGAGACCAAAGGAGATAAAAGATCCAAGTTTGAAACCTGGAGAGGAAGTGATTTATTCGAATGAAGAAGAGGAAGCAGTTGTTCTTAAAGAAACTGGTGAATCCAATAAGAAAGGAACAGAAGAAGAAGAAGAAGCTGATGAGAATCTGAATGCTGAAGAAGAGGCTGAATCATCTCCTAATGAGAGGAGTGATCCTGATACTGTTATCCCAAAGAAAAGAAGGATAGAATTTGGTTCGACAATCCCTCCTCTCAAATTACCAGAGATTGAAACTTTTTTGGATGAAGAAGAAGAAGGTGAGACTGATGAATCAACTTCTGAGGAGTATGAATCCAGAAGTACAAACAGTTCAAGTGAGAGATCAGTTAATGATGATGATGATGAAGGCAATGATGGTGATGAGGGTGATGCTGATGGTGATGGTGGTAGTGGTGGCAGTAATAGTGATGGTGGTGATGCTGATGATGCTGGTACACGACCTATAGAAGGTCTAAATATGATCCAAGATGATCCTCAACCCCAACTAATTGAGCAAGAAAATGTCCCTAAGGCTAAGAGATCAAAACAATTGGAGAGTGATGGGGATGGGGAAGTCCTTCCTGAAAATTCTGGACGAGCTCAGTTTGTGAAACCAATGTACCCTTCATGCAAAGCTGCATGGGAAGAACATCCAAGTCTTGCTGTTCTGGGATTAGATTACCCAGAGGAAGAGGAAGGTGTAGAAGTGGATCTTGCAGGCATAAGTGATTCAGTTAAGGCTCAATTAGTTGCCGAGTTTTTGCAAAGAACAAATGTTAGACCTGATCTTTCAGTGTCTCAAGGTAGACCTGATCCTGTAGTTGCTCAGTCATACTTTTATAGATTCAAGGTTGAATTGATTCAATATTTTAGGGAGACTGTGAAAGATGAGTTATATCATATTCCTACTCCTGCTCCTTTGACTTTATCTGAAGCTGCTATGGATGAGTTGGCTCAAAGAGTGGTAAGCCTTATCAAACCAGACCTGTTCAATTATAGTTAGTCGATTGGAAGGCACATTACCTCTTTGAATCAAACACTCATGGAGTTAGGAAAAAATCTTGCTTCTCTAACAGGAGAGTTTAGAACAACCATATCTAGTATGATGGAAGTTTTAAGAAATATAATAGAACATTTGAAGAAAGAAGATTTGAGGAAGTTAAAAGCTGAGATCACTCAAGTTATTGCTCAGGATGGCAATGCCAAGGTGACCAAGATCACTGGTCACGAATTAGATACTTTAAGAGATGTTTTTAGAGAAGAGATGACAGCTCTTGGGAAAATTTTGGATTTAGATTCTCTAAAAAAGATGAAAGAGCATAGTGATCATATTCATAAGACGGTGCAACTGTATTCAACCAATGCTACCAAGGATCAGAAAGAGATTAAGGAGAAAGTGGATCATTATTTCTCTAAGATCAACACAAAGCATGAGTTGAATCATCATTTTAAAGTACTGGATGATAATTTGAGACTCCCTCCAGTGACTCAAGCTTTTAAAGCTCAAGTTCAGCAGTTAAAATATTTTACCCCCACTTTGGAAAATTTCATGCAGAATAAGGATTATTTTGAAAAGGCAATGAAGTACGGTGGAGAAGTCATTCAGGAATTCATAAATTTTCTCAAACCCTACCTTCATGTGCAAGCTAGGGCCATTTTTTTCCTACTACTGAGTCTCTGCAAACATCAGATGTTGCTCCCGATCAGATGTCTGTTTCTCAAGCTCTCTCCAGTATTTGACCAGTCTTTCAACAACAACCTTCAGAAAGACCTTCTCTGCAGCAGGTGACCTTGGAACCCACAATTCATCCAGCTCGAGTTGTCCTGCCTCCTTTCTCCATCCGTCCAGTTCAACCTTCCACCCAACCACCGTCTGGACCATCCATTCCTCCCACTGCTAAAGGAAAAACTCTCTTACAACCTGAGAAATAACTTTTTCTGTCAATTTTTGATAGGGTGTCTATTTCTTGTACTTTTTACTTGTGTCTATGATGTTTTTCATCACTTTCAAACTTTTTTTCTATGGAATGTTCTTGCTTATCTTCCCTATCTATTATTTTTGATAATCCCAAAGGGGAAGAAATCAGGGAGAAATCAGGAATCTCATGAGAAGTTAAGAAGCTCATACATATGAGTGGGTGAACTAAATGTGCATATGAGCCAGCATTACTATATTCATGCATACATAAGGGAAAAATGACTTATCCAACTTGTATTATATGGGGTGAATGACTCAGTTCTACAAGTTCGGTTTGCTATTCTAATCCTGCTTTATCTTTTTGCATATATTCTTTTTTATAGGGGGAACATATTGAATGAACTACTATATTCTCTCTTCCTTGTGCCATTGATTTGTGATTATCAAAAAGGGAGATACTGTTGAACTCTCTGTGAGATGGTTATTTTAATAATCCCAAATCATCGCTGTATGTATGACACTTTAGTCCTTCTATTCAAATTGTTCTAAATATGTTTATATTTGTTTAAATCATATTTATACATGTTTATCTATGTTAAGTTATGTATTACTAGTGACCTATAAGTATTCTGGACTGAACAGACACTTTGTAAGAAGTTCTTGTCTTGACCCACCGTTAGTTATATTCTGTCGCATAGATGATGAACGGTCGCACCGATGATGAACAGTTGCACCGATGATGAACAATCACACCGATAATAGGAACTGTCGCACCAATGACAACGGTCGCACCGATGGCTACCAAAGGTCTAAAGAGCTACTGATCACGAGACACCGATGCTGAGACACCGATGCTGAGACACCGATGCTGAGACACCGATGCTGAGACACCGATGCTGAGACACCGATGCTGAGACACCGATGCTGAGACACCGATGCTGAGACACTGATGCTGATGCTACCGAACCAATGCAGATTCAAAGTGACTCACCGATCTCATGACTCACCGATAGTCATGAAAACTGTTTGAATTTCTATAAATTCTTATTTAACTCTAACAGTCATATTTGATAATTTTAATGAAATTAATGATATTTAATGTTAGTGGTTGGCATTTTAGGAGACCGTACCTCATACCTATGAAAAGGTAATCATTCCCATTGTCAAAGCTCGTGGAATAAAAGGAAGATTGAGCTGCAGTAAAAGGGGGTGCGCAAAAAGGCATAGAGAGAGAATTCTTCCATGAATATACATACGAAAAGGGAGAACACACGAAGAAGTTGAAGGGGGAATTTGAAAGATCTCAAAAGAACTCTCATGTATGCAATACAGCACTACTAAAGAATGCATGAAGAACACTGGAAATCAGAGAACACACTCACTTGTGAAGGACATCAAGCTGAACCACGATACTTTGTTTTCAACAGCAAAACCACAGAAGGACTCGGAAGCATCTCTGCTAAATCCAACGATTCCAGAGCTGCACTGCCAATCACTAGAGCTTTCTAAACTCTGATACATTGTCTCTTAGTGATTATTTTACTTACATTTTTGAGCAGTGTGTGTACTCTGTACATATTACACACACGCACTGACTCCTGTACTGAACTGGAGGATATCAAAATCCTCAAACCAAATTTGTTTACTCTTGTTTACCCACGACAACTGTGGAAGAGGTCCTTGTGTGGCCTGTTCATTGTTTTTTTTCATGAAGAACTGTGGTAGAGATCCCTGTGTGGCCTGAACAGTCTTGTACTATTGTTAACCCCGATCCAGGGTGTGGATCAAATTTATATAAATTATTTGAGAGGACTAAGTCTCGGCTTGAGACTGAACCTCTTGGTTACATCTGCTGTGCATTTTAATTTAAGTCATAAATATACTATATATATTTCATATTCCGATGCTATTAATTTGAAATACAAATCTATTTCAAAGTCACTTTGATAGTTAAATTAGCAAGTGTTTATACTTGTTGTAAACCAGTAAGTTTGCCTCAAAAGCTAATTTAATCCTGTTATTAAATTGAATGAGATCTAATCAATCTTTAAGAATCTAATTGAACATTTACAATTTGTATAAATTCACTACAGTTTAACTTTGTTTTCAAATTGGGGGTTTTTAAGAGAAATATTTTTAACAGAAATTTTTATTGGAACTCAATTCACCCCCCTCTTGAGTTTCCACTCCAACCAACAATTCCTTTTTCTTACCCTTCCTTATACCCTATGAAAAACATTTCAAAAATATGGGATGAGTATAAAAATCTCAGTAAGGGTTATAAAACAAGGAAAGAAAACATTAGTCCATCAATATATACAAATCTATGAAATCATACTTTTCAATCTTTAACATAACACACAAAATCATAAGATTTATGAATAACACATGGAAATCATAAATCATAAAGGTAACTTGTGGCATCCATAACATATTTATGTTGTAGCTTTCACAGCTACATAGGGAGTTACATTTGGAATAAACATTACAGTATATTCCCTAAATCTCTTAGGAGAAACATTAGTGTTTACCTCCGTCACATTACCCAATGAATCGGAGAGCTATCTTGGGATCACCCACCCTAGGTTTATCACAGAACCACCCATATACGTAAACAATTCCCAAGAAATATAACATAATCATAACACATGAACAAGCATAAAGGAAAGATAACATTTCCACATTGCAATCACAATATAAAATTTCAATATATTGACCTAATGAATACATTCTCAAAACCATTTTCAATACCAAAATACATAAAAAGAGTATATGGTATTTATTTTCCTTTTAGAAACATTACAACTTGTTAAGGAAGACTAATATCCAATAATGCTCGCGGGAGCGGAAAGGTAGTTGTCACCGCGTATGTTAAAAAGAAACATTCTTTTTATCATTTAAGAAAACACTTCATAAAAAAAATATTCATTTTGAATAAAAGTAAAATTCAAAGGGGTTTATTATACATCTTATAAAATAAAGTTATCTATAAATCAAAGTATGCCTCAATGAAAGGATATTGAGATGAAGTCCCTTACCTCATGTCCGACTTGACTCGTTCGTTCTTTAATCTTCTGAATAATAAAATAAAGTTAATTTTTACTTTCTTTAGAACCTTTTTCAATTTTATTATTCATTTTATATCACTTATTACCATGTTATAAATATTATATAATCATTTAAGTTAATAACGGTCGTTTTGTCGATATTTGGTACTTGAGTCAAAAATGAACTTATAATTACAAGTTGTCCATGTGGTCAAAAGTACATCATCTCCATAATGATATTATTGATTTATATATCACATATATCATATATATATATATTATATATATGTATGTATTTATAATAGTATGTAACATTTGTAGATAAAAAATGAAATGCACCGTTCATAGAAACGGTAAGCCGTACGTACGGATAAATGCTACTTTCATTTCTATTTCATATTTAATGGAATTAAAACTAAATTATACATAGGTATATTATAATTCCAGTATAATATCATATATAATTTCATTAACTCAATCCTTTATACATTCCATGGATGGCATGAACGATTCATATCACTTTGAGGGGGCAGTAGTCCACACTTCCTCAAATGAAATTATCATATTTACCCATTATGGAAACCATAAAGGTATGTCATAAATGAAAAATTCATAGGCATAGAGACAATATAAATATAATATATATCACATATAAATATAGTTCCATCATAATGGAAACCATGAGAGTTGGTAGGAGTTATTTGAATAATCATGGTTTTGTGAGGCAGTAGTTCGCCTTCCACAAAAACTGTATGTCTGTATCCATTAGATGGATATGTGTGGAAGTGTAGTTCTAATACTTATCATAACAACATCCTAGTATACTGAATATACTGGTGTTGTTGTAAACAAATGGAATAAAGAGATTTTAGGGGGTTGGAGAAGGAAAAGTACTTGAGAGAAGATGTTACCTTTAAATCGGGTAACTCCCTTTGGTTTGAACCAAAAAGCTTTATTAAATTGCCTTCTGCAAAAATTAAGGATTTTAGGTGGAAGAGAGGGATGTTGGGATATTATTGGAGGATAGGTTGGACGAGCCAAGGGGCTTTAGAGGTGTGAGTAATGGGTTAGATGTGGTGGCCTTTTATAAGAGGGAGGAGGGGCTCTTTAGGAAAGTTTGAAAGTATTATTTTATTATAAAATTATTTTCAGTTTCAAAAGGTCCAAAACTCATTAAATTATAAGATAAGATGAATATAAGTAGAAATAAAATCATTCAATAAGAATTTTACAGGTTTTGGATATTTTTTAATCCTTATCTTTTTTATTTAACCCTTTGTTAACTTATTTAACTTTTACCATGTCTTCTTGTATATTCATACTATATGGTTAATATATTTACTATAAAATGTCAAGAAACCCAAAATTGGACATTAATGACATTTTTAACATCATATATGTCATTTGGACAAATATTATATTTTTAGGACTATTTTATCATTTAAAAAAAATATTAATTGATTTAAAAACTCATTTATGTCAATTTTTATACTATTCATATCATTATTTTTTAAAAATCCATAACAACTTGATCAATTCTAAAAAACTTCATTAATTCAAATATAACAAGTCATAATCATCCATAAAATTTTTTAATGGCATAAAAAGTTTCAAAATAAATATATTTTAATATTTATAATCTCATTTATTTAAAACATTCATTAATGAGGTAATCATTACATCATCATTGTGTAATAATAAAATTTATTTATTTGATATCTAAAAATTATAAATAAAATATCATGATGTAGGAAATACTTTTATATTTATAATGAATATTTATAGTCTAAAATATCACTTATATAACCCCATATAAAAATTGTTTTACTAAAATATATATGTTTATGTTACATTTTCCTTAACTTTAAATTAATTTTTATAAAATGTCATTTTCACTTACAAGTGGCTCCATGAGGTCCCCAAATCGATCCAAGGATTCTCATGGTCGGACATGTATCATCCAATAGGATTAGGATGCGTGTTAGGGTAATTTAATATTATTATCATATTATTTTTTACCCTTATTTACCAGATTTACCCTTTAACCATCGTAAATAAAATATTTACTGAAGTGACTACTCATAATGTCTAAAAATAAAAGTTACCTATTTAAAAAATTTGGACCTATTGATTCCAAATATAGAATCCATTTTTCTAAATTCAAAACACAAAAGTTTCATAAATTAATTTAAAATTAATTCCCGTTGTCAAAACCAAAAAGCGTGTTTTTAAGAAATAATAACTATCAAAAGATTGATATGTGTTTATGTCTAATTAAAACGTAAAATTACTCCCAATGACCAAAATTGTATTAAATGGTAAAAATATAATCTAACTACACTTTAAAACCAATTAAAAAAACAATCTAACTATATAAATAAATTAGATTAAAAGGCAGTTTTGAATCAAAATGCAGTATTTTTCATTATTTATTAAAAAATGATCTTTATTAGAAAAATAAAAAAAAATTACCCAAAATAAATTTTTATGTCTTGATTCTAAATAATAAGTTTATTTTTTCAAATGTAACATAGAAAATTGAAAAAAACTATATTTAAAAGGGGTTCTCCATCAAAAGGTGGTAAAACGACCTTTTAAAAAATATTAGAGTATTCCATGCTTAAAATTGGATCCATTATTATTTTAACCCTCTAAAATTTATTGGATAAATTTAAAGACATTTAAAAAATATTTATAATCATATGTTAGTTAGTTCTATTCATTCCCCCCAATACAACGGTTAGACGTTAACTACCATTTAAAATAATATTATATTATTATTTTTCAGTATGACTCAGCCTTGTGTGCAACATGAGACTTTGGAGAAACCCATTGTTGAGTGTCGAGTACCATATCGTACATAAAATACCCTTTAAAGTAAAATTAATATTTAATTCACAAATATTAATAAATATGAAAATGTCATATTCTTTATTTACCTGAGATGTTACACAATCTCACTGACTTGGTGTATATCGATGTCCACAGTCTAATGAATATATCAAGAACAATTGGGTAATGATATTTCATTCTATTTTTTGATGGTTAAAATATAATGATGTGTGTTATGTTCATTTAGTGAAAAAGATAAGTGATAGATTACATGAAGTGGCGTAAATTAAGAGTTGAGAATGAGACTAGTCGCACCATCAAGATATTTTGATCTAATAATTAAATAGAGTACATGTCCATTGAGTTTGAGAATTTCCTTGAAAAACATGGAATTAAACATGAAATATCATCAATTATAACTCCACAATAGAATGGAGTTGTAAAATGATGAAATCGAATGGTGAATGATATGGCTAAAACTTTACTTATTGAGAGTGGTGTCTTCCTCTATTATTGGAAAGAGGAAAAAGTTGTGGTGTATACCCAAAATCAGGAAGTGCTTTTCCCAGGGGAAGATATGATACCATATGAAATTAGACATGAAATGAAGCCCTTTATGAAACATTTTTGGGTCTTCTAAAGAAAATACTACATTCGAAACAAAGTAGAAAATAAAAGAAAGTATGATGAAGTGAAAAAAGAAGAATTATTTCTAGGATACTCAATAAGGACTACAATAAGAGGTTAAATAAAATTGTGATGATTAATGATTTTAAATTAATTGAGGAAAATAATGAGATAAATTAAAGGAATCCAAATTTTGATGTCATGTATGATGAAGATGAAGATGTTGACCTAAATCCCATAGGTGCACAAAGCTCTCCAAAAGATAAAGTTTTTGAGGCTAAGTCAAAAGAGGAGATGATCACTGAAAAATCCATCCAGCTCCTCAGAGGAGAAACATGAGAAAAAAAGTTGATCCATCCAATGTAATGAAATTCTAGTTTGAAAAGGATATGTACAAGTTAAAGGGGTTGACATTGAAAAAAAAAATTCATCAGTGGATTGACATGAGTCAATCCAGATCTTCTTGGAGATTGTAATTCGAAGAAGTTTTAAGATATTTCATAGGACATTCAAATGAAATTCTTGAATGGAATGCTCCATGAGGAGGTTTATATTGAGAAACTAGTGGGTCTCTTGATCGCTAATGATGAAACCAAGGTGTGTATATTAAAGAATGTACGACCTAAAATAGGCACCACAGGCATGGTATGCTTGAGTCAATTCATACATGAAGAAGATTAAATTCAAAATGGGTGGTGTTGATCATAATCTTGATGTGAAAATGTCTAAAGAAAAATAGTTTGTGGTTCTGATATGTGGATGAAATCATATTTAATGGAAGTAGATAGAAATATATAGATAAATTTTTTAGTTGGATGAGTTTAAACTTTTAGATGTCTATGATTTGAGAACTTATTTATTTTATGTGGCTGTAAGTTATTCATAAGGAGAGTTATACTTTTATCTCCCATGTGAAGTATGTGAGATTCATTGAAGAAATTTGACTTGTATGATTCCAAACCAATATCAAATCTAATTATGGTTGGAACCAAACTTGGAAATCAATAATATGATAAGTATGTGGATCCTACATTTTATAAGAGTATAATTGGAAGATCACTATATTTGAAAACAATGTGATCAGATATTGTATTTGCAACATGCTTCACTACCAATTTCTAGAGTAATCTGAAGGAAGAGTATCTCGCGGTAGTTAAACACATCATGTGGTACATATAAGGTACTCTTGATTTTGAATTTCTATTCAATGTTGAGAAGAATCCTGAGTTATCAATATTTTCTGATGAAGACTAGGCCGATTATGTTTTTTATTAAAATTCCACAAGTGGTTTCACATTATTTATTGGAAGTAAATGTGTTATCTGGATGATTAAGTGGAAAGAAAACACTTTTTTGAGCATGAAATATGTTGAATACATTGTAGTAACCAAATTTTGTACTCAGTTTATATGGATATAGAATCATTTAGATGATATTGAGGAATAATTCAAACATCCTATGGTGATATCATGTGATAAGTGTGTGATTGACCTCACAAAAAATCCAGTACAACACTCATACCAAACATATTGAGATCCAATATCACTTTATCAATGAAAAGGTAGAGAAAGAAATGATTGCAGTGGAATGTGTTGAAACTAGTGGTGGATATCATTTCTAATCCATTGACCACTCTAGTTTTTGAGAAACATAAATTAAACCTCAAATTTCAACCACCTATCTCAACTTGAGGAGGTTTGGAATTCCCCTATCCCCATTGGTTTCTAATGATTTTTTTGTTGAATTTATGGTTGGTAGGTCCCTTTTCTCTAAGTTTATTGTCAAAGGGGGATAATGATGACTATTATGCAATTAATTTAATAATAAGTGGTGTTATTGTTGTAATTATTTTAGAAAGGAGGATTACATGGTATGGAAGTTAGGGTGAGATATGATCTAGAGTGAATGAAGAAACAAAGTTTGAACAAGCTAGATGATAGGGGGAGTTATGGAATGAGGAAAAAAATGATGTATGAAATGCTCTCTTTAACTCTTGTTTTCTATATTGAGCATTACTCATGTATACATAGAGTGATAGATGAATTATTTCACTACTATTTGAAAAAATAAATAACTTTGTGTAGAATTGAACTGCACTTTGGATTTCCAACAAAATCAAAGGGGGAAATGTTGGAACCAAGGTACTCGAATGTTGGAACTAAGTGTAGAGTCCAGGGACTGGATAGGTACCACAGACATGGGGGTGAATATATAGTACACTAATTTTATAAATCCTCTTTCAATTCAACCTCTTGAACTTGTTGAGGTTATCAATACACTCAAAATTATCTCTCAATATCACCTCATGTTCAGTTGTAATAATAGAGAGAGAAACACACTATATTTAAAAATTTCGACTCAAAGGACTACCCCTTTCCACATTGGTTATACCTACAAACATGGATTATCCACTATCTCCAACACAACTTATACAACATAGAATTAACTATACCCTCTCTTCTTCTAGAGTCCACTAGAATAAACTAAAACACTTTAGAAAAGAAGATCCAACAAAGAAAAACTTTTAGAATCCTTTTCCATGAGAAGATAGATCAATAAGTATGTATGTATACACCTTCAAGATCTTAAAAAACTTCTTGTTGGTCTTGAAACTCTCACCAAATATTAAGTGATTTTTTCATTAAATCTTTGAATACTTGGGCACTCAGTTTGCTTCTTCTTCAAATGATCCTAGCTTCAAAATATTTCTTTTTTTTATATAAATATGTATCAGGATTCTCAAAATTATCTCACATAATATATGAAAAAACTCTCATAATTTTATACTCACATTTTCATCACCCACACGTACACATTTACCAAGAAGAAAAAACAATATTTCACATGTTATATCTCATTTATTCCATGATTTAAATGTGTTATAAACAACATATTTATTTTTCTCAATTTAAATTCCCAAAGGACTAAGTATTTTAATTTCTTCTCAAACTCATTTAAATTTTCCATTTTAATGTACCCATAAACATCGGGTAAACCTCATTTCTTAAACCTGGCACCATGCATGTATTCATTTTTGAAATTACTTGAAGTATTGAGTAAATATTCATTCTTCACATGAAATCATCATCTTAAATATTTGAAATAGATGAGTATTTATTTGTTAAAATATTGCAATATCTACAGCTCACCTATTCATGCATCTCAATTAAAATTCCCGTATAACCCAGGCTTCTCCATTTTAACACCTCACATATGTAATGCTTGAAATATTTAGACTAATCTATTTCTTCATGCTGTATATTCAATTTAAAATACTTGTGGCTTCACATTTAATTACATGAACTCATTATTGGATGATGTAATGACCCTTCTATCATTCAATATTACATGAATGCAAGTGTGACTACATGAATGTGCATTTATCTCAAGCTTACTCATGCATTTATCATATTTCTATTTCATTCAACTTCACCATAGGCGTCATCACAACTTGGGTTCTTCTTTTAATGAATGAAACATGCATGAATATCATATGAAACATGTGTTTTGGACTTATCTTGATCTTAGGAGATCGATGTCTTTGATCATGGAAGCATAATTCTTCATTCGGTAGGTTATACGGTTGATCCAACTGACCACGGTTGATACAATAAGTCACATGAGTGATTGAAGATATTGCGCGATGTTCATGTGGAAGTTTCATATATATGATATATTATCTCCCTTATATAACTAATATTTGTTCTGACCCTTACGCATCTTCCAATTTCCTTTACACAGCCTCAATGTATCCTTACATGAGTTTTATTCAACATTTTAGTGAGCTTTAGAACTATTGAGTTACCCTTAGGCAACCTCATAGCCTAAACTGAGTATCTTTATACAAGATTTCATACCCTTACATAGCCTCACACCTTTATGTTGGGATACCCTTATGTGGGTCGGGTTACCCTTACGCAGGTCATTACCCTTATAGAGCCTCGTTACCCTTACACAGGTACCCTTACATAGACTCATGATTTTTTCACTACCTTTATGTAGCGTCGGTGATATCTTGATATAGGTAATGAAAAAACAAGAGTTACCTTTACACAGGTCATATAAATCACAAATGATTTTTATATAATAGATGACCTTTATGTAGCAGTAGGAATCTGGTACTACCTTTACGCATATAATGTAATTCCCAATTTACCTTTACATAGTAAGCTAATTTAACTCAAAATCATCTCAGGTCTTTCATAATCAAACTCAAGGAATTATATCTTCCATTAAGTGTTTTAGATAGTGTATCTACATTTTCCAACACTTTACTTTAGTTTCTTTGAATATTAAAACATCAATCATCACACTTATAAGGATAATTGCTCAAGGGTTACATCCAATACCAGTAAATGATTCAATAATAATTCTCCAAAAATCATGACCCCATCTCAAATTCTTATGTTCATATACACCATCAATATAAAATTTCTATCAGCACCTCGATTCTTCATTTTCACTTTCAATTTAGACTGCATGATAATTTATATACATGAAACATTCATTAAATTCCACACTCTAACTTTTAATGATCTTCTTGTTCTCATAATCCTAGAAGTGACATCCTATATCTTTGGCACCATGAACAATAATGAAACTTTATTTGGGAATATTATTAATATGTCACCATGTACAAAAATCTATATGTATAATTATAAACATAAAAGGACTCATAAATGATAGAATATTTCCTCCTTTATGAACTATAACTCCTTAGGAAGTTGTTCTCCCATTGGCCCAAATGGTCACTTATTGATAAGATATGCTATTGTATTCACTACCTTTACCCAGAATATCTTAGGTAACCCCAAGTGTGGCATCATAACATTCTAATATTCACTTCATGATCTATGAACATAACTCCTTTGGTAATTTTATATACACCACTAGTAAAAATAGTGCTAAATCATGTATCATTAAGTTTACAATAAAAATAATATTCCTGCTAAAACTAGAAACACATAGAAAATTTTAAAAAATGAGAAAGATTCGGCTATTAGTTTTTACCCATGCATCAAACTTCACAATAATCATTATGAGTTCATCCTTAGTATAATGAAACTTTCAAAAATTCCCTGAAACATAATTATTCAATAAATTCCTTATTAATAATTAATGGAATGAATCCCCCATGTCTAAAATAGAATAATCTATGCGAATTTCCACACTTGATAGAAAAAACCATCACATCCTTTTACTTTAGGGTTTTATAAATTTATTTTAGGTGCCTTCCATTCCATATTGACATGAACATTCATCCCACTATCCCAGAAGGTAGGACCATTCAACTTTTCCTTATCATGACTCCTTTCTTTTTATTTTGATCATTCTTTGTGATTATTTTGTTGTGTACATCTACCCGTTCATTCAATTTAAAGATTAGAATCATAAAATCATCCCTACACTCTTATTGGAATATCCTCATTGAGGAATACTTCTTACACATTGTTCAAGTTCAATTTTATATTCCTTGAAGAACTACTCAAGGATGTTATAGTAGTTTCTCAAAAAACTGGTAATGAAGAAAATAAAACCAGTACACATACCTCATCATCCAATGTAATTTCAACTAATGTCAATTGATTTTTTATGGCATTTGAAGTTCCAAAGGATCGAATAACGACTAATAAGGGGAGGTTGAATCAGTTGTTAACTTTTTATAAGTTTCAATATTTTTAAAAACTTAACCCCTATAACCTGTTAAGATTAATTTTCTTATCATATTTTTATAAATACTCATGCATGAAAATATAGGAAATAAATTAAAGAATGCAAGGTTTACAAGGTTCAGTCTTAGTGTGAGAACCTACATCCTTTCCATAGACACTCCCATGGGTCTATAAAAATTCACTATTAAGAATAAGTGAATACAACTTGTGCCAACTCCCATTATACACCTTATATATATTGATAGGAAAGATTATACTGAATCCCTACAGTTTACAATATTTTCTTATAAAACAATTGATCCAAACAAAAGAATAAATACTTTATTGAAAATAATTCGCAATTGATCAATTTAAATCCTCATACTGATTTGAATGGATCAGATTTTCTCAATATGATGAGTCTGGATTTGATTCTATCAATAGGATGAGTCTAGATCCAATTCTATAAATACGATGAGTCTGGATCTGATTATCTCAATATAATGAGTATGGGTCTAATTATCTCAATACAATGAGTCTAGATCGAATTTTATCAATATGATGATTCTGGATCTGATTCTCTTAGTATGACGAGTGTAGATATGATTCTCTAAATACGATGGACTCAATATGATGAACCCATTCTCAGTCTGAAAAACTCAAACTCTGCTCAAATGCTCAAACCGTTAAATAAACATTCAGTTGTCAGATCCACCTCATGAGATCTCTGTACATAAATGAATTTCACTTTATTTCTTCATCACTCCACCTTTTCCACTTTCATGAAAAATCACAAATGAATGAATTATTTGAACAAGTATTTATAGGCAACTCAGAAAATAAAGAGCGAGAAACTTGAAAACTTTCCCATCTTCCTTAGATTTCAAAACTTCTCAAATCCATCGCATTTAAAATTCAACTTTGACTTCTTCAATACTCCTTTTATTTATATAAGATTTACACAAAATTGAATTTCAAGTTTGACCTTTTCAATTATTTATATTACTTATTTAATTTTATTTTTGATTTATCTATGTAATCATCTCATTATGAATATTTTTCCTTCTCAACTCATTACAAATATATTTCCTTATCATCTCATTATGATATATGTTTCCTTCTCAACTCATTATGATTTTTGTTTCCTTCTCAACTCATTATGATTTTTTTCCTTCTCATCTCATTATGAATTATGTTTCTTCCTCAGCTCATTATGAATTCTGTTTCCTTCTTATCTCATCACAAATTATGTTCCCTTCTCAGATCATTATGAATTTTGTTTCCTTCTCAGCTCACTGTGAATTTCATTTCCTTCTTATCTTATTATGAATTCTATTTCTTTCTCAGATAATTATGATCTACCTTTAGATTTAGCCTAATGAAATCCTCATAATGATGGAATTATCATTATGATGTAATTCCCATTATGATGGATTTTCCCATTATGATGAAATCTTCATACTTCAACTGTGAAATTCTTCAAAATTTATCAGCTTAAAACATTATGACATCTAGATCTGATCTTCTTAAACATTCTATCTTCGATGGATTTCTTTGTAATGATTGAATCCCCATTACGATGAAATTATCATTATGATAGAATTTTCCATTATTATGGAATTCTTCACTCTACAATTTTGAATTTCTTCAAACCTACACACCATTTCTTCAAAATCTTTTATCATGAAAGTTTTCATGATTTGTGAGAAATTCATGATTATAAAATCATCATCTAACTTAGTTTAGAAAGTGTGAAAACTTTCTAACCTCTGACTTAACAATCTTCTTTCATAACTCTTCAGTAACAATACTAATTCTTCAAATAGAAACATCCAACTTTCTAGAAAACTCTAAGTTCGATGAATATTTATTACGATGGATATGGGTCTGATTCCTAAATAACAAAAAAATTCTTTTATAAATAGGTTAGTTGTCAATAAATATAAAAACTTTGTTATAACAATTTATCACAAAGGTTATTCAATCCCCCATTGATATTTTTTGATAACCCTTGTTAACAACTTTTTGAACTCTTATATTTTTTTTCACAACTTAACTTTTATAAAAACTCATGTTTTTTACTTTTATCAAAACATATAATTTCTCAAAAGAGAGTGTCCAGACACTACACTACTAGATAAAGTAATGTTTTTGAAGGAATTACATCCCTCAGTGAAAAGTAAATTTTGCATCCATGTAAAGATAACTCCCCCTCAATTTTCTTTTTCTCTCCCCCATTATATGATAACCATGGATTCTGATTCATAAAATAAAGATAAATAAAAACTTCTTAAAAAGTAAAAAATTTGTTATTTACTCTCTCCCTTTGTCAACATAATCCAAATCATGGTGGGGTTTCTTCCTTATTAGGTTTAGGAAGATATGGGAGGAGTCTGAACATGAATTTTTAACATAAATTCTAAAAACCTTTATTTCGGTATTGATTTTTTAAAGATATCAGAAATATGATACTTTATTGAATTTTATTCCAACAAAACATCTCCAGCAACAACTTTATATTTTATAAAGAGAAACTTTATATAATTTTTTTGATCTTTTAATGTTGTACATGTTTCTTATAATGATCAATTGCACTATGATTATTACAAATTATATTCAACGGTTTAGAAAACTTTACTTTCAAATATCCTAACTAAAATTTCATCCACAACATTTGAGTAAAAGCCTAAGTAGCTACAACATTTTCATATTAAACTATGCTTAAAGTTACTAAACTTTGTTACTTACTATGCCAAATCATACAACATTCACCCAAGAAACATTTTTCTCCTGAGGTTAATTTTATTTCATTACAATCTCCAGCCCAATCGATGTCAGTATAACCAAGAAAATTCATCTCATAATTTCTTTTGTATAATAACCCATGTGAATTTGTTCCTTTGAAATATATTAGAATTATTTTTTCTGCCAACATATATGATTCTTTCAGATTACTTTGATATGTGGCACACAAAGTCACAACATAAACAACATCAGTCCTTGAGACTGTAAGATAAAGAAGACTTCCTATTAGCTTCTGAAAGTTTTTCTGATTCACACTTATTTCGTATTCATCTTTACTCAACTTTTTGCTCACTGAAATAGGAGTAGAAAATTATTTGGATTATTCAATCCCAAACTTATTTAATAATTCTCTAGCATACTTTTCTTGAGATAAGAAAATTTACTTTTCTTTTTATTGAACTTGAAATCCAAGGAAGAAAGTTAATTTTCCCAAAATTGAGATTTCAAAATTATTCTTCATTTCCTCAGCAAACTCTTTGGAAACTTTTTTTTACTCACCATAAAAAATTATATCATCCATATAAATAATTAAAATTATAGTTCTAGAGTCAAAATCTTTCACAAATAAGTTTATATCAACTTTTTCTTTATAAAAGTTTAACGTTATCAAACAATTTTAAAGATTAAAATACTATGTATGTTGAGCTTGTTTCATCCCATACAAATATTTCTTCAATTTATAATTTTTTTTTCATCCTCATCAAATAGAAACCCATAAGTTTGTTCAATGTAAACTTCTTCCTCAATATCACTATTTAAGAAATATAAATTTACATTCATATGATAAAATTTGTAATTCTGATGTGCGGCCATTGAAAGAAACATTCTAATAGTTTCTAGTCTTGAAACTGGGGAAAAAATTTCTTCAAAATCCACACCTTCCACCTTTTTATAGCCTTTACAAACAATCCTGGATTTATTTCTTGAAACTTATCCATGTTCATTTAACTTATTTATATAAACCCACTTGGTTCTGATAACCTTTTTATTTTATGGCTCTGAAACAAACTCCCATGTTTAATTCTTCTCAATATGATCCAACTCTTCATTCATCGCATCCACCCATTCTTTGTGTTGAATAGCTTTTGAAACTAATTTCGATTCAAATTTTGAGATAATTGAATTCTGATGATCTAATCTCAACATTCTTCTTGTTTGAACTAGAGCCTTCTGATTCTCAATAATGTTTTCATATTTAACATGTTTTTCTAAGGTAGGAAATTTCAAAGTTTATTTCCCATCTTAAATTTCCTCATAACATGATTCTTCTGAATCTTGATAAGGATGTTTTGAATTACTCTCACTATTGTTGGAAATCTCCAGTTTATCCTCCTCAGCATTCTCAATAAATTTTGTGAAGGAACTTTTATTTTTAATTACCTTCACATCATATGAGTCCACTAAATTTTGTAAATGTTTTTCCCAACATTTTTAACTTCTTCCATTTGGTGAATAACCCATAAAATTTCTTTCCTCGTATTTCTCATCAAACTTTCCCAAATTTGGATTTTTGATTTTAAGCAAACATGGAATTCTAAAAACTTTAAAGTACTTTAATGAAGTTTTTTTGTTATACCACATTTAATAAGGAGTCATGTTGGTTTCTTGTCTCTACAAATATCTATTTTGAACATGTACAATAGTTCTAACATCTTCTCTCTAATAGAAATTAGAAATTTTGTATTCTTCTAACATACTTCTTCCCATTTCCACAAAGATTCTATTATTTATTTCTGCTACTCTATTTTTTATGGAGTATAGGGAGCACTATACTGATTTTTGAAACATTTTTTTCCTAGATATGCTTCAAAATAATTTCTTGTGAATTTGGTACCATTATATGTTCTCAAATTCTTTATGTAATCCCCTATTTCTTTATCAATTTCTTTTCTAAAAAACTTAAACATTTCCATAGCCTCTGACTTATGTTTCATAAACATGATGTTTTTCCTCTGAGTGAAATCATCAATAAAAGTGATAAAGTATAAATCTATTTTTTTTATTGATTTCTCATCGTCCCACATAAATTATAATGAATAAGATCAAGAGGTTTGGTAGATTGAATATTTATTCTCTTATAAATTTTGTTAGTCATCTTTCCTTTCTAAAAAGTTACACAAACATATTCTTCTCTTATTTTCAATTCTGGAAAGTTTCAAATGACATAAACTTTAGAAATTTTGTTCATACTTTTCTATCTAAGGTTCCCAAGTCTTCAGTGCCACAATTTTTTTTTCATCTTCCGCACTCAAGTAACATGAGTTGTTGAATTCTCCTATTTGGAAGAAATTTCCACTAGTTCTTTATCCTTTTGTAATAACTTTTCTATCTTTCATGCTTATGATGATACAAAAATATTTTCTAAAAACAAATTTTTTTCCATCATCATAAAGTTTACTTACACTAAGTAAGTTATGTTTTATCCCATCAAAAAATATAACTTCCTAAGATTTCAACTTTTCCACTTCAATCTCAGTCATTCTGATCCCTATAATTTTTAAGGAACTATCATTCCCAAAGGTAAATACTCCTCCATCATGTCTTTAAACATGTTTCAAGATTTTTATATCGCCTGTCATATGTGAAGAGCAACTACTATCAAGTATCCATGGTTTGTTCCTTTTACTTTCTTTCAAATATGTCTCAACAATAAAATATCTTTCTTTAACTTTATTTTTTTTCATCTTCTTTTTATTTTCTATCATTTGAAATTTTTTCCTAAAGGAGTTTCATACATATTTTGTCATGATGACCAGCCTGATCATATCTTACACAAAATTCTTCCAAACATTCAAATTGATTTTTTGTTGGAAGGTTTCTAACATCTTGAGAATTCACCTTTTCAACTTTCTATAATTTAGGAAAGTTATTCATTATACCTTCAATATTTCTTCCAATTTTCTCAAACCTTATTCTGAGTAGAGATAATTTGTGACAATAATTGTAAGCTCTATTCCCATAAATTCCACAACACCAATAATAGCCATTAAGTCTTGATTTTATATTCAAGAAAGATCTTTATCTATAGAAACTTTGTTGAGGTTGGTAACTTATTTCAGCTCTAACATACTCAGGACATGGACCATATTTTCTTTTGAGTGAGTTTTATACTTTTTTAGATTTGATAGGTTTCCCACATCCTTCATCCACCCAATCATTCCCAACACCTTTTCCGGAACCTGAAATATTAAAACAATCAGATGAAACATTAATTTTGGTGAGTGAAGATTTCACCTGATTCTCATATTGATCCTTCTTAGAATCTTTAGAAGTCTCAAATTTTAATTATGAAGATTTGTTAAAATTTTCATTCATCATTATCAAGGTACTTTCAGACTCAAATTTTTTTATTGATACTTGTTAACTTCTTATTCTTTAGCTGCCATCTTCTTACTAAGATCTTTAACCATCTTTCCCTATTCATCAATTCAAAGTTTATAACTTAAAATCTCCTGAATATATTCTTCCTCCTCCTTAATGTAATATTTTCTTTCATTAGAAACTTCTTCACAATATTTCTTCATTACTCTAATTTCTTTCTTAAGAGTTTTTTTCTCAAGACATGCAACAAGTTTTGTTCTGAGCTGATACTCTCTATAATATTCTTCACCGCCTTCTTCACTCTCTGAAGAATCTTTGGTTTTATTAACTTTTTCAATGAAGGTTCTAAATTTTTCTAAACTTTCATCTTCATAAGAATTGTTTTAGTTGAGTCTAATTCAACTTTCATACTCAACATACTTATTTTGTTTCTGTTAAACTTATTCTTTTGTTTATTGGAAGACTTTTATTCTTTGTCATTTTTGTTCCACTTCTTCCATTGATATTTTTCATTGGAATCATCTTGATATTCTCAAACTTTCTTCTTGGGGAAATTCATAGAAAATTTTCTGATTCCACCACACTCAAAACATTTGAGAGGAATTTTACCTCCATACTTTCCTATTCCTCTTCGATAGTTCTTGCATATGAGAGACAATATTTTTTCATTCAACTCATCATCCTCTTTATCTTTGGAATCAAAAGGATCAGATTCTTCAACATCTTGGATTTTCATATTTCTCATAGCTTCAAAATACATTTCATCTTTCATCTTCTTTTTAAACATTGAATCTTTACTCATTTCATAATTAATAATAAAGTTATGTAATTACTCAAGAGATAAATCATCTTTATCTTCTAAAGAGGAAATTTTAGAATCAAACCTGTCCATAAAGTTTGTTATAAGTTTATTCACAATTATAGAATCTCCCAGGATATCTCTGAATCCTCTGATGTTGAAAACAATTTCATTTACCCTGGTGAATTATTTATTAATAGTTTATTCATCCCTCATTCTGATGTCTTCATACTTACTACACCAGATTTGTAGCTTTACTTCCTTCACTTTAGTATTACCTTTAAAAATACTTTCCATTTTGTTCCACATAGAACATAAGCCTCAGTCTAGTTTGTGAGGTATCCTTAAGTGAATCCAAGAGACCCAAGTTCAAAACTAGGCAGAGACATATTTATGGTACTGTAGTAGGCACTATAACAGGCACTGTAGCAGGTATTGTAGTAGTACTGTACATTGTGCGGGTACTACAGCAGGTACTGTAGAAGATATTGTAGCAAGTACTGTTTGGTACTGTAGCAGTCGAAACTATTCACTTTGGGCCACTGGTTTGGGCTTGGAGTCCTTAAGGCCTTTCGGCCACCCAAGCCTTTGGGTCAATAGGGATTTTGGGCCACCTTTAAGGCCTTCAGGCCACCTTAAGCCTTCGGGCCACATGCAGTTTCCCCAGACAGACTCTACAAAAAAGGAGCAACTCCAGAAGTGGATTCAAAGCAGGTGCACTCACCAGAGTAGAACCAATGGATTTGGAATAATGATAGGGTATGGTTACACCATCAGGACCAGCCAGTTCTTGCATGTGAAGCTTATCCAGACGACCATGAAAATATGGAGAGCTACTATTATGATGCAAATGCTGGGGAGGGCCAGTTCCTTGTAGATATAGTTTGGTTTAATTCCCTAATACCTTTGGGTAATGTAATGTCTCTTAAGCATATATTCCATGTAATCACTAAGCCTGTGGTCCTCGTAAGGGTTCCCCCTCATCCCTTGAAAGGGGGGTTATAAAAAATCAATAAAAATGAAGGCCTTCGGACCATTCAGGTAGTATATTGTCCCACATACTCTTTGAAGTTTTGAGACCCATAACCTTCTGATAAACATTTTTTGATAAGGACATAAGAATAACATTTCTAGACTTTCTATCAACTTATATATTTCTCTTATAAACAAAGGTCATCGGGGAATCTTTCTCAATAGGTGGAAAACCAATAGTAGTAGCATCAACAACTTCCAAGCCAAGAGATAGAAGATAGGGAATCGTCCTATTTTTCCATCCATACTAATTTTTGCCATCAAATTTAGGAATTTTTCTACTATTGATAGAAGTGATATTATCCCTGATAAGGATTTAACAAGGTAACCTACCTCTGATACCAATTGAAGTTTTAAAGGATTGAATAAAAAATGAGAAGGGGGGATTGAATTAGTTGTTCACTTTTTATAAGTTTCAATATTTTCAAAAACTTAACCCCTGCAAACTCTTAAGATTAATTTCCTTATCATATTTTTATAAATACACATGCATATAAATTTAGGAAAGAAATTAAAGCACACAAGATTTATAAGGTTTGGCCTCAGTGTGAGAACCTACATCCTTTCCATAGCCACTCTTGTGGGTCTATGTAAATTCACTGTTAAGAAAAATTTAATACAACTTATGCCAACTCCCATTAGACACCTTCTATCTCCCGATAGGAAATATTATACCAACTCCCACCAGTTTACAATGTTTTCTTATAAAAAAATTTATCCAAATGAAATAATAAATACTTTGTTGAAACTGCTCCACAATTGCTCAGTCTGAATCCTCAGTCTGATTTGGATGGATCTGATTTTCTCAATATGATGAGTCTGGAATTGATTATCTCAATATGATAAGTTTGGATCTGATTCTCTGAATATGATGAGTCTAGATTTGATTCTCTCAATATGATGACTCTTGATATTATTCTCTCAATACGATGAGTATGGATCTAATTATCTCAATATGATAGACTAAATACGATGAACTCATTCTCAATCTATAAAACTCAAACTCCTATTAAATGATCAAATTGGTAAACAAAAATTCATCCGTCTAATCCTCCTCATGATATCTTTAGATGAAAATGACTTTCACTTGATTTCTTCATTGCTCTGCCTTTTTTGGTTTTATGAAAAATTAAAAATTAATGAATGATCTAAGAAAATATTTATAAGCAACTCAAAAAATCAAGAGTGAGAAACTTTAAAACTTTCCCCACTTACTTTTATTTCAAAACTCCACAAATCTCTCACATTTAAACTTAAAATTTGACTTCTTCAATCCTCTTTAGATTTCTCCAAGATTTAAACAAAATTGAATTTCAAGTTTGACCTCTTCAATTCTTCATATAACTTCTACAATTTTCTTTTTGAGTTTTCTTCATAATCATCTCATTAAAAATCTATTTCCTTATTATCTCATTATGAATACTTTTCCTTCTCAGCTCATTATGATTTTTTTCCTTCAAATCTCATTAATTTTTTTCCCTTCTCAACTCATTAAGAATTTTTTTTCTTTCTTATCCAATTACAAAAATTTGTTTCCTTCTCAGCTCATTATGAATCATGTTTTCTTCTCAACTCATTATGAATTTTGTTTCCTTCTCAGCTCATTAAAAATTCTATTTCTTTCTCATCTCATTATGATCTACCTTTAACTTTATCCTGATGTAATCCTCATAATGATGGAATTATCATTGTGATGGAATTCCCATTAAGATGGATTTTTTCATTATGATGGAAATATTATTAATATGAAATCTCCATACTTTAACTTTGAAATTCTTCAAACTTCATCAGCTTAAATTTTTTTGACATATAGATCTGATCTTTTTAAACATTCCGCCTTAAATGGATTTCTTCATAATGATAGAATCACCATTACATTGATTTCTCATTATGATAGAATTTCCCATTTCAATGGAATTCTGCACTCTATGATTTTGAATTTCTTAAAAACTCTCTACCATTTATTCAAAATATTTTATCATGAATTTTTTCATGATTTGTGATAACTCCATGATCAAAAAAGCATTGTTTGAACTAGTTTAGAAAGTATGAAAACATTTTAACTCTTGACTTCAAAATCTACTTTCATAACTCTTCAGAAACAATACAACTTATTCAAATAGAAACGTCTATCTTTCTAACAAACTTTGAGTCTGATGAATCTTCATTATAATGGATATGGGTCTAATTCCTGAATAACAAAAACATTATTTTAAAAAGAGGTTAGTTGTCAAAAAATATAAAAACTTTCTTAAAATAATTTATCACAAAGGTTCTTCAGTGTTTAATTCATTAACATTTCATTAATAATATTCCCTTCAATTATATTGAGATTGAATAATCATCACATCAGGCACACATTGTTTGATGAAGATGGATTCTCATATATATTTGTAGGAAATTTCATCAATATAGTCATCATATTCTTCACATTGGTGTTGAAATTTGTGTTCTTTTCTTAAATAAGACACATAAATCCCAAAACCTATTGATCTAGTAACTCCCATATGATTTTTTCCACCTCAGTAGGATTTACACCCAGGAGTGGAAAGGGAATCCTATTCTAATAAAGTAAATCATTAACATCCATTCTCTAGAAACTATAGTCTAATCAGTCAAAATGGTCAATCATTACCATGCCTTCTTCAATATTCATCGGCCAACTCTAGAAATATTACCCCAGTCATCCAATCTCAAGCTATGATAGTAGTTTTTTCATAAACTTTAGGGAGTACCAATGAACAAAAATCATAGAATAAGTTTAAATGGGTGAAAAAATAAAGAATATAAAAATAAAGAATGCCCATACAAATATTTACATGGTTCTAGGAGAATACCTACCTCTATAGAGTGGTAGAATAAATTCACTATTTTTCAAGATAAAATTAAAGGGAAGAAAAAATTTCATAAACCCTAGATCAATTCTAAGTTCAAAAAGCATCATGGTTCTATAATAATCCATGTTAGTGAAATGTTGATCCATATAGTATAAATGAATCCACATTACCTATATCAGCAAATTCTACACTATTACAGTATCCCCAATAGGTACATTTAAATTGGTTATTATTATTATTATGAGTGTCATCGGTTAGCGCTGCTACAATTCCAAAGAGTTTTTGGACTTCGGTTTAATACAACCCACTAACATAGGAACCAAATTTATCTAATATGTTAGGCTTTACCATCCCAACTATGTGGAAACTTTACCATTAATTCCTAAATTTTCTCCAATGCCTAATTAGTGGATTCTATATATTTCAAAAAAATATTTTTCATCCTCGCTCTAAAGATCTGCATTTTTCATAGGTCATAAGTACTTCTTCAAAAATCATTGTACGAGAAAATTCAATGTTATTGTAACGCCCTGACCCCAGCTACCCAGAGTCGGTGCATTATTGCGTAACATTGGAATGATCACAAAAGATCAAGTCTCGAAATACCGATTAGTTTAGTAGCCTTGGAAACACTAGATACATTCATAGATGTTACATTACATCATAAAGTGAAAAACTACAATAACAAAGTCTCCAAAGTCTACACTCATATCCTCTTCTGACTATCCCTGCAGGTCATTCATAAAATACTTCTTCACATCCTGGAAAATATTAAAACATTGAAAGGGGTGATCTTAGATGCTCAGTAAGGATAACAATATTGCGGAAGCTTTCATAAATAAACATTAACATTTAAGGCAATGTATAACTAAAAAAATCCTTTTTAAACTTGAACTTCAGCATAATATGGCAAAAATAAAATTAAATAATTCCATTTAATTACTCACATGGATATTCTACTAGTCGAATAGTCACATGCAATATCAATAACCACTTTCATAATGATGGAATGCATAATGCAAGACTATCATAACCACGTAGTCAAGGCCTCGAGCCAAGACCACAAATAAGATTTTGTCAAGGCCTCGTGCCAAGACACTAGTTTGTCTCATGAGACCTGCCGATGCATCGAGGAGCTATAGCGGGCTCCAACTGTCACTTATTAAGTCCAATTCATTCCTCATATGAACAGGTTTAAACATATCATAAACCATAACATAATCGTATCACATAAAACATGCATAAAGGAGAAATAAAATGTCCACATTTCAATCACAAGATATCAATACAACACATTGATATAATAAAAACACTTTCAAAACCATTTTCAATACCAAAATAAAAGAAAATTAGAACTTTGTATTTATTTTTCATTTAAAAAAAGTTATGTCTTGTATAGGAAGCCGGAACTCAAATAATGGTCACGGCGGCGGAGAAGTTGTTGTCGCCGCATACGTACAACAAGAAAAAAAATTCCTTTTTTTTGTTTAGTAAAACGCTTCATATAAAAAGATTCCTTTTGAATAAACGTAAAAGTCAAAGGGGTTTATACACCGTATAAAATAAATTTGTGTATAAAAGAAAATATGCCTCAATGAATGGTGATTGAGACGAATTCCCTTAAAAAGATCAATTTTTTTTATAAAATAGATCTATTATATGTATTAACTATAAGTACACATAAGAAAGTAAAAATACAAGATAGGACATAATAATATCTTCACATAATTTGAAAGTAGGAGATTAACCCAAAGAATGAAAATTGGGTTAAGAAGTTCCCTTACCTCGTGTCCGACTTGACTCGATCGTTATTTAACCTCATTAATAATAAACTAGAGTTAATTTCTATTTACTTAAGAACCTTTTTCATGTTCATTATTACTTTTATATCACTTATTACCATGTTATGAACATTATGTAATTATGTAAGTTAATAACGGTCATTTTTTTGATCTTTGGTACTTGAGTAAAAAATAAACTTCTTATAATTACAAGTTGTTCATGTGGTGAAATATCCATTATATCCAGAATTATATTCATGATGTAGATATCATATATATCATATATATCTAGTATATACATTCATTTATAATATTACATAATATTTAGAGGTAAGAAATGAAATGCACCTTTCATGGAGACGGTAAGCCGTACGTACGCATGAACGCTACTTTCATTTCTATTTCGTATTTAATGGAATGAAATAATAATATTATAAAGGTGTATTATAATTACAGTATAATATCATATATAATATAATTTACTCCATCCTTTATACATCCCACATATGGCATTAACGATTCAAACCACTTTTAGGGGGCGGTAGTCCGCACTTCCTAAAATGAAATTATCGTGTTTACCCATAATGGAAATCATAAAGTATGACATAAATGAGAAATACAAAAGCATAAAGAAAACATAAACATAATATATATATCATATATGAAAATATTTTCATCAAAATGGACACCATTAGAGGTGTTATATGAGTGTTGAACAATCACCGTTTCGTGAGGCAGAAATTCGCCATCCACAAAAACAGTATGTTCTTTAACCATTAGATGTATGTGTGTGTAAGTGTAGCTCGAATACGTCTTATAACAACATCCTAGTATATTGAGGATACTGGTGTTGTTAAAAAATAAATTAATAAAAAGATTTTAAGGGGTTGGAGAAGCAAAATAAAACAAAATAACATAAGAGAAGACATTACCTTAAAATCGGGTAACTCTTTTTTATTATTTGAGCCAAAGGATTCCTTGGGAAGAATTATACCCAAAGTGAGGATTCTAGGAGTAAGAGAGGGAAGTTGAGAGAGTATTTTGGCAGAGGTTGGCCGAGCCAAAAGGCTTTGAAGGTGTGAATAAGGTGGTAGTGGTGGGGGCCTTTTATAAGAGTAGAGGAGGGGCACTCTTGGAAAGTCATGAAATGTTACTTTATTATATAATGAGTTTCGGATTTTAAAGGTCCCACACTTATATATTTCTAGGATAAGGTGATAAGGGTTAGAAATATAATCATCCAATAGGTTTTTGACAAGTGTAAGTCTTATATTTTACATTATCTTTTCATTTTATTTAAATCGTTAATTAATGAGGTAATCGCTGCATGATCATGGTGTCATTAATAATTTAATTTATTTAATGTCTAAAAATTATAAAAAAAATATCATAATGTAAGAAATATTTTTATCTTTCTAATGAATATTTATAGTAAAAAATATGACTTGTATAACCCCATTTAAAAATTGTTTTAGTAAAACAACTCATGTTTGTGACATTTTTATTTTAACATTAAATAAAAAGTTTTTAATGTCATTTTCCTACCAAAGTGGATCCATGGGGTCCCCAAGTTGACCCATGGATTTTCTTGGTCGGCCATGACTCATAAAATAGGTTTAGGACAAGTTTAAGGGTATTTTCATATTTTTATAATACCATTTTTACCTTAAATTTCACTAATTACCTTTAATCGCGATTAATTAAACTTAAAAGTTACTATTCACCAAAAAATTATTTTAATCCCATTGAACCACATTTTACTTCATAATGACAACCATGTATGTCGGATTTTTGAAAATTAACTCATAGAAGTGGTAATGTTTCATTTAAACGAAAAATCTGTTTTTTAACTATCACTTAGTGGTTTCACTATTCATCAAAAATTAAAGTTTTTCAGAACAATGCCAAAATTTCACCCTAAGCTATAATTGATATTCTGAATTCAAAAATGATTTCTATTTTAAAAAATTCCAAACATATAAGTTTCATTAATTAATTTTATAATTAATCCCCGCTGTCACAACAAATAGCGTGTTTTTAAGAAACAATATATATCAAAAGATTGACAATTGTTTATGTCCAATTTCAAAGTGAAATTAATTCTAATGACCACCATTGGATAAAATGGTAAAAATATATTCTAATTACACTTTAAAACCAATCAATATTATAATTTATCACTATAAATTATTTTGATTAAAAAATTTATTTTAAGTATTTTTCACCATTCATAAAAAATTGGAAGTTCTCAGAGAATTACAAAAAACTCAACTTAGGATAATTTCGATATTACAAATACAAAAATGAAGTCCATTTTGAAATATAAAATTTCTATAATCTTAAAAAGTGGGTATTACTATTCATAACAGCTACTTTGATTAGTCGCGGTGTGTTAGAACTCGAACTTGCGTACAATGGAAGCTATTGCATTATTGAAAGAGAAGCATATCGTGAAAGCTTGGGGTGTTACATTCTCCCCTCCTTCAATAAATTGTGTCCTCACAATTTGAAATTGTTCTTCAAAAATAAAAGTTTGAAAATAGAAAATACCTTTGTGTAAAACCCACATCGGAAATAGGGTTAATAAAAATATAACTTTAAAAGAAATAAAGAGAAGTAAAAGGTCGCCCGAGATAGCCCATACTAGGATTCTATGAAAATATGGATATGGAAGAAAAAAAAACCATCAAGGTCTGATAGAGAGTTGTAGAAAACATGATTAGGATAAAGTTAACCATAAGAAAATCACAAACTTGTGATTGGTTAAACGGTCATTGAATCCCCAGTTGGAAAAGTTAACCGGAAAAATTTTTGTTTTAAGTTACCTTTCATAAAGTTGAGGAATGTATTTAAGAGATTTACTAATAACGTAAGGAAATATACTTATTTGTCATGTAAAATTTCATTCTTTAATAAATTTTTATCACAAACCCATCTTTCAATCCAAATGGTAATATAACTCAAAAATATTCTATTTATCCTAATTGTATAAGGTTACAAATATTAACACATACCATTTAGATTAGGAAAACTATTTTGTAATAACTAGGGACTTCCTGTAGGCTAGTGGTAGGTAATAAAGGCATGTCGCACTTTGGTTGTGGGTTCCATTCCTGCAGCTTTGTCCGATGTGACGGGCTATCCCCCAACCTGCAGGTTGTCCTTTTCCTAAAACATTAGTATTATAATATTCAAAAAATAATCATCAGAAATGTTTTAACCTTAAACAATACTATTCAAGGTTCAAATTAATCCATTCCAACCTTTATAGTTATCCAAAATACCTCTGTCCAGACTTTCTCTAAAAGGTCTCTAAATTCCAAAATCAATTGTAACATCAAATTCCCCAAACAAAGTAAAGTTTCTCTTATTGTCACAAACTAAAAATATGATTACCTTCATCATATTAAAACAAAAAGTACTACAGTACAATCTTTATATATATCACATTATTCTTATAACCAGAATATAATCCTTGAGTCCAAAAGCACTAATACATTAGTTATTCCTCTTCAACTGTAGTAACAGCATAAGATTGGCCTTGATCCCTTGACCTTTTCTAAGGTAATTTTCCTTGACGCTTAGGACATTCATTTGCATAATGCCCCATTTCTCTACAATTGTAGCATTCAACATTGGTATCCTCTTTATTTCCCTTGCAATCACGAGCTTGGTGACCCTTTTCTCCACATTTATAACAAAATCTCATTCCTTTTATGCAAGCACCGGGGTGATTCTTCCCACAATTATCACATAATGGAAAATCATTCTTTCCCTTTTTCCCTTTATCTGTCTCTTGTTCCACCATTCTCTTATTCTCTTGCTTTACTTTGTTGTCATAAGACTTAGAGAATTCCTTTTCTATCTTGATAGCACACGAGACAATATCTTCGTACGATGAGAAGGATTGTGATACTAAAGCTCAACGGAGAAATGGTTTTAACCCATAAAAGAAACGATCAATATTACTTCTTGGGTTACGTATATAATCTATAGCATACCTCGCTAACCTTGTAAAGTTGGACTCATACTTTGCGACATTCTCATCCTCCTTTTGTCTCAGACTCAGAAATTGCCTTTCCATATATGCTCGATAGTCACGAGGAAAGTATTTTTCTAGGAAAAGATCTTTGAACTCTCTCCATTCCGTACTTGATACTTCTTCATCTTACTTTGTATCTTGAATCAATGACCACCATTGATCGGCATCTCCAGTGAGGCGGTAAACTGCCATGATAACCTTCTCCCTTTCGCTACTCCCCAAGGCGTGGAATATTTTCTCTAAGGAGTTTATATATTGCTCAGCTACTAATGGATTTGTACCCCCATTAAATGTTGGTGGTTGTTGCCTCATGAAGCGGTCTAACATTGATCCTCCATGTTGCGGATCAGGGTGCTCCATACGAGTAAGGTTATTATTCATAACCTGAGTGAGTTGTCCCAGTATGGTAATAAGTTGATCAGCACCAGTTGTATCTCCAGATCCATAATAATTATCTTGAGCAGGATGGAAATCCCTACACAGAGTGCGTGCATTGATACGGTTTCCATTCCTTCCACTAGGCGCCATTTCTAAACAATGGCATAAACTAGATCAATTTATGAATCAAAATACATAATTCCATACTTGTAAAACACTTAACATAAATTGAACTATTTATGGATATAATCCATAATCATAAATTTTTTTTCATTGAGAAAGTATATACCCATAAACCCATCATAATGGTTTGTAAGGAAATGATAATTATCCTAAGAATATCCCCCGAGAGTGTCGTAACCAAGAGTGCAGCAAGGCCCGTCTTCGTGCACCACTTCCCGTTCGAGTCTAGCTCAAAGCGGTGTTTTCGGGTTTTACCCCTAGGTACATATGTGCCAGAGCCGCCTCTACCTGCTCGTATCCAGACAAGGATGTATTGCTCAGAAAACTCACAAAATCTCTATAATACCAAAATTATAGGAAGTTCTTCTATACTAATCCTCAAATTCTATCTTAGGGCTATGTGCTCTAATCAGAGTTTATCTAAATATAGCTTCCAAGGTTAGTACTAAACTACCTCTGATACCAACTGTAACGCCCCGACCCGAGATACCCAGAGTCGGTGCATTATTGCGTAACATTGGCATGATCACAAAAGATCAAGTCTCGAAAGACCGATTAGTTTAGTAGCCTTGGAAACACTAGATACATTCATAGATGTTATATTACATCATAAAGTGAAAAACTACAATAACAAAGTCTCCAAAGTCTACACTCATATCCTCTTTTGACTATCCCTACAGGTCATTCATAAAATACTTCTTCACATCCTGGAAAATATTAAAACATTGAAAGGGGTGAGCTCAGATGCTCAGTAAGGATAACAATATTGCGGAAGCTTTCATAAATAAACATTAACATTTAAGGCAATGTATAAATAAAACAAAATCATTTTTAAACTTGAACTTCAGCATAATATGGAAAAAATAAAATTAAATAATTCCATTTAATTACTCACATGGATATTCTACTAGTCGAATAATCACATGCAATATCAATAACCACTTTCATAATGATGGAATGCATAATGCAAGACTATCATAACCACGTAGCCAAGGCCTCGTGATAAGACCACAAATAAGATTTTGTCAAGGACTCGTGCCAAGACACTAGTTTGTCTCATGATACCTGCCGATGCATCAAGGAGCTATATTGGGCTCCACCCGTCACTTATTAAGTCCAATGCATTCCTCATATGAACAGGTTTAAACATATCATAAACCATAACATAATCGTATCACATAAAACATGCATAAAGGAGACATAAAATGTCCACATTTCAATCACAAGATATCAATACAACATATTGATATAATAAAAACACTTTCAAAACCATTTTCAATACCAAAATAAAAGAAAATTAAAACTTTGTATTTATTTTTCATTTAAAAAAAGTTATGTCTTGTAGAGGAAGCTGAAACTCAAATAATGGTCACAGCGGCGGAGAAGTCGTTGTCGCCGCATACGTACAACAAGAAAAACATTCATTTTTGTCATTTAGTAAAAATCTTCGTATAAAAATATTCCTTTTGAATAAACATAAAAGTCAAAGGGTTTTATACACCGTATAAAATAAATTTGTGTATAAAAGAAAATATGCCTCAATGAATGGTGATTGAGACGAAGTCCCTTAAAAAGATCAATTTTTTTTTATAAAATAGATCTATTATGTGTATTCAATATAAGTACACATAAGAAAATAAAAATACAAGATAGGACATAATAATATCTTCACATAATTTGAAAGTAGGAGATTAACCCAAAGAATGGAAATTGGGTTAAGAAGTTCCCTTACCTCGTGTCCGACTTAACTCGATCGTTCTTTAACCTCCTGAATAATAAACTAGAGTTAATTTATATTTACTTAATAACCTTTTTCATGTTCATTATTCCTTTTATATCACTTATTACCATGTTATTAACATTATATAATTATTTAAGTTAATAACGGTTATTTTGTCGATCTTTGGTACTTGAGTCAAAAATAAACTTCTTATAATTACAAGTTATTCATGTGGTGAAATATCCATTATATCCAGAATTATATTCATGATTTAGATATCATATATATCATATATATCCAGTATATACATTCATTTATAATATTACATAACATTTAGAGGTAAGAAATGAAATGCACTGTTCATGGAGACGGTAAGCCGTACGTACGCATGAACGCTACTTTCATTTCTATTTCGTATTTAATGGAATGAAATCATAATAGTATAAAGGTGTATTATAATTCCATTATAATATCATATATAATATCAATTACTCCATCCTTTATACATCCCACATATGGTATTAACGATTCAAATCACTTTGAGGGGGCGGTAGTTCGCACTTCCTAAAATGAAATTATCGCGTTTACCCATAATGGAAATCATAAAGTATGACATAAATGAGAAATACAGAAGCATAAGGAAAACATAAACATAATATATATATAATATATGAAAATAGTGTCATCAAAATGGCCACCATTAGAGGTGTTATATGAGTGTTGAACAATCATCGTTTCGTGAGGCAGAAATTCGCCATCCACAGAAACAGTATGTTATTTAACCATTAGATGTAGGTGTGTGTAAGTGTAGATCAAATACTTCTTATAACAACATCCTAGTATTTTTATTATACTGGTGTTGTTACAAAAGAAATTAATAAAAAGATTTTAAGGGGTTGGAGAAGCAAAATAAAACAAAATAACATAAGAGAAGACATTACCTTAAAATCGGGTAACTCTTTTTTTGATTTGAGCCAAAGGCTTCCTTGGGAAGAATTATGCCCAAAGTGAGGCTTCTAGGAGTAAGATAGGTAAGTTTAGAGAGTATTTGGGCAGAGTTTGGCCGAACCAAAAGGCTTTGAAGGTGTGAATAAGGTGGTAGTGGTGGGGGCCTTTTATAAGAGGAGAGGAGGGGCACTCTTGGAAAGTCATGAAATGTTACTTTATTATATAATGAGTTTCGGATTTTAAAGGTCCCACACTTATATATTTTAAGGATAAGGTGATAAGGGTTCTAAATATACTCATCCAATAGGTTTTTGAAAAGTTTAATTCTTATATTTTACATTATCTTTTCATTTTATTTAAATCGTTAATTAATGAGGTAATCGCTGCATCATCATGGTGTCATTAATAATTTAATTTATTTAATGTCTAAAAATTATAAAAAAATATCATGATGTAGGAAATATTTTTATCTTTCTAATGAATATTTATAGTAAAAAATATGACTTGTATAACCCCATTTAAAAATTGTTTTAGTAAAACAACTCATGTTTGTGACATTTTTATTTTAACATTAAATAAAAAGTTTTTAATGTCATTTTCCTACCAAAGTGGATCCATGGGGTCCCCAAGTTGACCCATGGATTTTATTGGTCGTCCATGACTCATCAAATAGGGGTATGAAAAGTTTAAGGGTATTTTCATATTTTTATAATACCATTTTTACCTTAAATTTCACTAATTACCTTTAATCGCGATTAATTAAACTTAAAAGTTACTATTCACCAAAAAATTATTTTAATCCCATTGAACCACATTTTACTTCCTAATTACAACCATGTATGTTGGATTTTTTAAAATTAAATCATAGAAGTGGTAATGTTTCATTTAAACGAAAAATCAGTTTTTTAACTATCACTTAGTGGTTTCACTATTCATCAAAATTTGAAGTTTTTCAGAACAATGCCAAAATTTCACCCTAAGCTATAATTGATATTCCGAATTCAAAAATTATGTCTATTTTAAAAAATTCCAAACATATAAGTTTCATTAATTAATTTTATAATTAATTCCCATTGTCACAACAAATAGCGTGTTTTTAAGAAACAATATATATCAAAAGATTGACAATTGTTTATGTCCAATTTCAAAGTGAAATTAATTCTAATGACCACCATTGGATAAAATGGTAAAAATATATTCTAATTAAACTTTAAAACCACTCAATATTATAATTTATCACTATAAATTATTTTGATTAGAAAAGTTGTTTTAAGTATTTTTCACTATTCATAAAAAATTGGAAGTTCTCAGAAAATTACAAAAAACTCAACTTAGGATAATTTCGATATTACGAATACAAAAATGAAGTCCATTTTGAAATATAAAATTTCTATAATTTTAGAAAGTGGTTATTACTATTTATAACAGCTACTTTGATTAGTCGCGGTGTGTTAGAACTCGAACTTGCGTACAATGCAAGCTATTTCATTATTGAAAGAGAAGCGTATCGTGAAAGCTTGGGGTGTTACAGTTATGATTAAAATAAATAGTTGGGACTTGATACAATCATTAGCATGATTATTTAATTAGAATAAAAATTATATATACCAAATTGTGTCATATCACAAACCATTGTTCTTAAATGTGCTAAAAATATCAAGAAAATTAAAGACATTTCCTTTAGGATCTTTACTTTAGAGGCCAAAAAATGGTCCAAATATTGGGTTATTTGAAGTAAACTCAGTTTCAAATTGAAATTATTGGTTGAAAATGGTGGTATTACAAAGTTAATAAATTATATTTCAACCAATATAAGTTATTAATTCAAAAAATCCATCTCACTTTGTACATGAGGAGCTTTGTTGATGATGTTTGTTATATCTTCATTATAAGTGGGACCATCAATGATCCTTCATAACAAAAGGGATAGTTCTCAATATCGGGGTCAAAATACAAATGTTTTTTTATATTCAAACACCCATATCAAGGTGTGGGTTATAGTTCATTCGCTTAAGTTATGCATCGAAAAAAACTAAAATTATCAACTCTATTAAAAGATTATAGAAAATAATAAAATAGAAAAAGATAATAAGAGACTTGAACTAAAAAATTAATAATGAACATTTTAACTAGTTTTATAACACACATTTCCCAAAAATGGTTCAAAAAACAAGACATCCCCTTGGGTATCATCACATCCTTAGGCCAAAGGTCATAGTTTAAAAATTAGGTTCATAGAATTTCTATTATAAAACAATTAAATCATAATATGACAATGGGGAGTTTAAGGTTGATACATTGGGAATGTGTTACACAAATACTACCTAATTAATTTCGTTTTAATTATTTATTCTAAAATCTAAAACTAAATAAAAAAATAAAATTTTATTAAAAATCGAAAATAAAAACCAATAAAAACTATTACAATGAAAGAATTACACTAAAAATATAGACAATAGATTAATTTTAGAGAATATAGTTTCTTTTAATTTATGATTTAATTAATTTTTTTATTATAATGAATCAATTATTGTGAGAATCTATAAATATAGTCAATTTTCACTTGTTTAATGTCAATTAAAACTACATTAATTTTTTCAATCCATTTTTATTAAGAAAAAGGAAATAATATGAAGTGCACAAAGATCCATTATCAAATGTAACATAAAAATAAAGACAATTATCATATCCCCATCACTCCATGATACATTAATTTTCTTTCCTTATTCAATAATTCTATGGAAGAATGAAAAGTGAATGATATAGTAACTGGTATCAATATGATACTAAATCAAAACATTTAATTCAAAATAAAAAACAATCAATTGTAACTTATCTTACTCTTAATCCATTATCCCTTAAGCAATTATTCACTCTTGATTGACATAAAATCAACTACAATATAGGATTTAATATTAAAATATGGGAATTACAAGGTATTAGAAAATAAAATTAAACCAATCATGCAAGATAAGTAGAAAAACTAAATAAGAAATAACAAAATTGATCTATACAATCCACAATAATTTTCTCTATGTATTATCTCTATATAGTGTATTAGAAGTAAACAAGTCACTAAGATATCCTAAAAATTAAGAAACATAATATATTTATTCTAATATACTATGCTATGGTGTAACACTAATCATTGTGGAATGATAAAATGTATCTTTATTAAAATCATGCTATGAATATCTCCTCATCTTAAAATTTAAAATTATCATTGATCGTTATATAACCCGAAAATTTTCTTTCTATGTTTTTTATTTCTCCAAATATTTTTCAAATAGGTTATTACATCATGGGGTGATGAATACGATGTGTAATTTTGGCGATTTACTAGTTAAATTCTCATCTCATGTTGTGATATGAAGGGTATAATCATGACACCATCCTTAGTTGGTAAAATGTTTAGACTGTACTCGTTCATATCATCCTAGAGTGAAGGTCATCAGCAAGGTTGAAAAGTTCATACACTCTTCCAAGTCCTTCGTACATTGAGCCTTTGTAGTGTGATTTGTGTAGGTTGTTTTGTGATGTCTTCCCGCTCTATAATTTCTAAAATTATTGAACAATGGTATATCGTGATGAGACACATGGTGGTGTGATTTTTCTATTATCATACAATTATACTAAAAACTTATTAAAATTATCAAACTTAATATTAATGGAAAAATTCATTAAAACCAAGAATAATTAAGTATTATTAGTTCAATTTATAGATGAATAATATGGAAAAGTATTCATAACTTTTCTTGTCAATTCACAATGGATTATTTATCTATAATATCTCTTAATGTCTTTAAAACTTAAATTTATGATTTATCCTTTTTTCTTAGAGTAACAATAATCTTTTTATTTTCTATGAATCATGACGATGATTAGATTATAAGACACAACATTTTACTTAATCATGTCTCTGTTTCATTACCTGTTTTTTCTATTTTGAGTTTTCCATATTCATTTGGATGAATTATTGAAATTTGATGAAGGAATAGTAATTAAGCTTCAAATCCATATGAAAACTATTGATATACCCTAAGGAATGTGGTATGGACCTTCTATGTGGTTCTAGTTCCATACTTTATTGAATTTTAGTTGTTGTGATACTTGAATATACTCTTTTTTTTGGTTTAATGCCATAAAATTGGATTTTAATTCAACATGATATTAATGATATGAATTAATTTAAATAAATTAATTGAATTATGAGTGAAATTGTGATTTTTTGGGTAAAAAATTACATGTTATTGTGTAGGCCTTGATGTAAATTGAGTTATATTATTAAATAGAGTTCTTAGTTGAAAGGATAAAAACTAAAGGTTTTTTTGTTTAAATGGTGTTGTGAGTAAATGATTATTATGTACTTATAATTTTATGTGATTACCTATATTAAATGGGGAAATGATATTTAGTATTAAAATGAGTCTTAATTGGTGAATTGATACCAATAATCCTTATTGTTTGAGCTATAATTTTGTTATAAATTTTTATTTTTTGTGGTAATAAATCAAATTTGATTTATAGTGTTCTTCTTAAAGAATTATGTAGAATGGCTCCAAGTTATAGGTATTTTACATAATGAACTTTGTTTATTTAGGTTTGAATAATTTTGATGCTATAATTTTATTATATTTATTGATTATTTGTGATTTAAGGGATTAAAACATGTGTGGGGATAAAATACTAAAGGAAAATTATTAAATGAAAATAATGGGAAGTTTATATAATGGTTTATTATGGAAAATTATACTGTGTTATGTGTTGTAAATTTGGTATTTGTATCCTATTATTTTATTTGTGATATCTCTAACTCACCAATTTCCTACATTAACATTTTAATAAATTATATCTATGTTTAATAAATTAAACAAAAGGAATATTTTATAAAATTAATTTTACTTAATGGATGGATATAAGATAAACTGTTGTTGAGAAAACGATTCAATGAATAATTCATGGGAATGAGTCTTAGAAAGATATATTTAGGTGTTGAAAAGTGAACCAAAGTATCTTAGATGATTCTATATATGAGTTTATAATTATATTTATTAAAATTTTAGGTTGTGAATAAGTCTATTAAATATCATCTTTATAGATTAAAGTGATGATTCTTCTGAAAATTGAAGTATAGGGGAAATGGTACCAAGCAGACAAGCTCGACATGAGTGATCAAACAGTGGAATCCCAATTTCAAGCACCACTATTGAAACTACCCAAACCTAAACAAACGCACTGCCAATGTTAACCCCCCCAAACTATGGCATAACCAAAGTAATATTATTCCAAATCCCCTCGTTCTGAAAATGAAATTTTTTTACTCACTGATTCCACCAATGTATCCTCATCCTTGAATAATGTAATATTAATAAAATTAACTTGGAATGCATTATGAATTCATATCCCATGTCATTTCTCTAGAATGTGAGGCCTAGATTTCCAATAAATACTCATGAAATAGCAATAATCTAAAATGGGAGAATTTATTTCCTTCCAAAAAATGAAAAAAATTCTCTCTATAATCTACACTAACTTTCTTAGTGTGTATTATGGCACTATGTTCCCTACCATGGATATCCAACAAAATTTAGCTCTAGTAACCATTAAGTTCATACTTACCCAAAAAAAGATATTCACCCTAGAACCTTGTGCATAAAGAATAGATCTTGGATCCAATCTCAATGTGATTATGGTGTTCTAAACCTATTTTTCTTTCAATTGATGAAAATTAATTCTATAAAACCAAAATAATATTTGTCTCATATACACATATGAAAGTTACCAATAAAGTAATTCCCAAGAATGATCCACGCAAACTGTTCCCAACTCTTAAAGATTTAAGAGAACATAATATCATATAAAAAGAGCTCCAAAATCTTATGAACGCCCCTTTATTGAAGTGATGTAAACACTTTTCCCTCGTTAATTACCTATATAAAAAGGAGTAATTTTAGTCAATTATAACTAGGTGACCAACATTTCCTCACACCCATCAACGGGTCTGAAATATGGGACAACATTGGCATAAGACCAACTCATCATGGTAGTTTACATGGGATAAATTTAATCTTTTTTCCATAGTGGAACAAAATTCATTGTTGTCATTATTTCATCAAGTTTAAAACCACAATAATCCTACCCCTTTTATGTCCCCTCCTTAGCCTCCCAATATACAAGAACAATTGATCATATATGCTGATATGACCCTTATAATTTTTTATTCCTCTAATTATGGGAATTTCTCAGTCCCCCCCCCCAAATAATAAGATTCTCAAGGTATAGTCAATAATTTATTCCATTAATTACAAGGAACCATCACTTTAGGAAATTATTAGATCTGTTTTAGGATCAATACACTCATCGGGGTAATTTTGAACTAACCTTCATGGCCTCTGATATCTTATCAGCCTTTGTGGGTCCTATTAATGATTCGACTGCTAAATCAACATAAATCCAACATTTCTCTCACTAATTTTAACATTATATACATAAAATTATCCTTCCATCTACCTAATTATTAATATGTTGGGGATAATAAATTAATATGATACCATGATAGAGCAACTCATCCATACCTTCCCAGATTTCATTAGAGAACACAAAACCTCAAGGCCTCTAATATAGTGTAACACCTATACCATTAATCTATTTTTTTGTGATTAGATATCCATAATAACTAGTGTGAAACATAAAAGGGATAGTCATCTGTAATTCCTAAACCAATATATTTCTTTATACCTTTCACAAAGTCTTATATTTCATATGACTTCAAATTTTTTAAACTAAAAACACAGTGTTCCTAGTTTTACAACCTAAAAAGGCACACCATAGCTCATAGATGAATGAAAATAAAATAAACCACTATTTTCCTTATCACATAACCATAAAATTTAATAAATTCATAATTTAATAGAATAGAACTATATGGGTTTTGATCTCATTCATTGGGATATTTGGGAAGTCTCTACCATGGAAAAAATACCAATTTCACACAACTTCCACATCTAATAAATCCTTAGCCTTTTAGGATAGCATAAAACACCAGCATACCCCTCTTATTTAGTATCTACCTAGAGATAATCCTTTAATGAAAAATCCTTCACTATTTAAAATCTAGTAAGCCTTGAATGTGATGATCTAGTAAACCCCATTTTAATAACTCAACGTTCTTGGTTGACATGAAATTTCAGCTCAACCTTTTTCTCAGTGTCTTCATGATTGGATACCTTCTCCAAAATGTCACCATTGTTGATAGGCTAATGAATATATTAACCTATTTTTGAAAAGATCATATACCCTTTTCCCTTTTAATCCTTCTTGTATGGAATTAAATTCCAATTTACCCTTCAACATCAAATATATTTATAAATGGATACCTTACTTAATCCCCCATATTGGTGATGATCCAAACGATTAGACCACTAGGGATGAGCTAATAAAACCATTCTCCAATTAGTGATAATATAATAAATAAATCTACAAGTGATGAGTTGGTGAACCCATTCTATTATTGTTTATGAGTTAATAAATTGATATGTTGGTGATGATACATTAAACTCTCAATCACCATGGTGATGATCTAGTATGTTAAATTGCCTCCCTGGATAACATCAACTTTTATAATTCCCTACTATGTGGATTTAAACTATAGAATCATTATACATACACACATTATCACGCAACATAAATGAGATATCAGACACCTTAGGCTCAAGATTATTTACTTTAATCACATAGTCTATTAAATGTATTGATTGATCAACACCATTCAAAAGGGTAATTCAACCTGCTAAAGAAATAGATGATGTAAAGTATAATGATAGTTTTATAGGAAATAATTTCATGAAGATATGATTAAATATATAAGAGATTATTATACTAGAAAAAAATTCTAAAGTGAGATGATTGGACCTCCCATATCTTGGTTTCAGTTTTTAATAACTAATTCACTTTCAACTCTCTTTAATGGACACCTTCTACTGGAAATAATGACCATGAAGATGAAAATAAAAGAATGTCAAAGATGAAAAAATAGTGATCATGATGTGAAATCATTTACCCATGAAAGATATTAATCGATCATATTTGATTATTTATGATGCTTCGTTGACGGGTATCTTGTTGTATTTTATGATCCATTAATATCTAAATGGGTTCAAGTAGAAACTAATATGTCAATGATCCTAAGAGAAACTGGATTTATTTTAATATAGTCAGTGGCCCTGCAACTCATAAACATCCAACCACAACTCCTTGTATTTATGATTTTGTTTCTACCTATACCACTTCAAAAACTCTAGGATATAATTAGATGTACTCTCAATCATGGAACCTTCATCCATAGATGGTTAACATACTAGTTTACTAGTTTTTAAATTATGGGGGTGATCTAAACACACTCAAGTGGCTTGGAAAATCTAGAGGGAATGAAGCTTCATTGGAAATCCTAACACTTAAATACCATCATGTGATAGGAATACATTATTGACACTTCTAACTATTTTGTGACTCACACTCCTAAATATTACAACTCATTCCTCCCATATAGAGAGGAGATCATAGAAGATTTTTCCAAAATCCAAGTATCTACTCATGAGTCACCTAGGAGGGATTCAACTTATTATAGTCATTGTAATATATAAATAGCTTTAACTCCCTTAGAGGCTACCCAAGATACCCTAATACTTCCCACCTGAACTTATGAACTAAGGTAAAGGTCCCAATACTAGCATATCAACCCCACACTTCAAAGGTCCACCACTTATCCTGATATTGATATCAATTCTATCATGGTGTTCCCTATAATTAAAATAATAACCTAAGGATGACCTAATTCCCAGATATCCAGGAGTCCCAAGATGCACTACAGGCATGATTGAGTACCTTCAGTGTCTAATTGTATCTCTATAAAGGAGGATCAATATCATGATGATCAATCCCATGATTTCATCAACTAGAAGAATGAATGGTATACCTATGGAAATAAATATGCACTATATATAGATAAACCCCGTAGATATATCAACCACCAAGGAGGTATTAACCTTATGGTTGGTAAGAATATACAATGTGAAGTGGCTCCAATGGTTTGACAACCACCAAAAAAAATTACGTGATTTCACATTTTATAGTCCAAAATATACCATGTTCTTGAATTCCTTTGATGGTATGTATATATATGAAAAAAATTGAAAATTACAACCAAATTCTCCTTTGGGCCTGAAGAGTCAGAGTCTAAGCTGATCTTCCCAACCACTAAACCAATAGAGGAAACTTATATAGTCATGAAGGTCGTTTCATAATAGGAGATCCTCATAAAACATGATCTTAGGACATTAGACACATATTCATCCAGTGATCCTTCTTCACATGAAGTAGAAAAATGAACGAGGAAATGCTCATTTATGATTATATTGGAATTAAAAAATCTAAATGAAGAATAATGTTCCTAAAGATGTATGACCCTATCCAATAAATCTATGAGAAAACAACTAATGTAGGTAGAGAAAAATACAGAAAGAAAATGTCGCTGAGATGAAACATGGAATGAGCTAAAAGAGGATAAAATATCAGTCATTTACTAGCCCTTTTCTACCCATGAATACATGACGACTAAGAAAATGGGGGAAGATCACATTCCATTACTATTGGATATGTAATAAAACGTATATATTATATTGTATGATATACCACAAGTCGTACACTAAGAAATGGATGTGATTAATGTCAAATATAAAAATATTGTGTTATCTTTAAGGATATGAGATTACTTTGTCACATGATATGATTGGACTATGACCTAGGATGTTGAGTTTATAACCACTTCCATGGATTCCAAATATATTTTTTCATTTATGAATAAATTATTTGATTTTATTATGGATTAATAAATCATTAAAACATTCAATGATTATAAAACATCAATGGCCTTGCATTATGGTAACATATGTGGGTTGCCAAGCATTGTTAGCTAGAAATCAAATCCTTTTATTTAATGAATGAATCCTATATAAAGGATCATATACTTATGGGTGTGCACTTATATCTTTCAAAATATGAACCTATCACCTAGCCTAGTTCTGTATTTTTATTTATCAAATATGGTGTCATCACAACTTTGGGGATTATGGGGTCCTCTAATAGCATGTGGGGATTCTAGTGGATTTTTTACTGCCTGTTGAAGTAAGAGTCTATTATCTATTTCATGGATATCTCCATAAAACTTCCTCTATTAAGATTGATAAATATGGAGTGCCTTTTGATAGAGGTACACCTAATTATATTTGTGTTCTTCACTGGATGTTTGTTTGATGATGATTGATCGAGTAATAAAATGATTTAATTCTATTATATTAGACTTGATATAGTCCTATAAAACCCATATATTTATCATATCCACCTTTTTCATAAAATAAATAAGTTTTTATGTAGATTATATGAAAACACATATATCATGAGCTACTTATAGCTATATCATAAGGTATGATTCTATATGGCCAAAATTTTTTCATTGTATCGCTCTGTGTTGCCTTATGATATATGATATCATAGGGTAAAATACACTATTTTTATTTTTCTAAAAGTTATAATGTTTTGTATTGTAGTGTATGATCTATCAATAACCTTGGTTTTTTTCTACGTTGTAATCTACAATATGTGATATCATAGCTTGTGTCTTCAATCTTAGGATGTACAAAATAGAACATCATTTTATAGTTATGATTTATCAGATATCATGGATTTGACTGGAATCCTACAATAATAGTTATAATAAGAGCTGATCTCAATTGTGGATCATGATAGATAATAGCCCTTATATATCATAAATTATTATATAATCCAAAATGAAGAAATAATTCAATATTTCCCCTAAAATTATTATGGTTTATAAAATGTTTATAAAATAAATGTGTTATGCATTAAAAATTGAAATTCTTTATTACTAAATTAAATATCAAATATTCATAATAATATATCATGTTTTGAAAAAATAAATATTTATTTATTTATTAATTTATTCCTTTTAATAATCATGTTTATAATTTTTTTATAAAATGTGAATATTGTGTATGATTTAATCTATATGATAAATTTATTATTATAAAAAATTCTTCCCATGCATTACATACTAAGTATGATAACATAATATTTAGTTTTCATCAACATTGAGTTTAGTTTGTATTATTTTTATTATCTTCAATTTAGTGGTTGAATATAATTTATTCATATTAGGTTATAGAGTTTTGATGGAATTTTAGTCTCTCTTGAGTAAAGTATATTTGGTTAGAGGGGATTTGGGTTGGACTTCTCACTGGCCTGGAGGCTTATTCAATATATAGAGAATTGTGGGTTGCCAGGTTATAGCTCCAAGCATACTTATTTAAAGACTTTCAATTTCAAATAATTCTAAATATTTACATGAAAATAGTTTTATATACCTTATTATTAGATGAATTTTCCTATGTGAAAATATGTTAAGCTTCTATTTTTGGGGGATTAACACAAAATGTGAGTTGTGTAAATTTTTACACATTAAATTTTTTTAACATATGAATTTGGTGGATGGAGTAGTGATTCCAAAATTAAATCATTAGAAGTATTAATACATAAAGGAATAAAGCATGATATAATAATTTTTTCATGGGATGAAATAGTTATAGATTTGATATGCATGTGACATATATTAAATTTTCCAACCATTAAAAGAAAAATCCCTCATATAATAAGTGTGAGAATTTATCTAAAGCAAACACATGTTTAGAACTCGACCATCCATTCACATTGTTCATGCTGAAGTTAGGTTCTCATGTATTATCTTATGTAATCCATTTTGGGTATAACATACCCTAAAAGGATTAGGTGTCCATATTCAACTATGATAATTTGGTCACACTTATCTAGGAAACTCTAATAGGATTGGGATACAGGATAAATAGAGTTCTATTTTTCCATATGATGGATTTGGGTAATGACTTTTCTACCCAACTATTTAAGATTAATATGTGATATGATTGGTTTGATAGCCTTCCAAAATAGAAATGTGATGTAAAAAAGGCTTAAGATAACCAAAACATAGTGAAATATTGATCATATCCCATTAAAGGTAATGATATATGGGGTCATTATTTTAGTTGAAGTACATCTATTAAAATTCTATTATGAAAGATAAAAAACAGGATACTCAACCATAGATATTCCTATATCATTGATTATTACATGCATCATTTTTATCATTTTGAGGCCTCTTATATTATGAACTATAAAAATATTTTAGATTGGTGCTAAGGTTGAGAAGTGTTCTCAAATACAAGAATTATGAGTATACAGATGCAAATTTTATAGAAATAAATTTAATCAACTATGAATCATTGGTATTCGATATCGAGTGTCCATTATACATTTATATTAATAATCATAGACTTATATATATGAGATAATTGATGAAAGATACTGTATATCTATGTGTTGTAAATGGGGGAAAAGTTGTTGCATTAGAGGTTTCATGATCAAAGTCTATCATGTGGATTAATTCTAGAATTAGAAAACTATTAATATGTTTCTACTATAAATAGAAATTTTATTTTTATATCTTATTTAAAAAACATGGTATTCCATTTAATTATTATAAACAATATTTATTCTATATATATGAACGAAATTTTCTATTGTAGTTGGAATATAGTAATTATTTTATATATTTTGGACATGAGTCATCCTATCCATAATATTCAGAATAAGAATATCAAGGTTTATTATAATCACACTTACCTATTCCATTGTAACCTTATATATATAATTGAGAATCACACTCAAAGACTCTATAATAATGGATTTTTGGAATCATTTGATTATAAATTTTTTGATAACTGCAAATCTTTTTCATTTGAAAAAATGATTGATGCATATTTTAGTGGAAAAGGTGAAAAGCCTTATAGAATTCTTGATTTTATAAATAGTGATTTATGTGGACCAATGAGTACTCTAGTTAGTGGTGGTTACAGGTACTTTGTAACCTTTATTGATGAATTTAGTTGATACAGTTATGTATTTTTAATGAGACATAAATTTGAAATTTTTAAAAAGTTCAAAGAGTTTCAGAATAAATTAAAAAATGAGCATTGAAAATTTATTAAGATTATATGATTTGATTGAAGTGGTGAATACTTAATACAATAATTCACTAATCATATCAGATATTGTCTAATTATTTCACAACTCACTTATCTTAGAACATCATAGTGGAGTATTATGTCTTAGAGGAATAATTATAGCATCCCGCCTTTTTATCACATAAACTATCATTACATTTTACAAAACGGAGGATCTTTAAGGTTTAGTGTCTTGGAAACCAGGAACATAATACATAAAAACAACATACAGAATTTTTCTTAAACACTTGAAAGGATTCTCCTTTAGTTCATCCTAGGTTCATTACTGCGTCTCATAACCTGGGGACATACATCAAAAGAAAGGGTGAGCAGAAGGCCCAGTAAGGGAAATAAGATAAACATTTTACATGTGAACTTGAGATACTTCAATAAGGACATGAAAAGAACATTAAGACATGAGAAATAAATCATGAGATACATCATAATAAAAATAACATTTTTCATAACATGAATATTTGGCTGCAACATTTAATATTGACAATCGTCTCGTTTCACTAAGGTCCATCCCCAATGTGTCGTTAAAAATTACCAAGGTTATTTACCAAGGCGTCGTTAAAATGGTCATCTCTAGAGATTAAGTCATTACCCAATGCATTGGAGCGCTATCAGGGAACACCTTAAATTTTCATTTATTATAATGTGATACACATATATCATCATCAAACATTTCATAAATAACCCATATATCATAAAATAAATGGGTTTCATTTCATAATCATAACGTTTTAAAAACTGCTTTAAAGACATGATCTTTACGTTACTTTAAACCCACGGAAAGGGAAAGTGGGTATCATGTATGTAAATCCCAGAATTTAAAATAGAACATTTTGATATATATGTGAATACCCCTGTAGAAATAAGAGCTTTGAGTATTCACTTTATAACATAAAATAATTTTGAGAAAAGAGAGGCATTTTGAGACGAAAATTCTGCAGCATAACGGCTATGTTACAAGGTTTTAGAAAACTTTGAAAAGAGAGGGAACATGGGTCGAACAATCATAATTGACCCATAAAACAGTATAGGTACAGAATAAGAAGGATATATGGACATGGTGATGAAATTTCAAGGACATACCATTTGAAATGAAAAACATGGAAGGAAGACAAAAATTTGATTTCTCTTATGAAAATTCGGCAGCCTAACGGCGTCACTTAAACTTCAACAAAAATGAATTGAACAGATAAAATAGGGTCTCTCATAATATGATCATAAGAGATCAGTATGATAGATATATAGATCATACCCCAACATAATAAAAAGGAACTTGAAATATTTGACATGAAAATCGAACTTGAAAAATGAGAAGGGTGAAAGAATCACTTAAAAATTCAGCAGCCTAACGACGTCACTTAAACTTTCATAAAATGAAATGATGAGAGTAAGAGGGGATCTATCATAATATAAACATGAAAGGGCAGTAAGAGGAATATAAAAGAACATCCTCTCACATAATAACATAGAGCATAAAAGGAATGACATAAAAGAGATTACATGAAAAGAAAGAGAGAGGTCGGATCCCTTACCTTAAAACGTGACTCTTGAAACTCAAAGTTTTGGACCTTGAGGGCTTGGGGGAACCTTGGGAGGAATCCTTGGGAGGTAAGGAGACCAGAAATTAGTTGGGGGAGAGTTGGGAGTGAAAACTAAAGGAGGAAAGGGTGGGTATTTATAGGGAAAGTGAGGGGACAAGGCATTAATGGCCAAGGGACACCTCATTAGTGGTTTTGGCAAAACCATGGGCTTGCCCATGGTATTTGCCCATGGTATTGGCCACTTGGGAAACCTAATACCTTATCTTACTATTCATAATTCGACCATATTGATTACATACTTAATACATCATTTAATGATGTCATTAAATACCCGTAACTTAAAACCTATACTTTCACTATTCATCGAAAATTCAACTTTCTCAGAATAATCCCAAAATTTCACCTTAACCAAATATCAATGATTTTATTTAAAAAATGAAATCCATTTTATAAAAATAATTTTCTAAATATTTTTAATTAAATTTTTAATTAAAAACACTATTCACCGAAAAAACTAATACTTGACTAATAATTTATGAAACCGTTATTTACCCATTTTATTGAATCACATTACTTAATCTAGGTGTCTAAATTATATTAAAACTTTCTTTGAGTGAAATTACTAATCCATTTTGTCACATTACTAATCCTAAGCATAAAATCACTATTCATAATTTACCATTCATCAAAAATTAAGTTGATCTTATTAGACTCCAAATTCCTTACTGAACACTTTTGTAGAAGACCATTTTTTGAAAATCATTACACATCATTAATTATTTAGGGTTTACATAAATGTTTTAAAATATCCCTTTTTCAAAAATTCATCAATAAAATATATCCTAAAATTATCCGGACAAAAGAAAATCCACAAACATCACTAAAGGAAGAGATCTCAATTTATTCACCCGAAAGGATTACACAAGGAAGCTAGGGTCTCGTCACATAGCCCCTTATAACACCGGCATAAGACCTAAGTGTAAGGTGTGATATAGTGAGAGAATATGAGGGAGGATCAGATAACATTGCCCTAGTAGTAATCTCTACTAACTTGAACTTCTCCCGTAGGTGTTTCCGTTCAAGCTTGACACGCTGGAGTTCGGCTTGGGCTTGGTCCAAAGCGAAGCCCATAGATGCTACCTCCTTCCCAAGCTCTGATAAGTGGGCTTCATAAGGGTCGAGTCTACTGGATGAAGCCATCGACTCCTCTTTCTGCATTAACCATTAACATCTTATTAAATCATTAAGAGTAAGTTAATATACTACTCAAAAAGATTGGGTCGTTACATTCTTCCCCCCTTAAGAAATTTTGTCCCCAAATTTATACTTGAGGCCTAGTCGAAAAGGTGAGGGTACTTTTGCTTCATTGTTTCCTCAGGCTCCCAAGTTGCTTCTTCATATTTATGATTCCTCCACAACACTTTCACAAGGTGGGTAGTCTTGTTTCGTAGGACCTTGTCTCTACGGTCCAAGATCTCCACTGGCTGCTTCTCATAAGAGAGGTCATGTTCCAGTTGTACCACCTCTGGGTTCAGTACATGCGAAGGGTCGGGTATGTACTTCCTCAAGAGAGATACATGGAAGACATCATGAACTTGAGCTAGGTTCGGTGGAAGTGCTAGACGATAGGCCACTGCTCATATGCGATCAAGGATTTCATAGGGGCCAATGTACCTAGGGCTGAGCTTCCCTTTCTTCCCAAACCGCATGACTCTCTTCCATGGAGAAATTCGAAGGAAGACTTTGTCGCCAACACCAAACTCCAAGTCCCTTCGATGATTTTCAGCATAGCTCTTCTGCCGACTTTGAGCAGCCTTTATGTGTTGTTGGATGGCATGAACCTGTTCTGTCATCTCTTGCACAAGATCAGGCCCAAGAAGCTTTCTCTCACCAGTTTCATCCCAACAAGTGGGAGTTCTACATCGCTTTCCATACAGAGCTTCATAGGGTGCCATCTGAATACTCGAATGGAAGCTATTGTTATAGGAGAACTCAACCAATGGGAGGTGTTGATCCCATCCACCTTTAAATTCCATTGAACATAATCTCAGCATGTCTTCAAGTTTCTGAATAGTCCTTTCAGATTGGCCATCAGTTTGAGGATGATAGGCCGTACTAAAATTCAATTCAGTATTCAGAGCATGTTGAAGACTTCTCCAGAATTTTGATGTGAATCTTGGGTCACGATCAGACATAATGGATAGTGGTACCCCATGCAACCTTACCACTTCCTTCGCGTATATCTTGGCCAGCTGATCCAGAGATAAATCTTCCCGAATAGAGATAAAATGGGCTGTCTTGGTGAGACGGTCCACAATAACCCATATCGCATTGTTTCCTTTGGATGTTTTCGGGAGACCAGTTACAAAGTCCATAGTGATATTATCCCACTTCCATACTGGTATGGGTAGCGGTTGTAATACCCCCTTAGGAAGTTGTCATTCTGCCTTTACTTTCTGACACACCAGGCACCTTGTAGTGTAATCAACAATCTCCCTCTTCATGTTATCCCACCAATAATGATCACGAAGGTCTCTATACATCTTAGTGCTTCCCGGGTGTATAGAGAATGTAGAGATATGAGCTTCATCCATCAGTTCTTTCTTTATCTCCGGAATAGATGGAACACATAGTCTTGTACGAAATTTCAATACACCTTCTCGATCAATATTGAAATCAGGGAAATTCCCATCCTTTACAGCCTCAAACTTCTCCTGCAGCAAAGGATCTTCTGTTTGAGCCTTCTTGATCTTCTCTAGTAATGAAGGTTGAGAAATCATTTGGAATAGGGTTGATGATGTACCTTTCCTTATAATTCCCATGTCCAGTTTTACTAGATCTTTAATCAAGGGATCTCCTAGGATCCTCATTGTTGCCATAACAACAGGATCTTTCCTGCTTAACGCATCCGCGACTTTATTTTCTCTTCTAGAGTGATAATGAATTGAACAATAATAGTCTTTAATAAGCTCCAACCATCTCCTTTGTCTCATGTTCAATTATTTCTGTGTGAAAATATACTTTAGACTTTGGTGGTCAGTGTATATATCACATTTCTCCCCATAAAGATAGTGCCTCCATATCTTTAGAGCAAAAAAAAACTGCCGCCAGCTCTAGATCATGCGTAGGATAATTCTGCTCATGAATCTTCAACTGTTTAGATGCATAAGCAATTACCTTGTCATTTTGCATGAGGACACACCCAAGCCCTTTCCGAGATGCATCGCTAAAAATAACGAATCCTTATCCGATAGAGGGTAGTGTTAACACATGTGCAGTAACCAATCTCTTCTTCAACTCTTGGAAAGTTTCCTCGCATTCCTTTGTGCAGATGAACTTAACCCCTTTTCGAGTCAACTTTGTTAGTGGATTAGAAAGCCGTGAAAAGTTTTTCACAAACCTCCTATAATATCCTGCTAAACCAAGGAAACTACGAATCTCAGTTACTGTTGTGGGTTGAGGCCACTCCTCCACAACCATTTTCTTTGCAGGGTCAACTGAGATTCCTTCATTGGTTACGATGTTCCCCAAGAAAGCCACTTGTTGTAACCAAAACTCACACTTGCTGAACTTCCCAAAGAGCCTCTCCTTCCACAGAGTTTTCAATATAACCCTTAGATGATATTCATGCTCCTCACAACTTTTTGAATATATCAAAATATCATCAATAAAAACTACCACAAAGTTATCAAGGTAGTCCTTAAAGACTCTATTCATCAAATCCATGAAAATAGCAGGAGCATTAGTCAAGCCAAAGGGCATAACAGTAAACTCATAATGCCCATATCTTGATCGGAAGGCAGTCTTTGGAATATCTTACTTCTTCACCCTCAGTTGATGATAACCAGATCGAAGGTCAATCTTGGAGAAGAATTGAGCCCCGCGAAGTTGGTCAAATAAATCATCAATTCTTGGAAGAGGATATCTGTTCTTCACTGTGATCCCGTTCAGTTCTCTATAATTGATGCATAGCCGTATTGATCCATCCTTCTTCTTCACAAATAGAACTGGTGCTCCCCAAGGAGACACACTCGGTCGGATAAACCCCTTCTCCAACAAGTCTTGGAGTTGTTTCTTTAACTCTTCTAGCTCCACATTTTCCATTCTATACGGAGTCTTTGATATCGGTTGAGACCCAGGTACGAGTTCAATGGAGAACTCTACCTCTCTTTCTGGGGGTGGTCCAGGTAACTCCTCAGGAAAAACATCCATGTATTCCTGAACAATCGGAACATCATCTATTTGTATACTCCCTTTTCCTTCTTCATCATCACCGATTAACTCCATAAAGAAAGATATAGGAAGTGCTTCTAGATAGGGATCAGTTCGGGATATCTCTCCTTGGAAGATAACTGTAGGTCGTTCATTCAATACTACTGAGATTTCCTTACTTCTGTATTTGATCTTAGCATTAAACTTTGAGAGCCAGTCCATACCTAGTATAATGTCGAATTCCATCATGGGAATGACTACTAGATTTGTGATAAGATTGTGCTCACCAAAGTAAACACCAGAGTCTCTAAATACTATTGATGCAAGGATAATCCCACTTGGAGTCTTGACTGACAACTCTAACTCTAGCAGTTCGGGGATTGATTCTATATTCCTTGCAAACTTGGAGGAAATAAAGGAATGCGTAGAACCAGAATCAAATAAAGTACTTGCTAGTTTTGAGAGGACGACAAGAGTACCTGCTACCACATCGTTCGAGACTTCAACTTCAGCTGTTGTGATAGCGAAAGCACGACCTTGCTCCCTTGGCCTCTGCTGAGGTTGATGGTGATTCCCCTCCACCGCCCTCAGATTTGGACATTGGTTAGCAAAGTGCCCAAGTTGTCCACACTTGAAGCATGTGACTTCGGGTAGGGCCAGAACCATCTTTCCTCTATCGTTAGTGTTGGGAAGATGAGGCTTCACCTCACTATGACAATTCCGAGCAATATGGCCTCCTCTTCCACACTTGTAGCACTTGCCACTTCTGTTCAAGCAGTTCCCCAGATGATTCTTCCCACATTTATTGCATGTGGTAAGTTTCATTTGCTTTCCACCTCTTCCCTGATCAAAAGTCTTCCCTAAACTGGGCTCCAATGATCTATTCTTTTCATTTGGTTTATGAGACCACTGTGTCTCACCAAACTCCAGCTCGACTTTCATAGCACTTCGAACTATTTCTTCATAGCTATCATAGTCCCTGTTGGCTAGATTCTTCTACAGATGAGGTCGTAGTCCACCAAATAATCTATCAACCTTCCCATTAGGGTCCATGAAAAAGCTTGAGGTATAACGGGAAAGCCTTGTGAAGTTCATATCATAGCTTCCGACAGATTCGTTCTCCTTCTGCTTCAGCTCGAGAAACTCTTTCTCCATTCTCGTTCTCATGGAACGAGGGAAATACTTGTTAAGGAAAATTCCCCGAAATTCTTCCCACTCCATAGCTTTTATCTCTCCTCGTGGCTTCATGTTTTTGATCAGTGACCACCACTGATCAGCTTCTCCCTCTAGGCGGTAAACAACAAGGGTGACTTTTTCTTGTTCCGAACAATGAAGTACAGAAAAGATCTTTTGAATGGAGCTTATACATTGTTCCTCAACCAATGGGTCAGTAGATCCACTGAATGTTGGCAGTCGTTGATGCATGAAGGACTCAACAGAGTGTTGTTCCCTTCATGGTGAGGTCGGCCTCTCAGCTTGATTCAAGTTATTACTCATAACTTGAGTCAGTTGGTTCATCATTCGCATGAATGTTTCCATTCCGGCTTCCATCGGAGGGCCGTCAGCACATGGTGCATTGCGGTCACCATCAGCACGGTTCCTCCTATTGCCCGCCATTTTCTAAAAGAATAAAACCTTAGTAAGAAACTTATTTCATTTATGAATCTTTTAACTAAGACTTCATGCTTAGACAATTACATTTTTCTATAATTCCTTCATAATGATTCATAAAAAGCTTGTGATTAACCAAACATATCCCCCAGGAGTGTCGTAACCAAGAGTGCAACAAGGCCCATTATCGTGCACCAGTTCCTATTCGAGTCTATCTCAAAGCGATGTTTTCGGGTTTTACCACTATGTACATCTGTGTCAGAACCGCCTCTACCTGCTCGTATCCAGACGGGATGTATTTGTTTGATAAACCACTTACTCAATACTTACCAAAATACCAGGAAGTTTTCCTATATCTAAACTTTTCTATAGGGTTCTTCCTAAAGTTTTTATATCCTAATTTCCACAAATAACTAAACCATCCTTTGATACCAACTATAGCATCCCGCCTTTTTATCACATAAACTGTCATTACATTTTACAAAACGGATGATCTTTAAGGTTTAGTGTCTTGGAAACCAGGAACATAATACATAAAAACAACATAAAGCATTATTCTTAAACACTTGAAAGACTTATCCTTTAGTTAATCCTAGGTTCATTACTGCGTCTCATAACCTGGGGACATACATCAAAAGAAAGGGTGAGCAGAAGGCCCAGTAAGGGAAACAAGAGAAACATTTTACATGTGAACTTGAGATACTTCAATAAGGACATGAAAAGAACTTTAAGGCATGAGAAATAAATCATGAGATACATCATAATAAAAATAACATTTTTCATAACTTGAAGATGTGGATGCAACATTTAATATTGACAATCGTTTCGTTTCACCAAGGTCCATCCCTAAGGTGTCGTTAAAAATTACCAAGGTTATTCACCAAGGCGTCGTTAAAATGGTCATCTCTAGAGATTAAGTCTTTACCCAATGCATTGGAGCGCTATCAGGGCGCACCCTTAAATTTTCCTTTATTATAATGTGAGCCACATATATCATCATCAAACATTTCATAAATAACCCATATAGCATAAAATAAATGGGTTTCATTTCATAATCATAACGTTTTAAAAACTGCTTTAAAGACATGATCTTTACGTTACTTTAAACCCACGAAAAGGGAAAGCGGGTATCATGTATGTAAATCCCAGAATTTAAAATAGAACATTTTGATATATATGTGAATACCCCTGTAGAAATAAGAGCTTTGAGTATTCACTTTATAACATAAAATAATTTTGAGAAAAGAGAGGCATTTTGAGATGAAAATTCTGCAGCATAACGGCTATGTTACAAGGTTTTAGAAAACTTTGAAAAGAGAAAGAACATGGGTCGAACAATCAAAATTGACCCATAAAATAGTAGAGGGACAGAATAAGAAGAATATATGTACATGGTGATGTAATTTCAAGGACATACCATTTGAAATGAAAAACATGGAAGGAAGACAAAAATTTGATTTCTCTTATGAAAATTCGGCAGCCTAACGGCGTCACTTAAACTTCAACAAAAATGAATTGAACATATCAAATAGGGTCTCTCATCATATGATCATAAGAGATAAGTATGATAGATATAGATATCATACCCCAACATAATAAAAAGGAACTTGAAATATTTGACATGAAAATCGAACTTGAAAAATGAGAAGGGTGAAAGAATCACTTAAAAATTCGGCAGCCTAACAACGTCACTTAAACTTTTATAAAACGAAATGATGAGAGTAAGAGGGGATCTATCATCATATAAACATGAAAGGGAAGTAAGAGGAATATAAAAGAACATCCTCTCACATAATAACATGGAGCATAAAAGGAATGACATAAAAGAGATTACATGAAAAGAAAGAGAGAGGTCGGATCCCTTACCTTAAAACGTGACTCTTGAAACTCAAAGTTTTGGACCTTGAGGGCTTGGGGGAACCTTGGGAGGACTCCTTGGGAGGTAAGGAGACCAAAAATTAGTTGGGGGAGAGTTGGGAGTGAAAACTAAAGGAGGAAAGGGTGGGTATTTATAGGGAAAGTGAGGGGACAAGGCATTAATGGCCAAGGGACACCTCATTAGTGGTTTTGGAAAAACCATGGGCCTGCCCATGGTATTTTCCCATGGTATTGGCCACTTGGGACACCTCATACCTTATATTACTATTCATAAGTCGACCATATTGATTACATACTTAATACATCATTTAATGATGTCATTAAACACCCGTAACTTAAAAACTATACTTTCACTATTCATCGAAAATTCAACTTTCTCAGAATAATCCCAAAATTTCACCTTAACCAAATATCAATGCTTTGATTTCAAAAATGAAATCCATTTTATAAAAATAATTTTCTAAATATTTTTAATTAAATTTTTAATTAAAAACACTATTCACCGAAAAAACTAATACTTGACTAATAATTTATGAAACCGTTATTTACCCATTTTATTGAATCACATTACTTAATCTAGGTGTCTAAATTATATTAAAACTTTCTTTGAATTAAATTACTAATCCATTTGGTCACATTACTAATCCTAAGCGTAAAATCACTATTCATAATTTACTATTCATCAAAAATTAAGTTGATCTTATTAGACTCCAAATTCCTTACTGAACACTTTTGTAGAAGACCATTTTTTAAAAATCATTACACATCATTAATTATTTAGCGTTTACATAAATGTTTTAAAATATCCCTTTTTCAAAAATTCATCAATAAAATATATCCTAAAATTATCCGGACAAAAGAAAATCCACAAACATCACTAAAGGAAGAGATCTCAATTTATTCACCCGAAAGGATTACACAAGGAAGCTAGGGTCTCATCACATAGCCCCTTATAACACCAGCATAAGACCTAAGTGTAAGGTGTGCTATGGTGAGAGAATATGAGGGAGGCTCAGATAACATTGCCCTAGTAGTAATCTCTACTAACTTGAACTTCTCCCGTAGGCATTTCCGTTAAAGCTTGACACGCTGGAGTTCAGCTTGGGCTTGGTCCAAAGCGAAGCCCACAGATGTTACCTCCTTCCCAAGCTCTGATAAGTGGGCTTCATAAGGGTCGAGTCTACTAGATGAAGCCATCGACTCCTCTTTCTGCATTAACCATTAACATCTTATTAAATCATTAAGAGTAAGTTAATATACTACTCAAAAAGATTGGGTCGTTACAAGAATCATACCATGTTGGATATTATTTGATTGATTATGATTCAATGTGACCTTCCTATATCATTTGTGGGATATACTATAGAAACTGATACATTCATAATTAATTGTGTTCTATCTAGAGATATCATAAATAAAAAATATAAGATATATATAGGTAAGCAACCCATTATGTCTTTTACAAGGAGTTAGGGTTGTGAAGAAAACCGATGAAATTTTACTTATTAAAAAGTTACTCTGAATTAGAAAGATTCATATTATTTTTTATCCTAAGTAAATATTAGGATATTATTTATGTAATCCAACTTATCATAATTTTTTTATGGTTTAAAGTGGTATTTTTATTTACCCACCAAGTAGGACCCTATCTTGGTATGGCTAGATGGTGAATAATGTTGATCGGTTCTTTGAATGTGAGAGAATTTTATGATGGTTCCCTCACTTTCATCCTTCTCACTGCTTTGGTTTTATTTCATTCTTACCAAGTTTTGGTTTTTTGTGTTTCTTTCTCTGGTTTGGTTTTTTTCACATTCTTGGTTATTATAGTTCCTTCACTAATAATTAATTAGTCTTCCTAGTGGAAGGAGTGGGCTTTGAATTTCTCTAATAATCATTTTAACGTGGGAGAATTGTTTGGGTTTTTGTTTTATATCTTTTTGTCTAATGAAGCTATTTATTTGTATTTTAATTGTGGTTTGATTTTTTTTCTTTTTTCTCATGTAGTTTTTTACTTTAGTGGTGGTATTCTAGTGAAGTCTGAAAACTCAGTAAGATGTATCCCATGTTTAGTGTCTATGGTGGTGTTTTCAGTGTTGGTGACTCATTGTTTGATGAAGGAAAGCTGAAGAAGTTAGTAAGATTGAGGAATCTCACATTGATTATTGTAACAACAATGGGCTAGAGGCATCATGATCCCATTCCTTTCGGAATTATTTTAAATTTGAAATATGAAATTTGTATTTTTTTTCATTATTTGGTTTATGGGTATTTTTATACCAGGTGAGTTGAATGTGTGGGTTCACGCTAATCTCAAAAAAAATGTTTTATGATAATCCCCTAAAAAATTGTATGGAGTGGGAGGAGGAAGGTAGAACATTTTGATATTTAAAACCAATAAACAATAAGTATTATTGAGATAAATTTTGAGCTTATTCCAGAAAGAGTTGTGGAAGAAGGATCAATGCAAGTTACCCAAGAACCATGAAGTTATTTTAGGATTATTTAGGAGCTTAATAAATATTGAACAATTTTGGAAAAAAATGATGATTAAGTAATGTTCATAAATGATGAACCTACTAGCAATCAAGAGGTTGTTGAGTGTTTTATTTTGAGAAGCAGATCAACACTATGAAATATCATATGGAATCTATGTACACTAAATATGTATGGGACATGGTGGATGTACTAGGTAGGGTGAGGCTCATATGGTGTAAGTGGGTTTTTTGAAAGAAAATTTTCATGGATGGTATAGTGTCTACCTATAAATATCTTTTGGTTGGAAAGGGTAATAAATAAATCCATTGTATTTACTATGATGAGACCATGTCACTAGTTGTGATGATAAATACCATTCATATTTTTCTTTCTATAGCATATCATTACTATTATAAGATTTACCAAATAGATTTTAAAAACTATTTATTTAAAGGGAATTCAATCATAGATATGTATATGATACAATTGATTTTTTTTGAAGCACTGTATTACAAGTTAAAATGGTATATTTATAGATTAACATAAGCTTCTTGGAGTTAAAATATAAAGTTTGATGATGAAATCAAAGATTTTGGTTTCATAAAAAACATGGATGATTCTTGGGTATACAAGTTTATTAGTGGGGCTCTTGTTGTATTCCTAATATTGTTTATGATATCATAATTGATATCTAGACTATACATTCTGTAAAAATATATCTGTAAAAATTATTCTCAATAATGTATATGGGTGAAGTAGCTTATATACTGGGTATGATGATCTATATATATAGATCAAAGAGTTTAATTAAAAAAAGTCAAAATGCATATATTTGTAAAGTACTAAAGTAGTTTAGCATGGAGAATTCCAAGAAGGTTCTTTTATAATAATTGCATGTCATGAATCTTAGGAAGATTCAAAATCCTTATAAGGAGTTAGAAATGATAGATAAGATTTCTTATGTATATTTTGTAATATCTTTCATGTATGTGATTTTGTATACTTGACCTGATGTTGCTTATGCTTTGAACATAATAAGATGATTCAAATCCAATCATAGTGAGATTCATTATATTTCTATCAGGAATGACCTTAAATACTTGAGAAGAATAAATATATATTCTTTGTCTTTAGAGGTTAGTATGATATCATTGTGAGGTGTTGCATAGATTTTAGTTTCCAATATTCCAAAAATGATATGAGATCTTAATATGGTATCATGTCTCCCTAAATTATAGATAAATCATTTGGATTAGTTACAAACAGGTCACTATAGTAGACTCAACAAATGAGGTAGAGTACATCACTATATCTGGTGTTTTAAATGAATACATTTTGATATAGAATTTCATTAATGAATTTTTGTTGGTTCATAGATTTGGGGGAGAAATTTTGCTTTACTTTAAGAAAAATAGATCTAGTTATCAATATAAAGGACTGTGATCTCACAGAACACATCATTTTCAAATAGTCTCACTGATATAAAATATCAATCCATCAATGATCATATGGATAATAATGAACCGAAGTTGTATTTTGTTCCCACAATAGAGAAAATTGTTGATATCTTCACAAAACCATTATTAAAGGAAATATTTCATAAACTAAGGTTGATAATGGGTGTTCAACCTCCCTCTCTTTAAGTATAGGTATGCTATTTTTGTCCCCTCTCAATATTGTCTTCGGATAGTGTTGTCAAGGGGGGTAAAATTATTGTAACAAAAATCTATTCAATGGTATGTATTTTACCTTTCGAGAGGAAGCATGTATTTAGGGGGAGTTTTTAAAATGGTTAAGCTATGATTTCAGCATGTGTAAACTATTTTAATAGTTTTTTGGAGTGGATATAGAAAAAATTGTTCTTACAATTTGAACTTGGGTTTGTGATGAAAGTTTTAAGTGGAAGAAGAACTTTCTGATGAGGTGTTTAAAAAAATTTCATAGGTCACTACTCATAGACAACGTGGTTTTGTTGTTTAATGATTCTTGTTTCCTACACCAAGTTTGTTTACATAGGCTTAGAATTTTTGTATAAGTAATCCATTACTTGAGTAATAAAGTTTTAAACATAGATGTTTGGATAGATTTTTTGTGATGGATGTCTTGTACAAAGTCCATCCAATATAGACTAGAATTTTTTTAGGGAAAAAAAATATTGTTACGGAAATTCATCGGACAGAGTCTCAATGGAAAAAAGATTTTCCATAAATTTTTACTGGAAAATTGAGTGAAATAATGTTTTTACTGATTTGATGTTCTTTAAAGAGTTTTTTGTAAAAAATTCAATTTTGATGATGCTATAATGATCTTTAAATATTCCAAATATCATAGGTGGAATATATGTGTTTCTTTCCAAGTTTGAAGGAATTTTTTTGAAGGTTGTTTTACTTGAATTTTCAAGAAGTTTCAAAAATTAAGTGTTGAGAAGAGTCCAGTGAATTGTTTTGAGCAGGAGTTTCAAAATTCTGAGTTTTTCATCTAGTGCGAAAATAAATTTGGGTTCCCTTCACTACTCCTTTGAGATCACCTATATAAAGGGGTGTATGGAAAATCCCTGAGTGTGTACTATTCATGCGTATAAAAGCTGAACTACTACAAAATTTAGTTTCAGATAGAGATATCAGATGAAGATATAAAAACCAAAGTTTGAGAAGAAATTTTCTAACCAATAAATCTCTTAGTTAAAAAAGAAGAAGTAATTATAATAGTATAGGGGATTTATTATCAGGTACAATGGAAAAAAGACATAGGACAAAGTTTCATAATATGTGGGATCAAACATACTATGTGTAGAGGTGAACATACAGACATAGTATAAGAAAGTTGGAATATTTTTTATAAGTCATCATTTGGAGTTTTACATATGGGTAAATCAGATAAAGAAACTAGAAAATAGTGAAATGGATGGAAGTTTTATACAGAAGTCCAAGGAGGAAGTTCTTGCCTATTGCTGGGAAAGAATGTGAAGAAGGAGAATTTGCAAGAAGAGTAAGTGTGAAGAAGTATATATAGAATAGTAAAAACATACTGATCCTACTGGTGAAGGTTTATAACTGTTGTTAAAAAATATTTATTTCATATTTATCTATGTAAAGAGAACATTCACTATTGTTTTATTATAGTGAAATGCAAGTGTAAGGATATTCTCTGATTATTGTAACCATATAAAATGATTCTTTTCTAGTAGATTGTGTGGTATTGGATTATTTATAAACCATGTCAGGGTCTGGATACTCTTATATATTAGTGAACCTTGTAAATTATTGTGTTCTTATGGATTATTCTTGTGTGCTTGTTTTCAACAATTTCACAACTCTTTAACAGAAGGAGAATGTTGTTTCATAAGAAAGAAAATATAAAAAGAAAATATCATTAATTCACCCCCTCACACTCTTAGTGATCACAAAGATCCTAATTGGACCTTTTAAGATGGGGAGATATTTGGGTTAGTCTTGGTTGAGCTACATATTTTAAGAAGTGTGGAGAAGAAAGGAGAGGATGTGCCCTTTATAAGTTAGGTGGGTGGAAAACTTGTAAATATTAAGAATAATAAAATATAATAAAGTCACTCTCAAGGGAAATTGGCTTCAAATGGGATAAATTTAAAATATGGGATGATATAGGGTCATAGTACATTCAACCAATAGGATTTATACATTTTTTCAGTTTATTTTAACCCTTATCTCTTTAGTTTAACCCCCTAATTAATCTTTTTCAACTCTTATCATAATGATAAGTTTTTACCATGGTTGTTATTCATTATGACCAAAAATTAAGTTGGCCTCACTAACTAATATTAATTATGTTTATTTTAATTATGGAATTCATTTTATAATATTCAATTCTAATAAGTGGAAAAAATAATATAAGTTCACAAAATGCTACAAAAAACTGTTTAAAAAAAATGTTCATTTTAAGCATAAAAATGATTTTATATCAAAATCATGTATAATATTGATTTATATGAAAAAAATTATATTATTTTAAATAAAATAATACTTATTTTAAATTCAAACCAAATCAAAACCAAATTTAATCTTGTGAAAACTTTATTAAAAGTGAAGAACCAAAAGTAGTTTTTATTTGAATAAAAACATTACTTAGAATTTCAAAATGTCAAACACTGATTTCTTAGTTAAAAATTATATTTTTAAATGCATTATACTACTTATTAAATGTATATTTAGTCTATAAAAAGGTTTTATAAACATTAAAGTCATTATTATATCATTATAATGTTATAAAAGTGACATAATTGTAAAATTTGTATTTTTCACTATTCACTCAAAAATCAATTATTTATGAAAAATATCAAAAATTCACCCTAAGATATTTTTAGCATGAAGGGTTCAAAAATGAAATTAATTTCATCAAATTATAATTATAAAATTTGAGAATTTAGGTTTTAATCACATTCTTAAATAAAGTTATGTGCATTATACTATAGTTTCTTTAGAATGAAAAGCTTTCTTACTATAATTGAAGCTCAGGCGTTATGGTCTAAATCAACCATAACTTATTTATCAATGAATTAATCATAATTGGTATGAAAATGAGAATAATAAATGATATAATCTTAGGATTTAAACCCATTTCAAATCATATATCATTGAGATAGTCATTCATGATGGGCTTAGGTGAAGATTGAACCAACTCAGCAAACTGGGTAGCATATTCCATCACATAATGGTCTCCTTGATCCATGGTCATGAATTCATAGGCATTCACCACCCTTAATGTTTCAGGATAAAATTATTAATTTAAAGCCTTCTTGAAGGTAGTCCAGGAGATATCCTCATGCAGTTTCGCTTACAATATTGAATCCTACCACTTTTTACCTGATCCTTCTAATTTGTAAGTGGTGAGTCCATATTTAGAGGTCCTATAGGACTTTAGAAAATGAAATGTGTGATCGATCCTTTAAATCCATTCCTCGGGTTCCTTGGTTTTTTTGTTACCATATAAAACTAGTTTATTCTTCTTAGTGAACTCCTGAGCATTTTCCACCATCTATGACTAATCTCGCCCACCCTCTTGGCCTATGCATTAGATAGTATGGATCCCTAATTCCACCAAAAAGGGTCAACTAGAGGGTTTTATTAAATATCATACTCTATAGATCCCTCTCTTATATTATATGGGGACCTTCAAAGAGGCATTATCTATAAATCACCAGACATAAAACCCATCAATAAATAATTAAATCTCAATCAACATCGATTAAATCACAAATAATCCCATTAATAAACCTTAAACATCCATCATTAAAATTAATAAATATTCCAAACAAAGCAAGGGGAAATGCCAAAAATTTTAAACTTCCTTCACTTTGTATAGTTTGGATTCACGGTATAAGAAACCATGCACCAACCATATAGAGTTCCATTGGAGGGAACACACACCAAGTTATGTGATTTTCCAATGGTTTTTCAGACCATTCTCCCTAACTGTGGGCCTATGGTTTCCCTTTTTGATGCACCCTAAAACTTAAAATTTCTCAAAATAACTCATGATATTACCTTGAAACTCATAAACAGTAGAAAAACACATCAAAACCCATAAAAATACATGAAAATAAATCTCAATTTAATGACACAAATCCCAACTACCCATGGTAACTCAAGGTTCAACATGAAGGAAAGCTATCCAAATACTCTTCCGCACCTACCTATAAAGCCTCAAAATTCTTATCTATTGTCTAACATTAACCCAAAAATAATAATAGGGAACTAATATAGTTTTGTAACATATCTTCTTGGGCCGACTCAACCCATTACCTGATCCAACTCGCCACATGGCCCACAACCACATGGCATAAACAAGGTCAACTCACCCATAAATGACATAAAAAGGTTCCTCATGAACCTAAATCGCTAATAAATCCCATTAATAATTCTCTATGCATAAAACCACTAGTACCAAGTAAGAAGGGTCCTCATGAACCTAAATCACTAATAAATCCCATTAAGCATCCACCCTAAACACTAGGTTTGACCCCCATGGAATTATAGGGTTCAAACACTCCATGGAAATGGGTGAATAAGGAAGAAGAAGGGTAGATAAGGAAGAAATAATATATAAATCATGATTAACTCAAGAAAATATGCCAAAGTAATCAAGTTAATTCACCAAGAATCAAAGGTAGAATAGATACAAGCCAAGGGGGGGGGGGGGTTTCTCATGTATGGGGAGGAAGACGGAGTGAGTTAGAGTTAAATTGAAAGGGAAATTTAAGTAATTTCCAAGTTTTAAGAAAACTACATGGGCCACATGGTTTGGGTATCATGGTTTAGAAAATTATGCAACAACCATATGGGATCCACTGACTCCCCAAAATAATATCACATGATTTCCTAGAAATTACCACATGTTTGGAAAAATCATTTCAATACTATGAAAAACCACAATGTCTACACGGTTAATTGAATGGTTAGGTTTAATCTTGTGCTAACTGTGTGCTCAATATCATTCCTCAAAAATTCAATATTTTCAACTTCCAACTCTTAGTAAGTCTAAGAAAAAATGAATAAATAAATAAAACACAAAATAAGATGTAATAGTGACCCAACATGTGTCACAAGTTATGAAAATGATGAATTTGGATTTCAGTTATGGGATGATAGCCCCTGTAAGTTCATTAGAATAATAAATATTTACTTCAGTGAAGGGATCCTATGGGAGGATCAAAACCAAGTTGTTGATGAAGATGAGAATAAATAATCATCACATGTTGATGTTTTTCTAAATGAAAATCCAAAATTTATGGTTAGCTCAAAAATAAATCATGTTCCAGAAGAACCTGATAGCTCGGAAGGTGGAGTTTCAGCTGTAGGTCTAATTTTAGAGGTTCAAACAAGGTTAGAAGTACCAAAAATATTAGGGACTATGGAAGCTCAAGGAAGTGTTCCAGAAGAAGTAGTACCATAATAAGTGAAACCTTAGGCATTGAGGCAATCTTTTAGAGTCATAAGACCAATGAAAAGATATGGGTATGACTTATATTATATAATTCTTATATATATAGGATATACTATAATAAAAAGGGATGTGTAAAGTCTCAGTGATTCAAATTAGTGGTAATTAGTAATTAAAGAGGATATGGTCTCCTTTTATGCTTTTGTAATGTGGGAGATTTAAAAACTTCTACTAGGAAAGAATGAATTGTATAAAAAAATGGTTCTACCTGTTAAAGGAAGAAGTGGGTGGAAGAACGTAGTATAATTAAATTTTATTTTTGAAGATTTTTAAATAGTTTGGAGTGGACTTTAGTGATATTTTCTCTCTAGTTATTAAACACACAACAATTCAGACAGTGGTTGGAATGGTTGTAGAATAAATCTTGCACCTTGAAAAATTAGATTTAAAAACAACCTTTCTATATGAAGATTCATTGAAAAATCATAATGATTCAAATAAACTATAAGTAACCTAGTGTGAAAACTTAAGTGCAGTCTTTATGGGAAAAATAAAATGCCCATGTAGTATAAATGGAAGTTAGATGCCTTTATGGTAGAACAAAAGTTCATCTGGTGCAATGAGGATTATTTCTACTATATGAAGGTCTTCAAGTATGGGAGATTCATCACACTTACCTTATGTGTGGATGATATACTCTTGGTGTTTCCGAACAAGAATTATATTAAATAGTTAAAGGATGAGTTATTTGAAATTTATGATATGAAGGATCTTGGAGAAGACAAACGTATTTTAGGGATGAATATTTGGAGGGACTGGATGCAAAAAACTTTGATATTTTCATGGTCTAAGTACATCCAAAGTATAGTGAAAAGGTTTTAAATGTTTATATCCAAACCTTTCTATACCCCATTAGTTGTAAATTTCAAATTATCCAAATATAAGGCACTATAAATGAAATATGAGGCTAAGTACATGAAAAAGGTTCTTTGCACATCAGCAGTTGGAAGTTTGATGAATTCCATGATTTATACTTGAACATACATCAATCATGTGGGGGTAGTTAGAAAATTCATAAAAAATGGGAAAGGATCATTGGTAAGTAGTGAAGTGGATTCCCTAATATCTCAAAAGTTCAAAAACACAGGTCATGTGTTTCAGAATTGATGATCTTTTATAAGGGTATATTGGTATGGACTTAGAAGGATATATGAACACTCAAAGAAGTATCATAGAATTTGTGTTTACCTATATAAGAATTGTCTTAAGTTGTATGTCAAAACTTCGATCAATGGTTTCACTATCAATCACAAAAGTAGAGTATGTTTCCATTGTAAGAACCCGGTTCTTAGTTTTGAGGTACGGGTCTCTTCTTTTCTCTTTTCCTTAAGTTTTTTTGAGAAAATATGGAGAATGGGGAAAAATCCAAAATTTTTGGAAGTATACGCCGTGTACTTTTCCACACGCCGTGTACTTTTGGCCGTGTGGGATGAGTACACAGGGTGTGTAGCCATGTCGGCAACGAAGGGTGTAAAGACCGACTACACGCCGTGTAGTGGTCCCTTACACGCCGTGTAGTCAGTCGGTTGGCAAATAGTAAGGCGGTGGCCAGCTGTGCGATATAACACACCGTGTACTCAAGGAGACACGTTTTGTAGTCATGTCGGCAGGTGAACAGTGCCCCGCTGGTGGGAAACCGCCAGAGGAACAATTAAAAAAATGGTAAGTACACGTCGTGTACTTAGAAATACATGCCGTGTAATTTGTTTTTTTCGCTTAAAATGGGAAGTAGCCTCCCCTGTTCACAGGGAAGGCTTAGAACCGGAGGAAGGAGCGGGAGGGGATGGCCAAATGTTCGAGGATCCGCCGATCACAAACCGGGAATCTGTTTCCACCTCATATGATCTCGTTGGAATCGCACAGGTAAGCCCTTCGATCTCCTTAATCCGTTCTTACCAATTCTTTCCTGAGGGAAAGTTATTTACATGTGAACGGGTTTTCTTCTTCGTCAGATCTACATCGTTTTTGGGCGTTTCTGGAATATACATTCATGTATATCGTTGGTTGGTGTTAAATGTAGGTGGCTTGGTGTTTATTTTCCAACCGTTGTGCGTTTTTGTGTACCATTGTGCCACGAACCCATGTTGGGGTGTCGTGTGGATGAGGTCGTGGCTATTTTAACTACCTATAATTTTATAGGTAATTAAATAAAATTGTAAAATTGTTGTTTCGGATCAGTTCTTGGATCTAGAACCACCCCAGGGGTGCATTCCTCTGTTTATCCGTTTGGCTAGGATACTCGAGGGTATGCATTTAAAGTAATGATTGTAGAATTGCCTTGAGAGGAATTGTTTGTGTACTACTTATTTACATGTTGGGCATGGCCCGATTACCTGTTAGCCTGAGGGAAGTGTTGTGATTAGCCTGTGGGCACTGTACTATCTAGCTTGTGGGAAATATCTTCTATGCCTATGGGCAGTTGATTCTGTGCCTGTGGGCGACACTTCTTACGCTAGTGGCCAATATCTGTATGCCTGTGGGCAGATTCTTTTGTTGGTATCTCTTTACCTGAGGGTAGGAGTTTACGTGTCTGGGGATATTGGTTGTTTATTTAGAATATTCACTGTGGTGATATTTTAAATTAAATGATTAAATGGATATTAAAATGGCAATATAACTGGTTAAGTTGGTTACTTTTTAGTACTGCTTACTTTATTGCATTTTACTACTGTACACTATTGTTGCGTGATTTCACATAGTTGGGCACAAGCCTTTGGTGGGTGCCTACTAGGATTCATTTTTCACACCCTGTTTGGGTCATGCTTTTCAGGCTAAACAGATTATGTTTCTTCAGGTGTAGATAAAGGCAAGGGCCCTTATACAGGTACTTGATTGTTGCTGGGGTGTAGGAGAGCATGGGACCGAGCATTGTCTCATGATGCCGCGGTCTGTTCTTTTTTTCTTTCTGTACTTGTACTTCAGTTGTAATGTATTGTATTGCAGTGTAACATGTTCTGGATATTTTATAGAATAGTGACATGCTGCATCTTCATATATATGACTGCTGGTTTCCATTTTTGCCATTAGTTACCCATTTCAATTATATATATATTGTTGTTGCTTCCGCTGTTGATGTATGTTTTATTCTTTCCGTTGTGCTACACTTTGACAAATGAGGGCATAGTTTCCTCACTATCAGACTTGGGCCCTCGCTGCTAGTCGGCAGCCTCTGGCGTTTGGGGAAATGCGCTTGAGGTCATGTGACCAACCGGGTCCGGGGCACCTATTGAGTGGCACCTGGATCCGGGACGTTACAAAGTGGTATCAGAGGAGTTCTTTTCTTTGAAATACTATTTGGAGCCTTAGTCAGGGATAGGACAGGAACGGTAGTTGGTAATAAGTTGTGCCCGGGAGTAGCTAACCCGTGTACAGAGAAAAGCTAGTCTACCTTGTATTTTTGCAATTCTTTTGATTTTTCAAATTTTACAGTTGATTTGATTTCATCGTTGGGTGATGCACTTGTGATTATGCCATTTATATTTTATCCTTGGGTTCTATTTAGTTGAAATCCGATGAGATGAGGGTATGTCGTCTCATGCATCATTTAGGAACATGCTAGAAATCGCATGCCATGCATAGTTCCATGCCACGTAGGTGCATTAGAAATTTCATGTTGTTGTGATAGTTGTTGTGCTAGAAAATCATGATGTTGTGATAGCTTCTTTGATAAATACCTGCTATGTGATAGGGTATTTTTGTATGATCCAGTTGATAGAATGGATACCAAACTTTTGTTTTTAGGGAGTATGGGCCCCCATTGACTGGAATTTGGTGAATCATTAGTAGTTTATTTTGTTATAACACAGATAATATGTCAAACTTTGATTCGTGGGGAGTATGGGCCCCACGGGTCGGAATTTGGCACTTAGGTGTTGTTTCGGTATTTTCTAAGTCCTAGGGAAGTTTCTAAGGCATACTGTCTGGAAAACCCAGTATACATGCCATGTAGTTCTTTAAACACACCGTGTATGGTCGTCTGTTCAGGAAGAAAAATAAAAATTTTGAGTACACGCCATGTACCTTGAGTACACGCCGTGTAGTCTCTTCCCATTTCACAAACCGTGTGGGCGGAAACACGGGGAAGGGAAGAGTTTAGGGTGAACACGCCGTGTAGCTTCTGTACACGCCGTGTAGTGTTGACCCGGAGACCCGACCGTGTAACTAACAAACACGGGCCGATGTAATCTTTTCCTAAACACGCCGTGTAGGCTGACCTGGGGACCCGACCGTGTAACTAACAACACGGGTTGGTGTAATCCCTTCGTGTACACACCGTGTGTATATAGAACACACCGTGTAGTGTGATCCGTGTGTCTGGCTGTGTAACTAACAACACGGGTCGGCGAAGCTCATCTAGTACACGTCGTGTACCTATGGGACACGTCGTGTAGTCTCGTCTGAGGACAGACCGTGTGGGTTAGCCGTGTGGCTAGGGAAACGGGGTGGTGTACATGCCGTATGTGGGTGTAACACGCCATGTAGTGTCAAGACGAGTAGTTGGACGTGTCACAAATGACACGGGTAGTTGGAAATTACACCATACATGCCGTGTAGATATTATACACGCCGTGTAGTTTTGTTCAATGGGAGCCGTGTAGATTAGCCGTGTAGAAGGACCCGGGCAGGGGAAGAGAAGTCAAGTACATGTCGTGTACTCAGTATACACACCATGCAGTCTTGTTTTGAAAATCTTGAAATACCTTCTTCCTCTTGTTCCCTTTGTGGTTCCTTCACTTTTAGTCTTTAATAATCTTTAATCTAAGGCATGTTTTGACCTTGTAGAGTCATGCCGTCGAGACGACCATGCGTTGTTCGCCAGGAGAGCGGAAATGAGTATACTTCAGAGATAGTGGGCCATGGGCTACCAGTTGATCCTCCAGAAGAACCAGATGCAGTGCCAGCCGTTATATCGGACATAGGCGCAGATGCGCAGTTCTGTGAAGGCTTTATAGGGTTCATGCAGACCTTTCAGGGAGCACCGCAGGCTGCCACATCTATGGCTGAGATGACATGTACCTTCCAGCAGTAGCATCCGCCTACGTTTTCAGGGGATGGTGGACCAAATGCTACAGAGTCTTGGCTAGGATAGATGCAGACTATTTTCAAGCATCTTGAGACACCTCCAGGGTGGAGGGTCAAGATCGCGACTTATATGTTGCGTGATTCCTCCAAGAGGTGGTGGGATGTTACCACCCAGTCAGAGCATCACAGAGACATGGCGTGGGAATATTTTCATGCATCCTTCTATGAATTATTCTTCCCAGAGACGCTGAGGGCAGATAGAGCTTGAGAGTTCATGAATCTGCAGTTGGGTGATATGTCGGTGATGGATTATTCTTCTCGTTTCACCGAGCTTCAGCAATTTTCACCCGTTTTGGTGGGTGATGAGACGTTGAGAGCCAGGCGCTTTGAGGATGGTCTCTGATATAACATCCGAGCACTGGTGAATGTTTTCAGGTTGCCTTCGGTACAAGCTATTGTGAATCAGGCGTTGATTACAGAGAGGAACCTTCAGGAATCTAGTGGTGTGGGATAGGGTGGTTCAACACCAGTTTCTGGTACTATTTCTACTAGTAAGAGAAAGATATAGATGGAATTCTCTTAGGGTGGAAGTACTGGTCAGAAGAATGCTTCAGGTGGCTAGGTCATGTGCTACCAGTGTACTAGAGAGGGGCACAAGAGGCCACAGTGTCCACGAGACCCAGTGGAGTGTCGATCTTGCGGCAGGATGGGTCATCTGCAGCGCTTTTGCAGGGTGTTTCCACCAGTGGCTAGTGAGAGGGGTTCTATGCAGACTCCGCGTGTGGGATCAGGACCAGTGGATTATTACTAGTCAGGGAAATGGAATATATCAGGGTGAGCAGGCAGGGATGGTAGTCGTGTCCATGGTAGCCAGACACCAGGATCTCAGAGGCAGCAGGGCAGGACAGCTCAGGGTAGCCAGGCTGTGTCGTAGGGTCGTGGCACTGGGCAGGCATTTGTAGTGCAATAGACCCAGCAGGAGCAGGATCCCAGACCTTCTACTATCATAGGTACTATTCTAGTAGCTTTTGTCTTATCTTAATTACTTTTTGATACGGGTGCTACTCATAGTTTCATATCTGTATCTATTGTGGAGAGCCTTGGGCTCTATTCTTCTTTTTCTTCTACTGTTATGACACTATACACTCTGTTGGGAAGGATAACGACATGTGTGTGTCAATTCAGGGAGTGCCCCCTTGAGGTTGGTGGGTGTCACTTTCTTTGGGACCTCTATGTCTTAGAGATGACATCTTATGACGTCATTCTCGGGATGGAAAGGTTGGTTCCCTTTCGAGCCTTTGTAGACCGCTATCGTCACAGGGTGCGTTTCACATCACCAGAGGGCAGAGAGTTTCTATACAAGGGTGAATGGAATTTTCAGGCGAGTTGAGATGGACCATATAATCATAGGTGAGGTGGAGTCACAGCCCAGATTTCTAGCTTATACTTGGATGACCAGGGGACTTGTCAGACAGATTTCCCCCCAGTGGTTGATCGTTTCAGGGATGTCTTCCCAGACTACTTTTCAGGTCTACCTCTGGAGCGATGGGTGGATTTATCTATTGATCTTGTTCCAGGAGCAACATCGGTGTCCATTACTCCTTATAGGATGGATACACCAGAGTTACAGGATCTCAAGAGGTAGTTAGAGAAGTTACAGGCAAAGGGTTTCATCCGACCCAGTACTTCTCCTTGGTGTTCACCTGTCCTGATTTCTAAGAAGGCAGACGGTACCCTCAGACTCTGTGTGGATTATCGTAAGCTGAACCATTTGACGGTTAACAACTAATATCCCTTGCCGAGGATTGATGATCTTTTTGATCAACTTCGTGGAGAAGGAGTGTTCTCGAAGATTGACTTGAGGTCAGGATATCATCAGTTGCGCATGAGACCATCGGATATACCGCTTACAGCTTTTCGGAGCAGATATGGTCTGTACGAGTACCTGGTTATGCCGTTCGGACTCACGAATGCGCCAGCAGTTTTCATGGATCTGATGAATCATGTGTTCCATCCTTATTTGGATTCTTTTGTGGTAGTATTCGTGGACGACATCTTGGTGTACTCTCACACTCGACATGACCATGCCACCCATCTCGATATCATATTGAGTACACTAAGAGAGCATCGGCTATATGCTAAGCTCTCAAAGTGCCACTTTTGGATGGACCAGATTCACTTCCTGGGTCATATCATCTCAGAGGTAGGAGTTGCAGTAGACCCAGAGAAGGTGAGAGAAGTAGTTTCCTGGGAGCATCCTAAGAACTTGTTTGAGATATGGAGTTTCTTAGGGATGGCTGGTTACTACAGACACTTCATACAGAACTTCTCCCTCTTAGCAGTGCCATTGACGAGTTTTACTAAGAAGGGTGTGAAGTTCATTTGGTCGGAAGCTTGCGAAATAGCCTTTCAGGACCTGAAGGTAATGTTGACATCATCACCAGTCCTGATACTCCTAGAGAAAGGGAAGAGCTACATAGTTTACTGTGATGCATCAGGTATTGGGCTAGGAGCAGTGTTGATGCAGGGCGATCGAGTTGTTGCGTATGGGTCTCGGCAGTTGAGGCCACATGAGAGGAATTACCCAACACATAATCTTGAGTTGGTTTTAGTTATGCATGCATTGCGTTGTTGGAGACATTATCTATTGGGAGAATGTTTTGTGGTTTTCACCGGCCACAAAAGTCTCAAATATATCTTTACTCAGCGTGACTTGAACCTGAGGCAGTGAAGGTGGGTCAAATACCTACAGTCCTTTGATTTTGAGCTTTCTTGCACACCTGGTAAAGGTAATGCAGTATATGATGCACTGAGCAGGAGGACTTAGGTACAGGCGGTACAGGAGGCCAGTGGCGAGTGGCAGTTTATGGCTTTGTTCTCTGAGATGCATTTGGAGGTGCATAACAGTCAGGGGCAAACTTATCTTTCATCTTTTATTGTGACTTCTACCCTCCTGGACAGAGTGAGGATGAGACAGCTATCTGATTCAGAAGGTCTAGTTATATAGGAGTCGGTGGCTAGTGAGGACCCTCCTCCTGGTTGGATGATAGGCGATGATGAAATTCTGCGTTTCCATGGACGAGTGTGGGTTCCATGGGATATACGCGATGAGTTGATGCGGGAGTTTCATGCTTCATCTTGGGAAGTTCATCCTGGGGTTACCAAGATGTACCGAGACTGAGACGTCAGTACTGGTGGCCAGGTATGAAGAGAGATGTAAATGGTTTTGTTACGAGGTGTTCCACCTGTCAGCAGGTGAAGGTGGAGCATCAGAAGCCAGCTGGACTGTTACAATAGTTACCCATCCCAGAGTGAAAATGGGATGATGTCACGATGGATTTTGTGACTGGTTTTTCGAGGTCACCTTGAGGCAATGATGTCGTGTGGGTTGTGGTGGACAGACTCACGAAGGTAGCTCACTTTTTGCCTATCAATTGGGAGACCTTCGGTGTTGACGAGCTTGGGAAGTTGTATATACGAGAGAACGTACGTCTTCATGGGGTTCCTCATTCTATCATTTCAGATAGGGATGCCTGATTTACGTCTCGTTTCTGGCAGAGTTTTCAGAGAACACTGGGTACACAGGTGCTTCTGAGCACAACTTACCACCCTCATATCGATGGCTAGTCAAAGTGTACGATACAGGTGCTTGAGGACATGATGCATGCATGCGTCCTAGACTTTAGGGGATCTTGGGAGAAGCATATGCCCCTTGTATAGTTTACCTACAATAATAGTTTTTAGGAAACTATTGAGATGGAACCTTACGAGGCTTTATACGATAGGTCACGCTGATCACCCTTGTGCTGGTTAGAGGCAGGTGAGACAACTTTACTGGGACCACGTCTCGTGAAAGAGACTTCTGAGAAGGTCCAGTTGATTCAGAAGCTGATGGATACCACGCAGTCTTGTCAAAAGTTTTATGTTGATCGATGTAGATGGCCTTTGGAGTTCGTGGTCGGGGATTAGGTTTTATTGCATGTTTCGCCGAGGTTGGGACACAGGCGGATCAGGAGACAGGGTAAAATTTCACTGAGGTATGTGGGGCCATTTGAGATTCTGGAGAGAGTTGGGCCGGTTGCCTATCGGTTTTAGTTACCACAGAGGTACCAGGCCATGCACGACGTCTTCCATGTTTCTCAGTTGTGCCAATATCATTCAGACCCGTCTCACATCCTTCATCCCAAGGAGGTTGAGCTTCATATAGATGCTTCACTTGAGGAGCATCTGATTCGTATCGTTGACAGGAGTACGAAGGTTCTCCAAGGTCGGTCAGTTCCTCTCGTATGGGTGCTATGGCAGCATGGACGAGTGTAGGAAGAAACCTGGGAGCAGTAGACCGATGTAAGTGATCAGTGGCCAGAGCTGTTCTGAGCTTTATCTTCTCCACCCTTGGAAGGGCAATTCGGGGACGAATTGCTTTAAGGGGGGAAGTTTGTAAGAACACGGTTCTTAGTTTTGAGGTACAGGTTTCTTCTTTTCTCTTTTCCTTAAGTGTTTTTGAGAAAATATGGAGAATGGGAAAAAATCCCAAATTTTGGAAGTACACGCCGTGTGCTTTTCCACACGCCGTGTACTTTTGGCCGTGTGGGATGAGTACATAGGGTGTGTAGCCATGTCGTCAATGAAGGGTGTAAAAACCGACTACACGCCGTGTAGTGGTCCCTTACATGCCGTGTAGTCAGTCGGTAGGCAAATAGTAAGGTGGTGGCTAGCTGTGCGATAGAACACGCTGTGTACTCAAGAAGACACATTGTGTAGTCATGTCGGCAGGTGAACAGTGCCACGCTGGCGGGAAACTGCCAGAGGAACAGTTAAAAAATGGGAAGTACACATCATGTGCTTGGAAATACACACTGTGTACTTTGTTTTTTTCGCTTAAAATGGTCAGTAGCCTCCCCTGTTCACAGGGAAGGCTTAGAACCGAAGGAAGCAGTGGGAGGGGACGGCTGAATCTTCGAGGATCCACCGATCGCAAACCGGGAATCTATTTCCACCTCGAACGATCTCGTTGGAACTGCACGAGTAAGCCCTCTGCTCTCCTTAAGCCGTTCTTACCAATTATTTCCCAAGGGAAAGTTATTTACGTGTGAATGGGTTTTCTTCTTCATCAGATCTACGTCGTTTTTGGGCGTTTCTGGAATCAACGTTCACGTATATCATTCGTTGGTGTTAAAGGTAGGTGGCTTGGTGTTTATTTTCCAACTGTTGTGTGTTTTTGTGTACCGTTGTGCCACGAACCCATGTTGGGGTGTCGTGTGGTTGAGGTCGTGGCTATTTTAACTACCTATAATTGTATAGGTAATTAAATAAAATTGTAAAATTTTTGTTTGGGATCAGTGCTTGGATCCAGGACCACCCCGGGGGTGCGTTCCTCTGTTTAGCCGTTTGGCCAGGATACCCGAGGGTATTCCTTTAAAGTAATGATTGTAGAATTTCCTTTAGAGGAATTGTTTGTGTACTGCTTATATACATGTTGGGCATGAACTAGTTACCTGTTAGCTTGAGGGAAGTGTTGTGATTTGCCTGTGGGCACTGTACTATCTAGCATGTGGGCAACATCTTCCGTGCTTGTGGGTAGTTGATTCTATGGCTGTGGGCGACACTTCTTATGCCCTTGGGAAATATCCGTATTCCTGTGGGTAGATTCTTGTGTTGGTTTCTCTTTACCCAAGGGTAGGAGTTTACGTGTCTAAGGACATTGGCTGTTTACTTAGAATATTCACTGTGGTGATATTTTAAATTAAATGATTAAATGGATATTAAAATGGTAATATAATTGGTTTAAGTTGGTTACCTTTTAGTACTGCTTACTTTATTGCATTTTACTACTACACACTATTGTTGCGTGATTTCACAGAGTTCGGCATGGGCCTTTGGTGGGTGCCTACTGGGATTCATTTCTCACACCCTGTTTAGGTCATGCTTTTCGGCCCAAACAGATTACGTTTCTGCAGGTGTAGATAAGGGAAAGGGCCCTTATACAGGTACTTGATTTCTTATGGGGTGTAGGAGAGCATGAGACCGAACATTGGCTCGTGATACCGCGGGCTGTTCTGTTTTGCTTTCTATACTTGTACTTCAGTTGTAATGTATTGTATTGCAGTGTAACATGTTCTGGCTGTTTTATAGAATAGTGACATGCTGCATCTTCATATATATGACTGTTGGTTTCCCTTTTTGTCATCAGTTACCCATTTCAGTTATATATATAATTTTGTTGTGTGTTTTATTCTTTCTGTTGCGCTACACTTTGACAAATAAGGGCATAGTTTCCCCACTATCAGACCTGGGCCCTCGCTGCTAGTCGGCAGCCTCTGGCGTTTGGGGAAATGCACTTGATTTCATGTGACCAACCAGGTCTGGGGCACCCGTTGAGTGGCACTCGGATCCAGGAAGTTACATCCATAATGAAACCGGGGAAGATGATGATATGGTCAAAGAGTTTGTTAGAGTATCTCGGAAGAAAATAAGGGGATTGAGTATTATTCGATGACGATCAGAGTGAAATTATCTTGCAAATAATTCAGTGACAAAACAAATTCAAATGAAATATCACTTCATCTGAAATCTTGTGTAGGAAGGAGTGTTGTAGCTATGGAATATATACGAAATTCATAACCTGATTGATATACTAAAAAAGGTCATAGTTTGGGAAAGTCTAAGGTAGTGTTGTGCCTCGGTGGGATTTGGGTGACCAAGTAAATAAATGGATAGAGACTCACTAATTTTTTTTTACTCAAGGAAGAAAGGTGGAAAGTTGGAATGCCTAAGAGATCTAAAGAACTTTGGTGAAACTGAGAAAATAATTCTCAAGTGGGATATTTCTAGGTTTCTATGAAAAGTGATTTTCAGCAAAGGAATTATAACTCCCAGAATTTATATTTTCGAAGGATATATTTCAGATATAAGTGAAGGAAAAGGTAGTGTAATAAAGGAATTCTATAAGTGGAAGTTTGAATAAGTTTCAATGTCTGATAACTAATGAATTCATATGATAAAGTGTGGAAGAATCTTTGAATCACGTAGGAATAAATCTAAAGGACTTATGTAGAAATATCTTGGTGGTTTGAAAAGGACATGTAAGATTCTTTTAGAGGGATATATAAGGATAATCAAAATATATTCCACTATTCATTGGAGTTTAGAAGTTAATGAGATGTTGTGTTTGGTGGCATTGACAGGATGAATTGTTATTCGTATATATTAGAAGATGGTGGATATTGCCCGCATAGATTAGATGATGGTGGGTCTATATCTACTGATTGGAATATTCTATGGATAGAGGAATGGGATAATTTTTTTTGTAATTTAAAACTTGTAATCATTCTATTACATTAATAATATGGTGAAATAATGTCTCTCGTGGAATAGGATTACGTTTTGAACCATGTAAATCCTTTGTATTATTTCATGTTGCATGTGAGTTCTTTTTTCCTTCTAATTGTGTATATTTTGAAAGGTATATTTGATCAAGGAAATTTGAAACAAGACATTGGGTTTGATTTCCCTCATCCAGACATTGACATTGGGTGTTTTAGGTTCTTGAACTTCCAGCCTTTCCTATGAGTGAGTTTCTATAAGAGGAACTGGAATTTGGATTCTCCCCACAATAGGATAAAGATAACTGATGGTGAATATATTCACTCATTATGATGTAATGTTTCTCATTATTCCATGATTTTCTATATAGTATATATTTTAATTGTTTTTCATCTCTAAAGATACTTTTACTACCTTTTACTTTTTGAAGAGAGCTGTTGTATTAGGATTTTCATTATGGAATACTTGGATTTAAGTTTTACAACAAGTGAATTTTATTGATTCACTTGAGAATTTATTTTATTCATTCAAAAAATTAGGCCTTTTAATTCCTTTAAGATGATATATCTTTTAATAATTAATTCTATATTTATTATGAGTGAGTAGTGACCTTAAGTGATAATGCATTAAGATTATAAGGATTGGTATCTGATTGATGATTGATTTCACTTTCGATTGGTTAATTTTAGTTTATTGTCGTATTGAGATAATTTTTTATACTTCATTATTTATTGGTTTTTTGAAAAGGGTGTTAATAGAGGAGTAATAGTAATATGATAGAGAAATATTTTTTTGAAGAAATTATCCTTGATTCTCCATTTTCATATAATATTGGAAATTAACATATCTTAGTTAAAATTGGTTATTTTGTTTATAAATAATTTAACTATTTAAGATAATAATGGTTGTAATTGATTTAATAAATACTAATTACAAGTTGAATCTTATAAATAGATTAATCATTCTTATTCACAAGTGAATTAAATCATATTTTTAGCTAAATCGTCCTTTGAAATCAAATTATTATTCTTTCTTGGTTAAAAAAATAAATCATTGTGAAGCTTTGTTTATTTATCATTACACTTTAGTTTAGAAATTGATCGATTCAATAATTGATTTTTTGTTGTGATCATAGGTCTTTGGCCTTTTTGGATTATTCATGAGAACAATCTCTAAAGGTTTCAGGAATAGCGGAAGAACCTTGGTGGGTGAAATAACCATAAAGGTTTTGTCAATTCGATGGTCCATTCAAAAACTGTACATTACGTAAATGCTATGGAAAATAAAAATTTACCACCGAATATTGACATAAGAGATCCCAGAACCCAAAGATGGTATTTTCATGTTAAATTTATAATTAATTTATTTATACCTAAATAAATAATACATGATCTAAGTATCTTTATATGATGATTTTTTTGATCATTTGAGACCCTTTTTGGATTACCTTTGTTGCATAAGGGGGATCCAAGTGTAGAATCCCTATAGGGGTGATCCATATATGATCCTATGATCTCTGAACAACATCGATTGATTTTTATGTGATAGCAAGATGAATCAAGCATCTTGTGTTGTTCATCTTGATCTCTCAAGATCGTTTATGCTTGAAGTATTTTTTCTATAGCTTCTCATTCTTGAGAGGAATAGAGGAAGAGGAATTGAAAGAGAAGTCCATTGTGTGCAACGATCCTCAATTTTTGATTCTTGATTAACCCTACACAATAGAGATAACCATATATTTATAGATCCAAAGTTTAGGCTAAAATATTATTTAATTGTGTACCAACCCTTAAATAATATAATAACCTTTATCAAACCCCATTCCACATATTATTATTATTATTATTATTTTATGGTATTCTCTAACTGATGCAATGATAAATATTATTTTACCAACTTTTAAATTAATATTTATCAGCAGACATGATCTTGGTCTACTCTGACTCCTTAACATTTATTTAATTCCTAAATAAATATTTTATTAATAAATAAATAATTTATCCAAAAACTAGTGAATAGATATTTATTAAATATTTAATAAACATTTATGATCGATTAAAATGTGAATAAAATTATTCCTCAATCTTGAGAATAATATTTGTTCCATTAATTAAATTCAAATTGAATTTAATCAAGATCAATAGAAACACTGAGTGTGTAACCCACTAGGATTCTTTATCATTGGCATTAGGCATACTTGCCTAAAATACAAGATTACTATATAATAATGGGTGGAGGAACTCAAGAGAAAGAACTTAATGTCACAATGCCGACAACCACATAGGAACACTCACTATGTAATAAATCTATTTTTCACAATATCTCATCAAGTAAGTATCACATTTGTGTCATCAACCTATATGCTTGATACATATTTCTTTAACTATCTGAAATAAACATATCATTACACTATGACTATGGAATTTAATGTGATGGTTCTATTCTAATAAAAAGGTTGAGATATCAACTTCCATAAAGATGAAAGGGAAAAATCCTTCCATGACTTATCTATTAATAACATGTCATTCGTGACACATCCAATATACCCTACTTCCCATGAATATATGGAATCATGGTTTTAGTTAGTAAATCTAAGTGCATGATTCATGACATGTTTCAATGATAATTTAAAAGTCTAAGGACCATTACACATGATCACAGATAGAAATATCCAATGACACCAAAACATGAGGAATTCTCACTAGAAGGTATATTCTCATAATCTCCCATATTGAAGATTACCAAGTGTGAACTTCATGAGAAGAAGCCTTATCCACTTACAATTACTCAAAACTAAAATAATATATATTATATTCCCTACCGTAGTACGATATCCAACCATAGAACTTTATTTAAGAATATCATCATGACACTTCAAGGTTCTCATCATAGTGGGGAACTCCTATGACCTTATCAATGTGATAGATACTCTATGACATTATTACATCAAATTCATATAGAATAATGAATAATATATAATAATTTGTTTTATTAATATTCAAATATTTGAATATACATGTAATTAGAGTACAAACAGTTGGTTCTAAAACACCAACTTCAATAAACTCCCACTTGGACTAAAGCTAACTACCTATGATTTCAGTCCTCTAAATCTCACATGATGATCATGTTTCTATTGAGTTAAGGATTTATTCAAGAAGTCCACCACATTATCTTCAGTGGATATTTTACTCACTATAACTTCACCTCTCTAAGAAAATACCTCAAGAGATGATACTTCTAAAGTATATACTTCATCCACTGATGTGACCTTGTCTTCTTAGCAAGAGCCACCACTGCAGTATTATCACAATAAAGTGAAATAGGGACTTTACTATTAAGTACCACATCACACTCTTGGATGAAGTTTTGTATCCAAACTGCTTCGTTAGCTACCATAAAAGTCACAATATACTCATAATCTATATATAGAATCTATGACTACAACTTTCTTTGAGCTCTTCCAGCTCACAGCACCTCCATTCAGAGTGAAGATGTATCCCGTCTACGATTTCAGATCATCTTGATTTGTTTGGAAACTAGCATATGTATATCATTTCATGACTATTTCCTCATATCCTCTATAAATTAGGAACATGTCCTTAGTACATCTCTGATACTTAAGGATAATTTTGATTTTCATCCTGTATCACCCCTAGTTTGAAGTACGTAACCCTTCATTTATTCTTTTTAAGTATATAAAGTGTTTGGGTGAAGTTTGGGAGGATTTGGAAACCTTTTGGAGTTTTTTGGGGGATTTTATAAAGTTGAATGATTGGTTTATGGTTTGTTTAAACCATGAAACACCTACAATAAACCATGCATAATGAAACAGGGGATAAGGGGAATGCGCACAGGCAGGCACACAGTTTTTCCAAACCATGCAACCACTAAGAAGAAACCATGAAAAGTAGGACAGAGAGCTTTGGCATGGTGGAAACACGGTTTGTCTAACCATGCGGGACAACTATGTTAGGTCCCCCTTAAGGCAAAGTCTATCACACGGTTAGCACATAGTTTGACTAACTATGTGACTAATAGTGCATAGTTTAAAAGTTATATCCTTAAAAAGTTAATCTAACATGTTTTCACCTCTAATTACCATGTTTTTTTCTCCAAAATGGTCCTAACCTGATAATTATTTCTTCCAAAGGAAAAGAAAGAATTCACCATCGATTCAGAGCTAATATGAAGGCATTTCTAGGTGCGTTGAAGACAAATTCTTGCGGTAAGTCATCGTTTATGGTAGTTTTTTGTGGTTTTTCTTAGATATACTTCTCTCTATGTGTGTGTTTCTTAGATCTAGTTTTCTATGGATATATCTAGGGTTTCTTATACCAATCATGGTTATATTTGGCCTTTTTAATGACAGGGGAGGAGATCTAAGGTGGGTTTTTTAGATTTTCAACCTGGTTTCGTTGGTTTTTGAGTGTCTTTCTTCATTTTCATCAAAAATATTGAGGTAGGTGGCTTCACTCGTGACTCATATTTTTAGAACTTTAAGTCTTAGTTTCAAATTGTTTAAATTGATTGAAATTTATTGTGAAATTGGTATCCCAAACATGGTCTAAACCTTCTTTAGTGATGGTTTGTGAATTATGAATTTGTTGTGTAAGATGATTTGTTAAATGGTTTTAAAGTGTTGATTTTAAAAATAGATTTTTGGTTTTGATGCATGGAAAATTGTTTTCAATAAAATTTTGGTTTTATTAAAATGGTTTGTTGGAAAGGTTTTCAATGAAAATTTGTTTTATTTAAATGGTTTAAGCATGATTATTTTGGCATGGTTTGGCATAATGGCTTTCCATGTGTTCATATTGAATTTTATGAGGCCTGGTTGAAATATGACTTGGTGCTCGGTGCCAATGGTGTAATGGAAAATGGGATTTAATTACCTTGTGATGACTTGGTATAATGATGATAAACCGCTCATGAGTATGGAACTATCATAACAAAGCATGCATGTATGGATTCATGGGTGTGTGGATTGGAATGGGATATGCCAAAAATGGAATATGAAATGTTTTTGAAGAATTTTCTTGGTTTCTTCCATGGAAAATGGTTTTGGTTCAAAAAACTATTTTTCTTAGAAATAATTTTGGTTTTTGATAACCTGTTTTAAGCAGTTTTATATAATTGTTTTACATAAATTATTTTATCTAATTGTTCTAACATGTTCTGTCCTAGTGGAGTGAATAGGGAAGTTATTTGGGGAAAGCCTACTGAGTTTCATTACTCACCCACGCTTTGGCATGTTAGTGATTTTTCAAATATTGTCTATTGGGATATAGGTAAAGGTAAAGCATCACACTTTTTTAGTGGTGCTTTGTGATATTGTGCATGGAGATAGATTTAGAGCTTGGAGTTGGTGTCTGGGAGTCTTTGAGTTTTATGGTTTTGTCTTCTACTGTGTACTTTGATATTTTTAGTCTTCTATTGTGGTACTTTGTTATGGTTTGGTTTTGATATCAATGATGGAACTTGATTGATTTTACATTATTATCATGCATCATGTAGTGGTTTTGGTTATGGATTGTTTTGTTTTAGTTGTTTTATTTCTTAAGGTAAAATCATCCATCTTCTATTAATGAAGCCCTTGGAATTTATTTCCAGCTTTTGGAATACTGGGAATGTCTCTTAAAGCCAAGTAATTTCCTTCCACCTTATCAAACTAATGAGGAGGGTGGGATGTTACAAGTGGTATCAGCTTGTTTGGTCATCGAATAACAAGTAGTCCTCAATTCTCTCGGTCTTGGAGTTAAAATTCATTCTGATCTATTCCTTAAGTTGGGATGGTATAAAGGAGTATGATTGTTAGGACTTGAAATGTAGATCATAAAAATACGTAGATAACCTTTTTATACTAAAATTCAAGTTACCAGGGAGTTAATTACATAATTGTTTTGGAGAAACTTATAGGATATGGAATCTCATTGTCATGAGTTTAGCTAATGAGACGAGCATGACATGCATTGTAGAAATGACTTCCCACTAGGAGTGCATATTCATTTTGAGTAATGATTTATGATTTGGTGAAAACCTATTTATTTTTTAAAAAAATTTAAATTATTTTCAAATGTGATATTTTTAAAAGAGTGTGATAATGGAATTTTGAAAAGGGTTTGATTTTCAAAAGTATGATGAAATTTTTCAAAAATGATTGAATGTAGAAAATGTTGAATTTCATAAAGTAATGTTGTGATAGTATGATGTGGTAGAATTTGAAATTTTTAAGACTTAAGTTGATAGAGAGTGATACTTATGGCGTGTGTTGTGTTTTTAGAAAATTACACTTAGTAGGAATCGTAGAAACCAACCGGGGGAAGCTATTGAGAACATGGTTGCACCTAATTCATAGGTGAACCCACATCTAGTTCAGAGTATCGTCCAAGACTTTTAGGTTGTGGATAGAATAAACCAAAGGGATGACCTAGGGATTGTGGATCATTCAGTTCAGTTCCAAAAGCAAAATCTACCCACATTTCGGGGTGATTCGGAACTAGAGAAGGCGAAGGTGTGGCTGAATAGGATGAATCGAATCTTCAATTTCCTTAGCACACCAACAGAGTTGAAGTCAATATGGTGATGTATATGATGGAAGATCTTGCATTCCAGTGGTAGGATTTAGTTGTTCAGGCTAAATTAGACTAAGGCATTGGTTGGGAGGATTTTAAAGAATTTTTTAACAAACAATTCTATCCTCATACATTCAGAATCACAAGAATGATGGAATTCTTCAGCTTAAAATAGGAAAGCCTCATAGTGATAGAGTATGCAGATAAATTTATGAATTTAGTCCGATTTTCACCTGAAGTTGCTACTAGTGCATCCTTGAAGGAATATATATTTGAATTGGAGTTGAGGCAGGAGATTCTCTTGTAGATTTTTATGCTCTGTATTACAGATTGTAAAGAGATAGTCAATAGAGTGATGATAGCAGAAAGGGACATATCAGGATATATAGATGGAGGGAGCATGTTGATACCTACGGGAAATGGTAGGAACTCTAATTTTGGGAATAAGAAGAAGAGAGAAACCTATTTCTAAGGTACAGAAATGACTCAAAATTAAACAATTGGATTAGTGAACCTTCCTCCAAGACCCAAGATCCAAACTGGATGTTTCTAATGTGATTTATTCAACCACATGAAGTGAGATTGTATGGAACCACTGAGAACATCCCATAATTGTAATAAGATAGGGAATATTTAGTTCTATTTTCACAGTGCTCTGAGGTCAGGTGTTTGGGACACTTCTCAGGTGTTGTAGACGTCGTATGATTTGATGGGATGAGGAAAAAAATACCTATCATCATCATAACAGAGCTAACCATGGTGATTCTAGGAATACCATGACTGCTCAACAAGGGAAATTTCAATAAGGTAATAAGGAACAAAGTGCGGTGAGTAAGCAAATATATTGAGTTAAACATGTTATTGTGGATGATCATTCTAGACAATCAACCATGAGAGGTAAGATTTTTTTAATTATACTCTTATGAAAGCTTTGTTTGATACAAGTGAATCTCATTATTTTATTGCTTCTCATGCTATTGATTTTATGATTTTAAATTTTGAGATGATGTCTTTTGTATTAAAACATCAAACTCCTCTTGGTCAAAGAGAATGTTAAGCCTTTTTATGTAGATCATGTTCCATAACTGTTGATAGAGCTGAGTTGATATGGAATTTATCAATGCTTGAAATGGATGCATATGACATAATCCTAGGTATGGATTGGATGACTATGTTCAAGGATCACATTAACTATTATACCAGAATAATCAGTTTTACGACTGATGATGGTGTTGAGCATCACTTTAGAGGAGACTGAAATGTAAAGGCAGGTGAAGTGGTCTTATTGGCACCATCAGTTGGAATGATCTTGTACCAGTTGATATATTTGACTTTGGAATTGATGGAAGAGATCAAGAATAGAAGTTTTCCAATAGTGGTTGATCAATTTCCAGGTGTTTTCCCCAAAAATTTCTGAAGGTTGTCACTCATAAGAGAAGTGGAGTTTAAAATTAATCTCCTCCCGGGGACTAGTCCTATTTTCCTTCCATCTTATCAGATGGAACCAATGGAATTAAGGAAGCTAAAGGTGTAGTTGGAGGAACTAGAAAGCAAAGGGTTCATTTGGCTGAGCACATCCCCATGGGAAGCACCAGTCTTGTTTGTCAAAAATGCGTAAGAAACTCTTCAGTTGTGTGTGGGTTATCATAATCTTAAAAAAGTTATGATAAAGAATTGGTATCAACTTCCATGCATTAATGATTTGTTTGATCAATTAATGGGAGCTCAGTGGTTCTCCAAAATTGGTGTCTGATCAGGATATCACTAATTATGAGTTCGAAAGGAGGATATTCCAAGGAAAAATTTTAGAAGTAGATATGGCCATTATGACTATGTATTTATGCCTTTCAGTATTACAAATGCACCAACATGCTTCATGAAATTAATGAATTAGATATTTCAGAGATATATGGATTTTTTTGAGGTAGTGTTTATGGATGACATATTGGTGTATTCAAGAACAAGGGATGAACATGAGAAACACTTGGTGATAGTGTTGGGAATCTCGCATGATCATCATTTGTATTCCAAACTATCGAAGTGTGATTTTTGGATACAATAGGTACACTTCCTTGGCCATGTAATCTATAAAAAAGGTGTTTTGTAAATCCAGAAAATATAGAAGTTGTCATCTCTTGGAAACCACCAAAGAATTTCTTTGAGATACGGAGTTTCCTTGGCTTGGTGGGTTATTACCGATGCTTTGTTTGTAATTTTTCATGACTTGCTTCACCCATGAAACCTTTAACAAAGAATAATTCTCCATTCCAATTGAACAAAGAAATTCAGAATTCTTTTCAAGAGCTTAAAGTTTTCCTTACATCAAAACCTATCTTGATATTTCCATAATCAAGACAAGGGTACGTAGTGTATTGTGATGCTTTGGGATCTGGGTTGGGATGCATTCTCATGAAGGGAGATCGTGTTGTCACTTATGGCTCAAGATAGTTATGGTTGTATGAGAAGAACTACCCAACACATGATTTGGAGTTAGTTGTTGTAGTCCACTCTTTGATGGCTTGGCATCATTATCTTCATGTTAAAAAAATTATCATGTTTACGAATCATAAGATCTTGAAATGTATTTTATCACAAAAATATTTTAATCTAATATAAAGAATATGGATGGAGTATCTCCAAATTCTTGACATTGACTTGATGTATACATCAAGTAAAGGCAATTTGGTGGTGGATGTATTGAGTAGAAAGTCATATTCTTAGTTGGAAAAAGAATATTTAGATGAGTGGCAATTGATATCGGCCCTAACCAACATGCACTTAGAATGTTAATACTGAGGTGAAGTTATGGTTTTCTTTCCAGTTTAGTTTGTTCCTAATTTGGTGGAGATAATTAAAGAGGCACAAAAAACTGATTCAATATGTGTTTCAATGAGTTCAAAACTCAATGGTGGAAGGACCATTTAGGGCTAGAGGCTGGATGGGAGTTTAGTGTTGTGGTTCAGAAATCGGATGGTCGTACCTATAGCTTGTCAGGAACTACTCCTTCATGCTTACCACCATTCAAGATGGGTTATTCATCTGGGAATATATAAGATGTATAAGGCACTAAAAGCACAGTTATGGTGGGTTGGTATGAAAAGGAGGGTGGATGAGTTTTTTTTAGATGCATTCCAATTCGTGAATCTCATAAGGTGGAGGACTTGTCAAAAATTTATATCTAAGAAGTGTTAAAGAGGCATGGCATACCAGTTTCGATCATGTCAAACAAAGATCTAAGGTTTATGTATCATTTTTGAAAATCCTTATAGAAATACCTTGGGAAATAGTTGATTATGAGTATGGAATATCATCCTTAGAAGGATGAGTAATCCAAAAGGATGATACAAATGTTGGAAGAAATGTTATGGTCTTGTGTAGTGAAATTTGTTGGCTCATGGGAAGAGCACATACCGTTAGTGGAGTTATTGTATAACAACAGTTATTAGGCCTCAATAAAAATGGATCTATTTTAAGCATTGTATGGGATTCCTTATCATTCTCCACTTTGTTGGGTGGAAACAGGTGAGACTTCACTAGTTGGGCTGAGCCTTGTCCAAGAAACAACAAAGAAGATTCAGTTGATCAGGAAATAGATGGAGATGGCTTAGAGTCATCAAAAATCATATACATATCATCATCGATGATCATTTTTGTTCATAGTGAGTGATCATGTGTTCTTGGTGATCTCTAAAAGTCTTGTACATCATCATTTTGGGAATCATGGAAAGTTATCTCTTCTATACATAGTCCCTTTTGAGATACTATAATGGGTTAGTGAGGTGGCATATCGGTTGTCATTGCCACCATAGTTCAGTGTTATGAATAATGTGTTTCATGTCTCTCAGTTGAAAAGTATCATCCTGATCATGACCATATGATTCAATGGGGTCATGTTTAATTAGAGTTAGATTCTTCATTGGTACATATCTCAGTACAAATTATGGATAGGCAAGAGAAATTCTTGTGTGATAAAAGCAGCAGTCTAGTGTGGGTTTTGTGGAAAAATGGTCAAATTCAAGAAGAGACTTGGGAACATGAGAAAGAAATGATCAAGAAATGTCCCAAAATCTTTCGGGATAACTATGGTTTTCTATTTTATAGGGATGTAAAGACCAATGGTGGGGAGAATGTAGTACCCCTGATTTCAAGTAACCCTTCATTTATTCTTTTTAAGTATATAAAGTGTTTGGGTGAAGTTTGTGAGGGTTTGGAAACCTTTTGGAATGTTTTTTGGGATTTTATAAAGGTTCATAATTGGGGAAAAGTTTTTGGAAACCGTGAAACACCTACAGGAAACCGTGCACAATGAGATAGGGGCTAAGGGAAAGGCACACGGGCAGGCACAGGGTTTTTCCAAACCGTGCGACCACTAAGGAGAAACCATGAAAAGTGGGACTAAGATCTTTGGCATGGTTGGTGCATGGTTTGTCTAACCATGTGGTACAACAGTGTGATTCCCCCCTTGAGGCAGAGGCTATCACACTATTAGCACATTGTTTGACTAATCGTGTGACTAATTGTGCACAGTTTAAAAGTTAGATCCTTAAAAAGTTGATCTAACATGTTTTCACCTTTAACTCCTTCTTTTTTGCTCCAAAACGTCCCTAAACTGATAATTATTCCTCCTAAAGGCAAATTAATCTTTCCCCATTGATCTGGAGCTGATCTGAAGGCATTTATAGGTGTGTTGAAGTCAGATTCTTGTGGTAATTTGTCTTTTATGGTTATCTTTTGTGGTTTTTCTTAAATCTATTTCTATCTCTCTATTGGTTTCTTAGATGTAGTACATTGTGGATATATACATATATAATGTTTTTTATTCCAATCATGGTTATATATGTCCTTGTTAATGATAGGGGAAGATATCTAAGGTGGGTTTTTTGGAGTTTCAACCCATTTTTGTTGGCGTTTGAGTGTCGTTCTTCGTTTTCATCATAAATATTGAGTTAGTTAGCTTCACTATCGACTCCTATTTTTAAAACTTGGAGGCTTAGTTTTAAATTTTTTAAATTGATTTAAATTTATTGTGAAATTGGTATCCAAAGCATGGTAGAAAACCTTCTTTAGTGATGGTTTTTTAATTGTAAATTTATTGTGGAAGATTATTTGTTAAATGGTTTTAAAATTCTGATTTTAAAAATGGTTTTTTTTTGTTTTGATGCATGGAAAAAAATTCAATAAAAGGTTTATTTTATTGAAATGGTTTTTTGAAAAGGTTTTTAATGAATTTTTTTATTGAATTTTTTTAAGCAGGATTGTTTTGGCATGGTTTTGGAATGGTTTTGGAATGGTTTGGCATAATGGGTTGGTGTGTGTTCATATTGAATTTTACAAGGCCTGGTTGAAATATGACTTGGTGCTCGGTGTCAAAGGTGTAATGGCACATGGTATTTAATTACATTGTGACGACATGGTAGATCTATGAGAAACCACTCATGAGTATGGAACTATCATAACAAATCATGCATGTGTGGATGCATGGGTTTGTGGATTGTAAAGGGATATTCCAAAAAGGGAATATGAAATGGTTTTGAAGAACTTGCTTTGTTACTTCCATGGAAAATGGTTTTGGTGCAGAAAACTATTTTTCTTAGAAATATTTTTGGTTTTTTGATAATTTGGTTTAAACTGTTTTATATAATTGTTTTATATAAATTAATTTATATAAATGTGATAACTTGTTCTATCCTAGTGGAATGAGTAGGTAAGTCATTTAGGGAAAGCCTGCTTATTTTCATTACTCACCCTTACTTTGGCACATTGGTGATTCTACTGATATTGTCTATTGGGATATAGGTAAAGGTAAACCATCATACTTATTTAGTGATGCTTCATGATATTGGGCATGGAGTTGGAGTTGGTGTCTAGGAGTCTTTGAGTTTTATGGTTTTGTCTTCCACTATGTACTTTGATATTTTTGGTCTTTCCCTATGGTACTTTGTTATGGTTTGGTTTTGATATCAATGATGGAACTTGAGTTTGTTTACATTGTTATAATACATCATGTAGTGGTTTTGGTTATGTATTTTTTGGTTTTAGTTATTTTATTTCTTAAGGAAAAATCATCCCCCTTCTATTAATGAATCCCTTGGCATTTATTATCTCTCTTTGGCACCTTGGGGATGCCGCTTAAGGCCAATTAATGTCCTTCCTCATTCTCAAGACAATAAGGAGGGATGGGATGTTACTCATCCAATGGCGGCCAAATAGGTCGTCTTGATATTTTTCTACCACACTCAATGCATAGGTTACATTCATCCTAGTATATATCATAACATACATGACTTACCCAAGTGTAGATGTGTATGGAATCCTTTCTATACTATATATTTCCTTATGTGTTTGAGGATACATTTTCTTATAAAGGCGAATGCCATGTGACATTAGTAAAAATACACTCTTGGATTGTTTCATACTGAATATCTTCAATATCTTGTTAATATATATACATTGACTTAGGCCTAGAAGCATCTTGGATCTATCATGATGAATATTGGTCCCAATAATATGTTCCACTTCACCTAAATCCTTCATGGAGAATCAATTATTCAACTAGACGTTAACAAACTATATGAATGGTATTTCATTTCCAATAAGTAATATGTCATCAACATATATTGTTATGAAAATTACCACACTTATGCTAAAATGCTTATAGACACATGGCTCACATTCATTATTTATGAAACCAAATTCTGTTATGGATTTATTAAACCAAATGTTCCATTACCTAGATGTTTTCTTTAATTCATAAATAGATCTTTCTAACTTGCATACCTTGTTGGCATACTTTGGAGTCACAAACCTTTTACGTTGTTTCATATAGATATCTTCCTGAAGGTTCCCATTAAGGAAAGCTATTTTTAAATCCAATTTTTAAATCTCATAGTCATGTTAAGCCATAATGGAAAGTATAATTCTCATGAATTTCAACATTGAAACTGGAAAAAAGGTTTTTTTATAGTCTATGCCTTGACACTGCTTAAACTCTTTTACAACTAGTCATGACTTATAAGTACTGACTTGTCCATCCATGTCCAGTTTCTTCTTGAATACTCATTTACAAAAAATGGGATTTACATCTACTGGGGGGTCTACCAAAATCTAGGCTTGGTTTTGGTACATGTAATCCATTACAAAATTCATGGTTTCTTTTCACTTGGCAATGTTTGTGCCACTTACTGCTTCCTTATAGGTTTCAAGATCATTATTATCAACTAATAATGAGAAACCATCCTTAGTGTCTAAAACCCATATTGTTCTGGTTCTCTAATATCACTTGTATTATTATGTAGTACTTGTGCCTCCAAAACAACTTCTTTCATGGGGCTTTGTGGAATTAGTCCTTGTGTCAACTATTGTGTACCTTAAGCCTGGACTTCATCAAAGTCTATCTCACTCCTACTATCTCTTTTAGATATGTTCTCCCTATCAGGGAATATGGTGTGTCTTTCCACTATTACATTTTTGTTCGAGGGGTCATATAAGTAATATCCACTTATTTTCTTAGGGTATTCTATAAAGGTACACTATGTCTTGGGGTGATAGTTTATTACCTGAAGAGGTTTTAACAAATGATTTACAACCCCATGCATGTAAATTCAACAACATGGTTTTTCTTCCATGCCAAAATTCATATTAAATACCATTTTTCACTTTAGTTGTCGCTTGGTTTAGTATATTTGTTATTGTATGTAATGCATATCCCCAAAAGGATCATGTAAGACTCACATGACTTGTTATTGATATCACCATCTTCAATAGGGTGTGGTTCCCCCTTTTACTTACACCATTTCATTGAGTTGTATTAAGATGAGTGAGTTGAGATGGAATCCCAAAATCACATAAATAATCAATGAAATCTTTATTAAGATATTCTGCACCAAAGTCTGAGTGGGGTTTCTTAATCTTCTTACCAAGATGGTTCTCAACTTCATTCTTGTATTCATTGAATTTTTTAAAAGATTATAACTTATACCTCGTCAAGTGGACATATCCATATCTACTAAAATCATAATTAAAAGTTATGAAATATGATAACCCACATTTTTCCTTAACTAGAAATGGTCCACACACATCGGTGTGAACTAATTCAAGAAGCTCCTTGGTATTTTCACCATTTCCACTAAATGGGACTTTGGTCATTTTTCATTATAAACATGTGTGACATAAACCAAGTTGTTTTTTTTTCAACAAATTCTAAATATCCATCTTGATGTAATTTAGTCAAAAAAATACTTTACATGGCCTAGTTGATGATGCCAAAGTTGGGTGTGGTATGAGTCATGTGAATTAGTTTTTTTATCAATTTCCACAACTTGGTTTGTGTAATCCTGCACTTAAAGGCCATTATTTAAATGTTCCCTACCATAAAAAATTTTATCTTTATAAAATAAGTAACATTTATTCCTAAATTTGAAAATAAATTCATTTTTATTAAGTCTGGATATAGAAATAATGTTTTTTTGTAATTGATGGAGCATAATAAAAATCTTTTAAAACCAAGATCATTATCATCAGCAATGTGAGTGTTGTAATAGTGGGTGCCCTAAACCCAACTTGAACAGTACTTTTGATTACCATATCATGTATATAGTTAGATATAAATAATGTATTCTTACCATTATAGTGTATAATTTTCTACATCCATAATTGAAATGGTAATATTCATAGATTAATTGCCGTATAAGAAGGTTATAGTAGATCCCAGGCTATAATGAGAACTTCTAGATACTATTAAATTAATCTTAAACAAAGGTCATATGGTCTAGATGCATCATACTATCTAGAAACAGTTGATGTTTGACTATCAGGTGTTAGGGGCTCATAAGCATTGAGACTTCTTCTCATGAAGTTTTCACTTGGTGATCTATGGTAGTGAAATCATAAGGACAGACCCTCCAATAAGAACACCACATGTTTTAGGTGTCACTGGTTGTTCATATCTACAAACATGTGTATTGGTCTCCTAGTTTGATATCATTACTAGTGTGTGTCATTTGATCGCATACTTTGATGCAAGGAAAAAACCATGATAATGAAATCGTGGTGAGGTAGCTTGTGGTGGGTGCGTCATTGGTGGTATGATATTAGTTGAATGATTAAGGAATGATGTTTCACTTTTGGGTTGAGGAAGTAATATATCTCAGGACTAGTTGACCAGGATGGTGGTACCTTCATAAATCTATGTCCACGGTAGTCTAAAGGTAAAACCATCTAGTTTGATCAATAAATAATAAATCAAGAAAAGGATGATGACATAGGTGTGAGTCCTACTTTATGAGATATGTAAAGACAAAGAGATTATAGTACACGGTATGTGTTCATAGGTTGGTTTTCGTTGCTATGACTATCCTTATCTCTTTAGGGGCCTTGATGGGTTTCTAGAATCCACTCTTGGTCTATGGATTCTATTCCCTACTATCAAAATAAGGGTCTCGAGGGTCACACACAATATCATATTCAAGAATCTACCATATTCTGTTGAATAGGAATATGGGACATGGTGGGCCCCACCATAGGGTCCGAGTGTTTTCCAAGTTATCAATTACCAAAGGAATAAATAAATTCATATTATTTAAGTAAATAATAATTTTGTTGAATTTATTTATTAAAATTATTTACAAGTTCAGTAAATATGATGAATAATATTAATCAAACGAATAATATTTTAATATCCCAGATTCATTTAATATTAAGAGGGAATTACGAGTTGAGTTAAATGAATCAGTTTTATCACATAATATATTTAATACATATTACAGGTATGTGATAAAATATAAAAAATATTTATGATGCAGTTTAGTTCATCATAATTATTTATTTAGTGGATGTTTAATAAATGAAGACTGGGGAACCCTACCAGGTATTTTGAGAATCCACTATAAATAGAGGAGAGAGGCCCTTGCACAATGACTATTTACTATAAGATTTCTAGAGCCTCTCTCTCATATCCTAATTTCTAGAGAGATAAGCTCTCGATTCAGGTGATCAAATCAGGTTCCTCTCCATGCATCAAAGGTGTGTCAATGCGGTGATCATCGGGATATCGAAGGCGCCATCAGATCTCCGCTCTAGCACCCGAAATTCAAAAATTGATGATCTTATGGATTTTTGAATCATGTGTAGATGATCTAGAGTTACTCTAATTTGGATCCATCAAGCAACAATTATCAGCGACAAGCAGATGTCGAGCGTGAATTCAGATTGAAAAAGGTATGTTTTCAGTTTACGTTTTTGTGCTCTATTTAATTTACATGAGATCCTTGGATTGTATCAGGCCTTAGATCATCAGAGATGAAAAGTATCACAATCCCAAAGATGAAAATTTTTAAGCCTCAGTCCCACCATCTTCCACTGTGCACCCCGGTACCTTTAGTGAGGTGGTAGTCCCCAATAACCACAGCATCAAGTTTGACTATGTTGGCTACTTGTAAATATACCTCCCCTAGATCAATATTTATGAATTTAATTAGTTCATGTATTTTAATACACATGTGATCACCAAAAGTTGTATCCAATACCCAATTTATAGAAATAGATAAATTGAACTCGATAACAAATGCACCTACATTTTCCCCTTGATTTTTTTCCTAGGTGTAGTTTTTCTTTTAGTGGACCTTCTTTCCACATGATAAATAGATAGTATACTTCTCCCTTACTTTCCCCTTGATAATTTTATTCTTGGAAGGTCATGAAGAAGATTTGTTTTTAGAGCTCTTTTCTTGGCCTTTCTGTTTATTCACCATAAGGATAGAAGGCTTTTTACTCTTCATTTTGTTATTTACATGGTGAATAAGAGTGTATAGATCTGGGAGAGACTTATCAATGTTGTTAATACTAAAATTGAAAACAAAACTGTAGAATATCTTAGGAATTGATGCAAGAATGAGATCATTGCACAACTCATTAGACAATTTAAAACCTATAACTTCTAGGTTGTAATGGCCCTGACCTTTCCGTTCCATTCCTTTGTGAGAATCCGGTGTTTGAGGTGTTTTGGGAGATCATGGTGGCTCTTTCCAACACTTTTCAAAATTCAAAATTTTCCAAGTTTTCTAATGGAATCACAACTAGCGGTGTCACCCTGAAAGTATCTCACCCTAACAGATGCTCGACCAGTGGCTCCTCGTCCAATGGTGTCTCATGCCAATGGTGTGTCACCCTGCCAGTCACTTGCTGGTGGTCTATCACCCAGTGATGCCTCACTGAACGGTGTCTCACCTTATGGTAGCTTGCAAATGGTGACTCATGAGTGGTGCCTTGTTGAGCGGTGACTCTCCAAATGGTGACTCACTGAACAGTGTCTTTCCTAATGGTAGCTCATGAATGATGACTCATGAGCAGTGCCTCATCCATCGGTGTCTCTCCCAACTATGCCTCATCCAGTGGTGACTCGTGAACAGTGTTTCCAGTTCCATTTTCTCCCCTTTTGATGTTCTCTTTGACATAAAATGCTTTTAAATCCTTGTTTGAATGGATTTGAGACCAATTCAAAACCCATAAATCCTATCTTATCTTCCTAAGGGTCTGAGGGATTTTATTTTTACAAAACATGTTGTCTTGACTAGATCTAACTTTAATGGAAAGTCCAAAACATATCTCAACTGCTGCTCAATTTAGATTTTCCAAAGGCAGAGATATCTTCTACCCTCGTTCTACCTTCTTATTTTCCCCTGGTATGAGATACCTAAAAACTTTCTTCCTTGAGGATCCGTTCCATTGTGTTTTAGCCTATGGATCATGTTTTCTCTAGAGTATTTTCCTACTACATGCGTGCCCCTATTTTGGATCAATAATAAAGTGTTGATCATCTGTTCTCCTAAGTAGGTTTTTCCTTCATTTCTCTTTATGTGTATCATACGGTATAGGTTTATTATTATCACATCTTGTGAAAAAAAATTCATGGGAATTAATATAGACAATAAAATTGGTATAAAGATAATATAAAGGGATTGGGAGAAGTATCATATGATTGAAATCATGTCTGATTGTCATCTATCGACCGGTCAAAGTACCGATGCTCTGTTAATGTGTATAGCAGCACTCAATTCGAATCCTTGGTGATGATACTTTTTTAATAGTCAGATGTTTTTATTTGATTGTATTTTGATTGGGGGGTTTGCTTGTAGAGCTTAAATGAAGTGATTAATGATTGGTGTTTAATTTAACAATTTGATAAAGATTGGGGTGAGTTCATTATTAGGGAGTTAATCTTGTGATATCCTTGAGTTGTGCTTTATGTTTCATTTAAATTAACACCCACTTCACAAGATAACGTTGATTGGAATACCTAAGTGTTAAGGCTTTAATCCAATCCTTAACTTAACTTAGGGTTCTGATATCAATTATATCTTGTTGATGGCAGTGTATTTATGGTTCCAATAATCCATGTAAACCACACATTAAACAAAACATGTCATTAATACATGAAATATAAAGTTTAACATACACAATGTTAATTTAAAGAATATCCATCGAGAAAATGCTCTCAATCACTTAACATCCCAAAATTAAAACTCACCCAAATGGTAGATTTACTCAGTCATTGTTTTGGTTAATAATCTGTTTTTAATGTTTATGATTATGAATTATAAATATAAGAAAAAGAAAGGGATAAGAAAAGAGTGGTGTGTCGAACACACACACAAACGATGATGATAATTAAAAAAACTTTAGATTGAATGAGAAAGTGAAAGAAGGAAAGGGGATTCAACTGTATTTAAAATATTTTAAGAACATTAATATTAAACTACAAAAGTTTTATGAGAATAAGAGATTACAAATAAATAAAAGCACAAAAGAAAAGGAAATCAAAAAGAGGAGGAAGGTTCTCTCAAGTGAAAACATGAGTATGTAAGGTCCTCCCAAGCCTTTTTAAATGCTTTGGTCGTGCCAATATGTGCTCCTCTCTTCTGAAATTTTAACTCATTTTAAAAAGAGGAGGGTGATGAATTTATAGCCAAATGTTGTGGGTTGTTTGCATTCCAAAACTGCCCCTCCACTTGCATCTCCAATTTGATAAAATTAGAAAGCCGAATCTTGAGATATTATATTCTTACAAGTTGTATATAAATATCTACTCTATCTAATATGAAAATTTGGAATCCATTTGACTTAAGGATCCAATGTTATGGCCGATTCATTAAACAAAGTTAATCTTTCCATTTCAATCCAAACTTTTTGAAGTCCAAAATGTGAATGGGTTTTTAAATAGGAAGATGTCTTAAAATACGAATGATTTATTCAAAAAAGTCATATTACTATATCTCCTCTTTCACAATTAAAAATCTCAGCTTGATTTTATGATTACATCATGAGATATGTCATGAATAGTGTTCATATTTTAATTCTCGTCCAGAATGGTGGGCCGGACTTCAAAGCATTAGTTGGGCCCCTTTTTCTTGGAGTTGGGCCCTAAAATTTTTACCCCTTATTCCTTGTATTGTTATCCTAATGTTGGAGGATAATTAATGAATTTTCACATCTGGATTGAGCCCAATAATTCAATCTTCATGGATGGTTTAGTTTCCTCACAGATTCTGTGGACCTTCTTGTGTGGTCCATATGAGCCTCAAAATGGAAGAATTGGCCCATGATCCCTTATAATGAAATTTTTAATATTGAATTAAAAATCCTAAAAAAATAACAACATAATTTGGATGATTAGGGTGATAGTTATAAATAAAATAGTAAACTGACTCAATTGGACTACTTCTAAAAATGCTCAAAAATTATACTTAGTATTAAAACATTAATATTTCACACAAATTATGCACATTTCATATAAAATAAGTAAAGGTAGTATATAATAAGTTATGAAAATATTAATAACATCAACTCCCCCACACTTAGTCTTATGCATGTCCTCATTTGAAATAAATATAAAAACATGAAAAAATCATTTTCACTCACCAAAAAATATTAAAATTTTGTTTTCTCCAATCAGGGGAGGTTTAGAAAATTTCACTCATCCATATTGAATTCCACCACAATTTGTTACATAAACAAAGTTCCAAAAACAATTTATTTCTTCATGCTCAAATTTAGAAATGGAAAATGGTGGCACACAAAACTTACTCCTCTCAAGATGATAAAATTAATTTATGGAGCTTCACTCATTCACCAACCAAAAGTGAAAATCTTAGAATTTGTAAGAGCTCTCAGCTTCCACTCCCTATACTAAAGTGCCCAAAAATAAAAGAGTACTTTCAAGGGGTTTTTATGGGGCTATGGGATGGTAGGAAGATGATATTCAAAAGATAGGAAAAAGGGGGTAAAACACCAACATAGAAAAAGCAATGAACATTTTTTTTGAAATGAAACATGGAAGGAAATGAAAACACATATTTAAAAGGGAATGATTGTGTGAAGAAAGACACAAGAGAGGGAGAAAATTTTAATGGGATGAGAAGATGAAATATTTACAAACCACAAAACTTCTCCCAATGACATAAGAATATAATTAAAGTGTTCTTTTTTTCCTTTTTTTCTTTTTTCGAAAGTTGAACTTGGAAAAGATCTCACACTCATATCCCAACCCATGATTTATCTCCTCAATACACTAATTGTAATAGTTATAACACGATCAAAGGTTGAGGAAAAGTTATTTTTGACCTACCCAAGAAACAACCCAATTTTTTTTGTTCTTTTTTTTTATTTTTATTTTTGAACACTTGTCAATAACATTTACAAAATTACATAAATGAAAGTACATTACATTCCCCAAAACACAATGAATGACAACCTCTACTCCACACTAAAATGGATGCTTTCCCTCGAGCATATGATAACATGGTGAAATCAACAAAGGGTACCCAAAATAAAATTCATTCCCCCCACACTTAAATTTCAAAAAAAATCAATGAAAAATCCATGTTGATATTGGGTGGGATAAGGTATTGGGCTTGTAATGTGGCTAAAAAATAAAAGGTTTTAATAGGCTCTAAGGGGCTTTCAAAATGAGGATTATTGTAAGGGAAATGGGAGGCTATTTGGCAACTATGATTCTCATGTGGTTCAAAAAATTCCTTTATCATATTAATGCACACCAAAGTAAGAAATTCAGTTCGAAGGTCCACAGACTCAAGACTCGAAAATGGGGGTGAAAACACATATTTTGAAAATATGGCCATGGTTTTTTTACATTTTTTTATCTTTTAGTTTTTTTAGTGTTTTTTAAAATACACACCCACACAAAAGAGAAAGAGAAAAAGAAAGGGTTTGATGAAGAAAGTGGTAAAAAATGAAATATAGAGGAAGAAGAAGAAAGAGTGAGAGAGAGGAAGAGATAGAGAGAGTTAAAGGGAAAGAGGTTCCCCCTGGTTTGGATTTGGTGGGTTTCCATCTCTATCTAGTGGTGGGTCGACTTCAGAAGTTGGGGATCTAGTGGAAGTTGATGTGGTTCTAGGATTGTGGGATGTTACCTGAAAAAGAAAAATCATTATTCATTTAATGAAAAAAATAAAAAGAAATTGAAATTTCATAAAAGTAAAATAAAACATGGGTTGCCTCCCAAGAAGCATTGCATTTATTTGTCTACATCTAAACAGTTTCAGTGGACTACCCATAGTCTTATAGTGGCCACCGTATTTTCTAAACTCCAGAGTGCCTCCAGAAAAACTTCTCCTTTGGGATGCTTGATTGTTCATTGGATAACTTATCCCCTTAATTGATGTTTTTCTTGCAATTAAATAGAGGTGGAAAGAGAATATGACTATCCTCCCTTTGGTCTCCAATGTGAGGAATGATTTTATCCAAAAAGTGGTGCTTTTCTATGCTTAGAAATTCAAGAATATGTCTCAATTCTGATGGTTCATTTATATAAGGATCAGATAACACGAAACCAGAGTATGAGATCCCAATTGTTTTTGACTCATTTATTTCATCACTTACTGATGTAGAGTAATGAGGATTGATAGAGTCATAAGACTGAATAAATTTTTCAATATCCTTTATATCAATGTTGTTCACCAAAGAATGGTCAATTTCAACCTCACTAGTGATCACTTTATTAATTAGGGAAAAATCACACAACCTTCACTCCCATTGGGACAATATAAACACATTGGTTCAGGGTTCACCTCACATATAACATAATTTTTAGAATCATGGATAGGAAATGATGAATGTTGGATAATCAGATTTGAATCAAAAAATGAACATGCTTGTTCGTTTCCCTCATTATCATCCAAGTTTGAGTAGCGGAGGCCAGAGGTGAGATGGGATTCCAAAGAGTTTTCAAGATCCTTTAGATCAATGGAGTTTTCATTTGTAATTTCAACATCAACTTCTCCATTTATGACTTGGTTAATGAGGATGCAATATTCAAAAACTCCTCTATCAGTAGAATAAGAAGGACATGATGGATTGGGATACAACACACTCTTAGAGAGAGTTTCAGAAGAATGGATAGAGAATGAAGATTCATTTTCTAATGAGTATCACATGGATTGAAAAATAATTAACTTGGCTAGTTGGTCACCAAATTCCATGGATAATATGCCAGCATGGACACCAATTTTTGTTTTAGATTTCATAAGGAAAGGTCTTCCTAGAATCAGAGGAGATTGGAAAGAATTTGTCTCACCTTACATGTCAAGGACATAGAAGTTAGCTAGGAAGATAAGATCATTCACACGAACAAGTAAATCCTCAATTATTCCCTTAGGACTGGCTATGCTTTGATTGGATAATTGAATGACAACACCCGTTGGATGTAAGGGACCTAGACGAAGGTTGAAGAAGATGGATTTTTTTCATAACATTAATTGAGGCTCCTAGGTCTATGAGTTCATCATCGAAGTTGGAACTTCCAATTTGGCATGGAACCATAAAGGTCCCTGGATATTTTCACTTTATGGGAATAGACAGTTGGGTGGAAACATTTTCAAAGGTCCTAAGTTTCCTCTTGTGGGTGCACAATTCCTTAAGAAACTTAGCATACTTAGGGATTTGTTTAATGACATCTAAGAGGGGAATTTTCACTTCAACACGTCTAAACATGTCGAGCATTTCAGGATCAGGTTCAAATAACTTCTTTGGCTTTGAAATGGCTTGAGGAAAAGGAATTGGGTTCCTAAGTGGAATGGAAGGGGGTGAGGGAATGGCTTGAGGTTCCTTTTCATATTTCTTTTTCTTTTCATTTTCTAGGTCAACATTGAAAGGAGGGTTGGAGGACATATCTTGAGGCATAGCAATTTTATTTCCCGATCTAAGTGCAATTTCACTTACATTACCCTTGGGGTTGGGTAATGGTTGAGCTGGGAGTTAGGAAGAATTTGATTGTTGTTGCTGGCTTAGGTGGGATGTAAGTTGACAAATTTTGGTTTCAATGTTCTTGAGGCTGGAACGAGTGAAGGAGGAAAGATCTTCCATTGCACTTTCTCATGGTTTCTTGGAAGAAGAGGCTTGTCTCGAATTGGGATTACCTAGATTTTGGTTCTTGGGAAAGTGATTGTATTGGTTTTGGAATTGGGAAGGCTCACTAGGATATTGGAATCGAGGAGGAGGATTGTTCCTTTGATGTTGAGGAATAAAAGGATGAGGTTGTTGGAAGTTACCAACACCTTGACCATATTAGAACCGGTTTGGGTTTTGATGAGGGAATTGAGGGGGATAAGAGACAGAATTGCCATACCTCAAGCCTTGGTTATAGGAATAAGAGAAGGGCTCAGAGTGGGGTTGGTTGAAGTTTCTAATGAACTGACTTGATTGTTGAGGGTTCGTGTTCCTATGAGCATATGTTTCATTGAGCTCCATTGGTCTAGATGAATAGGATTGATCCTCTTGAAGTTGTGGACATGTGTCAGTTGGATGAGATAGAGAGTTTTAGATTCCACGGTTTTTGATAGGTCCATGAAACATTTATTCTGGGGAAGATGAAGTTGGGGCTTTGGTAGCCACAACTAGTTATCACACAAAACCTGTAAGTTCACTCATCCAATCTAGAATCTTGTTCGGCTCTATTGAATGACTATCTTGGGCTTGTTTGAATTGAGCATGTGCTCGAGTATGGAATTGTTGTGTGTTCGCATCCATGTTGCTTATGATATCTCTTGCAGCTATAGGAGTTTTATCAACAAGAGCACCACCACTTGCGGCATCAATGAGGGTTCTGTCCATAGCCAATAACCCCTCATAGAAGTATTGGATCAAGAGTTGGTCAGGGATTTGGTGGTGTGGGAAGGTTGTAACAAGATTTTTGAACCTCTCCCAGTACTCATGGAGCGATTCACTTGGGAATTGACGAATACTACATATTTTCTTTCGGATAGAAGCAGTACGAGAAGCAGGAAAGAATTTCTCTAAGTAGAGTCTCTTCATGTCATTCCATGTGGTTATGGAACCAGGTGGGAGGTAGTAAATCCATGACTTGGTAGTGTCATCTAGGGAGAAAGGGAATGCTCAGAGTTTGATTTTTTCCTCATAAACTCCTTGAGGCTTCATGGTAGAGAACACCATTTGGAACTCTTTAAGATGAAGATGTGGATCCTCATCGGCTAGCCTGTGGAAATGAGGAAGAAGATGAATCAAACCAAATTTGACTTCAAAGTCAGCCTCTATGTTTGGATATTGAATATCAAGATGTTGGTAATTCATATCAGGTATAGCAAGTTCTTTAAATGTTTGTTCCCTAGGATTAGCCATATCTAATTCAACTGGTTGGATAGGGACTGGTTCTTGAATGAGTTGATTATCTCTTAAGTTTATCCTAAGTTGCCGAAGATTTTGCTCAATTTCAGGGTCAAACAAATCTGAGGGATTGTTTGGGAGGCTACGGGGCATTCAAAAATATGTTGCAAGAAAGATGAAGACATGTTATTATTTTTGTTTTTTTTCAATTTTTTTTAAATTTTGTTTTTTGGGGGTTTTTTTACAATAACCAGGAACTAATGACTACATAAAGCACCATCCCCAGCAACGGTTCCATTTGAAAGTGTGTTCGATTGTTGCCTATTGACCGGTCAAAGTTCTTATGCTCTACTAATGTGTATAGCAGCACTCGGGTCGAATCCTCGGCGATGATACTTTTTTAATAGTCGAATGTTTTTAGTTGATTGTATTTTGATTGGGGGGTTGTTTGCAGAGCTTAAATGAAGTGATTAATGATTGGTGTTTAATTTAACAATTTGATAAAGATTGGGGTGAGTTCATTATTAGGGAGTTAATCTTGTGATATCCTCGAGTTGTTCTTTATATTTCATTTAAATTAACACCCACTTCATAAGATAACGTAGATTGGAATTCCTAAGTGTTAAGGATTAAATCCAAGCCTTAAATTAACTTAGGGTTCTAATCTCAATTATAGATCGTTGATGAAATTTTATTTATGGTTCCAATAATCCATGGAAACCACACATTAAACAAAACATTTTATTAATCCATGACATATAAAGTTTAATATACACAATGTTAATTTAAAGAATATCCATCGAGAAAATGCTCTCTATCACTTACCCAAATTATAACTCACCCAAATGGTAGATTTACTCATCCATTTTTTTAGTTTACAATATGTCTGTAATGTTTATGATTATTAATTATAAATAGAAGAAAAATAAAGGGATAAGAAAAGAGTGGTGCGTCGAACACACACACAAACGATGATGATAATTAAAAACAAACTTTAGATTGAATGAGAAAGCGAAAGAATGGAAGGGGATTAAACTATATTTAAACTATTTTAAGAAAATTAATATTAAACTACATAAGTTGGATGAGAATAAGAGATACTCAAGAATAAACTTTCATTAAAACAGAATTGCAAAAACAACACTTACGAGATTACAAATAAAGAAAAGCACAAAAGTAAAGGAAATCAAGGAGAGAAGGAAGGATCTCTCAAGTAAAAAATTTAGTATGTAAGGTAATCACAAGGCTTTTTAAAGGATTTGGTCGTGCCAATATGTGCTCATCTCTTCTTAAATACCAAATCCTTTGAAGGAGAGGAGGGGGATGAATTTATAGCCCAATGTTGTGGGCCGTTTGCATTCCAAAACTGCCTCTCCATTTGCATCACCAATTTTATAAATTAGACAGTCGAATCTTGGGATATGATATTCTTACAAGTTTTAGATAAATATATTTTATATCTACTATGAAAATTTGGAATCCATTGGACTTAAGGAACCAAAGTTATGGCCGGTTGATTAAACAAAGTTAATCTGTCCATTTCAATCCAAACTTTTTGAAGTCCAAAATGTGAATGGGTTTTTGAATAGGAATATGCCTTCAAATCCGAATGATATATTCATAAAAGTAGGACGTATATATCTCCTCTTTCACACTGAAAAATTTCAGCTTTATTTGATTATTACATCATGATATATGTCATGAATAGTGTCCAAATTTTTAATTCCCATCCAAAATTGTGGTCTGGACTTCAAAGCATTAGTTGGGCCCCTTGTTCTTGGAGGTGGGCCCTGAAATTTTTATCATTTACTCCTTGAATTGTTATCCGATTTTGGGAGGAGAATTAATGAATTTTCACGTCTGGATAGATCCCAATAATTCAATATTCCTGGATGGTCCAGTTTCCTCACAGATTCTGTGGGCCTTCTTGTGTGGTCCATATGAGCCTTCAAATTACAGAATTGTCCCATGATCCCTTCTAATGAAATGTTTAATATTGAATTAGGAATCCTAAAAAATAAGAACCACATAATTTGGATCAGTAGGGTGATAGTTATAAATAAAATAGTAAACTGAATCAATTGGACTACTTCTAAAAATGTCAAAAATTATACTTAGTATTAAAACATTAATATTTCACACAAATTATGCATATTTCATATAAAAAAAGTAAATGGGGTATATAATAAGTTATGAAAATATTAATAACATCAACTCCTCCACACTTAGTCTAGTTCATGTCCTCATGTTCAACAAATATAAAAACATGACAAAATCATTTTCACTCACCAACAAATATTAAAATTTTGTTTTATCCAATCAGGGGAGGTTTAGAAAATTTCACTCATCCATATTGAATTCCACCACAATTTGTTACAGAAACAATGTTCAAAAAAAATCATTTTTTCAAGCTCAAATTTAGAAATGGAAAATGGTGGCACACAAAACTTACTCCTCTCAAGATGATAAAATTAATTTATGGAGCTTCACTCATTCACCAACCAAAAGTGAAAATCTTAGAGTTTGTAAGAGATCTCAGCTTCCAATACCTATACTAAAGTGCTAAAAAATCAGGAGTACTTTCTAGGGGGTTTTTTGTGGCTATGGGATGGTAGGAATATGATATTAAAAAGATAGAAAAAAGGGGGTAAAACACCAACATAGAAAAATCAATGCACATTTTTTTTGAAATGAAACATGGAAGGAAATGAAAACACATATTTACAAGGGAATGATTGTGTGAAGAAAGACACAAGAGAGGAAGAAAATTTGAAGGTTATGAGAATATGAAATATTTACAAACCACAAAACTTATCCCAATGACATAAGAATATAATGCAAGTGTTCTTTTTTTTATTTTTTTCTCTTTTTTTCAAAAGTTGAACTTGGAAAAGATCCCACACTCATTTCCCAACCAATGATTGATATCTTCACGACACTAATTGTAATAGTTATAACAAGATCAAAGGTTTAGGAAGAGTGATTTTTGACCTACTCAACAACCCTTTTTTTTATTTATTTTTTTGATTTTTTTTTGAACACTTGTCAATTACATTTACAAAATTACATAAATGAAAGTACATTACATTCCCCAAAACACACTGAATGACAACCTCTCTCCCACACTAAAATGTATGCTTTCCCTCAAGAATATGATAACATGGTGAAATAAACAAAGGGTACCCAAAATGAAATCCATTCCCCCCACACTTAAATTTCAAAAAAAATGCAACAAAAAATCCATGTTGATATTGGGTGGGAAAAGGTATTTGTATTGTAATGTGGATAATAAAGAAAAGGTTTTCATTGGCTCTAAGGGGCATTCAAAAGGAGGATTATTGTGAGGGAAATGTGAGGTTATTTGGCTATTTTGATTCTCATGTGGTTCAGAAAATTCCTTTATTATATCAATGCACACTAAAGTAAGAAATTCAGCTCGAAGGTCCAAAAACTCAAGACTCACAAATGGGGGTAAAAACACATGTTTTGAAAAGATGGCCATAGGTAGCCTTGGCATGAAAGTAAATGTTGTGTCTCATAGGTGGGGAAAATCATTTTCCAAATCAATAACTGAGAATTCAAAATGTATTATTCTTGACACAAAATTATTTATCCAAATATATGATGAAAACAAAAAAAATTTATATGAAACCATGACTTTTCGCTCCCCAAAATCGTTGGACCAAATTTGAAAATTGAAGGTGAGTAAGTATGACTCTTTTGGGTTTTTTTACATTTTTTTATTTTTTAGTTTTTTTTAGTGTTTTTTAAAATACACACCCACATAAAAGAGAAAGATAAAAGGAAAGGGTTTGATGAAGAAAGTGGTAAAAAAGTAAAAGAGAGAGGAAGAAGAAGAAAGAGTGAGAGAGAGGAAGAGATAGAGAGAGTTAAAGGGAAAGAGGTTCCCCTTGGTTTGGATTTGGTGGGTTTCCATCTCCGTCTAGTGGTGGGTCGAATTCAAAAGTTGGGGATCCAGTGGAAGTCTATGTGGTTCCAGGATTGTGGAATGTTACCTGAAAAAGAAAAATCATTATTCATCTAATGAAAAAAAAATAAAAAAAATAAAAATTTCATAAAAATAAAAGAAAACATGGGTTGCCTCCCAAGAAGTGTTGAGTTTATTTGTCTACAGCTGGACAGTTTCAGTGGACTACCCATAGTCCGATGGTGGCCACCATGTTTTCTCAACTCCAGAGTGCTTCCAGAAAAACTTCTCCTTTGGGATGCTTGATTGTTCATTGGATAATTTATTCCCTTCCTTGAAGTTTCATTTGCAATTAAATATAGGTAGAAAGAGAATATGACTATCCTCTCTTTGGTCTCAAATGTGAGGAATGATTTTATCCGAAAAGTGATTCTTTTTTATTCTTGGAAATTTAGAAATATGTCTAAATTCTAATGGTTAATTTATGTAAGGATTAGATAACATGAAACCAGAGTATGAGATCCCAATTGTTTTTGACTCATTTATTTCATCACTTACTGATGTAGAGTAATGAGGATCAGTAGAGTCATAAGACTGAATAAATTTTTCAATATCCTTTATATCAATGTTGTTCGCCAAAGAATGGTAAATTTCAACCTCACCAGTGATCACTTTATTAATTAGGGAAAAAATCACAAAACATTCACTCCCATTGGGACAATATAAACACATTAGTTTAGGGTTCACCTCACATATAACAGAATTTTCAGAATCATGGATAGGAAATGATGAATGTTGGATAATCATATTTGAATCAAAAAATGAACATGATTGTTCGTTTTCCTCATTATCATCCAAGTTGGATTAGTAGAGGCCAAAGGTGAGATGGGATTCCAAAGAGTTTTCAGCATCCTTTAGATCAATGGATTTTTCATTTGTAATGTCAACATCAACTTCTCCATTTATGACTTGGTTAATGAGGATGCAATATTCACAAACTCCTATATCAGTAGAACAAGAAGGACATGATGGATTGGGATTCAACACACTCTTAGAGAGAGTTTCAGAAGAATGGATAGAGAATGCAAATTCATTCTCTGATGGGTATCACATGGATTGAAAAATATTGAACTTGACTAGTTGTTCACCAAATTCCATGGATAAGGTGCCAGCATGGGCAACAATTTTTGTTTTATATGTCATAAGGAAAGGTCTTCCTATAATCAGAGGATATTAGCAATAATTTTTCTCACCTTCTATGTCAAGAACATAGAAGTCAGCTGGGAAGATAAGATCATTCACACGAACAAGGACATCCTCAATTATTCCCTCAGGACTGGCTATTCTTCGATTGGCTAATTGAATGACAACACCCATTGGATGTAAGGGACCTAGACCAAGGTTGGAGAAGATGGATTTGGTCATAACATTAATTGAGGCTCTTAGGTCTATGAGTGCATCATCAAATTTGGAACTTCCAATTTGGCATGGAACTGTAAAGGTCCCTGGATCTTTGCACTTTATGGGAATAGACTGTTGGGTGGAAACATTTTCAAAGGTCCTAAGTTTACTTTTGTGGGTGCACAATTCCTTAAGAAACTTGTCATACTTAGGGATTTGTTTAATGGTATCTAAGAAGATAATTTTCACTTCAACATGTTTAAACATTTCGAGCATTTCAGGATCGGGTTCAAAGGAATTATTTGGCTTAGAAAAAGCTTGAGGAAAAGGAATTGGGTTCCTAAGTGGAATGGAAGGGGGTGAGGAAATGGATTTAGGTTCCTTTTCATATTTATTTTTCTTTTCATTTTCTAGTTCAACATTCAAAGGAGGGTTGGAGGACTTATCTTGAGGCATAGAAATTTTCTTTCCTAATCTAAGTGAAATTGCACTTACATTACCCTTGGGGTTGGGTAATGGTTCAATTGGGAGTTGGGAAGAATTTTATTGTTGTTGCTGGCTTAGGTGGGATGAAAGTTGACCAATTTGGGTTTCAATGTTCTTGGGGATGGAACGAGTGAAGGAGGCAAGATATTCCACTGCACTTTCCCATGGTTTATTGGAAGAAGAGGCTTGTACAGAATTGGGATTACCTAGATTTTGGTTATTGGGAAAGCGATTGTATTGGTTTTAGAATTGGGAAGGCCCACTGAGATATTGGAATCCTGGAGGAGGATTGTTCCTTTGAGGTTGAGGGATAAAAGAATAAGGTTGTTGGAAGTTACCAACACCTTGACCACATTGGAACTGGTTTGGGTTTTGATGAGGGAATTGAGGGGGATGAGAGACAGAATTACCATACCTTAGGCCTTGGTTATAGGAAGAAGAGAAAGGCTTAGAGTGATGTTGGTTGAAGTTTATAATGAATTGACCTGATTGTTGAGGGTTGGTTTTCCTCTGATCATATACTACATTGAGCTCCATTGGTCTGGATGAATCAGATTGATCCTCTTGAAGTTGTGGACATGTGTCAGTTGGATGAGATGGAGAGTTGCATATTCCACATTTTTTGACAGGTCCAACAAACATTGATTGTGGAGAAGATGAAGTTTGGGCTTTGGTAGCCACATCTAGTTGTCGCACAAGACCTGTATGTTCACTCATCCACTCTGTCATCTTGTTCGGCTCTATAGACTGACTATCTTGGGATTTTTTTACTTGAGCATGTGCTCAAGTATGGAATTGTTGTGTGTTCTTAGCCATGTTTCTTATGAGATCTCTTACAGCTGCATGAGTTTTTTCAACAAGAGTACTGCCACTTGCGGCATCAATGAGGGTTCTCTCCATAGCAAATAACCCCTCATAGAAGTATTGGATCAAGAGTTGTTCAGGAATTTGGTGGTGTGGGAAGGTTGCAACAAGATTTTTGAACCTCTCCCAGTACTCATGGAGAAATTCACTTGGGAGTTGACGAATACCACCGTCACATACGTCGCAACACGTAAAAATTTGCAATATTTATTTAACTACTAACTACTGTAGAAGTGTCGAGCAGGGTCGAACCACAAAGAGAATGTGAGTAGACACTAGAAATGTCCTTTTGGAGGAATTTTCAGGCAGATGAGCTTTAATTGTGTGATTAACAACTAATTTAAAAAAACTAAATGACTATTTTAATAATGACTATTTAAATTAACTAAAACTATCTAAGTGAACTAAGCTATGAAATAAACTGGCAGAGATGGAATTGTTAGAGTCATGACGTCCGTTCAAGTGCATGCAATGTCAATTGTTTAATTCCCACATTTGAATATTTCTTTATTAAATTATCACTGATTCAAAATTTAATCAAAATACTATCTGGTATCTTTCTCTGATGTTAGATAGTATTCTAATTTTTACACAAATTATCCGTCATTTCATTCTCTGTCCTGACAAATAATTTGCGCATCATTATAGCACTGAATCACTTGGTGAAATATGATGACCCGTTTCTCACAAAGTCGAAGTATCTACCTGCATCGGGTTCGCTCACATGAGATCACTTATTCAGTATCACTCACACAATTTTGAAGAAGCGCACACACAAAATATTAATTTTTCAATTAATATATTTATTTATTCAGAATTCGCTCATACGCTTGATTGAATTTCGGATAAATAAATTCTCTAATGAACTCTCGTTCATGATTACTTATTAGGTATCACACGAACAGGCACCAAAGCATGTGCACAGAGCCCAAATAAAAATTAATTTCAACGCAGATATAATTAATTAAATAAACATCCAATTAAAATTAATTTAAAAGGCAATCAAACATGAGGATAAATTAAAGACATGCAATTACTGTCACTTTCATCACAACTCCGACACAAAAAGAATTAGCCTACCATCGCGACAACACGACACATAAAATAATAAAAAGAAGATATCACCATGCTCATTTCATTGATATGGTCACCACAAGACTCCATCAACGATCTCAAAATAATCATCATCACTCTGCTCTGTGCAGTCACTGACGCCGCACCCGAATCAAACCACCACGCTGCTGAAAATATGATCCGATCTTCGCTCACTCTTGCCATGTGACGTTAATCTCCGGAAGCCCAGACGAACCTCTTCAGAAGTCGATGACGCACTTAAAATGTCATTGCGCTCTTGTAATAGAGGAGGCTGGTCATTGGTAGTTGTTTTGATCAGTGGAGGATGTCCGTGTTGATGGTTCACCCATTTTGTATCTGCGGAAGTGTTGGGGAAAAGGGGTCATGGGGTTTATGTGGGAGGGGAAGCAGGTGTGCGGGGTAGTGGGGAGGCGGCAAAGGGGAGCGGGTGAGTGGGAAGAAGCGGGGTGGATAATGATGGAGGGGAGAGGCGCTGGGAATGGGAGAGGAGCGGGGGAGAGGAGCGGGGGAGAGGTGGGGTGTGGGGTGGAGTGGGGAGGTGTGCGGTGGGTCCAGGGGGTGAGGATGGAGCGGCGGGTCTACCGGGGAGAGGATGGGTGAAGGGCGGCGAGTTATTTGGGGCGTGAGTGGGGGATAGGATTGGAGAGAGGTGGGATGAGGGAAAATGGGCATAGGATTGGAGAGAGAAAAGGAAGGGGATGGGTGATGTGGGAGGAGTGGAGCGGGTCAAGGGGAGGGGGTTGGTGTGGGTAGTTAGGGGGGATAAAAATAAAACAAAAAATGTTAATTTCAAATTAAAAGAAAAACTAATTATCTAATTAAAATTAAAATAAAATAAAAAAATGATAATAATAATAATACAAATAATATATTAATTCACATGTAATTAAATATAATATTACTATTAAATATAATAATAAACTAATAACAAATACTATTTTATTAATGCAACAAAATAATTAAATGAAATGAAATTAAAATTAAAATATACATACTAATAAAAATTAATAAAATAAACTAAACTAAAATTAGAGAAACTAATAATAATAATATAGTGTTAAATATAATATATAAAATTAATATAACTAATAAAAATACTAAATCACTAATATAAGTATATAAATTAACTAAAAATTATCAATATATCTAAACTACTACAAAACTACAAAAATAAACTAAAAATATAAAAAATAGTTAAACTAATTAATTAAAACTAAGTTAGAAAATTATACAAATACATGTGAAATCCATGTACATCAAATCCTCCACACTTAAACTTTTTCACTCCTGGGAAAAATAATCAAAAAGAAAACACAAGTGGTCGTAGAAAAATCAAAACATCAAAATTACAAGTTCATAATTCTTTAATCTCATTTACCCATAAAATATCATTCTTCATTTAAAACTTCACTGTTCAAGAACAATTATTCTTTCACTTTCATTCTTTTCAAAACAAGTACGTGCACTCATGTATCATGTGACCTACCTTGCCATCACTCTCATCTCTAAAAAAATATTTGATCAAAGTCATGCTCAATTCTCGTACACATGAATTCTTACCATAGGCTTACCATGAATTTTGCATCTCTACTATTTGAAATCAAAAGAATGAACCAATATTAAGAACTTTACATGAGGTTCAAATGTCTCTGAGGTTGTGGGATAGTGGGTTATAAAAAAAATTCGTGACAATTTTTTTTTGGAAAAAAAAGGAGGGTTGAATCTTGAAATAAATGCATGATAAATGTCAATCCAAATGTCTCCCTCAACTGTCTCCCTCAAACTCTCGCTCCCCCACACTTAAAACATTTCTTGTCCCCAAGCATATGATAATCCAATGTTTCACTTTTTTTTCTTTTTTTTTAAGACACAACTCACTCAAAAAATATGGTCGGGAAAAACTGGTGAGTATCAACTCAAAAAACCCATGAAATAAATGTCAGACAATAATCCCAAAGAATGGTACACAAGTAGCGTATATGCTATAACATCTCAATGAAGGTAGGTCATATATAAAACTCTCTAGTTCCTGGAGTAATGGATCGTCACTTTTATAGGTATCCCCAAAAGGGAGGGTTACCGCGTAATGATCACCAATATACTCATTATTGGAACCAAAAGGATTCTATATTCCTATATAAAAATATATGTAATGAATGTGGATACTGTGAAAAATAACTCATATGATCAGGATGGGATAATTTCAACCCATGTACATCAAATGACTCACTACCCCTCGAAGAACCCTCTCCATGAGTAAATCTCCCCCACACTTAGATTGAAAATTATCATGCAGAAATTCAAGAAATGGGTAGGGAAGGGTATCGGTTATGGGATTATCCTAAAAGGGATTATTCATGAATTTTAAGGGCTACAAGATGGAGAAAATGTATGGGTGGCTCAATGGGTCAATGGGGCAGAAAAATCAAATAGATTCCTTGGTCATTTTAGTGCAACTTTCAAAATTCCTATCGCTTTGATGGAAAAACATGGAAAGTTCTAGAAGAAATAACATGGTTGAGATTCCCTCAAGAAAAAGATAAATAAGATATGATGTAAAAGGGGCCAGAGTCCTCACGGGTATGGAAATATAATGTTGGATAGCACAGATTAGCATGAGTGCAAATAAGTGTCTCAAAAATATACATGTTTTGAAAAATATTTTCGAAGAATGAAATAATATCAACAATCATATAAGTCATGAGATTAAGGATCAAAGAATACCAAATAAGAATCAGGTGCTCAAACTTCCTAGGGACACAAGTGGTATGTTCTCGACTGTGTTGCAACAAAAATACAGAGGATTTCATGTGGGTTCATCAATGACAGGAATGTTAGTTTTTTTAAAAAAAATCTTGTTTTTTTTAAAAAAAATCTTGTTTTTTTTAGTTTAAATGGTGTTTTTGTAAGCATAAAATATGGAAAAAAAATAAAACACTTCCCTGTGTAAGTGCAGATAGACGCGGAGAGGCTGTTTGTATCCGATGAAGCTCTAGAAATGGTATACTTGTAAAACCTACACATTGACAACACATACTCGCATCATATCAAAGAAGTCACACTATAATCAAAAGAATGTGGATGATAAAAATATTTATGATGAATTTAAATCCATTATTGTGCCGGGAGAAAACAGATTGTGGTAAATGCATGCCATTTTATTTAAAATAAAACTAAATGAAATTAAATTAAATGTAGTGAAAAAGAAAAAAAACAAATGATGGGTTGCCTCCCATTGAGCACTAAGTTTACTTCGTCTTCAGCCAGACATTGTTGAAACTCCACCAGGATCGAATAGAAATTTAAACCATTCATCTGCTTCTTTTTTAGTAGGAGTGTGGAATCCATTCGTTGAAGATGAGTTTATCTTGAGCGCTGCACAAAATCTCAACAGAAGCTTGTTATAAAAATAGATGTGCGGAATGAAATGAAAATATGAAAATTCACAAGGGAATGAATATACCTCACCTGAAGAAAGACTCATCTAATAATTGAATTTTGGGAAAAGGTCTTCAGTGGAAAGATTAAGAAGATTACCTCTTTGAATGTGAACAGGTGAAAAGATACCTTTACCAGACTCCTTCAGTGGCTGGCTTATATCCATCACATCCTTGAATGCAGTATCTGGGTTGATGATGTATCCCAATTCATTTTCACACCCAACCACTAGCACATGGAAACCTACTGTTTTCCAACTCAATTCATGCTTGATGGTTTCATTGATTATGCCAAGGTCAAAAATATTGTTAGCATATGTGGGTATTTCAAGTGAAGTGTTTTTAACCTTGATGCATGGAGCAAGTGGTGTAGGATCAATTGGAGCAGATGACTCTATTGTGTCAAGAATGACATCTTTTTCAATATTTTCTTCTATACCACCCTCATCATATTTCTCTGATGGTATATGTTTCACCGCAAACTCAGGATCCTCCAAGCAATCCCATTATTTCATTGTTTCTAAAAAATTATGAGTGTTCTCTACCACCAATGCTGATTGATTCTCTGACTCCAAAAATGTTTCAAAAGTCTCCATTTTAGAAAAAGTATCAGACTCACAAAGATTTTCAGAAAGAGGTGATTCGATGTCATTTAAAGTGATGTCCTCTTGATTGTGGCAATCCACTGTCTCTTGGTTCAATTATGAATCTATCATGGTAAAGAATGGTCCTAGTTTAATGTCCTCTTCATCCTCAAAAGGTGAAATTTGATAGACATTGAATGTGTCCTTTTTCACCTTGGGATGACTAGGTTGTGAACTCACAAAAGGATATGAAATCACATTTTCCAAGGGACTGTTATGTTCAACAGGGTGGAATATTAAGATCTCATATTCTTGAAATGTGATTAGATTGGAAGAATTATTTTTTGATGGAGGGGAGTCATCAACTGTATGACAGGAAGAAGGAACGATCTCATTATCAGACTCGGGAAATGGATGTTGTTCGAATGGAACCTCTACTGCACTCTCCTCAAAAGAATTGTTTTGAATTAGATCATCAAGTGGTAATGAAGCAGCTAGTTTGGAAATATGATTCATTTGATTTACTAAATTCTTCAATTTATTTTCTAGATCTTTTGTTGAGGAAATAAACTTTGCATTGCAATCATCTTGAAGTTCAAATCTCTGATTTGTATCAGTGATAGAACAATGAAACATGTGCTCAATTATTGAATCATTTGTTTGACATGAATTATCAATTTCTAAATTTTCAGGAATGCATTGACTTTGAAAATGATCAACATATGTATAAGGACTTGTTTCATAGAATGGAGAAATATTCACATATGGGTCATAGCATGGACTTGAATAAAGATCATTGAATTAAACGGGATTACCTGGATAGCTCATGTGTGGTGAATCATTATACGTCATACCTTGAGTTGGGGCTGCGTAGGGAGGGTACTAGTTGTAATTGTGTGGTGCGGACCACATCATTTTGAACTTCTGGGTGTCTTGAAAATTCTTGTAATGAAAAATTCCCAGAGTAGTAAACTGTTTTTTTTTGTTTTTGGTTTTTTTTTAATTTTTTTTGACCTAAGTCACTCTTTTAAAGGAACTTCTAATGCTACTATTCTCCCCGTAAACGGCGCCAGAAATTTTGCACACGAGTCACAATGTGCAAAAATTTGCAATATTTATTTACCTACTAACTACTGTAGAAGTGGTGAGCATGTTCTAACCACATAGAGAATGTGAGTAGACACTAGAAATGTCCTTTTGGAGGAATGTTCAGGCAGATGAGCTTTAATTGTGTGATTAACAACTAATTTCTAAAAAATAAATGACTATTTTAATAATGACTATTTAAATTAACTAAAACTATCTAAGTGAACTAAGCTATGAAAGAAACTGGTAGAGATGGAAGTGTCAGAGTCGTGACATCCGTTCAAGTGCATGCAATGTCAATTATTTAATTCCCACATTTGAATATTTATTTATTCAATTATCACCGATTCAAAATTTAATCAAAATACTATCTGGTCTCGTTCTCTGATGTTAGATAGTATTCTAATGTTTACACAAATTATCCGTCATTTCGTTCTCTATCCTAACTAATAATTTGCGCGTCATTATAGCACTGAATCACTTGGTGAAATACGACAACCTGTTTCTCACAAATTCGAAGTATCTACCTGCAACGGGTTCGCTCACATGAGATCACTTATTCAATATCACTCACACAAGTTTGAAGAAGCATGCATATAAAATATTAATTTTTCAATTAATATATTTATTTATTCAGAATTCGCTCGCGCGCTTGATCGAATTCTGAATAAATAAATTCTCTGATGAACTCCCGTTCGTGATTACTTATTAGGTATCACACGAACGGGAACCAAATCATGTGTGAAGAGCCCAAATAACAATTAATTTCAACACAGATATAATTAATTAAATAAATATCCAATTAAAATTAATTTAAAAGGCAATCAAACATGAGGATAAATTAAAGACGTGCAATTACCGTCACTTTCGTCACAACTCCGACACAAAAATAATTAGTCTACCATCGTGACAGCACGACACATAAAATAATAAAAAGAAGATATCACCATGCTCGTGTTACTTATATGGTCACCACGAGATGTCGTCAACGATCGCAAAATAATAATCATCACTCTGCTCTGTGCAGTCGCTGACGCCGCACCCGAATCAAACCATCGCGCCGCTGAAAATATGATTTGATCTTCGCTCGCTCTCACCGTGCGACGTCAATCTCCGGAAGCCCAAGCGAACCTCTTCAGAAGTCGATGAAGCACTTAAACCGTCACCATGCTCTTGGAATAGATAAGGTTGGTCACCGGTAGTTGTTCTGATCAGTGGAGGATGTCCGTGTTGATGGTTCACCCATTTTGTATCTACGAAAGTGTTGGGGATAAGGGGTCGTGGGGTTTATGTGGGAGGGGCAGCGGGTGTGCGGGGTAGTGGGGAGGCGGCAAAGGGGAGCGGGTGATTGGGAAGAAGTGGGGTGGAGAAAGATGGAGGGGAGAGGTGCTGGGAATGGGAGAGGAGGGGTGGCAGGGGAGAGGAGCGGGGGAGAGGCGGGGTGCGGGTGGAGAGGGGAGGTACGCGGCGAGTCCAGGGTGTGAGGATGGAGCGGCGGGTCTACTTGGGAGAGGAGGGGTGAAGGGCGGCGAGTTATTTGGGGCGTGAGTAGGGGAGAGGATTGGAGAGAGGTGGGATGAGGGAAAATGGTCAGGGTGTTGGAGAGAGAAAAGGAAGGGGATGGGTGACGTGGGAGGAGTGGAGAGGGTCAAGGGGAGGGGGTTGGTGTGGGTAGTTAGGGGGGGTAAAAATAAAACAAAAAATGTTAATTTCAAATTAAAAGAAAAACTAATTATCTAATTAAAATTAAAATAAAATAAAATAAACGATAATAATAATAATAATACAAATAATATATTAATGCACATGTAATTAAATATAATATTACTATTAAATATAATAATAAACTAATAACAAATACTATTTTATTAATGCAACAAAATAATGAAATAAAATAAAATTAAAATTAAAATATACATACTAATAAAAATTAATAAAATAAAATAAACTAAAATTAGAGAAAATAATAATAATAATAATATAGTTTTAAATAAAATATATAAAATTAATATAACTAATAAAAATACTAATTCACTAATATAAGTATATAAATTAACTAAAAAATATTAATATATCTAAACTACTACAAAACTACAAAAATAAACTAAAAATATAAAAAATGGTTAAACTAATTAATTAAAACTAAGTTAGAAAATTATACAAATACATGTGATATCCATGTACATCAACCACATATTTCCTTTCGGATAGAAGAAGTACGAGAAGCAGGAAAGAATTTCTCCAAGTAGAGTCACTTCATGTCATTCCATGTGGTTATGGAACCAGGAGGGAGGTAGTAAAGTCATGACTTGGCAGTGTCAGCTAGGGAGAAAGGGAATGCTTGGAGTTTGATTTGTTCCTCAAAAACCCTTGAGTCTTCATGGTAGAGCACACCACTTGGAACTCTTTAAGATGAAGATGTGGATCCTCACCGGCTAGCCCGTGGAAATGAGGAAGAAGATGAATCAAACCCGATTTAAGTTAAAATTCAGCCTCCATGTTTGGATATTGAATATCAAGAGGTTGTTAATTCATATCATGGCAGTAAGTTCTTTAAGTGTTTGTTCCTTAGGATTAGCCATATTTAATTTAACTGGTTGGACAAGGACTGGTTCTTGAATGAGTTAATTGTCTCTTAAGTTCCTCCTAAATTTCCAAAGTGTTCACTCAATTTCACAGTCAAAAAAATATGAGGGATTGTTTTGGAGGATACGGGGCATTCAAAAAGATGTTGGAAGAAAGAGGAAGAAAAGTTTTTCTTTGTGTTTTTTTACAATTTTTTTTAAATTTTGTTTTTTTTTGTTTTTTTTTCAATAACCAGAAACTAATGACTACATAAAGAACCATCCCCAGCAACAATACCATTTGAAAGCATAACTGATTGTCACCTATAGACCGGTCAAAGTTCTGATGCTCTGCTAATGTGTATAGAAGCACTCGGGTCGAATCCTCGGCGATGATACTTTTTTAATAGTTGAATTTTTTTAGTTGATTGTATTTTGATTGGGGGGTTTTGTTTGCAGAGCTTAAATGAAGTGATTAATGATTGGTGTTTAATTTAAAAATTTGATAAATATTGGGGTGAGTTCATTATTAGGGAGTTAATCTTGTGATATCCTTGAGTTGTGATTTATATTGCATTTAAATTAACACTCGCTTCATAAGATAACATTGATTGGAATTCCTAAGTGTTAAGGATTTAATCCAAGCCTTAACTTAACTTAGGGTTCTAATATCAATTATAGCTTGTTTATGGTAGTGTATTTATGGTTCCAATAATCCATGGAAACCACACGTTAAACAAAACATTTCATTAATCCATGACATAAAAAGTTTAACATACACAATGTTAATTTAAAGAATATCCATCGAGAAAATGCTCTCAATTACTTAACATCCCCAAATTATAACTCACCAAAATGGTATATTTACTCATCCATTATTTTTGTTAATAATGTATTTGTAATTTTTATGATTATTAATTATAAATAGAAGAAAAAGGAAGGGATAAGAAAAGAGTGGTGCGTCGAACACACACACAAACGATGATGATAATTAAAAACAAACTTTATATTGAATGAGAAAGTGAAAGAAGGAAATAGGATTCAACTGTATTTAAACTATTTTAAGAACATTAATATTAAAATACAGAATTTTGATGAGAATAAGAGATACTGAATAAGAAACTTTCATTAAAACATAATTACAAAAACAACACTTACGAGATTACAAATAAAGAAAAACACAAAAGTAAAGGAAATCAAAGAGAGGAGGAAGGGTCTCTCAAGTGAAAACTTGAGTATGTCAGGTCCTCCCAAGCCTTTTGAAAGGATTTTTTCATGCCAATATGTGCTACTCTCTTCTGAAATTCCAACTCCTTTGAAGGAGAGGAAGGGGATGAATTTATAGCCCAATGTTGTGGGTTGTTTTCATTCCAAAACCGTCCCTCCACTTTCATCACCAATTTGATAAATTATAAAGTTGAATATCAAGATATGATATTATTAAAAGTTGTATATAAATATCTTCTCTATCTACTCTGAAAATTTTGCGTCCATTGGACTTATGGAACCAAAGTTATGGTCGGTTGATTAAACAAAGTTAATCTGTCCATTTCAATCCAAACTTTTTGAAGTCCAAAATGTGAATGGGTTTTTGAATAGAAACATTCCTTAAAATCCGAATTATTTCTTCAACAAAGTAGGTCTCATATATCTCCTATTTCACACCGAAAAATATCAGCTTTATTTTATTATTACATCATGAGATATTTCATTAATAGTGTTCGTATTTTAATTCCCAGACAGAATGGTGGGCTGGACTTCAAAGGATTAGTTGGGCCCCTTGTTCTTGGAGTTGGGCCCTGAAATTTTTATCCATTACTACTTGCATTTTTATCCGAATATTGGAGGAAAATTAATGAATTTTCATGTGTTTATTGAGCCTAGTAATTAAATCTTCATGGATGGTTCAGTTTCCTCACAAATTCTGTGGGCCTTCTTGTGTGATCCATATGAGCCTTCAAATGACAGAATTAGCCCATGATCCATTCTAATGAAATGTTGAATATTTAATTATTAATAATAAAAAAGAAGAAACATATAATTTTTATCATTATGGTGATATTTATAAATAAAATAGTAAACTGACTCAATTGGACCACTTCTAAAAATGCTCAAAAATTATACTTAGTATTAAAACATTAATATTTCACACAAATTATGCACATTTTATATAAAATAAGTAAAGGGGGTATATAATAAGTTATGAAAATATTAATAAAATCAATTATTGTATTTTTTATTGGTATTTTTATTGAGTTTGTGAATTTTATGGGCTAAATTCCCACTAAAATCATAGTTGTTGGGGGTCCTTGTTTGCGCACTAGTTTGTGGGTTATGAAATACATGCATGTTGTGTGGCTTTTGAAATCACTTATTATATAATTGGTTAAATATGTACATTCAGTTAAAATAAATGGATTCCCTGCGATTATATGGTTTCTATGGTAACACCCTAAATTAATTGAAATTGAATAATGGATGCCCTGCTAAATCTAAAAGTGTGTTTTGCTCTATTTGTGTTGTAATGTATTTGTGGACATGATTGTGTGTTTTGGGTTGGCTCAGGTGGTATGATGGATTGAATATGACTATGTTTTGATATTTGGGGATAGTGTATGAGATGTTTTATGTATTGGGTGTGATTATTGTAATGGTGCAGTAGTGCAACGGGGCTGCGATGATGGGTGTGGTATGGTTATATAATGGGGTTATAATGATGGTTAGGGTGTGGATGTGCAGCAATGCTACAAAAAGGGGATGTGGCTATGAATTGGTGATGATTTGGTATTATTGTTAAGATAGTAATGTGTTTTTGTGTGGTGATACCTTTTATGTGTTGGTTATTGTATTGTGTGAATTAATTTTAGTTTATTGGGAAGTATGGAACTAAAGTGGAATAATCATTCTTGGGAAGAATATGGAAAAATAGTTTATTTAGAATGGAATGTGGAATGTAAAAATTTAATGAATTAATGACAAAATGATGTAATTTAATGAACCAATGTGTTGTTAATATGTTATTATTAGATATTTGTGAAATCTATTATGCAGCTAAATGTGGATTAAAAGTATAATGTGTCTTATGGCTTGTGTTCTGATTGTATGGTGTTGTGATTATGCTATGTGGTTGGTTCTGTCATATCTACCTAAGTATTAATGGAATTAATATTTTATGTTAATAATTTCAAATGGAAATGTTTAATGATTAAATTGATGATGGGTTGAGTTGATTAACTTGTTAATGTTTATGTATAAACAAATGGATTGGAAACATGAAATAAGATTCCTTCTAAATGAAATGGGTTTTCTAATGAATGTTGATTACACTGATCAAATTGCATGATAAAGTGGGAATTATTGATAAAACATAAACCCATGAATATGTCTTAAATATTGGAAAATAATTGTGGTTTGCATTTTGTTTGTGTGTTTTTATGCATTTAGAGGTGGCAACAATTGTGTAGATTCTGTGAGATGGTTAGTTCTTGTTCAAACCCATAGGATGAGATTGTGTGATTTAACTCTATATGTATATTATTGTATATTATCTTGATTTATATATGCACCTTGCCCTAGTTGATCACTATGTACTGAACACCCTCATCGTCACATGGAGGGTGTCTTTCCCAAGAATCCCAGTGGGAGAATGGATGGTTGGTCACCCGCTCTTCCCTACTCCTTCCAGGAAGTGATGGCCCAAGATTCTTCGAGCAGGTTGTGGTTTGTGGGGACCAGGTGTGTGTGAGAGAGTTATTTTTTCCCAAATGTCTTCAAGATGAGATGAGTGGTGCTTTACCAAGTGTCTTCAGGATGAGATATGTTGTGCTTTCTCAGGTGTCTTCGGGATGAGATGTGATGCGGTTGTGAGACCTAGGTGTCTACAAGCGGGATGTGGTTGTGAGGCCTAGGTGTCTATGGGATGGATGCGGTTGTGAGGACCAAGTGTCTATGGGAAGGTTGTGATGTGGTATATTCAAAAGATTTGGGATCACCAGGATATTTGTTGTTAGGTTTTGAGAGCGACTAATTAGTGGGAAAGTGGTGTGAGGTACCCTATCATCTATGTGATTTACTTATATTACATTACTTGACATGTGTTATTGGTGATCATGCCTTGGTGAGGTTAGAATGGTTAGTATACCTACTTAGTTTTTTTTTTGGTTCAACTATTTTCACATAGGTGAATTAGTATGTTCTTTTCACATGTGCATAATAGACTTTGGTTTTCCTACTGATTATACTTGTATGCTCACCCTATGTATATAAAAACTATTTTTAGGACTCCTAGATGAATTGATGGACCATTTTGGATATTTCTAGTCCATAACTTTTGATTTTTTGTTGTATCACTACCTTAGCTTTTATTTCTTTTTCTGATTTCATTTGGAGACTTTTATATGTATCAGTTTTGATTTATACATGCATTATGGGATGGTGTGGAATTATTTTATATATTTCATGGAGTTGTTTACAATTGATTCCTCCCATCTCTTGATCTTGTTTTCTTATAATGGTCAATACCTCCCATATTGTGAGATATTTATACCCTCAATGCTAGTTGCCAACTCAGGGCCTACTGGAGGCGGGACTCAAGGGTCATTATCTCTCTTTCTTACACTACTATAAAATGACCTTATACCCACGGTTTTAGAAAAAACCATGGGTATAGGTCACCCCTATATCCATGGGGGGATTTTATGGGATGAACCTATACCAATGGTTCTCCCAAAACCATGGGTATAGGTAACCCTATACCCACTGTTTTGTGAGAACCATGGATACAGGTTTCTCAGGGTGAACCTATACCCACAATTCTCACAAAACCGTGGGTATAGGTTTTGTAGGGAAAAAATTTCATGGGAAGAACCTATACCAATGGTTTACAAAAACTGTGGGTATATGTCACCTCTATACCCATTTTTTTTGTAAACGGTGTCAATAGATTGAGCGGGAAAAAAATTCTCCAGAAAACCTATACCCACGGTTTTTTCAAATCATGGGTATAGGTTGGCCCGTTATTATTCCATATTAATAATAAAAAAAAATGAATTTTTTTTACATATAGATATTTATATGAGTGTGTGTGTGTGTAAGAACATAAAACGTGTTGTAGGATAGTGGTAAAGTTGTTCGTCTATAGGTGGAAGGTGTGGGGGTCAAATCCCAACAAAGTTCTTTTTTTAAATAAACACCTATACCCACGGTTTGGTCAAACCATGGGTATAGGTGTTTCAATTGAAATATCCTATCCTAGTGGTTTAAGAACTGTGGGTATAGGTTTATATACCTATGGTTTGGAAAAACCATGGGTATAGGTCTATATCGATGCCTCAAGAACCCACGGTTTTCTGGGCTATACCCATGATTTTAAACCATGGGTATAAGTAAATTTTCTATTAGTGTTCACTACCATCCCAGGAGGGGTATCCTTGGAGGGAGGGGGTTATGAAAGAATGGTATCAGAGGTGACGGTTGAGAGATAGGGTGGAGTTTGGAGTTAGGAATATTGAGGAATGAATGGGTTGGTATGGAAATAGTGTCAATTGACCTTGGTGCATGGTATAGGCCATAGATAATAACTAGAACATAGGATTTTAGGGCCCCCCATGATCCAGTCCACGGACTTTGAGCCTACCGAACGTCAAATTGAGGTGAAAATTCTTGTAGTGTAGAGACCTAGGAGAGGTACGTGCATCATAATGACTTGTGTTCTTATTTGAATTGGTTGATTTTTATAGAGTTAAAATGAATTAACTAAATCATGATATCCAACGAGCTTGTACCCTAGTGGTACAGGCTCCTGCTTGACATCCAAAAGACCCAGGATCAAATCCGGACAAGGGAAAATTTCTGGTACTGTAGCAGTACTATAGCAGGACACTGTAGAAGTACTATAGCAGTGGTAGACTGTTGCAGTGGCGGCACTATAGCAGTGGAGGGATTGTAGCAGGAACTATAGTGGTGGTGGTACTGTAGCAGGTAATGTAGCAGTGTGGGGACTATAGCAACGTGGGTACTGTAGCAGTACTGTTCACTGAGGGGTCCTTTGGGCCAAAAAATGGGCTTTCAAGCCTTGTATTCAGGACACTTGTCTTTGGGCCTTTGAGCTATGTTATGGGTCTCCCTCTACCCAGTCTAAAGAGGTCTTTGCTTTAATAATAAATTGATGCTTTGGCCCCAACCTTTAAAAAAATGATAAATCATAAAAAATCATGATATTTTATCTGTGTTTCTCTGACTTTTCCCGTGTTATTTTTGCTAATAAATTCTTGTTATTGTTTGCTGAATTATTCATATTACCAAAAGGAAAGAGTAATATGATGGTTGATTAGATTAAATTGTTTTTTTGAAACCTTCTTGAGGTTTGAATGTGTTTTTTCCTTTCCTGTTATATTGTGATTCTTGATAAGTTGGTTTTTTCTTCCTTTGTTAGAAATGTACAACATGCCATCTATTTTTCCCAATGTTTGAAATTGTCAGAGAAGCATGCTTAGTGTATTTTATTATGATCAACTATTTAAATTTTGGAAACCCTTATGAAGAATGTAAACTTGAAATAGATTTCACACTTGCATGATAAAATAAATTATTTTTTAAACCATGCTTAAAAGTATTCTAGCTTCCATGTGAGTTAATATTCCATGCATTTCTTTACATTTGTAATTTATTGTAAGAATGTGTTGTTGACTTTTTGTAAAATGTGGCCTTGGACATTTAAATTCTAAAATTAATTAAAATTTCCATCTTAGTTATTGATAATTCCTTTGAATTTTGAAACCTTGAAAAGAATAACTTTCTCTTTATTTGGCATGATTTCATTTCTATAGTATTGATATAACTCTGTGTTTTTAGGGTAGAAATTATTTTGAAATTTATTTTTAAATTTGGAAAATGATAAGCATGCTTTGTGGTAACTTTTTGAGACTTAAAACTATTTTAAATGTTTAAAATTATTATTTTATGATTGATAATAAATTTTAGTTACTTAAATAACCTTACCTCGCATGTTAATTCATGAGTAGTTTGTTATGGGAAGAATTTCTAAAGTTAAAATCATTTTTATGGTAACTAGGGAAATTCTAGCATGAAATATTTGAGCATGTATCATGTTTAATATGATATGTAAGTAGAAACATATTTTCCTTATTTCTATATATGATAATGTTTTCTTGATCCATGAAATGATTAATGAACGTTTAGTTTGATAATGATAAATCATGAAACATAGTAATACAACATGTGTAGTTTTAATTTTATTGTCAGAAAGCACGTTTTACTTTGATGATTATGACAACATGTTGTTTATGAAATGTGGTATTTGAATTGACCACAATAACATAGCATGAATAATTTTTTCAAATGAATTTTTAAGTGTGTTTACTTGATAATAATATGAACCCAAAATGTCTTGTTTAAACCATATTAAACTTGGTGTGTGATATGACATGTGTATATTTTTTTCTTTAACTTGGATGCATGTTATAACTATTTAAAATGCATGGCATGATATTTCACTAGAAATAATCTAGGAATGTTGAGTTTTGTTGCATTGTTATCATTACGTTGATGTGTTGATATGCCTCACTAAAAATAACAGTTGTTGGAAACCTTTTGTGTTGTGATTTTTGTAGACAATTTGACCCTTGATTTGATAGATTATTTAAACTCATCATGTATTAAAATTATAATCACTTATATAAGACTAATGAATCGATCCCCCATGGAAAATTTAAAATTGTTTGAAAGTTCCCGAGTGAAATAATAATATGAAATAATGTAAGCCCCCAAATAGTTCTGGAAGATTCTATGCGTTGTTGTTATGTGTGATTGTTCTTGTCGTGATTACTTGTGTGACATGCGGTTTAAAAACCATAAAGTATACAAATAGGTGGAAACCTGATCCCTAAATGAGACACATTATACTTTGACATGATTAAAACCATTAGGGAAAGTCAGTTCCACCCAAATCGGATAACATCTCAATGTGGGAAAGGTGGTTCTTTGATTTGTGTGTTTGGGACTTGATGTGTGATTCTTAGTGGTGATTATTGGTTGGGGTGGTGTAGAGGATGATATGGTTAAAGTGATTATGTGAAAAGGGTGGTTCTGTGTGGATGGTAAGGTGTTGAGGTGATGTGGTTGTAAGAAATATCTAATGGATGTTTTTGTTGGTTGGAAAGTTTTTCCATTGGTTGTGTTGTGCAGTAGTGGTTATGTGCAGTGGAAGAGATATGTGGTTGTTATGGTGAGATGGATTTTGTTGTGAAGTGTTGTGATTATGTTTATGGAATACCACACCACCCATAAAAAGGTTAATCACATAAAGGTAGTAATAAAATAAACTGGTCATTTTGGAAATCATGAAATCAATAAAGATGAGCTTGCCTCATATGCGTAAATATTTTTATAAAGGAAGTGATGAGAATGTTTGAATACCACCATGTCGGTTGGGTTTGTTGTGTTTGATCTTATATTGATGGAACGTGTTATGACCTCAAACATATGAAGATATAGAAACTCTTTCCCCGCATCATGATGTGTTATATTATGAAACGTTTTAAAATTGTTCAGACGAGTCAGTGCCGCCCAAAGCGGACAATATCATGGTGTGGTGGATGGATTCCTTAAATTTTTATGCTTGTGGTAGCTTTGTCTATATTAATATAATTTTTTGTGTTGGTATAGTAATGCTATTAGAAACTCTTTCAAGTAATGATATGCACCTATGAAAAATTCAAGATTTAAATGTAGAACCCTTTGTTATTTCTACATAAGTATGTTCCCGGTAATTAATTTTTTGATGAAAAACCAGAAATAATTCTAAACTTTATAAGCTAGTTAGTTTAAATATCATGTCATATTTGAGGTTCATGTAATTTTTTAATTCATGTTTTCTAAATTTTATGTTAAATTGTATTAATATTAACTTGGTAAAGGTAATGATAGAGTTATTTTAGTATAAAAAAATAAATTTTGTGAAAGCATGAACCCTTCCAATTTATGTGAGTAGTCTTGGGAAACATGTTGAAGAAAAGTGGTTTTATAAAATTTGTTGGAAGTTTTTTCACAAAGAGTATTTTGATAAATTCCATCCTATAAAAAGGATTCAAAATGGGTTTTGACTAAAGGTGTTTTTATTAGTCTACTGAATTTTGTTTTAAATTTTTCATGAAAATGATTTAATAGACATGTTTTCAAACTTAACATGCTTCGAAATAAAATGTTGAGATGCATTTATGTAAAGCAATAGATCATTTGAAAAATCATGCTTATCTTTTAAACTCCACCAAAATGGTTTAATAAAGTGTTGTAAATAGCTTGTCCGTGTTGTCAAAAAATTGTTACTTGGGCATGGTAATCTATTTCTTCATGATATGTTAAGCATGATATGTTTTAAATGTTTTGAATTTGAATTTTATAGATTAAAAAATAAGGAAAATTCATGTTTATATATTCATTCAATGGCGTGTATAAGTGTATTTGTTGAAATAATAGGTATAACAATGTCTTCCCAATTCTAAACCAATTCCTTCCATTTAAAATAATGTGAAGAAATTGTTTTTTTTTAATGTGATCCCTTCCTTGGTGTTATTATGGTTGTTTGATTTTTATGCATTGTATTCTAGACTTGTTATACCTATCTATGTGATTGTTTCCTTATTTGGGAAGTATCTTCCCCAAGAGATGGTTTTAGAGTGTTTGTGTCCCAAACATGTCGATATCCTTGAGAGGTATCTCAAGGGATGGTTTTTCAGACCTTCCCTCTCTTTACTTCCCATATTTTTTTTTTGAATTCCTAAGGGTGAGAATAGTTTTAGTGTTATCTGATGTAATGGCTCTAACCTCTCTGATCCATTCCTTTGTGGGAATCTGGTGTTTTAGGTGTTCTATGAGATCAATGTGACTCTTTCCCAAATTCCTAGTTTTCCAACAATGTTAAAACTGGCGGTGTCACCCTGGTGGTATCTCACCCTAGCAGTATCTCACCCTAGCAGACTCTCACCCAACGGTGCCTCATCCAACGGTGTATTGTGCCAATGGTGTGTCACCCTGGCGATGTCACCTTGGTGGTCACTCGCTGGCGGTCGCCCACCTAGTGGTGCCTCACCGAACAGTGTCTTGCCTAATGGTAGCTCGTGAACGGCGACTCCTGACCGGTGCCTCATCGAGTGGTGCCTCACTTAACAGTGACTCACCAAACAGTGTCTTGCCTAACGGTAGCTCGCTAATGGTGACTCGTGAGTGGTGCCTCATCCAGCAATGTCTCGCCCAATGGTGCCCCATCCAGTGGTGACTCATGAACAGTGTTTCCAATTCCAGTTTCACCTCTTTGATGTTTTCTTTTTTGAAGGGATTCAAGAACAATTAAAATACTATAAATCCTATCTTATTTTCATAATGGTTAAAGGTATTTTATTTGATCAAAATGTATTATCTTGATTGGATCTGCCTTTAATGGAAAGTCCAAAATGTATCTAAATCACTACTCCATTTAGATTTTCCAAAGGTCGAGATATCTTATACCCTCATTCTTCCTTCTTGTTTTCCCCTGGTATGAGATGACCCGAACCTTTATTCCTAGAGGATTAATTCCATTGTGTCATATCCTTTGGATCATGTTTTATCTGGAGGATTTTCCTGCTGCATATGCACCCCCTATTTTGGCACAATAAGAAATTATGATAACCCTGCTTTTTATTACACAATTAAACATAATTTATTACATAAACTTCATTTGATACAACATAGAAGATCGAGAGGTCTAGTGTATTTGGGGATTATGATCATTACATAACAAATTAAAACATGAAATACAAAATCTTTATTGAAAACTTCCTTTACATGACCACTACATTCCCTCGTACCTAGCATTGCATGGGATAACCTAAGGACATGCATAAGAAAAGGGTGAGCTATAAAGCCCAGTAAGGTAATAATCATGGAATAAAATGAGGAATACAATACATGTTAGAAAATAAGCATATCAATAGATCACAAGAGAGGCATAAACATAAAGTCATGATAAAGCATGATAATCATAACATGGAAATGTGGCAACAACACTTAACATGGAATTAGCATGAGTCAAGGCTCATTGCACATAGAGCATGAGTAAACCCTCATTGCACATGGAGCACGAGTAAAACCTTGTTGAAATTGAATTATCATGAGTAAACACCCATTTCACATGATGTATCATGATACTATATTTTACCCAATGCATTGGATCACTATTAGGGCGCACCCTTCTTAAATATTTCATTTCATGCATAAGTGTGCCACATGGATCATAAAACATTGAATCATTCAACATAATAATTTATTCCATGATAAACGAATGTAGAATACATAAATGAAACTCTTTAAACAATAAGTAAATGTTCATAAATGTGAATACCCTTTATAGAGAAATGGACATGGTATTCACTACACAATGACTTTGGCTTGGAAAAGCGCGGTGCAATTTCGGCAGCATAACAACGTGACATAAGAACTCATAAAAATGGTTGATGAGAGAGAAAGGGGTGTCTCATCATATTTAAATGACATGGACAGTAAGGGTGTAATATAGATACATTTCCCAACAAATATAATGGAATTTAGATTCATGATACAAATGAATTGCTTGAATGTAAATGAGGAGAGAGAAATTCCTTTCGGAATTTCGGCATAGTAACGGGTGTACATGGGAGGAATTTAATGAGAGAGAAAGGGGTATACCATCATTAAAACATAAATAAGGAAGTATGGGGGAGGTTTGAAACCATACCCCAACATTTATAATTGAAATTAAAAGGTCATAACAATTTAAATAATATTGGACAAAAATGAGAAAGGAAGAAAAAACCCTTACTTGGAAGTGTGCTTCCAAAGGCTTGAGAGAGGCTTGAGAGAGGCTTCTTGGGAGCTTGGGGCACCTTGGGAGGATTTTATAGAGATTAGGGAAGAGTTTGGACGAACTCCAAAGTCTTTTACTGAGGAGGAAGTGGGAGTTTGGCTGGGTTTATAAAGGAAATGTGAGGGAATTCTTTATTATTTAGGTTTGGGACCCCTCACATTAAACTAATCCAAACCAAAAACCATCACATGGTTTTTGCCCATGGTTTTTGGAAAAGGGAAGTGGAAAAAAATATTTTATATGTCCAAATTCCTAAATTCTTAAAATAATGTGATTTCTTATGTGGAGGTGAGTCACACTCCCAAGGAAAACAATTTAAAAAGACAAAATGTTTAATAAGTCATGAAGGGTCTACTAAAGCTTTGTAAAATAAATAAAAAAAAACCAAAAATCACATTATTTTAATGGTAAAACATATATTGGCCGAACAAAAAGTTTATATTATTTTATCACAACACTATTGGGTCATTATGATGTCATAAAACACATTATATATTTAAACGGAATTTAATTTTTACCCAAAAATTTGATTGTCACAGAAAATTATGAAAAATTCACCGTTGGATAATTTCAACATCATGATTCCAGAAATAATATTAATTTTATCTAAATAATTTTCTAAATATGTTAATTTTCACTTTTAAAATAAAAACTGACATTTATCAAAAATTCTTGGGTTTTGACAAAAATGGCTTTCAAACCTTAATAAAAATTACAATTGCATTCATAAAATTATATGATAATTTATATTTAATAAAAGTTAATTTAATAATAATAATAATATTTTATTAAAATATTCTTTAATTCAAAAATCCATTAATTTATCAAAATAGATTTCTTAGTTGAACATTAACTAAAAATACTATTTATGCTTTAAAACCCATTTACAAGGTAACAATAATAAAATGAAAGTATATTCATTATTATATACAAAAATAATTTACATAACCATAGTTCTAAGGTCTGGTTACATAACCCCTTATAACACCCTCATAAGACCAAAGATTAAGGTGTGCGATGGTGACAGACTCTTGGGGTGGCTCGGATAACATTGCTCGGGTGGTAATCTCTATAAACTTCCACTTCTCTCATAGGCGGTCCCGCTTGAGCTTAACACATTCAAGATTGGATTGGGATTGGTCAAGAGAGAATCCCAATGACGCCACCTCCTTTCCAATCTCTGACAAATGGGCTTCATATGGGGCACGTCTACTGGATGAGTTCATCGCTTCCTTTGTCTAAGTAAATTGGATTTGTTAAATCCCTATATTTATACTAATCATATGATCACTGTTCAATGGCTATATTAGCAACGGTCACAATTCATAACGATATTTTAAAATCTATAATCATAAAACCAATGAAGATCACATTTTATATAACCATAATAATACATTTAATTAGATCAAGAGGAATTTTCATTAATGAAAGTTTGGGTCGTTACAGAAATTGTTGATCATCTCTTCTCCCAGGTAGTTTTTTCCTTCATTTATCTTTATATGTATCATGTAGGCGGGGTTTATTATTATCACCTCTTGTGAACATGGTTTCACCCAAATTAATATATATAATAGAATTGGTCTAAATACAATATAAATGGGTATGGGAAAGTGATGTATGATTATACTATTTTATTAATTTTTTGATTATGGTTGTGAATTGTATGGGGTAAATGACCACTGAAAATCATGGCTATTGGGGATCCTTGTTTGTGCACTAGTTTATGTGTTATGGAATACATGTATGTTGTGTGGTTGTTGATGTCACTTATTATATAATTCTTTAACCACATACATTCGGTTAAAATAAATGGATGCCCCTGGATTATATGGTTTCTATAGTAACACCCTAAATTAAGTGAAATTGAATAAGGGATGCCCTGCTAAATCTGAAAGTATGTTTTGCTCCGTTATGTGTTGTAACATTTTTGTGGACACAATTGTGTGTGGGGGGGTTGGCTCCAGTGATATGATGGATGTAATATGACTATGTTGTGATATGTGGGGGGCAGTGGATGAGATGTTTTATGCAGTGGGTGTGTGATTTTTGTAATGGTACAGTAGTGAAATGGGGATGTAATGATGGGTGTGGTATGGTTATACAGTGGGGTTGTAATGATGGTTAGGGTGTGTATGTGCAGAAATGCTTCAAAAAGTGGATGTGGCTGTGAATTAGTGATGATGTGGGATTATTGGTAAGAGAGTAATGGGTCGTTGTGTGGTGATACCTTTTGTGTGTTGGTTATTGTATTGTGTGAATTAATTCTAGTTTCTTGGGAAGTATGAAATTAAAGTGGAATAATAATTCTTAGGAAGAATCTATAAAATGGTTTATTTGGAATGGAATGTAGAATGTGAACAGCTAATGAATGAATGATAACAGATTGGAATTTAATGAAACAATGTGTTGTTAACATGGGATTATTCGATATTTGTGAAATTTGTTAAGAATATAAATGTGGATTAAAAGTATAATGTGACTTATGGCTTGTATTCTGATTGTATGGTGTTGTGCTTATGCTATGTGGTTGGTTTTTTCATATCTACCCAAGTATTAATGGAATTAATATTGTATGTTAATAATTTAAAATGATAATGTTTAATGATTAAATTGATGATGGGTTGAGTTGATTAACTTGTTAATGTTTATGTATAAACAAATGGATTGGAAACATGAAATAAGATGTCTTTTAAATGAAATGGGTTTTCTAATGAATGTTTATTACATATATCAAAGTGGATGATAAAGTGGGAATTATTGATAAAACAGAAACCCAGAAATATTTATTAAATATCATAAACGAATTGTGGTTTGTGTTTTTTTTGTGTATTTTTTGTACATTTAGAGGTGTAAGTGATTACGTGGATTATATGAGATGGTTAGTTCTTGTTATAAACCCATAGTGTGGGCTTGTGTGTTGTAACTCTATATGTATATAAATTGTAAATTCTCTTGATTTCTATATGCACCCCACCCTATTTGAGCACTATGTGTCGAACACCCCCATCATCATGGGGGATGATGTATTTCCCAAACATCTCGGTGGGAGGGTGTATGGTTGTCCACCCACTCTTCCCTACTCCTTCTTCCAGGAAGTGATAGCCCAGGATTCTTTGGGTAGGTTGTGGTTTGTGGGTCCCAGGTGTTTGCAGGCGGGTTGTGTTTTCCCAGGCATCTTTGAGACGAGATGAGTTGTGTTTTCCTAGGTTTCTTTGGGATGACATGTGTTGTGCTTTCCCATGTGTATTCGGGATTAGATATGTTGTGATTTCCCAGGTGTCTTCAGGATGAGATGTGATGAAGTTGTGAGGCTCAGGTGTCTATGGGTGAGATGCGGTTGTGAGGCCTAGGTGTCTGCTAGAGGGATGTGGTTGTGAGGCCCAGGTGTCTGCAGGTGGGATGCAGTTGTGAGGCCCAGGTGTCTACGGGCGGGTTGTGACGTGGTATATTCGAAAGAGGTGGGATCTCCAATACATTTTTCATTAGGGTGTGAGAGCGGATAATCAGTGGGAAATTGGTGTGGGGTACCCTATCATCGATGTGCTTTACTTATATTACATTACTTGACTTGAGTTATTTGGTGACCATGCCTTGGTGAGGTTGGGATGGTTCGTATACCTGCTTAGGTGTTGTTTGGTTCTATTGTTTTTACACAGGTGTATTAGTATGTTATTTTCACATGTGCATGAGAGACTTTGGTTTTCCTACTGAGCATACTTGTATGCTCACCCTACGTATATAGAAATTATTTTCAGGACTCTAGGAGGACTTGGTGAATTGTGCTGGACATTTCTAGTTTGGACCTTTGGAGCTATTGTTGTGTCGCTTCCTTAGCTTTTATTTATTTTGGGATTTCATTTAGAGACTTTTATATATATAATTTTTTATTTATACATGCATTGTGGGATGGTTTGGATTTATTTTATATATTTGTGGTTGATTCCTCCTATCTCCCGATCTTGTTTTCTTATAAGGGGTAATGCCTCCCATATTGTGAAATATTTATACCCTCAATGCTAGTCACTAACCCAGGGCCTACTAGAGGTGGGACTTGGAGGTTATTATCTCTCTTTCTTAACTACCATCCCAGGAGGGGTATCCTTAGAGGGAGGGGGTTGTGACATAGTTGCTCAATGTAGCCAATAAGTTTGACTACAGAGGCCCAGTTGACACACCTTCTCTAAGATTACTCTGAAATAGTGCCTTAGATATCTCAAATTATTCTTATCTGGATCTTTTCTGTTAAAGACCATGGAGATTATCGAGCATACTATAAGCATCCATGTTTTCATGAGATTCCATGATTTCACTAGACATGGATGAAATCATTAAACACTGAACATCGACCTCATCTCTCAAGTATTTATCATAGATGTCAAACTATTCATCACTCACCTCCTTAGCAGGAAGACCGGGTAATGAGGATTATAGCATGTAAGATTTTCGTTCATGACGCAACACAACCTGAAGGTGTCTGAACCATTCCTGGAAGTTACTACCAGTTGGGAGATGGTCTTTCTCCAATATTATATATATTAGGTGCTTGGGGGTACAATTACAAGGTCTTTCTCCAATATTGATCATAGGGATAATATAGATGAAGAGATTTCCATTATTCTATAATTATAAAAGAGAATATTATTAGTATTTTTCTTAATTACAAATTATGTGAGACAAAATAATAATATTTATTTTATCAAGTCACCCACTATTTTATCAAGTCCCAAAAACCCTTGTCATTGGACTCAGAATGCCTAATTGTTATGAAATTTTTGTGGAAAGGATCAATATACCCCTTTGTATAACCCCAACAAGGGTTGGTCAACTATTTGAAGGTATTTAGGTAGGTATATCTTTACTAACTATGGGTTTGTTGCTCCTTGATCCGTTGAGCAGATTCCCCGATCCAGAAATCCTAACTTGGATTTCCTCAATAATTCCCTCCAAATTACACCAGGTCTAGTAATGGATAACCCTCCTAGTGTAAAATGTTTAAGTCAACCCAAATCTTTCATAAGAACTCCCCTTATAAAAGTAAGTGTCTCAACAAGGATTGGTCAGACACTTAATTCTATTGGTTTCATTCTTAATTGGGTAATGAAAGGTCGGATCTGACGTAATATTAAGTTGAGGGATTTTATTTTATTATGTGTAAAATTATCTTATTTTGTTTTTTATATATCTTATTAATGTTAAGTGTATTTTTTACGTAAGTGATTTAACCATGTTTTGATAAAACATTTTATGCATAATTCGTTTATTTATATTTCATCGTTGCACATTAGTTTATTTATTTATGTAATTATAGTCATACATCCATAAAATAAATAATGCGTAATAAAAAAATGAATGAATGAATGAATGAATCGATCATGAGTTTATTTAACGATTTATTTTTTGAGTAGAAAATAAATCAACCTATAACCTAGAGGAAAACTCCTTCTGTTGGTCTTGGCATGAGTTACAACATTCCACTTGTCCACCTGTGTGTCACCTAGGTCGGTACAATCTCAGTTTTGTCTTGAACCACTTCCCCACGCCTTGAGATACTTCATTTATTACATGAATTTATAACTCACACGTGAGTGAGGGAAACCAAAGGATTGGTTAATAGTAATTACATAAATAACCTTAGGCATATGGGTCCTGCATAATAAAGGAGGGAGGGATGACTCATAGGCCATAAAATTTAATTTAATAATTAATAATTAAAAACCATGTAATAAATTAAATTAAATAATGTCAACGCATACACAGGTCTTGGTCAAGCTCATGATCAGTTGTACACATGCAATGGTTACGCAAAAGTACACTGGATAACATTCATTTCTATTCATTCTTTATTATAATGATAAACACGCTTAAATTAATTAATTAATCAATCAATCAATCAATCAATCCCCTTTTATCTTAATGACCATCTGAATTCTCTTTGAGATATCCATCATAAATGAATTTATGGAAAATAAACGACATAACCAATAATTACAGATAATTATAATAAATTAATTGATCATTTATAAATTATTTAACATCTTTATTAAATTTTTAAACACGTCATATGTCAATCAATATAATGTGGTTTTAATGTTACAACTAGTAATTTAATGTAATTTAATTATGCCCTTTATTGGGATACTATATGACATGTACATATGAGATACACGCCATGTACCTTGATTTTCGTATACTGAGGGTAAATGCCTAGGGATTCAGAATGTACCTCGGTTGAACTACATGTCATGTACTACTCAGCTACACGCCATGTATCATGCTTGTTGTGTGTCCGCGCAACCCATCGGAGGACTTGACATGTTCTTCAAACACAGGGCCACATATGTGTACTCCAGCTACACGTCGTGTTTTCTGCTAGTCGTGTGACCTCTTGACTCGTTGAATGGATCGATGTGTACTTCGAATGAAAAAAATAATGAACTACATGTTGGGTATACTGGGTACACATCGGGTATTTCATTAATTCTCCAGGTTGTCAGTTTTACTTGATTTTTAACCGTGTATTTTACCATATGATTTACAATAATTTCACTACTAAATCATGTAGACTACAAAATATGTATTCCAGCTACATGTTGTTTAATCTGACAAGTTGTGTGTGAGGTTAGACCAATCTACACGTGGAATGCAATAAATTCAACGTGTGTAGTTACTGATTTACATGTCGTATATCTCACGACATGTTAAGGTGAAATACATTTGGGTATACGACGTGTACTCCGACTATACATCGGGTAACCCAATCTCACCAGCCATAATCCTTGGCTATTCTTGGTGGCATCTCCGGTCATTATTCATCTATTCTTGCATCTTTAGATAGTATGAATCTTGAATGATGAAATTAAAATGCTGAAATCATGTTAATTAAAATCATATTAAAGAACAAATATTCTAAAATAAAATATTTAACCACTATTGTGCATATAGATCAGCAATCAAATAAATAATTATAAATTTAAAATGTGATCATTCTGATACCACTTGAAGGTTTCGGGTGCAGCGGAAGCACCTTGGTGGGTGAAATAACCATAAATGTTTTGTTGATTCGATGGATCATTTTCAAATTACACATGACGTAAACATCATGACCAACCGAATATTAACATAAGAGAACCTGAAACCCGAATATGATCTATTTACATTAAATTTTTAATTAATTTAATTAGATCTAAAGAAAGAATACATGATATGGAGATTTTTCTGTGATGAATTTATTGATCGTCTGAAAATATTTTCAGATTATCTTTGTTGAATAAGGAGGATCCAAGTATAAAATTCCTCTAGCGGTGATCCACATGTGCTCCTATGATCTATGAATGGTGCTGATTGATTTTCAGGTGCTAGCACGACATACAATCATTCTGTGTTATTCATCTTGATCGCTCAAGATCCTTCAGGCTTAAAAGAATCTCTATAGAGCTTCTTATTCTTGGGAGGGAGGGAGGAAGATAAATGGTTAGAGAAGTTCGTTGTATGAAATGATTCTCAATTCTCGATTCTCGATTAACCCTGCACAATAGGCATAATCATCTATTTATAAAGCCAGGGTTTAGGTTAAAATATTATTTAATTATGTATCTGCCCTTAAATAATATAATAAATTTTATCAAACCTTGTAAAATATATTAATAAAAATATTATTATTTTATGTCGTGAACTAACTGGTGCAGTGATAAATATTATTTTACTAACTTGTAAATTAATATTTATCATCAAACACGATCTTGTACGCTTCAACTCCTAAGAATTTATTGAATACTCAAATAAATATTTTATTCATAAATAAATACTTTATCCACAAACTAGAAAATAAATATTTATTAAATATTCAATAAACATTTATGATCGATTAAAACATGAATAAAAGTATTCATCGATCTTGAGAAAAATATTTGTTCCATTAATTAAATTCAAATAGAATTTAATTGAGATTAATGGAAACATGTAGTGTGTGACCCTCTATGATTCTTTCTCATTGACATTAGGTGGTCTTTCCTAAGGTCCAAGATTAATGTCTAATAGTAGGTCAATACACCTAGGAGAAAGAACTTAATATTGTAACATTAACAACCACATATGAACATTCACTATGTAATATAATTATTTTGTCACAATATCTCATCAAGCATGTTTCACATTTGTGTCATCAATCTATATGCTTAGTACATTTTTTTACTATCTAAAATAAACACGTAATTACATCATGACCATGAAATTTAATGTAATGGTTCTATTCTAATAAAAGGGCCTATATATCAACTTCCATAATGATGTAAGGGAAAAATCCTTCCTTGAATTATCCATTAATAACATGTCATTCGCGACGCACCTGACATACCCTACTTCCCCCAAAGATATGGCGCCTTATATTTAATTAGTAAATCAAGTGTGTGAGTCATGACATGCATCAATGATAATCTTAAAGTCTAAGGACCATTACAGATACTCGCATATAGGAATATCCGATGACACTAAATCATGCGGAATTCCTACCGATGGGTATGTTCTCATAATCTCTCATCTTGAAGATTGTCAAATGTGAACTTAATGATAAAAGCTTCATCCAATTACAAGTACTCGCATTTGATAGTAAATATACCATGTGTCTATCATAGTACATTATCTGACCATAAAAATATATTTAATAATATCATCATAGAGCTTCAAAATTCACATCATAGTCGTCACACCCCAACCATGGTTTTCATTTGTTTTTGTTTATTTCTCGATATTGGATCTTTTGGTTGATTTTTGGGTTGAGTGACCAACAAAAGTCCTTTTTTGTGGTATTTGTTTTTTTGTAACCCAAATCATGGTTATGGTGAAAGGTATTGGGAGAAATTAATTTTTTTGGTGAGTTTTTGACACTCACGGTATCATTACTTTGTGTTTAAAACATTCAGGGATCATTGGGTGAACTTCCCTAGTGTTTCGGGTGTAATTTGAGAGTTTTGGAAAAAAATTGGGGTCGCACGATTTGATCACGGTTTTCCCAAACTGTGAAACCTAACCCTACAAATTTGTAGAAGTTTTCTAATAGACCTCGCATGGTTTGTGCACAGTTTACAAAACTGTGCAGCAAAACCGTGCAGAAAAACCGTACAGCCACTTACGGGCTTAATAAATTTTGACCTAGAGATCTGTTTTAGGTGATTCCACCTCTAAAATGAATCCCTACTAGTTTTTCACATACCAGAGGCGTCTCCCACTTCATTATCCATCGTTTTTCATCATTTTTGGGGAAATTTCTCACCAAAGTTCAGTGGTTCTTCATCAAATCTCCCCCATTCCTCTTCTCCTCTTCCCCCTCTCCCATTTCTTTGCTCTCCTTTGGCTTGGTTCTTGTTTGGTAAAACCCTAGGGTTAGGGTTGGATGATTTTGGTTCGTTTCCTTGTGGGTAAGGTGTGAGGATCATCTATAAGGCTCAATTATTCCTCTCCTTGGAGTTTTGTCCCATTCGCACATGGTTGAGGTAGGAGTTTCCAAATTTTTCCTTTACAAAACACTCCACGTGCACTTGTGTGTTTTCATTTAATTTTTAAATGTCTTTTTCACCTCAAATATATCTATGGATTGATGTTAATGGTGATTTAGTGTTGGTAGAATTTACTAAAAATAGGTTTTAAAAGGGATTTGTGTGAAATGCCCAGGTTTATAGCACCCAGGGTTATTGTTTAAAATTCCATTGTTATTTTAAAGTTAAATTGGGGGGTTTTATGAAATTTTTAGCTTTGATTATGGTTTTATGGTTATTTATTGTTTGTGGACTTGATTTGGTGTGTAGGTTTTGATAATGTTTTAGCTTGTTAAATGTGTTAAAATGTTTTAGAAATGGTTTCATGGTTATAAGGGGATTGTTTTACGTTCCCTAAATAGTGTGGATGGTTGGATGTGGTTTTAAAGAAAATGGAAGGTTTTGTGGAAAGGTTTTCTGGGTGTCCTCTTGGATGTTTTGTGTACCATCGAATGTTGTCACATCCATGGGTGCACTAGGTGCACACATGGTTGTGCCATCAAATGAAGATGGTGCTTTAAACTGGTGTTATTTAAAATATTTCTTTCCTAAATGGTTCTTGTTTTCTAAATAATGTTGTATCCTTTGCATGGTTTCTAAATGTGGATTAAAATGGAATCTCATGGGGGTATTCCCATTTGGATTTTGGTGTGGGTTTTTTGGAAAATGTTTGGCTTGAGTGGTTGTTTGTCATTTCACACTTGAAGATGGTTTTAGAAATGATTTGGAGATGTTTTGGTAAATGTATTTGGGTGTGTAAACATAAAGGCATGTTTGGCATGTTTTTAGAGTTGCATGTTTTTCTTAAAATGTGGAAAGTATTGTTTAGAAAATTCTTGGGGAAGTGGTGTTCCTCGTGGTTTTATAAGTTATTTGTAAATGTTTTTATGTGTATAAGTTTTCAAGAATGGGTTTGTGATGTGCAAGTGGTGGTTTATGAAATGTGATGCTTGGTTTGGTTGACAGATTGTGTAAGTGGTGTCATGTGATGTGTGAAACTTGATTGAGAACGAAAATGGAAACCTTGGTATCTAGGTGGGAAGACGTGTACTAGTATGCTAGTTATTTGGAGTGGTTTCGTCCCTATTTCATGTAGCACGTTTGATGATGACAACACTGACTAAACTATGATGATGATGATGTTGGGTACCACTAGGTTATGGATTATTCTCCTGCTAGTGGCTCATGTGCACGAGAACAAATATTTATTATGGTTATTTTCACCGAGATACAGAGTACCTGGGGCCCACAACTAACTAGTGCCCAAGGGTGTTCCCATGACTAGTGATCAGTGATTATATTTCACCTCCTATCGGTATATGGTAGGTTGGGTTGGTAATTTTAAAATTAGGTTTTTTTCATTAAAGTGGAAATCTTTGAAACTATTTTACATTTAAATTTATTCCATTGAAAATTGTTACTAGTATTGTTTGGTTTGGGTTTTTGTTATAAAATGGTAGTTTTCTTGAAAAATGGATGGTGGCATGTGTTGGAATTTAAAATAGTAAAGTTGTGGTTGATTAATAAAATGTGAAAAATCTATTTTTATAATTGTATTTCAAACTAGTGTTAATTGACTGTTTTGGGAAAGGAAACTCTTGGACTCTGTGGTGATTGTCTACTAAGCTATTAACTCACACCCTACTTATATCACTCGGTGTCGGTATACCCAAGTTGTTTTGCAGGTTCAACATTTTTTAGGTTTCCTAGGTCAGGTGCTCATGGTTGGAGTGGGTTTGGTCTTGTGGTTAGAGGTGACCAAGAGGTCACATGGAGATAGTGGTAGCTTGGTCCAATTTTAGTTTTTTCTCAGTTTTATTGTTCTTGTTTTAGTCTTCAGTTTGTTTAGTTGCATGTTATATATGGATCAGCTATTTATTTATTTATGTTCAGTTGCGGGTTGTTGTTGCATGATCATTTTGATTATTTTATTTATTTGATCCTATTTTTTGGGATGAAATCATTCCTAATTGATTTATATTTTATGCATTGCACTAGGTTTCATCACGTGGGGATTGGGAATGCCCTTCGGGCCATGCCGCGGACCAGCTCAATTGATCGATTCAGGGTCAACCCGGGTTGGTTTGTGGAAAAATCATATCATAGGAGGATCTTGTTATTTAAGGTGTCTGATAGTTAGATATTAGGGTTTTCTGGACTTGGGAGTAGGTACGGGAAGGGCGTCATGAACCCTTGCTCGTTCTGAACCTCGAGTTACAAGGGGCAGTCCGGGATTTGAGTCTATTGCATTTGTTTTGGATTGGGGGATGACAACGGAGGTGAACCGGTGTCACCTTGTGATCTCACATGGAGTAGTGAACCATGTGGAGTCTAAGTACATGGTTCAAGGTCCTCTTAGTGTTATGTATTACCTAGAGCATAGCCCACTACCATGTCTCCAAGTTAAGAATAGACACTAGTTCTTCATTCTGGTGATTTGGCTTGAGTCATGTTTCATTTTGAACTTGGTTGATGTGAGTAATCTTTTAAAATGAAAACGGTTTATGAAAATGAAAAATTATTTCTTTTAAGTGGTTTTTAAATTGGTATAATGTGTTTTAAAGAAAAGTTTTTTGGATTGAAATTTGGTAAATGCTTGGGTTTTGATGAGGTAATGAAATGTGTGACCCTTGGTACTCCTTATGAAAGTTCACATATATGAGATTTTTTATGAAAAGTGTAGGTTGGAACTTGTGTTTTGATTATAGAATCCCGCCTTTTTATTACATAACCTTTCATTACATTTTACATACAGAGGATCTTTAAAGTCTAGTGTCTCGGAAATCGGGATCATAATACATGAAAACAACATAAACATTCTTCTAAACCACTTGTAAGGCTTCATCAAAGGTTCATCCTATGTACATTACTACATCTCATAACCTGGGGACATAAACGAAAGGAAAGGGTGGGTATAAGGCTCAGTAAGGGAAACAAGGGGAAATATTTAACATGTGAACTTGAGATACATCAATAAAGTCATGAAAAAGAACTTTAAGGCATGAGAAAGAAATCATGAGGCATATCATAATAAAAATTACGTGTTTCGTAACTTGAAGATGTGGCTACAACATTTAACTTATAAAATCATTTTTGTTTCACCAAGGTCTATCCCCAAGGTGTCATTAAAAAAAATTACGAAGGTTATTCACCAAGGTATCATTAAAATGGTCATCTCTACAGATTAAGTCTTTACCCAATGTATTGGAGCGCTATCAGGGTGCACCCTTAATTTTTCTTTATTATCATGTGATACACATATATCATCATCAAAAATTTCATAAATAACCCATGTAGCATAAAAGAAATGGGTTTCACTTCATAATCATAATGTTTTAAAAACTGCTTTTAAGATATGATCTTTATGTCACTTTAAACCCACAGAAAAGGAAAGTGGGTTTCATGTATGTAAATCCAAGAATTTAAAATATAACATTTTGATATATATGTGAATACCCCTGTAGAAGAAAGAGCTTTGAGTATCCACTTAATAAAATAAAAGAATTTGAGAAAAAGAGAGAGACATTTTGAGACGAAAATTCGGCAGCATAACGGCTATGTTGTAGGGTTTTAGAAAACATTGAAAAGAGAGGGGTCATGGTCACCCATTAATAAATGATCCATAAAATAGTAGAGGGACAGAATATAAAGGATATAAGAACATGGTAATTAAATTTTAATGACATACCATATGAAATGAAAAACTTGAAAAGAAGACAAAAATAAGATTTCTCTTATGAAAATTCAGCAACCTAACGGCATCACTTAAAACTTCTAAAAAATGAATTGATGAGATAAAATAGGGTCTCTCATCATATGAACATAAAAGGACAGTGTGATGGATATAGAGATCATACTCCAACATAAGAAAAAGGAACTCGAAAGACTTGACATGAAAATAGAACTTTGAAAATGAGAAGGGTGAAAGAATCCCTTATGAAAATTCAGCAGCCTAACGGCGCCACTTAAAAATTCTAAAAATGAAATGATGAGAGTAAAAGAGAGTCTCTCATTATATGAATATAAAAATTACAGTAAGGTGAATATAAAAGAACATCCTCCAACATAAGAACATGGAGCATAAAAGAAATGACATAAGAGAGAGTGCTTGAAAAGAAAGAGAGAGGTAGGATCCCTTACCTTGAAGAGTAACTTAAAAAGCTTGAAGGTCGGGACCTTGGGAGGCTTGAGGGTACCTTGGGAGGACTCCTTGGGAGGTAAAGAGACCAAAACTTCATTGGGGAGGATTTGGAAATGAAATGAATGACGGTATGACTTGGTATTTATAGGAGAAGTGAGGGGACAGGGCATTAATTGACAAGGGACACCTCATACCTTATCTTACTATTCATAAGTCGACCAGAATTATTGCATAATTATTACATCCTTAATGATGTCATTAAACACTCGAAACTCAAAAACTGTATTTTTACTATTCACCGAAAATTCAACTTTCTCAGAAAAATCCCAAAAATTCACCTTAACCAAATATCGATGCTCTGAATTCAAAAATGAACTCCATTTTATGAAAATAATTTTCTAAATGTTTTTAATTTAATTTTTAAATAAAAACACTATTCACTGAAAATTCAACTGTTTCAAAAAAATCCCAAAAATTCACCTTAACCAAATATCGATGCTATGATTTTAGGAATGAACTCCATTTTATGAAAATAATTTTCTAAATATTTTTAATTTAATTTTTAAAATAAAAAACACTACTCACCTGAAAAAACTAATACTTAACCAGTACTTTCTGGAACAGTTATTTACCTATTTTATTGAATCACATTACTTAATCAAGGTGCCTAGATTATATTAATACTTTCTTAAGTGAGGTTACTTAATCCATTTGATCACATTACTAATCATAAGCATAAAATAACTATTAATAATTTACTATTAATCAAAAATTAAGTTGATCTTATTAGATTCTAAATTTCTTACTGAACATAACTGTAGAAGACCATTTTTTGAAAATCATTACACATTATTAATTATTTAAGGTTTACATAAAATATCTTTAAAATATCTTTTTTCTAAAATTCATCAATAATATGCATACTATATTTATCCGGACATTTAAAAATTCACAAACTTCACCATAAGAAGACATCACAATTTTTTATTTAAATCAAAGTATTACACAAGGAAATTACGGTATTGTTACATAACCCCTTATAACACCAGCATAGGACCTAAGAGTAAGGTGTGCTCGGGTGATAGAATCTTGCGGTGTCTCGGCCAACATTGCCCGAGTAGTGATTTCTATCAGCTTGAACTTCTCGCAAAGGTGATTCCGTTTCAGCTTCACAAGATGAAGTTCAGCTTGGGTTTGGTCCAGAGTAAAGCCCAAAGGTGCTACCTCCATCCCGAGTTCCATCAGATGGTCTTAGATCGGCCCAAGACTACTAGATGAGGCCATCGAATCTTATTTCTATATTAATTAATCAATATCACTTGTATTTATGGACAATAATCGCAACATTTAGTTTCCAAGGGTCATATTGGCCAACGGTCATATTGGCCAACGGTCATATTGGCCAACGATCATATAACAGTTGAAACCCAATGGTATTATTTTAATTATACTCATTTTATTAAATGAAATAGTTTTTTTGAGTATAAAATAAAATAACACACAAATTTAGGGGAAAAACTTATTCAAAATTTTGGGTCATTACAATCTTCCCCCCTTAAAAAATTGCGTCCTCGCAATTTTAAAATTGGGCTTGGAAATTTTGTTGAAAGAACCACATCTGAAAAAGAGTCAGTAAAACTATTACTTTAAAAGAAATAAAGGGAAGTACAAAGGTCACCCGATTTAACCCATACTAGGATTCCACGTAGGAAAACATGGATATGGAAGAGAAAACAAAGGTCCAAGTTCTAATAGAGAGTGATAGAAAACATGATTAGGAGAAAAATTAACCATAAGAAGATCACAAACTTAAGATGTGTTAAACGGTCTTTGATTACCCAGTAGGAAACGTAAACCAACAACATTTTTGTTTTACGTTCCTTTTCATAATTTTTAGGAATTCATTAACTACATAGAATAAAAACATAAGGAAATATACTTACCTTTAAGTAGAGTTTCATCCCTTAATAAGTTTCCACCAAGACTAATCTTTTCTCCAAACAATGAGCATTCAAAAATACTTGGTCTCATCAAAAGCACAAGAATCGTCTTCTAGACAATCACATATTCCACAAAAGGATAACTATATTTTTCCCTTGTCTTTAGTCATCAACTAAAACTAAAATGGTTAGTACGAGATCATATAATCCCCAAAAATGATAATCCTTTATAAAAATAAATATGACTATTAATCTCCAAAATTCAACAAAAGTACCCAAAGTTCCAGAAAGACCATTCAATACACAATCATCCTTAAAATTCTTCAGAATAATATAAACTAAGATTGGAACCCAAAACTCAGAAGGATTTAATCACATAGTCTTCCCCAAAAAAATCTTAACATTTATCTCTAAATAACATCGACTACTATTAAAGTCTCGTACTAAAGTGTAATTAACCTATTCACATATTCTCTATGCTAGGTTCATCATTTTCTAGAAATAACCCAAATCACCATATGTCCACAATAAATACATAAATTCTTATAAAAAAATCAACCATTCCTCCTCAATTTAAATCCTATAGTATTTTATTTCCCTTAGGCATATAGTACTCCAAAAGAGAAAACATCATCCAAAATAACCTTTATCATTTAATCACCAAATCATTTTCCTATAAAAAGGATATCCATTTTATAAAACATTAGTTTCCAAAATCAACTTATTCTTGATCCATAAAAATAGAAGGTGCATTAGTCAGTCTGAAGGGAATGACAACAAACTCATAATGCCCATATCTTGATTGGAAAGCTGTTTTTGTAATTTCATCATTCTTCACCCTTAATTGATGATAACCAGAACAAAGATCAATCTTAGAGAATAATTGAGTCCCACGAAGTTGGTCAAATAAGTCATCAATTCTTGGAAGAGAGTATTTTCTCTTCAGTGTGATCTGATTCAGTTCTCTATAATCAATGCATAACTGCATCGATCCATCTTTCTTTTTCACAAAGAGAACTGGTGCTCCCCAAGGAGACACACTTGGTCTAATAAACCCATTCTCTAAAAGATCTCGAAGTTGTTTCTTTAATTCCTCTAGCTCCACATTTTCCATCCTATAGGGGCTCTTTGACATCGGATGAGATCCAGGTACGAGTTCAATGGAGAACTCTACCTCTCTTTCTAGGGGAGGTCTGGGTAACTCCTCAGGAAATATGTCAACGTATTCCTAGATGATGGGGACATTTTCTAAAAGAATAAATCCTTCATGAGAAACTTATTTCATTTACGAATCTTTTAACTAAAAAGGATTTTATGTCTTAAAACTTCATTCTTAGACAATTACATTTTTCTATAATTCCTTCGTAATGATTCATAAAAAGGCATGTGATTAACCAAACATATCCATCGGGAGTGTCGTAACCAAGAGTGTAGCAAGACCCGTTGTCATGTACCAGTTCTTATTCGAGTATAGCTCAAATTGGTGTTATCGGGTTTTACCCCTATGTACATATGTGCCATAGCCACCTCTACCTGCTCGTATTCAGACAAGGATGTATTTGCTTGATAAACCACTTACTCAATACTCACCAGAATACTAGGAAGATTTCCTATATTTAAACTTTTCTATAGGGTTCTTCCTAAATTTTTCATATCCTAATTTCCATAAATAACTAAACTATCCTTTGATAAAAACTATAGCATCCCACCTTTTTATTACATAACCTTTCATTACATTTTACATAAAGAGGATCTTTAAAGTCTAGTGTCTTGGAAATCAGGGTCATAATACATGAAAACAACATAAACATTCTTCTAAATCACTTGTAAGGCTTCATCAAAGGCTCATCCTATGTACATTACTGTATCTCATAACCTGGGGACATACATCAAAGGAAAGGGTGAGCATAAGGCCTAGTAAGGGAAACAAGGGGAAACATTTAACATGTGAACTTGAGATACATCAATAAAGTCATGAAAAGGAACTTTAAGGCATGAGAAAGAAATCATGAGGAATATCATAATAAAAATAACATGTTTTATAACTTGAAGATGTGGCTACAAAATTTAACTTAGAAAATCATTTCCATTTTACCAAGGTCCGTCCCCAAGGTGTCATTAAAAAAAATTACCAAGGTTATTCACCAAGGTATCATTAAAATGGTCATCTCTAGAGATTAAGTCTTTACCCAATGCATTGGATCACTATCAGGAAGCACCCTTAATTTTTATTTATTATCATGTGAGCCACATATATCATCATCAAAAATTTCATAAATAACCCATATAGCATAAAAGAAATGGGTTTCATTTCATAATCATAACGTTTTAAAAACTGCTTTTAAGATATGATCTTTATTTCACTTTAAACCCAAGGAAAGGGAAAGCTGGTTTCATATATGTAAATCCCAGAATTTAAAATAGAACATTTTGATATATATGTGAATACCCCTGTAGAAGAATGAGGTTTGAGTATCCACTTAATAAAATAAAAGAATTTGAGAAAAAGAGAGAGACATTTTGAGATGAAAATTCGGCAGCATAACGGCTATGTTGCAGGGTTTTAGAAAACATTGAAAAGAGAGGGGTCATGGTCAACCATTCATAAATGATCCATAAAATAGTAGAGGGATAAAATATAAAGGATATAAGAACATGGTAATGAAATTTGAACGACATACCATATGAAATGAAAAACTTGAAAGGAAGACAAAAATAAGATTTCTCTTATGAAAATTATGCAGCCTAACAACATCACTTAAAACTTCTAAAAATGAATTGATGAGATAAAATAGGGTCTCTCATCATATGAACATAACAGTACAGTATGATGGATATAGAGATCATACCCCAACATAAGAAAAAGGAACTTGAAATACTTGACATGAAAATAGAACTTTAAAATGAGAAGGGTGAAAAATCCCCTACGAAAATTCGGCATCCTAACGGCGCCACTTAAAAATTATGAAAATGAAATGATGAGAGTAAAAGGGAGTCTCTCATTATATGAACATACAAATTACAGTAAGGTGGATATAAAAGAACATCCTCCAACATAAGAACATAGAGCATAAAAGAAATGACATAAGAGAGAGTACTTGAAAAGAAAGAGAGAGGTAGGATCTCTTACCTTGAAGAGTAACTTCAAAAGCTTGAAGGTCGGGACCTTGGGAGGCTTGAGGGCACCTTGGGAGGACTCTTTGGGAAGTAAAGAGACTAGAACTTCATTGGGGAGGATTTGAAAATGAAATAAATGAGGGTATGGCTTGGTATTTATAGAAGAAGTGAGGGGATAGGGCATTAATTTCCAAGGGATACCTCATACCTTATCTTACTATTCATAAGTCGACCAGAATTATTGCATAATTATTACATCCTTAATGATGTCATTAAACACCCGAAACTCAAAAACTGTATTTTCACTGTTCACCGAAAATTCAACTTTCTCAGAAAAATCCCAAAAATTCACCTTAACCAAATATTGATGCTCTGAATTCAAAAATGAACTCCATTTTATGAAAATAATTTTCTAAATATTTTTAATTTAATTTTTAAATAAAAACACTATTCACTGAAAATTCAACTGTTTCAGAAAAATCCCAAAAATTCACCTTAACCAAATATCGATGCTATGATTTCAAAAATGAACTCCATTTTATGAAAATAATTTTTTAAATATTTTTAATTTAATTTTTAAAATAAAAAACACTATTCACCAGAAAAAACTAATACTTAACCAGTACTTTCTGGAACAGTTACTTACCTATTTTATTGAATCGCTTTACTTAATCAAGGTGCCTAGATTATATTAATACTTTCTTAAGTGAGGTTACTTAATCTATTTAATCACATTACTAATCATAAGTGTAAAATCACTATTCATAATTTATTATTAATCAAAAATTAAGTTGATCTTATTAGACTCTAAATTTCTTACTGAACATAACTATAGAAGACCATTTTTTGAAAATCATTACACATTATTAATTATTTAAGGTTTACATAAAATATTTTTAAAATATCTTTTTTTCTAAAATTAATCAATAATATGCATACTATATTTATCCAGACATTTAAAAATTCACAAACTTCACCATAAGAAGACATCATAATTTTTTATTTAAATCAAAGGATAACACAAGGCAGTTACGGTATCGTTACATAACCCCTTATAACACCAGCATAGGACCTAAGAGTAAGGTGTGTTGGGCTGATAGAATCTTGGGGCGGCTCAGCCAACATTGCCCGAGTAGTGATTTCTATCAGCTTGAACTTCTTGCGAAGGCGATTTCGTTCTAGCTTCACACGATGAAGTTCGGCTTGGGTTTGGTCGAGCAAAGCCTAAAGGTGTTACCTCCTTCCCGAGTTCCGTCAGATGGGCTTCGATCATCCTGAGACTACTGGATGGGGCCATCGAATCTTATTTCTATATTAATTTATCAAGATCACTTGTATTTATAGACAATAATCGCAACATTTAGTTTCCAACGGTCATATTGTCCAACGGTCATATAACAGTCGAAACTCAATGGTCTTATTTTAATTATACTCATTTTATTAAATGAAATAGTTTTGTTGAGTATAAAATAAAATAACACACAAAGTTAGGAAAAAAATTATTCAAAATTTTAGGTCATTACATTGATGATGTAATTAGATGTAGATGGTCACATATGTTATGGTTCATAGGATACCATGGGTGGATGATTGAAATCAATGGCATGGCCTTGTTTTATAAATTGAATTTGAAATTGAAAAAGAAATAATTCTATAAATTGGATTTTGTTTTAGAATGTGAATTTTATTTTTTGAAAATTGGGTTTCGGTATTTGGGAGAGGGTTGTTTTGAATTTTAAATGAAATAGTGGTTTTTAGAAAGTTGGTTTTTGTTGTGTTTGTATATGTTTGGTTTGTGAGCCTTTTGTTTGGGATTGAGATGTTCCTTCTGAATGTGCTTCGAATTGACATTGGGTTTTAATTAGTGTTCTTTGTGTTTTTTAGAATATTCCGCCCAGAAAGGTCCCAAAAAATTTCAATGAGTCCTACCCAGTTTTTTATTATTCTCGGTTGTCTTGTGTCCTTTGAAGTGATAGAGGACCGTTAGAGGTAGTGAAGTGGTTTTAAGGAAGAATAGAATGTATTCGGGTTGTTGGGAACTCCTAAGGTTGTTAAAGTCCATGTCGTCTTGGGTTTGTTTGAGGGTCTACTTTTGGACCAATGGAAGTTGGTTTCTATCTTGTCACATCCCTCCAAAAGGAGTTGTGATTATGGTATGCTCATGCCTAACTGTGAGGCAGGAGATGCTTCAGCCATCAAAGCCCCAGCTATAGGTCTCGGGGTGAAGCTCGCGCACATTCAGGGGTTTCTAAAGGTGAGTGAAACCTTGTTCCAGTTTTTTCCTTGAGTGTTGGGAATGAGATATTTAAAGTTTCTTTGTTTTTGATTTCTTGTTGATGTATGTTAATCATTTCATTGTAATGTTATGTTGTACTTGTTCTTTTATAACCCAAGCGGTTGAGTCTATCTGAATGTGGCCTTTTGAATTTTGTTCTCTCCTTTTTAGTATGTCTTGCCTTTGTGTAGTCCGGTCTCAGTTTTAACTTTCAGTAGTGCTCATTTGGAGATGCTTGAGTTTTGTAAAATTGATTTGTTGTGGGTTTTTTTTATGTGGGAAGTTCCATGTTTTGATTTCAGTCATTTCCGGCATGTACAAGGAAGTTAAGATGGAGTCCTGGTTAATTTTTTTTTCAAATTTTGGAAGTTTTGGGTGAATTTTTATCCTGTGCACGGTTTGTGCACGGTTAGAGGAAACCATTCACCTTTCCCAGGTAACCGTGTGGCTTAGTATCATTTTTTGGTAGAGTAGTTGGCACGGTTGGTGCATGGTTTTGAAACCAAGCGGCCAAGTCGTGTGGGGTGCCCCTTCTTTCTAGTAGCTCGCACACAGTTGGCACACAGTTTGGTAAATTGTGCGGCCAAACTATGTGATCTTCCCATAAACATTAAAATATTAAAATACCTAGTTCCTGGTTGTGATGAGGGTGTTGTTTGGGGATTTAATGTTGTTCGTATTAGTCGAGTCTTTGTGGCGGGGAGAACCCCCTCGCATTCTCCCCTCATTCTAATGTTGTGGTTTCATCTTGATCAGTAGGGTGTGACTTGTGGAGTGAATAATCACCCAAAGTTCATGGTTTCCCTTGGTTTTGATCAGTCATGTATTCATGTTTTGGTTAACCTTCGGTTGGGTGGATTTCTGGAACTACTACAAAAATGGGCAAGGTAAGCGCCACCTTATATCAACACTAAGCAAAAACCACTGATACAGGGTAACCTTTATCAGCGCTAAAAAAGGGCTGATAAAGAGACCATTTATCAGCGCAAATAAATATTTCTAGTATCAGCGCTGAAATTTTAGCATTCATACAGGAAGGATTTATCAACGCTTTTTTAGCGCTGATAAAGAGGCCCTTTATCAGCACTTTTTTAGCGCTGATAAAACTGTAGTCTTGTATTTTATAAAATCAGTCGCACGGTGGTCTCGTTTTATCACGACCTAAAGCTCCCGCGGTACTATAACCCTACGACCCCCCTCCGCCGCCCCTCGATCTTCGCATTGTCGGACCTCCTCCGCCCCCGATCTTCGCATTGCTGGACCTCCACCACCCCCGATCTTCGTGTTGTCGGACCTCCGCCGCTAGCCCTTCTCTTAATCCTCCCCCTCTAACCCCTTCAGTGAATCCTCCTCCCCTAAAACCCGACTTCTCCTCCTCTTCACTCGACCCTACTCCCCGCGAACCCTACTTCTCCATTTCTCTTCGGTTGGCGGCTCCTCCCATGCACCTCCTCCCGTGCACCTCCACCTATGGAAGTTTCCAAGTGTGTGGTAAGTGATTCAATGCTTTTACATTATTAGATGATTTTGATATGCTTTCTTATTTTCATGAATGTGTTCTATGGATTAATTTTTTGGTGCGAAATATGTTTTGGAAAGGTTTTGAGATCCACATATGAAGAATTTTTTTTCTAAAGGAATGTTTTTATGTTTCATGTTATCTTTTTTGAGGTGTTTCTTAAATATATTTTATGTCTTGTGTGAAAGGTATGAAATGAAATGAGTTTTCAAAGAGAATTAATGGTTTGAATGTGTTGAATGTGGATTTTATAAGAGAAATTCATTTTTGTTGCATGTTGTGTTTTTTTTGAACCTGATATGTGTCTTTGAATTGTGAATGTGATTTGAAACATGTTATAAAATGGATTTTATGTGAGTATGAATTTGAAAGGGTATTTTCACATGGAAATGGTTGGATTCCATATGTGTTCTTCTTGTTGTGTTTCCAAATGTGTTTCATAAATTTTGAAAGTGGTGTGAAATGTGTTTCTAAATGTTTTTAGTGTGCATGTGAAATTGAAAGTGTATTTTTGTGTAAAATAGTGGTTTTGGTGTGAGATTTCGATCATTGGATCCATGTGAAAATTTGAAAGTGGTGATATCCTTATGTTCTTATGATGCTTGGAATGTGTATGTGAAAGTGGTGATATAGTTATAGTTAAGAAAAATGGGGTCTTAGATTGCGAATACTTCAAGAAATTTTTTACGAAGCAATTATATCTAGATTCGATGGTATCAGGTAATTCCATGGAGTTTCTCAACCTCATCTAAGGTTATTAGACATTGACTCAATATACTAATAATTTTACTAAACTTGCTCAGTTTTCACTTGAAGTGGTGTCAAACAATAATCTTAAGTCCTGGAGGTTTTATATGGGTCTTCGATCAGATATCCAATATCAAGTATTTATGATAAAGTTTACCTAAAATTTTGATGTTCTAGATAGGGATGTGATGGAATAAATTGGCATGACTATTATATCAGGGTTAACTAGAGTTACTTATATTCCCAATGATAGTTTTAGTGGTTCCTATAAGTGGAATAGAAAGTAGAATGAGCCTCATAGTGAAAATAGTTGTGGTGGTATTTTATAGAAAACTTCCTCCAGATCATTTGTAGTGTCTAGTAAAGGCCAAATGACTTTTTCCAATGTGGAAAGATTGAAGACTCAAAGCATTATTGCATGGAAGCATTGAAGATTTTCATTCCATACAGACATTAAACCCACTTGAAGAGGGTTTTACATGTTTTTACTACCCTGTGTAGTGGAATGGAATCATAAATATTGAGAGGTACCAAATCATAGTAATATTATTCAATAATAATGGGATCCTAGAAACATATATTAGTAACAAAACAACTTCATGCAGTGGATTAATCTCCAGTAGGAACTGATGTGGGTCATGCGATAGTGAGAGGCACCATTTCCATTTTTTTCTTTAGTGTATGTTTTATTTAATATTGGTTCCCATCATTATTTCATATCAAACATCAATATAGAACTATTGAAACTTATAATAGAGCTCATGGCTTATGTGATAGAGATTGTAACATATCTCTGAATAAAGAGGGAGTAAGGTCTCTGATTCCCCTCTCATGCTTTCTCTTTTTTAGAGATTTAGATCATATGATATTTTTTGGTTCTTAAAATGATTCCCCTATATTTTATTCTCAGAATGGACTGACTAGTTTCTAATAAATCTTGGATTTACTATTATCATTGGTGGGTGTCCTTCACTTCCCCCGATGGGGAATTCCATGTTTTCCATAGAGAATTAGACCTGAGGTCTAGTCGATCTAGACCTATTCTTCCAGAGTTGAGTGGGATGATATCATTTTATGCTATTGAACTGGAGTAGGAAGCCTATTATAGTGAACTTTTCCTAGTGGCTATTAAATTTCCAAAAGTGTTTCCTTTAGTCTTTTTTGGTCTACCACTAGAGAGGGAGGTGGAGTTCTCTATCAACTTGGTGATGGGTATAAAACCAATATCTATTCTATCTTAACATATAGAACTAGTTAAATTGAAGGAACTAAATAACCAGTGGGATGAATTGGTTTCCAAATTCTTTATTTAACTTAGTGTGTTTCCTTGGGAAGAATTGGTGCTTTTCACCAAGAAGGTCATTGGAACCCTTCACTTGTGTGTTGATTACCAGAATCTCAATCGGGTTACAATCAATAAAAAGTATCTATTGACCTATATTTATGATTTATTAGATCTTATAAAGGGGGGGATTGGTTCTCTAAGATCGGTCTTTAGTTTGGTTAACACCAGCTTAGGATCAAGTAGTTTGAGATTTATGTGTGACTATATACTTATTATATTTTATTATTATTTCTTACACACCACCACTTGAGTCGAGTAACCTGATTGAAATCCATATGTGTACTTTGGTTCTGATGTGGATATGATTTTTATGTGTTTGTGACATATGTATGTGTGGATATATGGGTATTTAGGCATGATGATATTTAATGTAGGGCAAAGACCTAGGAGTGGTAGATGTATCATTCTTGATTATTCTTGTGTTTGGACTGGGGTGATTTGAGGAAACTATAATGAATCTAAAGTAAATATATTTAATGAATTCCATATTGTAGAGATTATGAGAATCCTTTCTTTACTTATAGAGTTGGCTACTGTTTTTCATCCATATGTATTTTAGGTTGGTGAGGTATAAAAGGATGAACTAGTTGACCATAGAAGGGTTCACCCGATAGAGGAGGATGAGCCATAGAGGATGATTTCATGTGAGTTTTACCATCTATGACACAAGTGATTATCCCCACGAATCCCTTTGTGTTTAGAAACTGTGTTGATTTTTATGGGGGGTTTATCCTGGTTCTGTTGATTTCCAAATATTTATTGGAAATGGTTAGGCTCTATTAATCTCTATTTTTATAAGGAATTTGTTCTCTTATACTGTATTTGGAGGTATTTTTTTGTATACTTGAACCATAAATACTAATATTTGAGATTCAAATAGGATGGAGATGAATAAAGATTAGATGGATGCTAATCATTTGACAATAGAGTATGAGAACGGAGTGAAAGAGTTCATCAAGTTTGCAAAGGATCACGCAAAGGATCCTTCTCAAATCCTTTGTCTGTGTTTACGTTGTTTTTATTCTAGACTACTTACTCTAGAGGAGTTGGAAGAACATTTGATATGTCATGGAATAGATCAAAGTTATAAATTTTGGAATAAACACGTAGAAAAAGAGAATGTAGCTACTGGATGGGATAAAACTGCATTTTATGGATCATTAGATATGAATACAAATATGGATAATAAAGAATACCATATGGAGGATGTGATTACAGATTTCAATGATGATGAATATCGTATTGAGGAAATGACAAAGATAATTGAAGATAAACTCTGTGATTGCCCAAAATTGTTTGAGAAGTTAAAGAGTTGTGAAAAGATGTCATTGTATGCCGGTTGCACTAAATATATAGCATTGTCAGCTATATTGAAGTTGTATAAATTGAATGAAGTCAATGGATGGAGTGATGTTAGTTTTACAGAACCACTTTCTCTCTTGAATGATATGCTTTCATAAGATAATGAGCTCCCAAGTCTGACATATGAAGCTAAACGAATGCTACGCTCAATGGGTATGATTTCTGAAAAAATACATGCTTTATCGAAAGACTATATATTGTTTCGCAAGGAGAACAAATCACTTACAAAATTCCCAAAGTTTGGTGCTTCTCGATACAAGAAAGATGAATCCAATCTTACGAAATTTGTATGGTACTTTCCAATCATTCCAAGGTTTAGGCGTTTATATGGAAGTGAAGAGACTGCAATACAATTGTCGTAGCATGCAGATAAAAGAAATAAAGATGGGAAATTACGTTATCCGGCCAACTCTCCTCAATGGAAGAAAATTGATCATGAGTATCCTGAATTTGGAAAAGATCCTAGAAACCTTCGTCTTGCGTTATCTACAGATGGAATGAATCCTTTTGGTTTTCAAACCAGAACTCATAGTGCATGGCATGTTATGTTGGTAAATTATAACTTTCCACCCTAGTTATGCATGAAGCGGAAATTCATCATGTTATCTATGCTTATATCAGGACCAAAACAACCAGGTAATGATATTGATGTTTATCTGGATCCTTTGATCGAGGATTTGAAGTTATTGTGGGATTCAGGTGTTATGTTGTATGATTCTTATCAAAGTGAATACTTCATGTTGAGAGCGATGTTGTGTGGGGCAATAAATGATTTCCCTGCTTATGGAAATTTTTCAATCTATAGCATTAAATTAACTCAAGGGTGTCCCGTGTGTAAAGAAGATACAGAATCAATTAGGTTGAAACATTTATCGAAATCTGTGTTTCTAGGACATCGTAGATTTCTACCTCGTCGGCATAAGTACCGATCTTGGACAACATCATTCAATGGAAGTTCAAAACAATGCACAACACCGTCTCCACTAATAAGTGATCAGCTGTTTGAGAAAGTAAAAGATGTGAACACTATTTTTGGTAAACCATTTTTGAAAAACCTTATGAAAATCGGTTGGAAAAATAGATCAATTTTTTTTGAATTACCATACTGGAATTGTTTATACGTCAGAAATTTTCTTGATGTGATTCATGTTGAAAAAAATGTATGTGATAGTGTTATCGTAATGTTGCTAAATGCCCCTGGAAAAACAAAGGATGGAATTAAGGCACGGTTGGACATGGTTGACATGGGAATACGAGAAGAGTTGGCTCCTGAGAAGGGTGAAAATTGAATGTTTCTTCCTCCAGCTACTTATACTCTTTCTAGGGAGGAGAGATATCAGTTTTGAAACTTCTTCAATGATGTAAAGGTTCCATAGGGGTATTCATCAAATATCAAGAACATTGTGTCAATGAATGATTTGAATTTAAAAGGTTTAAAATCACATGACTGACATGTTTTGATGCAATATCTAATTTCTATAGCTTTATGTTGCATTTTTACCAAGAATGTTCGTCATACGTTAACCAGACATTGTTTCTTTTTCAAAGATATATATAGAAAAGTTTTAGACCCAGTGAAATTTCTAGCTATGGAAAAAGAAATTGTCATCATATTATTTGAATTAGAAATGTTCTTCCTGCCAACATTATTTGATATGATGGTTCATTTGATGATTCACTTGGTGATAGAGATTCGACTTTGTTGTCTTGTTCACTATAGATGGATTTATCCTGTTGAACGGTATATGAAGATTTTGAAAGGGTATGTCAAAAATCAAAGTCGGCTAGAGGGTTGTATTGTGGAGAGATATATTGTTGATAAAGCCATTAAATTTTGTACCGAATACCTATCTGATGTGGAAAGCATTGGTCTCCCGAAATCTCATCACACTGGACACATTGAGGGTGAGGGAATTTCTGAAAGAGATGTTGTGATAATCAGTATTACAGATCGAGAGCAGGCACACCTTTATGTTTTGCATAACAGTTGGGAGGTTTCTCCATATATTGAAACTCACAAAGAAATTCTTAGGCAGTTGAATCCATCAAGGGCTGAAAAATTGTTATCAAATACACATAATCACCAGTTTATAGGATGGTTTCAGGACTATATTTTAAACAGTTGGATGAAAATCAGAATTCAATTTCAAAACGACTTCGATGGCTAGCCGCCGGACCAAGTGTGTATGTATTATCTTACAGTGGTTATGTAATTAATGGTTATACATTCTATACAGATGAACATGATGAAGATAGTACCATGAAAAATAGTGGAGTTACACTAGTGGCTGAAGCGATGCATGTTTCTGGTAGTAAGGAAAGAAATCCAATTTATGCAAATATGTCATACTTTGGCATTATCAAACTAATATGGGAGTTGGATTATACAACATTCCAATTGACAATTTTTCAATGAAAATGGGTTGATAACAATAGTGGTGTTAAAATAGATGAATGGTGATTTGTGAAATTTGATTTTAGTAAAGAAGGGTACAAAGAAAAACAGTTTATAATGGCATCACAAGTGGTACAAGTTTTTTATGTTCCAGATCCTGAAAACTGAAAGTGGTCAATTGTTTTGTTATCGTCCAAAACTACTAAAGGGTTCGATGAAAATTCAGTTGAGGATGATCCTTTCAGTGGTATATCACAATCATTTCACAGAAATCCCAATGTAGATGATGTTTTGTATGTTAGAGGAGACCACAATGAAGGGATTTGGATGATCGATAGAGGTGTCAAATCCCTTCAGCCTTTGAAAAAAAGAAAGAGAGTTCAATAAACAGGTTATATTTTTTTTGTAATATAGATCTTGTTATCTCATGTTATTATCTTATCATTACTGAATTTATGTAATCTAAATTAACTATTCAACCACTTTTGTAGATAATGACTTCTGCACATTCTGGTTCTCCTAACCTTGAGGTTGAACAAGTCTCTCAAGCTACTGTTGATGCGGCTGCTGTTGCTCCTGCTGCGGTTTCTCATAGTGCAAAGCAACAACAAGTTTCTGAAATTGTTGTTGCTCCCAGTGTTAAGGTCCAACAACCATCAGTACATGTTATTGCTACCATTTCAGATGAACATATAGATGATGTTGATATCGATGAAATGGTTGGTAATGAAGGACCGACGTCGCAGAAAACACAGGTGCGTCGTAGTTTGACGGTGTTAGCCAAAGTTCTTAAGGCGAAAAGCAAAGGAATCAAATTTGATGTTGGATGGAATGCATGAGGCCAACATGTGAATCCCAAAAAGGCTATGTTTAGTAGTTACATTGTATTTGTCACTCGGCAGCGCGTGCCGATTGATATAGATTCATGGCACCATGTTGTGTCCAGGCTGAAGGTTGTGATCTGGGAAGAAATTACGGTAACATTATTAATTTATTTCTTTAATTTACTAGCAAATAAAATAATGAAACAATGTCTTACTCTTCTTAATCTATTTTAGAGTACATTTATAGTAGACGATTCACATAAGGATTATGTACTAAGGCTTGCAGGAAGGATTCATCGAGGTTTTCACACTATTTTAACAATATGTCGCCTGAAAGATTCCAAAGGTAAAATAATCCTACACTCACCCATTGTCTACGCTCACCTGATATCCCAAGAAGCATGGGATGTATTTATTGGCCACCGTGGGGATGAGAATTTTTAGGTACATTGTGGGTGATAATACGTTGTTTGAGGATACGTGTATTCATCACTTTGATTGTCAATATTTCACTTATGAAACAACAACTTTGTACTGAAAATAAGGAACGTGCATCAAAACCAACATACCCCTATCGTAAAGTAAGGATGGGATACACTTCACTAGAAAAGAAAATTGTACGTATTTTAAATTTATAGTAATATTGTTAGGTGCCAATAAACAACATCATAATTATCTTTCTACGTTTATATGTAGATTGATGAGTCTAAAACCAAAGACACTTCCATCCCACGTCATGTGCTATAGAAGGAGGCACGTGTGAATAAGGAAGGGAATCTAGTAGATGAGAACACACAAAAAGTGTGGGAAATATGTGTAAGTATGACATGGAAATAAAAATATTTGTTTTAAATTTCTATTACATAAAAATAATTAGTTATTTTCCTATATCCGAAAGTCACAGGAATCAGCTACTCCTGTAGCGGATGCAGACCTATTATCGACAGCTTTGAAGTAGTTAGAACAATACGGTCGTATCAGAGGTGCGGGGTTTGGGGTGAAACCCCGAGTATATTTTGAGAAGAAGAAAAAAACGGATGATAGAGATGAAAAATTGAAACAAATGAGCAAAATAATAGCAACCATTGAAGAAAAATTGCAATGGCAGTGAGAGTTGCTAGCAACTTTTATGGGTGGAAAGCAAGGGGAAGACACAACTCAGGAACAACCAGCGCATGAAGATCCCGCCCCACCCCCCCACCAGCTTTGAGGCGATCCATTCCCCTCAAAGAGCTGTCTTAGTCGTGGTAATCAATATTCTAATAATTGTTCTCATGAAATGTGAATCAGACAAACACTGATACTTTTCCTGTACTAATCTTCTACAGGGTGATAATGATTATGATTTATATCTGTCAACACCCACCTATCACCTTGTAGCGAGGGCTACAGTGTTCAACATCCCAGATGACACGCTGCATAATAGACTACTTCCGAAAGATCGTCTGAAAGTGGCGATTACTGTAGCTCGTGAGCCAAATGCAGATCTACCTATTCCACTTGATGATAATGATATTCATATGGTCGAAAAGGCTATTGGGACATTAATTGCATAGTTGTCACAACTTGTAAGAGTACATGTGGACAAAGAGGTATTTATTTCCTTTTTTTTCAAGCTAAACCTTTAACAATTAATGAAAAAAAGGTTTGAACCAATGAATGTTATTATAGATGGAGAAAGGGAAGGGGTGAAAAACGTTGGCTCAAAACCATCTAAAGGATTGACCAACCGATCCCAAGGAGCTATTGAAACCACAATAACACCACATGTTCTCTATCCACATTTACTAGCATTAAAGAATCATGTGGATACAAAGCTAAAAGGTGGTAGTAGTCATATAGTGGTTTTAGAAAAGAATATATACAGAGAGGAAAGTCAAGATTTTGTTGTTGCTGAAAATGTAAATGAGATCCTTGAAAAAGGTTGTCTAGGTGTCAAAGTTGTAAATATATATATATGAGGTATGTTTTCATGAATTGATTTTCTAAAAGCTGGTCTAATGTGTAAATTATGACTAAATGCATTTTATATTGTTGACAGACGTATATATGAAAAACAGTTGAATGAATTTTCTCATGAGCCAAAATTTGGACTCGTTAGTCCTCATACCACATCAACACATCTAACGAAATTAGAGCCATCAAAAAATAATTAAATAGTGAATGGCTTGCTGAAAACATTTGAAAGTAAGATTACAGATGACAGACTCTTCCTAATACCAACCATGCAGGGGTAAAACTCTATGATTAAAGCATATCAATTATATTTTCACTTCTTTTATTACTTATTCCTTTTTGTGTTTTTAGGAAACATTGGATGATAATTGCGGTGAACTTGGATACTCCAAAGATTTATTTTCTGGATTCAAAGCAAGGATATCCATCAAACTGACCACACATGATGGAGTTTGTGAATCTGTAAGACACTACATCCTACGTTTTAGGTCTAAACATAAAGTAATATAATTTATATTAACTTTTACTGAGGATTCTATTATGATAGGGTGGTTTATCATTATCTTCTAAAAAAGGAATGATGATAGGGGCTAAGCATAAGGAGGCGAGCAAGTACTACGTATGGACAAATATCAGGGTATATATAATAAAATTTCACTATCCAAACACATCTCAATGCAAGTTACTTATTCTCCCAATGAATAAATTTTTTGCAGTGTCCAAAACAAAACAAAAGATAATGATTTCGGTTATTATGTTTGTAAATTTATGAAAGAGGTCGTTTTTCATCAACAAACTAGCATCCCTAAAGAGGTATTTTCAAAAACAACTACTAGTTCATTTAATTTATTTATTAATTCTTTATTTTTATATTTTGCAGTACTACTCTGACTGCCAAAAAGAATCATACTCACAAGACGATATAGATTTTTTCAGAAATGAGTGTTCCGCATACCTGATGGTAGATTGTACACAAATAGCATGAAGATCTGACTTGGGGACGTGTACAATTGGCGGTCATTTTTGAGAGGGGTTAAGGGGATCAAAAGATGAAACATTGTTGTATGTAAATGTTCATAGGAAAATTGTAATTGTTATTAAATAAAACATCTTTTCTTCAATGAGAAATTTTCCCATTTTAACAGATTATATGCACTAACAACATGCAAGAATGATAAACCACTCAAAGTGTCTCTCTTTTGTTTAAAATGAATAGATTTTTAAGTGAAAACAACAACTGACGTACAGAAATCTGACCAAACGCATTCAGATTGTATTGATCCTTTAGGAGAATGATCCATGGGTGCATTGGGGATGTGTATGAGTCAACCCTTCCTCAATCTGAGGCACGGTGAGGCCGGTATCACTCAAAGTGTCTCTCTTTTGTTTAAAATGGACACAATTTTAAGTGAAAACAACAACTGACCTACGAAATTCTAACCAAATGCATTTAGATTGTCTTGATCCTTTACAAGAATGATCCATGGGTCCTTTTTGACGTGTAAGAGTCAACCTGGTCTCAATCCGAGGTACGGTGTGGCCGGTATCACTCAAAGGGTCTCTCATTTGTTTAAAATGGACGCAATTTTAAGTGAAAACAACAACTGACCTACGGAAATCTAACCAAACGAATTTGGATTGTGTTTATCCTATAGGATAACAATACATGGGTCCTTTTTGACGTTTAAGAGTCAAATCCGCCTCAATCTGAGGCCCGGTGTGGCCGGTATCACTCAAAGGGTCTCTCTTTTGTTTAAAATGGACACAATTTTAAGTGAAAACGGAAACTGACCTATGAAAATATTACCAAATGCATTTGGATTGTCTTGATCATTTATGAGAATTATCCATGGGTACGTTGGGGACATTTAAGAGTCATATTGGCCCCAATCTGAGGCATGGTGTGGCCGATATCACTCAAAGGGTCTCTCGTTTGTTTAAAATGGACACAATTTTAAGTGAAAACAACAACTGACCTATGGAAATCCAACCAAAAGCATTTGGATTGTGTTGATACTATAGGATAACAATACATGAGTTCTTTTAGACGTGTACGAGTCAACCCTGCCTCAATCTGAGGCCCGGTGTGGTCGGTATCACTCAAAGTGTCTCTTTTTTTTTTAAATGGACACAATTTTAAGTGAAAACGACAACTGACCTACGAAAATCCGACCAAACACATTCATATTGTCTTGATAATTTAGGATAATGATCCATGGGTGCATTTGGTACATGTACAAGTCAACCCTACCTCAATTTGAGACCCGGTGTGGTCGGCATCACTCAAAGGGTCTCTCTTTTGTTTAAAATGGACAAAATTTTAAGTGAAAACAACAACTGACCTATGGAAATCCAACCGAACGTATTCGTATTATCTTGATCCTATATGAGAACGATCCATGGGTCTTTTTTGATGTGTAATAGTCAACCCCACCTCAATTCAAGGCACGGTGTGGCCGGTATCACTCAAAGTGTCTCTCTTTTGTTTAAAATGGACACAATTTTAAGTGAAAACAACAAATGACCTACGGAAATCTGACCAAAAGCATTAAGATTGTATTTATCTTTTAGGAGAACGATCCATGGGTCCTTTGAGACGTGTAAGAGTCAACTATTCCTCAATACGAGGCCCAGTGTGGCCGGTATCACTCAAAGGGTCTCTCTTTTGTTTAAAATGAACAGATTTTTAAGTGAAAACAACAACTGACGTACAGAAATCTGACCAAACGCTTTAGGATTGTATTGATCATTTAGGAGAATGACCCATGGGTCCTTTGAGACGTGTACAAGTCAACAATGTCTCAATCCAAGGTATGATGTTGCTGGTATCACTCAAAGTGTCTCTCTTTTGTTTAAAATGGACAGATTTTTAAGTGAAAACAACAACTGACGTACAAAAATATGACCAAATGCACTAGTATTGTCTTGATCCTTTAGGATAATGATACATGGGTCCCTTTTATATGTTTATGATTCAACCCCTCCTCAATCCAAGGCACAGTGTGTTCGGTATCATTCAAAGTGTCTCTCTTTTGTTTAAAATGGACATAATTTTAAGTGAAAACAACAACTGACCTATAGAAATCCGACCAAACGCATTCAGATTGTCTTGATACTTTATGAGAACAATCCATGGGTCATTTTTGATGTGTATAAGTCAACCCTACCTCAATATGAGGCATGGTCTATCCGGTATCACTCTAAGTGTCTCGCTTTTGTTTAAAATGGACACAATTTTAAGTGAAAACAACAACTGACCAACAGAAATCTGACCAAATGCATTCGGATTGTCTTGATCCTTTATGAGAATGATCCATGAGTCATTTGAGACATTTACGAGTCAAACCCACCTCAATCAAAAGCACGGTATAGCCGGTATCATTCAAATTTTCTCTCTTTTGTTTAAAATGGATACAATTTTAAGTGAAAACAAACTGACCTACAGAAATTTGACCTAACACATTCGGATTGACTTTATCCTATAGGATAACCATACATGGGTAATTTTTGATGTGTATGAGTCAACTCTGCCTCAATCCTAGGCACGGTGTGTCTGGTATCACTCAAAGTGTCTCTCTTTTGTTTAAAATGAACACAATTTTAAGTGAAAACAATATCTGACCTACGGAAATCCAACCAAATGCATTAGGATTGTATTGATCTTTTAGGAGAATGATCCATGGGTCCTTTGAGATGTGTACGAGTCAACCTCGCATCAATAAGAGGCTCGGTGTGGCCGATATCACTCAAAGGGTCTCTCTTTTGTTTAAAATGGATAAAATTTTAAGTGAAAACAACAACTGACCTACGACCTGGACACCCCCACCCCCTGGAAAGCCCCCCCAACCCCCTGGACACGTCCATGGACACCCCCCCCCCACCTCGGACAGCCCCCCCCCCCCAGACACCCCCCACCCCCTGGAAAACCACCACCACCCTGGACGACACCCCCACCCTTCCTAGACACCACCCCACCACCTGGATACCCCCCACCCCCTGGACACCCCCCTACCCATGGACGGCCACCCCCACCCTCCCGGACACCATCTTACCCCCCTTGGACAGCCCCACTAACCCCATGGAAAGACCCCTGACATAGTGGACACCATCCCACCCCCTGGACACCCCATAGATAGCCCCCCCCCCCCCACCTGAACACCCCCCTCCTTGGACACCTCCCCACCCCCCTTGGACAGCCCCCCTAACCTCCTGGACCGCCCCCACCCCCCTTGGACACCCCCCTGGACACCCCTATCCCCCCAGACACCCCCATCCCACCCTTCTGGACACCACCCCACCCCCCTTGGACAGCCCCACCAACCCCCCGGATTGCCCCCCATCCCCCGGACACCCCCCACCCCCTGGAAAGCCCCCCCCCCCCCCCGACATCCTGGACACCAGCCCCCCCCCCCCCCACACCCCTGAACACCCCCATGGACAACCCCCCCCCCCCCCCCCCACCCCCACCTGGACACCCCCCACCCCCTAGACACTGTCACGACCCATCCTCGGGGCCCGTACCGTGACTACCCCAAGCCCGCCTTCCATAGGCCAGGGTTTGGCGACTAGCACCAAAGGCGTAAATCCTGAAAACTGGGAAGGCATTTCCTTTATAAAACATAAACACATCCAACCAGAGTACAAGAGGAAGTAATATACTGAGTACAAAAGAAAGTGCTGGAAAGTAAATGGGCCAGAATACAAACCCAACTGAAAAGTACAGCTACAATTGAACAAAAGTACAACAGAAAAGACAACAGCTAGAAGACAGAAATAGATCCTGGGTCATCCACCTTAAATCATACATGAAGGGTAGGTACATATATACTCCTCAACGCTCTCGTCCGCCAACATCCTATGAGTACCTTCTCGTCATGAAGTCCACCTTCGGGTACTGACTCGTCGTGTGGTCCACCTCCGGGTACCGTCCAGTCCTCGCACACTTGGTCTCTGTCAGCGTTGTTCATCGTCTACATCCAACACAATGAGGTGCAGGAATATCCCGTGCAGGGGTGAGTATACGATACTCAGTAGGGACCCCGAGACCCTCAAGGTCTCACTAAATGCAACAAGGATAATCATAAATAAAGTTCTCAACAGATAACCCTTACTTAGGTATAAGCTCATACTTATACCTAAGTTATTAAGTAACTCATCTCAGCCATGAGATAGCACACAGATATGAAGTAGACGGATAACCACTACTTAGGTATATGCCCATACATATATGTAAGTTATCAAGTAACCCATCTCAATCAAGAGGAAAACACAAAGTTCATTGACTCAGCTCAAACCAGGATTTTCATTATCAAAACCGCAACTACTGAAGAGCTCCATCTCTGTCGAGTACAGTGATCCTGTCATGACTCAGAGGCACGGCTCACTAACCTAAGACTGCTGAGGTACTCCTCCTGTCGAGTACCGCGGTTCAGCCACCCAAACACAGTAGTGCTCCTCGCCGGGGTCTGCCACCCAAACACAGTAGTGCACCCCCCTAATAGCCTGCAGAGGTACTCCTCCTGTCGAGTACCGCGAGTCTGCCACCCAAACACAGTAGTGCTCCCCGTCGTGGGTCTGCCACCCAAACACATTAGTGCTCCCCACTGGGCTATACAATCACTCCGACTCAAATCAGACAAGCAGTCATCAGGTCTTAGCCAGCTACACGGTCTCCGTACTCCGTACGCTCGTCTCCGAGAGGGTCCACTCCACGAGCTACAGGTTGATACTCCAAGTATCACAAAGTCCCACGAAGAAGTATCTCAAGGGACCGCCCCGTCGTAGGGGTCTCAACGCAATAGACGGCGCGTCAATCGGATGCGCGGTCTGTGAGTTATTAGCCTTTTAGTCCCGGGGGCCCGGTTGGTTTCGTGTACGAACCAACTTGGCCATATCTCAACTCTACCTCAACTGTACCTCAAAATATCATAGGGTAAACTCATAGGGACCGTTTCTCAACGTGATTACCAACGCCTCTGACGGTTCGTCAAACGGACGTCCGGTCTGAAAGTTATCGGCTTTTCCGTTCCAGGGGCCCGGTTGGATTTCGGGTACAATCCAACCCGACCTTACTCCAACTGCATCCAAACCTCAGGTGAAGTATGCCAAAAGATCTGTCTCATCAAGAGGAATACAATAAAGTCGACAACACGCCAATCGGACGTCCGGAGCTCAAGTTATAAGTGTTTCCACTTCAAGGGCCCGGTTGGATTCATGTTCGATCCAACCCGGTCGTACTTCAAATGACACCAGTTAACCAAACTGGTCACACCATTGCGATCCATACGGAATAACACATGAGATGGACTACCCATTTGTCCAAAACGGATAGCCGGTGAAAAAGTTGCATTTCACCGCATCATGCGCGAACCGGGCCTCGTGGGGCCCGCACCTCGACCTCGACTTAAATATCCAAAAAAAATTTGAAACATCCATCTTAATTCCAGGGTCGCAACGTCACAAACGGTTCGTCATTCCGACACCGTATGAGAGATATATGTCAGATACAAGATCCCGTAATAATAATAATATTATTATTATTATTATTTGGTGTTTCGTGGGCCCGAGCCACGAAGCAGAATTTAGTATCCAACATTAGACTTGAATCGACTGTCTTAAATACAGAGTCGCATCGCCGCTGACGGCGAGTCAATCGGACATCACACGCATGAGTTATGACGGGTCAAATATTTAATAATAATATTAAATCTATTATGTACGAGCGTTTCGGGTACCCGATCCAAAAACCCGAAAAAGACATCCAATATTGGACTCATAAATTCCATCTCGAAGTCAGCGTCGCACTGCCACTAACGGTTCATGAAACCAAGGTCGCACGAAGAAGATACCGTCAAAATACGGTTTTCCCAACAAAAATAATAATAACATTATTATATTATTATTATTATTATTTTAAATTAATCCCTCAACATATCACACCCAAAATCCACGCATAAAATCCCTATTAAAATTTGTGTGCATCACCCATTCATCGGATTCCCTTTTTTTCCTTTAAATTTTAATTTATTTTCTTTAGACTTTCCTCTCTCCAATCTTTCATGTTCTTCTTCAATCTTCTCACGCTCCAACCCCAAGTAGCGCCTCTAACCTGTAACCCTAGCGACCAGCTTATTTCGCACCGGGTGAGTCCGCCAGAACCGCCGCCGATGACTCCGGCCTGCCGTGCCGCTGCGTCTTCGGTCTGCTCGCTCTCATCATCGCTCGCCGGGAACCGCCTCGTTGCCTCGCTCCGGCCACCCCGGCTCCGCGGTTGTCCCTCGCCGGTACCCAACAGCCTGGCGACCTTCTGCGCATTTGGACCACTGGCCGAAGCCACTTCGGACTCGCCACACACCACTAAACCGCCTCCGTGGATGAAACTCGTCCACCATTGTTCTTCTCGGAAAACGTTATCCGAGCGTCGCACCTTCCTCTTGCCAAACTGAGTATGGAAACCCTCGGGGTGGACCTCATTTTGTTTCCAAACCCCCATCAAACAATATCGTTTGGTGATTGGTCATCAATTTGTATATGAATGTGCAAGGGTTGGTTTCGCATCAATTCGTTGTCGGGTTTTGATTAACCATCGACCACAACAAAATATGGCAATGAACGGAGGAAGAACTAAGAGCAAAGCATGATTAACAAATTTGACGAATCACCTTGGCTATTTTTTGGATTAGCCTTGACTCATCGTCGTTAGAAGGATGAATGAATAACAATAATAATAATTTATTCAACCCATTGTTTTTTAATCCACGAATTAATTCATTTAATTCGCGTTCTTCATGAAAACTCAACTGGGTAAAGAATTCACAAAGATAAATCCTACATATAAATATACAAAAAAAATCCCCCTACCTTGTGTCGTTCGTCATTCGTTGAAGATCCATCGGATGGAGGTCTGTTCTTCACGGAGGGAAGAAGCTTTTTCCATTCCTCCAGAGGTTTTCCCCCTCAATATTATTTTCCAAGCCCAAATCATAAAAGCTTTCCCCCATTTAAAATAATGCCAACCTTCACTTCATTAATTATATGAGTAAGCAAACTTAAATGGGGAGTGGCAGGTAGAGAGGTTTCTTAATTAATGAAGAGCTTACAACATAATTAAAGGGGTGAGGGGTTTAGGGGGTTGAAGGAATGTGAAGGGGTGGGGCTTGTGTGGGCCCCACCTCACAAATATCCTAACAAGAGTAGTTAGGAACTAGTGGGTCCCACCCCAACTCCCACACTTAGCATATAACCACTTAGATATCGAAAATAAAATTGTACCACAATTTTATTTACTTCACCTTTAATCCTCAATTTTTATCAACTCCTCCCGAGCCAACGTACCTTCAAAAAAGGTCCTCTTAAGTAATTACCTGTGCTACAGTTTCATCGGTGCCCTTAGATTTCAATTCCGAGCACTGGTTCAAAAGATAGAAAAATCCGCTCGTTCGTTCACTGAACGTACCCGAGCTAAACTTCATAAATTGATTCCGGGAACACCGGGCCTCGGAATCAGGTTCCGTCAGAAACTGCGTACTCATAAAATCCCAAAGAATTTAAGAAAAAAATTTCCTTGAAATTTACGGGTCTTTACATTACTCCCACCTCAGGGCTTTACGTCCCCGTAAATCTATAACACAAACTAGGGAAACTAAAGGAGGTACCGAGCACGCAACTGAACCTCCCGCTCCTATGTGCTCTCATAGAGGTTCCTGTACTGCCAGTGAAATCTCACAAGAGGAATTGACCGTCCCCATAGGACCCGCTCCTGTCGATCCTCAACCTCTACTGGAACCCTTTGAAAGTTTCTCTGTCATCGATGCCCAGCTCCTCGTGGTCAATGACATACGTCGGGTCGTGCACGTATCTCCTCAGCTGTGATACGTGGAAGACATCGTTTACCCGGTGCAACTGAGGTGGAAAGGTCAAGCGGTAAACCACCTCGCCTACCCTGCTGAGGACCTAGAAGGGTCCAATGAACCTCAGAGATAACTTTTTGCCTCGGACAAATCTCCTTAGACCTCATCGAGGTGAGACCCGTAAAAAGTCATGGTCGCCACCCTCGAACTCTAGAGTCCTTCGTTCCCTTCTTGGAACTCAAAACTCAAAACTCCTGCTGCCATGAGGGTAAGGTTGGCCGACTCAAGAGTGATCAGTCGCACCCTCCTATATATGAGTTTATCCTGTGCTTCCTGGGTTTTCCTTTTCGCCGACCAAGGAAAATCCCTTCCCAACGTTGTAGATAAACCACAACCCTTTTGCCTAATACCGTCAATCTGTGTATGAACTGTGGTTGCCCAGTTCATACTCAAACTAATGTCGTAAGGCCTCGACACTGCCACTAAGAGGTTCCAACCGAAACTCTCACCTCAAGGGTCATATCACACCGTCAGTGTAAGTGTGATTATCGAGTCTCCTCCCAAAGGTATCTCTAGATGTGAGGGTCAAGTCAACGGCTTAACCGGAAACTCTAGGTCTGAGACAAGATTCGTGGAAGGTAGGAATGATTGGTACCTATGTCTATTGATACAGCAACTAGTAGTAGACACAGATCATACCTCAAATCATTCTTAGAGCCCTTGGGTCACACTCCTTAACTGTATGCAGATATTCTCTTCCCCTGCCTTCCAGCTCCCTGAGCCTGGTGGGGACTACAAGAGTGGGTGGTTGTAACATGTTGAAATGTACACCACCTCATGTTGCACTCCTATCTCTTCTTCCACGTCTGTTGCTCTGCAGATTCATCTGTCCTTAACACTTCCTCTTCTTGAAAAATTTTACATGACCAAGTCTCTGAGACTGGCTCCAGTTCACATCTTCCCATTGCTAACATTCACTGGCTATAACCGATCAGCCAAAGAATATTCAACCACAAAGGTTCTCTCTAGCACCCTAACATATGTAGGAATGCATAGAGGAAAGAGTGATGGCTCAGATATCCTTAAAACACCATGCTCAGAGGTATGAGCTCTATAGAACTGATCATATCGTAGTCATCAAGAACCAGGAATGATCGGTATGCCTCGATGAATACTCAGCTACCGACATGTCGTCCTGCCGAAGCTGTATAAGCTCTAGAAAACTCTCGGCCACCTCCTCAAGCTAGTCCTCAGCCGCCTATGAGTCGATCTCACCTCGGAACTTGAGGGTATCTGATGCTGAAACACATGTAAGGTACTAAGCCTACATGTGTCATCTACCGGTACCGCCGGTTGTAATTGCTGACCAACAGGTAGTGATATAGCGGGCACACTACCCGAAGGTACTATCTCAGGCATCGGTTCACGTACCTAAGACTCATCACTATACGGACCAACCTCTTGGTCACTGACTGGAAAATACTAGTATCTAAGTCCATCATCCACTCTACTAGTGTCCCAACTAGGCGAAAAACTCTAGCAATCGCCTCCAGCCAGTCCTCTGCTGTCTGGGAATCTGTATTGCCTCGTAACCTCAGAGGCCTATGCGGCTGGAACTCGTGCAACGCGCTCTGTCAGCGTGCACCATTTGCTAGTATGGCTAGTGGAATCTGCTGCCCAACGGGTGGTGGTGATGCTGGTACACCACCCAAGGGTTCCAATATAGTAAAAAGGACCCTGCACCGGAGCCTCGTAGCTCGGTGGGCCGTCATCATGTACTCTCTCGGTACTCTAACTGGCTGTCTGCGTGGAGGTATCCTGAACAGATGCGACACGGTCAAACGATTTATACCTGGTGAGATGACCTGGTTTGAACTGAATTTAAAACTTTTGGTAACACACACACAATCAGTGTTTTCGTGCACTAAGTCGGAAATCAGTAGTCAGGGTCCTGGTGTATGGATATGTCGGTCGCCGCACCAATACTGGACTCACTGAACTGAAGACCACACTCGGTAACCTTAACACTATTGCTTCACAAAAAGGGAATATCAGAGTTATAAGTTCTACGGTAGAACCGACTCCTCTGATACCAATTTGTCACAACCCATCCTCGGGGCCCATGCCATGACTACCCCAAGCCCGCCTTCCATAGTACAGGGATGGAGACTAGCACCAAAGGCGTAAATCCCGATAACTGGGAAGGCATTTCATTTATAAAACATAAACATATCCAACCAGAGTACAAGCGGAAGTAATATACTAAGTACAAAATAAAGTGCTGGAAATTAAATGGGCTAGAATACAAACCCAACACAAAAGTACAGCTACAACTAAACGAAAGTACAACAGAAAAGACAACAGCTAGAAGACAGAAATAGCTCATGGGTCGTCCACCTTAGATCTTACCTGAAGGGTAGGTACAGATAGCCTCCTCAACGCTCTCGCCCGCCAACCTCCTCCGAGTACCGTCTCATCATGAAGTCCACCTCCGAGTACTGACTTGTAATGGCCCGGACCTCTCCGGCCCATTCCTTTGTCAAAAAGAAGGCCACGAAGTGTTCTGGAGGGTAAAATGGACTTTTCCCACACTTTCCAGAATTTTGAAACTACACGCCGTGTAGTGTGAGTACACGCCGTGTACCCCCTCCCCGGGTATACCCCGTGTTGAAGGTCGTGTCCTTGCCATGTGAAATAAGTGGGTACACGTCGTGTGTCTATACTACACGTCGTGTACCACCTTGCCGGGTATACCCCGTGTTGAAGGTCGTGTCCTCGCTGTGTGAAATAATGGGTGCACGTCGTGTGTCCAGTTCTACATGTCGTGTAGTCCTTCCCCGCGTACGCATTACCAATCAATGGTCGTGTACCATGTTGGAGCCATGTCCTTGCCATGTGAAATAAATGAGTACACTCCGTGTGTCTAAACTACACGTCGTGTAGTCCTTCCCCGCGTATGCATTACCCTCAAACCGTGTGTTGACCAGTCAACGGCCGCGGATCCATGTTGGAAGCCGCATGGAGACTGTGTAAAATAACCGAGTACACACCGTGTACCATAAAGTACATGTCGTGTACTTTTCCTTTTCTCGCCTATAAAAGGAGGGGTCCCCTCCTCCTTTTCAATTCACTCCTCTACTCCCCTTTCCTCTGAGCAGATCTCTCCCAAGAGACTCGAAGGCTCCTTTTCTTCCATAACTTCTTCGTTCGAGCTCCGATTTACGATCCGTCAGCGGCCACGGGATCGTAACGACGAGGCGGAACTTTGGAGCTTGGATCTGTTGTCTTTCCTTCAGCCTCTCCTTTCCGACTTCCACCCGAGGAGGTTTTTCCGGGACTCGACGGAAGTGATGGACTCCAAAGGACGTCTTCTAAAGTTGATCCGGGGGAGCGTTGTGATCAGAACCTATTGAGGTAGGGATCTTACCTTTGTCTCTCTCTTTTTTTCATCATGCGGGGTGGGTATCCTCTTGTTTTCATGAGAAACAGTTGAACCATTAAATAAAGATAATAACTGGTTAAAGAAAAGGGTTGGGAAGTTTGTGATTGTTGTTACTTTATATCCTGTGATATTATGTTGTGAATTGAATGATCTTATACCTACTGAAAATCATGGTTGTTGGGGGCCTTTTCTTACACAATTAAATGTTTCCCTCTCCTTCTAAATTTTCTTATGGATGGAAACTTTGTGGAATGTAGAAATTGGTTAATCACGTAAAGTTGGCTGATTAAATGAAAACCTGGAACCCTTGTGTGATCACCCCGGTTAAAAAAAACGGAATAATGAACATGTGGGTGTTGTCTTGGATACGTGTCATGTGATGGGGGTTTTTTGTGGGTTTTTGTGGATCGGGTGAGCAGCGGGGCTGCGGTTGGCTTGGTTGTGGTTTGGTGTGAATGCTATGTTGGTAACAGGCATCGGGGCTGCAATAAGTGGTATTAAAGGGATAATGATGTACGGGTTTCGGTGTAGTTGTGGTTATGGTGGTTGGTAGCGGGGCTGCGGGGATGGGTTGAATGTGAACGGACTTTGGGTTGTGAATAATAAATAAAAAGTGGAAGAGTTAATAAATGGTGGGTCATGGTAGTGGAACGGGATTAATAATCAATGGGTTGGTTGGTTGATAAGAAGGGCTTGGTTGTGTTGCTTGTGTTTTCCTAACTTGATTGTGGATGGCAGGGATATGTTTTACGAATGATTGATGTGGTCGGTTGTGGATAGTTGCCCAGTAGTTAAGGAACTAAATAAACTAATTCTGCTGAAATGTGAAAACCTAAATGGGGTTGGGGTTGTTTGTTGTATGCATGCTTCGTAGTAGCAGTGCCAAGTAACATGCTCAGTTTCTCTGTTTAGAATCCATAGGATGGGTTGTGTGTTTGGTATACATATATATATATATATATATATATATATATATATATATATATATCTGTATCTTTTGTGTTTTATCACACCCCACCCATGTTGATCACTTAGTGCCAAACGCTCTCATTTCATGGGAGAGGGTGTTTTCCCTTAGTTACTAGATCCTTCCTACTCATTCTCCCCTAGGTTATGATGGATTGAGGTGACCTTACACCTAAGACCCTTCAGGTAGGTTTCGATTGGGGTGGTTTTAGCCCAAGACTCTTTGGGCAGGTTCTACTGTTTCCCAATAACCTTCGGGATGAGGCCCAGGTGTGTGCGGGCGGGATACGTGGTGATGAGGCTCAGGTGTGTGCGGGCGGGATACGTGGTTGTGAGGCCCAGGTGTGTGCGGGCGGGATATGTGGTTGTGAGGCCTAGGTGTGTGCAGGTGGGATACGTGGTGCTGAGGCCCAGGTGTGTGCGGGCAGGATACGTGGTGCTGAGGCCCAGGTGTGTGCAGGTGGGGAGAGTGTGGCAGCGTCAGGACGTTCGCCATTAGGAAGAGCAGCTAACTAAAGGGAAATGGTGCAGGGTACCCAATACTCTTGTTCTTATATACTAATACCTATTGTGATTGTGTTTTTTGGTGAGTGTGGCTGGTGAGGTTGGGTGGATAGAATTCCTTGCTAGGTTTCTTTTGTTGTTCTCACGGGACATTAGGATGTCTCCCCACTTGTGCACGAGAGCTTTAGGTTTCCCTACTGAGTATACTTGTATCCTCACCCAATGTTTACTTTCAGGTTTCCAGGAGGACTACCAGGGTCGTGCGGGACCCTACTAGTCAGACAGTTGGAGTTGTTGCAGTTGTTGTTCTCTTGTTTTCTTTTGGTATTGTACTTTGAGATTTCTTGTACTTGTACATTGTTATAAAATTATTTAAACATGCATGTGGGCTTGGTTTGGGTTTATTTATATACACTTGTTCTTTTCCTTTTTGGTGGTTAACTTTTCCTATTTCCTTATCCTAAATAAATAAATAAAATGGTAATGCCTCCCATATTTGTCAAAATTCATACCCTTGATGCTAGTCGCCACCCCGGGGCCTACTGGAGGCGGGACTCGGGGGTCATTATCTCCCTTTCACCATTTCCAGCTCAGGAGGGGAATCTTTGGTGGGAGGGGGTCGTGACAGAATGGTATCAGAGGTGATGGTTGAGAGATAGGATGGAGTCTTGAGTTAGGCACAGTGAGGATTGCATGGGATGGTAGGGTAACAATGTTAGTCAATCTTGGTGCGTGACATAGGCCAGGGAAGACCGTCTAGGACATGGGATTTTAGGGCCCCATGTGATCCGATGCAAGGACTATGAGCCTACCGAACGACCAAGTGAGACTACATTGATTACAGGGTAGAGACCCTGGGAAAGGTACATGCATCATCATGATTGTGTTTTACTTGATTTGGGTGTTCTGGGAATGAAATTGAAATAAAATGTTAAAATAAAACCTTGAGTTTTTCCTTACTACTTGGGCTTAGGCGATCCTTGTTTACCGTATAGCTATGGCACCTGGACATCATCCCTGGGTGGATCAGACGGCTGAGGCCCAACAGATTCAGGCGGTCGATCAGTTGAGGATTGACCGAGAGGAGGAAGATAGCCAGTGGCAGAAGACTCTCCGTTCTTTCCAGCGGCAAACCCTCAAGAAGTACAAGGGTAGTAATTCGGATACGGAGACGGAAGGGTGGCTTGAGGAGCTAGGGATCGCTTTTACCTTGATCCGTGCTCCGAGGGAGTACTGGGTTCCCCTAGCAGTCAGTCAGCTGAGAGGTGCGGCGCGACAGTGGTGGACACTCTACCTCAGAGAGAGGATAGAGGCAGAGGTTCCATGGGCTGACTTTGAGAAGGAATTCCGAGAGGAATTCCTTTCTTCCATGATCAAGGCGGAGAAGCGGCAGGAGTTACTCTCCCTTCAGCAGGGGAGTATGTCAGTACGAGAGTTGGGGATCAAGTTCAAGGATCTCCTGCACTTTGCTCCGTATCTCTTTCCATATGAGGGGTCTCGAGCGAGAAGTTTGGAGGAGGTGCTTCGTCCTTAGCTCCAGTATGCTATCACCCCCTTAACCCTTCCGACGTACTTGGCAGTACAGAATAAGGCAGAGGTTGTTGAGAGGATGCACTCGCTGGGAGGTGCACCACGAGAGGGGATCCAGCTAGGTTCATCGAAGGAGGAGGCATTCAGTAGCAGGTCTCCTACGACAGGACCTTCCAGTTTCAGGCCGGTAGGGAGCAGGCCCCAGCAGTTCCAGTTCAAATCTTTGGGTCCTCGTCCCTTTTTCACGGGACCAGGACCGAAGTGTTTTTCTTGTAGATGTTTTGGGCACGTCCAGAGTCGGTGCCCGACCCGAGATCTGTACGGTGGAGGTGGGCAGGTTCAACGCCCGCCTCAGTAGCACCAGTCGCCGGCAAGACCCTTCCAGCAGCAACAGGCTCCAGTCCCTCTGAGGGGAGATGGAGCAGGTGGTGGCCAGCCACATAGAGTTCCTCAAGGATTCCAACCGGGACACGGTCGAGGAGGCGGACGTCAATAGAGAGGCAGAGGAGCTGGGCGCGGAGAGTTGCATGCATCAGAGGCAGCATCTCTAGAAGGACCAGGGATCGATAGAGATGTGTTTGGGTTTTCTTGAATGTTCTCCTTTATGTTTTGTTTGGGAGTATTACACTCCATTGTTGGAACTCTTTTTTCTCATTCTTTGGGCCTGGACCTTGTTTTTGTGAGTTTTTAATGCTATGTTGTTTCCCGCTTTTCTTTAAATATACGTAAAGAGCCCTATCATGTGGGGAGGGGAAGACCTAACCCCTAATCGAGACGCATTAATGTGGATGCGATTAAACTCATGCAGGTGAGTCAATGCTGCCTAAAGGGGATAATATCTTGACATGGGAGAAGGAATTCCCCAAGCCATGTGTTCGGGCAGTGAGTGGGTTGTACGGTGTTGGGATTAGTGTAAGTTGGAAAATCCTAATATATGAAAGTGGGAAGGCCCGATCCTTAATCGAGACGCATTAATGAGGATGTGATTAAACCTGTTCAGGTAAGTTAGTGTCGCCTAAATCGGATAATATCTCGACATAGGAGAAGGAATTCCTAACACATATGATTAGGGTTGTTGGTTGGGTTCCTGTTATAACGAGAACCCTAAGAGGTATCTTGTTGGGTTCCTCTGGGTTGGTTTTTGAATTCTCAGGGACGAGAATGTTTTAAGAGGTATCTGATGTAATGGCTCGGACCTCTCCGACCCATTCCTTTGTCAAAAAGAAGGCCACAAAGTGTTCTGGAGGGTAAAATGGACTTTTCCCACACTTTCCAGAATTTTGAAACTACACACCGTGTAGTGTGAGTACACGCCGTGTACCCCCTCGTCGGGTATACCCCGTGTTGAAGGTCGTGTCCTTGACATGTGAAATAAGTGGGTACACGCCGTGTGTCCATACTATACGCCGTGTACCACCTTGTCGGGTATACCCTGTGTTGAAGGTTGTGTCCTCGTTGTGTGAAATAATGGGTGCATGCCGTGTGTTCAGTTCTACATGTTGTGTAGTCCTTCCCCGCATACGCGTTACCAGTCAATGGCCGTGTACCGTGTTGGAGCTGTGTCCTTGCCATGTGCAATAAATGAGTACATGTCGTGTGTCTAAACTACACGCCGTGTAGTCCTTCCCCGCCTATGTGTTACCCTCAAACTGTGTGTTGACCAGTCAACGGCCGCGGAGCCATGTTGGAAGCCACGTGGATACCGTGTAAAATAACCGAGTACACGCCGTGTACCATAAAGTACACACCATGTACTTTTCCTTTTCTCACCTATAAAAGGAGGGGTCCCCTCCTCCTTTTCAATTCACTCCTCTCCTCCCCTTTCCTCTGAGCAGAGCTCTCCCAAGAGACTCGAAGGCCCCTTTTCTTCCATAACTTCTTCGTCTGAGCTCCGATTTACGATCCGTCAGCGGCCACAGGATCGTAACGACGAGGCGGAACTTCCGAGATTGGATCCGTTGTCTTTCCTTTGGCCTCTCTTTTCCGACTTCCACCCAAGGAGGTTTCTCCGGGACTCGACGGAAGTGACGGACGCCGACGGACGTCTTCTAAAGTTGATCTGGGGGAGCGCTGTGATCAGAACCTGTTGAGATAGGGATCTTAACTTTGTCTCTCTCTTTTGTGCATCATGCGGGGTTGGTATCCTCTTGTTTTCATGAGAAACAGTTGAACCATTAAATAAATATAATAACTGGTTAAAGAACGCAGTTGGGAAGTTTGTGATTGCTGTTACTTTATATCCTGTGATATTATGTTGTGAATTGAATGAGCTTATACCTACTGAAAATCATGGTTGTTGGGGGCCTTTGCTTACGCAATTAAATGTTTCCCTCTCCTTCTGAATAATCTTATGGATGGAAACTTTGTGGAATGTGGAAATTGGTTAATCGTGTAAATTTGGCTGATTAAATGAAAACTCGGAACCCTTGTGTGATCACCCCGGTTAAACAAAAATGAAATAATGAACATGTGGGTGCTGTCTTGGATAAGTGTCATGTGATGGGGGTGTTTTGTGGGTTGTTGTGGATCGGGTGAGCAGTGGGGCTGCGGTTGGCTTGGTTGTGGGTTGGTGTGAATTCTATGTTGGTAACAGGCAGCGGGGCTGCAATAAGTGGTATTAAAGGGATAATGATGTATGGGTTTTGGTGCGGTTATGGTAATGGTGGTTGGCAGCGGGGCTGCGGGGATGGGTTGAATGTGAATGGACTTTGGGTTGTGAATAATAAATAAAAAGTGGAAGAGTTAATAAATGGTGGGTCATGGTAGTGGAACGGGATTAATAATCAATTGTTTGGTTGGTTGATAATAAGGGTTTGGTTGTGTTGCTTGTGTTTTCCTAACTTGATTGTGGATGTCAGGGATATGTTTTACGAATGATTTATGTGGTCGGTTGTGGATAGTTTCCCAGTAGTTAAGGAACTAAACAAACTAATTCTGCTGAAACGTGAAAACCTAAATGGGGTTGGGGTTGTTTGTTGTATGCATGCTTCGTAGTAGCAGTGCCAAGGCACGTGCTCAGTTTCTCTATTTAGAATCCATAGGTTGGGCTGTGTGTTTGGTATACATATATATATATTTGTATATTTTGTGTTTTATCGCACCCCACCCATGTTGATCCCTTAGTGACAAACACTCTTATTTCATGGGAGAGGGTGTTTTCTCTTAGTTACTAACTCCTTCCTGATCCTTCTCCCCTAGGATGTGATGGCTTGAGGTGACCGTACACCTAAGAACCTTAAGGTAGGTTTCGATTGGGGTGGTTTTAGCCCAAGACTCTTCGGGCAGGTTCTACTGTTTCCCAAGAACCTTCGGGATGAGGCCCAGGTGTGTGCGGGCGGGATACGTGGTGATGAGGCCCAGGTGTGTGCGGGCGGGATACGTGGTTGTGAGGCCCAGGTGTGTGCGGGCGGGATATGTGGTTGTGAGGCCCAGGTGTGTGCAGGCGGGATACGTGGTGCTGAGGCCCAGGTGTGTGCGGGCGGGATACATGGTGCTGAGGCCCAGGTGTGTGCAGGTGGGGAGAGTGTGGCAGCGTCAGGATGTTCACCATTAGGAAGAGCAGCTAACTAAAGGGAAATGGTGCAGGGTACCCAATACTCTTGTTCTTATATACTACTACCTGTTGTGATTGTGTTTTTTGGTGAGTGTGGCTGGTGAGGTTGGGTGGATAGAATTCCTTGCTAGGTTTCTTTTTTTGTTCTCACGGGACATTAGGATGTATCCCCACTTGTGCACGAGAACTTTAGGTTTCCCTAATGAGTATACTTGTATGCTCACCCTACGTTTACTTTCAGGTTTCTGGGAGGACTACCAGGGCCGTGCGGGACCCTACTAGTCAGACAGTTGGAGTTGTTGCAGTTTTTGTTCTCTTGTTTTCTTTTGTTATTGTACTTTGAGATTTATTGTACTTGTACCTTGTTATAAAATTATTTAAACATGCATGTGGGCTTAGTTTGGGTTTATTTATATACACTTGTTCTTTTCCTTTTTGGTGGTTGACTTGTCCAATTTCCCGATCCTAAATAAATAAATAAAAGGGTAATGCATCCCATATTTGTGAAAATTCATACCCTCGGTGCTAGTCGCCACCCCGGGGCCTACTGGAGGTGGGACTCGGGGGTCATTATCTCCCTTTCACCATTGCCAGCTCAGGAGGGGAATATTTGGTGGGAGGGGGTCGTGACAGAATAGTATCAGAGGTGATCGTTGAGAGATAGGATGGAGTCTGGAGTTAGACACAGTGAGGATTGCATGGGATGGTAGGGTAACAATGTTAGTCAATCTTGGTGTGTGACATAAGCCAGGGAAGACCGGCTAGGACACGGGATTTTAGGGCCCCCCGTGATCCAATGCAAGGACTCTGAGCCTACCGAATGACCAAGTGAGACTACATTGATTGCAGGGTAGAGACCCTAGGGAAGGTACATGCATCATCATGATTGTGTTTTACTTGATTTGGGTGTTCTGGGAATGAAATTGAAATAAAATGGTAAAATAAAACCTTGAGTTTTTCCTTACTACTTGGGATTAGGTGATCCTTGTTTACCGTACAGCTATGGCACCTGAACGTCGTCCCTGGGTGGATCAGACGGCCGAGGCCCAACAGATTCAGGCAGTTGATCAGTTGAGATTTACTGAGAGGAGGAAGATAGCCAGTGGCAGAAGACTCTCCGTTCTTTCCAGCGGCAAACCCTCAAGAAGTACGAGGGTATTACTTCAGATACGGAGACGGAGGGGTAGCTTGAGGAGCTAGGGATCGCTTTTACCTTGATCTGTGCTCCAAGGGAGTACTGGGTTCCCCTAGCAGTTAGTCAGCTGAGAGGTGCGGGGCGATAGTGGTGGACACTCTACCTCGGAGAGAGGATAGAGGCAGAGGTTCCATGGGATGACTTTGAGAAGGAATTCCAAGAGGAATTCCTTTCTTCCATGATCAAGGAGGAGAAGCGGAAGGAGTTACTCTCTATTCAATAGGGGATTATGTTAGTACGAGAGTTGGGGATCAAGTTCAAGGATCTCCTGCGCTTTTCTCCGGATCTCTTTCCAGATGAGGAGTCTCGAGCGAGACGTTTGGAGGAGTCGCTTTGTCCTTCACTCCAGTATGTTGTCACCCCCTTCACCCTTCCGACGTACTTGGTAATACAGAAGAAGGCAGAGGTTGTAGAGAGGATGCACTCTCTGGGAGGTGCACCACGGGAGGGGATCCAGCCGGGTTCATCGAAGGGGGAGGCAGTCAGCAGCAGGTCTCCTGCGACAGGACCTTCCAGTTTCAGGCCAGTAGGGAGCAGGCCCCAGCAGTTCTAGTTAAAATCTTCGGGTCCTCGTCCCTTTTTCATGATCCCAGGACCGAAGTGTTTTTCTTATGGAGGTTTCGGGCACATCCAGAGTTGGTGCCTGACCCAAGCTCAGTACAATGGAGGTGGGCAGGTTCAACGCCCGCCTCAGCAGCACCAGTCGTCAGTAAGACCCTTCCAGCAGAAACAAGCTCCAGTCCCTCTGAGGGGAGATGGAGCAAGTGGTGGCCAGCCACATGGATTTCCTCAAGGATTCCAATCGGGACGTGGTCGAGGAGGCGGACGTCAATAGATAGGAAGAGGAGCTGGGCGCGGATAGTTGCATGCATCAGAGGAAGCATCTCTAGAAGGACCAGGGATCGATAGAGATGTGTTTGGGTTTTCTTGAATGATCTCCTTTATGTTTTGTTAGGGAGAATTACACTCCATTGTTGGAACTCTTTTTTCTCATTCTTTGGGCCTGGACCTTTTTTTGTGAGTTTTTAATGCTATGTTGTTTCCCGCTTTTCTTTAAATATACGTGAAGAGCCCTATCATGTGGGGAGGGGAAGACCTAACCCCTAATCGAGACGCATTAATGTGGATGTGATTAAACCCGTGCAGGCGAGTCAGTGCCGCCTAAAGCAGATAATATCTCGACATGGGAGAAGGAATTCCCCAAGCCATGTGTTCGGGTAGTGTGTGGGTTATACAGTGTTGGGAGCAGTGTAAGTTGGAAAATCCTAATATATGGAAGTGGGAAGGCCCAATCCTTAATCGAGACGCATTAATGAGGATGCGATTAAACCTGTGCAGGCAAGTCAGTGCCGCCTAAAGTGGATAATATCTCGACATAGAAGAAGGAATTCCTAACACATATGATTAGGGTTGTTGGTTGGGTTCCTGTTATAACGACAACCCTAAGAGGTATCTTGTTGGGTTCCTCTGGGTTAGTTTTTGAATTCTCGGGGACGAGAATGTTTTAAGAGGTATCTGATGTAATGGCTCGGACCTCTCCGGCCCATTCCTTTGTCAAAAAGAAGGCCACGAAGTGTTCTGGAGGGCAAAATGGACTTTTCCCACACTTTCCAGAATTTTGAAACTACACGCCATGTAGTGTGAGTACACGTCGTGTACCCCCTCGTCGGGTATACCCCGTGTTGATGGTCGTGTCTTTGCCATGTGAAATAAGTGGGTACACGCCGTGTGTCCATACTACACGCCGTGTACCACCTTGTTGGGTATACCCCGTGTTGAAGGTCGTGTCCTCGCTGTGTGAAATAATGGGTGCACGCCGTGTGTCTAGTTCTACACGTCGTGTAGTCCTTCCCCACGTACGCATTACCAGTCAACGGTCATGTACCGTGTTGGAGCCGTGTCCTTTCCATGTGCAATAAATTAGTACATGACGTGTGTCTAAACTACACGCCGTGTAGTCCTTCCCCGCATATGCATTACCCTCAAACCGTGTGTTGACCAGTCAACGGCCGCGAAGCTGTGTTGGAAGCCGCGTGGAGACCGTGTAAAATAATCGAGTACACACCGTGTACCATAAATTACATGTCGTGTACTTTTCCTTTTCTCGCCTATAAAAGGAGGGGTCCCCTCCTCCTTTTCAATTCACTCCTCTCCTCCCCTTTCCTCTAAGCAGAGCTCTCCCAAGAGACTCGAAGGCTCCTTTTCTTCCATAACTTCTTCGTCTGAGCTCTGATTTACGATCTGTCAGCGGCCATGGGATCATAACGATGAGGAGGAACTTCTGAGCTTGGATCCTTTGTCTTTCCTTCGGCCTCTCCTCTCCAACTTCCACCTGAGGAGGTTTCTCCGGGACTCGACGGAAGTGACAGATGCTGACGGACGTCTTCTAAAGTTGATCAGGGGGATCATTGTGATCAGAACCTGTTGAGGTATGGATATTACCTTTGTCTCACTCTTTTGTGCATCATGCGGGGTGGGTATCCTCTTGTTTTCATGAGAAACAGTTGAACCATTAAATAAAGATAATAACTGGTTAAATAACGGGGTTGGGAATTTTGTGATTGTTGTTACTTTATATCCTGTGATATTATGTTGTGAATTGAATGAGCTTCTACCTACTGAAAATAATGGTTGTTGGGGCCCTTTTCTTACTTAATTAAATGTTTCCCTCTCCTTCTGAATTTTATTATGGATGGAAACTTTGTGGAATGTGGAAATTGGTTAATCACGTAAAGTTGTCTGATTAAATGAAAACCTGGAACCCTTGTGTGATCACCCCGGTTAAACAAAAACGGAATAATGAACATGTGGGTGTTGTCTTGGATACGTGTCCTGTGATGGGGGTGTTTTGTGGGTTGTTGTGGATCAGGTGAGCAGCGGGGCTGCGGTTGGCTTGGTTGTGGGTTGGTGTGAATGCTATGTTGGTAACAGGCAGTGGGGCTGCAATAAGTGGTATTAAAGGGATAATTATGTATGGGTTTTGGTGCGGTTGTGGTTATAGTGGTTGGCAGTGGGGCTGTAGGGATGGGTTGAATGTGAATGGACTTTGGGTTGTGAATAATAAATAAAAAAGTGGAAGAGTTAATAAATGGTGGGTCATGGTAGTGGAACGGGATTAATAATCAATGGGTTGGTTGGTTGATAAGAAGGTCTTGGTTGTGTTGCTTGTGTTTTCCTAACTTGATTGTGGATGGCAGGGATATGTTTTACGAACGATTGATGTGGTCGGTTGTGGATAGTTGCCTAGTAGTTAAGGAACTAAATAAACTAATTCTGCTGAAATGTGAAAACCTAAATGGGGTTGGGGTTGTTTGTTGTATGCATGCTTCATAGTAACAGTGCCAAAAAATGTGCTCAGTTTCTCTATTTAGAAGCCATAGGTTGGGTTGTGTGTTTGGTATACATACATATATATATATATATATATATATATATATCTGTATCTTTTGTGTTTTATTGCACCCCACCCATGTTGAGCACTTAGTGCCAAACACTCTCATTTCATAGGAGATGGTGTTTTCCCTTAGTTACTAGCTCCTTCTTGCTCCTTCTCCCCTAGGCTGTGATGGCTTGAGGCGACCTTACACATAAAACCCTTCAGGTAGGTTTCAATTGGGGTGGTTTTAGCCCAAGACTCTTCGGGCAGGTTCTACTTTTTCCCAAGAACCTTCGGGATGAGGCCCAGGTGTGTGCGGGCGGGATACGTGGTGATGAGGCCCAGGTGTGTGCAGGCGGGATACGTGGTTATGAGGCCCAGGTGTGTTCGGGCGGGATATGTGGTTGTGAGGCCCAGGTGTGTGCGGGCGGGATACGTGGTGATGAGGCCCAGGTGTGTGCGGGCGGGATACGTGGTTGTGAGGCCCAGGTGTGTGCGGGCGGGGAGAGTGTGGCAGCGTCAGGACGTTCGCCATTAGGAAGAGTAGCTAACTAAAGGGAAATGGTGTGGGGTACCCAATACTCTTGTTCTTATATACTACTAACTGTTGTGATTGTGTTTTTTGGTGAGTGTGGCTGGTGAGGTTGGGTGGATATAATTCTTTGCTAGGTTTCTTCTGTTGTTATCACGGGACATTAGGATGTCTCCCCACTTTTGCACGAGAGATTTAGGTTTCCTTACTGAGTATACTTCTATGCTCACCCTACGTTTACTTTCAGGTTTCCAGGAGGACTACCAAGGTCGTGCAGGACCCTACTAGTCGGACAGTTGGAGTTGTTGCAGTTGTTGTTCTCTTGTTTTCTTTTGGTATTGTACTTTGAGATTTCTTGTACTTGTACCTTGTTATAAAATTATTTAAACATGCATGTGTTCTTGGTTTGGGTTTATTTATATACACTTGTTATTTTCCTTTTTGGTGGTTGACTTGTCCTATTTCCCGATCCTAAATAAATAAATAAAAAGGGTAATGCCTCCCATATTTGTGAAAATTCATACCCTTGGTGCTAGTCGCCACCCCGGGGCCTACTGGAGGCGGGACTCGGGGGTCATTATCTCCCTTTCACCATTGCCAGCTCAGGAGGGGAATCTTTGGTGGGAGGGGGTCGTGACATGACTCGTCGTGTGGTCCACCTCCGAGTATCGTCCAGTCCTCGCACACTCGGTCTCTGTCAGCGTTGTCCGTCGTCTGCATCCAACACAACGAGGTGTGGGCATAGCCCGTGCAGGGGTGAGTATACGATACTCAGTGGGGACCCCGAGACCCTCAAGGTCTCACTAAATCCAACAAGGATAATCACAAAGAATGTTCTCAACAGATAACCCTTACTTAGGTATAAGCCCATACTTATACCTAAGTTATCAAGTAACCCATCTCAGCCACGAGATAGCACACAGATATGAAGTCGATGGATAACCACTACTTAGGTATATGCCCATACATATACATAGGTTATAAATTAACTCATATCAATCAAGAGGAAAACACAAAGGTCATTGACTCAGCTCAAACCATGATTTCCATTATCGAAACTGCAACTGCTGAAGAGCTCCATCTCTGTTGAGTACAGTGATCCTGTCACGACTTTGAGGCACTGCTCACTAACCTAAGACTGGTGAGGTACTCCTCTTGTCGAGTACCGCAGGTCATCCACCCAAACACAGTAGTGCTCCCCGCTGGGGTCTGCCACCCAAACACAGTAGTGCTCCCCGCTGGGGTCTGCCACCCAAACACAGTAGTGCACCCCCCTAATATCCTGCAGAGGTACACCTCCTGTCGAGTACCGCGGGTCTTCCACCCAAACACAGTAGTGCTCCCCGCCGTGGGTCTGCCACCCAAAAACAGTAGTGCTCCCCACTGGGCTATACAAGTCACTCTGACTCGAATCGGACAAGCAGTCATCAGGTCTCAGCCAGCTACACGGTCTCCGTACTCCGTACGCTCGTCTCCGAAAGGGTCCTCTCCACGAGCTACAGGTCTATACTCCAAGTATCACAAAGTCCCACGAAGAAGTATCTCAAAGGGTCGCCCCATCGTAGGGGTCTCAACGCAATAGACGACGTGTCAATCAGACGCGTGGTCTGTGAGTTATTAGCCTTTTAGTCCCGGGGGGCGGTTGGTTTCGTGTACGAACCAACCTGGCCGTATCTCAACTATACCTCAACTGTACCCCGAACTCTCATAGGGTAAACTCATAGGGACCGTTTCTCAATGTGATTACCAACGCTGCTGATGGTTTGTCAAACGAACATCTGGTCTGAAAGTTATCGGTTTTTCTGTTCCAGGGGCCCGGTTAGATTTCGGGTACAATCCAACTCGGCCTTACTCCAACTACATCCAAACCTCAGGTGAAGTATGCCAAAAGATCCGTCTCATCAAGAAGAATCCAACAAAGTCGATGGCACGTCAATCGGACGTCCGGAGCTCAAGTTATAAGTGTTTCCGCTTCGAGGGCCCAGTTGGATTCATGTTCGATCCAACCTGGTCATATTTCAAATGAAACTGGTTAACCAAACCGGTCACACCATTGCGATCCATACAGAATAACACACGAGATGGACTACCCATTGGTCCAAAACAGATAGTCGGTGAAAAAGTTGCATTTCACCGCATCATGCGCGAACCGGGCCTCGTGGGGCCCACGCCTCGATCTCGACTTAAATATACAAAATTGGTTTTGAAACATCCGTCTTAATTCCAGGGTCGTAACGTCGCAAACGGTTCGTCATTCCGACACTGTATGAGAGAGATATGTCAGATACAAGATCCCGTAATAATAATAATAATATTATTATTATTCGGTGTTTTGTGGGGCCAAGCCACGAACCAGAATTTAGTATCCAACATTAGACTTGAATCGATCGTCTTAAAGATAGAGTCACGTCGTCGCAGACGGCGAGTCAATCAGACGTCGTACGCATGAGTTATGACGGGTCAAAGATTTAATAATAATATTAAATCTATTATGTACGAGCGTTTCAGGTACCCGGTCCAAAAACCAGAAAAAGACATCCAATATTGGACTCATAAATTCTGTCTCGAAGTCAGGGTCGCACTGCCACTAACGGTTCGTGAAACCGAGGTCGCACGAAGAAGATACCGTCAAAATACTGTTTTCCCAACGAAAATAATAATAACATTATTATATTATTATTATTATTAATTTAAATTAATCCCTCAACATATCACACCCAAAATCCACGCATAAAATCCCTATTCAAATTTGTGTGCATGACTCATTCATCGGATTCCCTTTTTTTCCTTTAAATTTTAATTTATTTTCTTTAGACTTTCCTCTCTCCAATATTCCATGTTCTTCTTCAATCTTCTCACGCTCCAACCCCAAGTAGCGCCTCCAACCTATAACCCTAGCGACCAGCTTATTTCGCACCGGGTGAGTCCGTTGGAACCACCGCCGCTGACTCCGTCCTGCCGCACCGCTGCGTCTTCGGTCCGCTCGCTCTCGTCGTCGCTCGTCGGGAACCGCCTCGCCACCTCGCACCGGCCACCCCGGCTCTGCGGTCGTCCCTCGCCGGTCTCGTACCCAGCATCCTAGTGACCTATTGCACATTTGGACCACTGGCCAAAGCCACTTCGAACTCACCACACACCACTAAACCGCCTCTGTGGACGAAACTTGTCCACCGTCGTTCTGCTCGGAAAACGCTATCTGAGTGTCGCACCTTCCTCTTTCCAAACTGAGTATGGAAACCCTCGGGGCGGACCTCAATTTGTTTCCAAACCCCCGTCAAACAATATCTCTTGGTGATTGATCATCAATTTGTATATGAATGTGCGGGGGTTGGTTTCGCATCAATTCGTTGTTGGGTTTTGATGAACCATCGACCACAACAAAATATGGCAATGAACGGAGGAAGAACTAAGAGCAAAGCATGATTAACAAATTTGACGAATCACCTTGGCTATTTCTCAGATTAGCCTTGACTCATCATTGTTAGAAGGATGAATGTATAACAATAATAATAATTTATTCAACCCATTTTTTTTGATCCACGAATTAATTCATTTAATTCGCGTTCGTCATGAAAATTCAACCGGGTAAAGAATTCACAAAGATAAATCCTATATATAAATATACAAAAAAATCCCCCTACCTTGTGTCGTTCGTCGTTCGTTGAAGATCCGTCGGATGGAGGTCTGTTCTTCGCGGAGGGAAGAAGCTTTTTCCATTCCTCCAGAGGTTTTCCCCCTCAAGATTATTTGCCAATCCCAAATCACAAAAGATTTCCCCCATTTAAAAGAATGCCAACCTTCACTTCATTAATTATATGAGTAAGCAAACTTAAATGGGGAGTGGAAGTTTGAGAGGTTTCTTAATTAATGAAGAGCATACAACGTAATTAAAGGGGTGAGGGGTTTAGGGGGTTGAAGGAATGTGAAGGGGTGGGGCTCGTGTGGGCCCCACCTCACAAATATCCTAACAAAAGTTGTTAGGAACTAGTGGGTCCCACCCTAACTCCCACACTTAGGATATAACCACTTAGATATCAAAAATAAAATTTTACCACAATTTTATTTACTTCACATTTAATCCTCAATTTTTATCAACTCCTCCCTAGAAAACGTACCTTTGGAAAAGGTCCTCTTAAGTAATTACCAGCACTGTGGTTTCATCGGTGCCCTCAGATCTCAATTCCGAGCACTGGTTCAAAAAATAGAAAAACCCGCTCGTTCGTTCACTGAACATACCCGAGCTAAACTTCATAAATTGATTCTGGGCACACCGCTCCTCAGAATCAGGTGCCGTTAGAAACTGCGTACTCATAAAATCCCAAAGAATTTAAGAAAAAAAATTCCTTAAAATTTACGGGTCTTTAGAGACACCCCCACCCTCCTTGGACAACCCCCCAACCACCTAGACCCCCCACCCCATGGACACCCCCCTGGACACCCTTATCCCCTCGTACACCCCCATACCACCCTCCTGGACACCACCCCACCCACCTTGGAAAGCCCCACCAACCCCCCAGACCGCCCCCACCCCCCAGACACCCCCACCCCCTAGAAAGCCCCCCCCCCCCCGACACCCTGGACACCAGCCCCCCCCCCCCCCCCTGTACACCCCCATGGACATCCCCCCCCCCCACCTGGACACCCCCCTAGACACCCCTTCCCCCCCGGACACCCCCTACCCCCCTTGGACAGCCACCCCAAACCCCTGAACAGCCCCCCCAACCCCATGAATTTTGAATTGAATTCTTTATGTACATAATTAACTTATGAATTATGTGTTAATGGTGTACATTTATACTTGTTGTATTGGTATACTTGGTCTAATTTTCTTATGATTTATATGTTAATTTTGTATGGGTATACTTATTGACATGCTGAATTTTTTCAGGTGTCCGGGTGTGTTGCTGCAGAATTTTTTGGAGCAGCAGATAGGGCATTTATCAGCGCTAAAAAAGGGCTGATAAAACACACATTTATCAGTGCTTATTGAGCACTGATAAAGGGGTTTTTTATCAGCAGCTTTTTAGCACTGATAAAGTCCCCCTTTATCAGCGCGTTTTTAGCGTTGATAAAGGTTTCCTTTATCAGCGCTTTTTTAGTTCTGATAAAGGGGACCCCCCCCCCCTTATCAGCAGTGAGTTTTACAACGCTTTTTTAGCGCTGATAAAGCCTGTTTGGAGTGCTAATAAAGATCGGTTTTGTAGTAGTGTGGGGGCAGAAAGTGTTTGTGGTGGGGAGAATTGTCACACTCTGACCACAAATTTCATTTGTTTTTGTTTATTTCTCTATATTGGATCTTTTGTTTGATGTTAGGGTTGAGTGTCCAACAAAATTCCTTGTGTTTTTGTGGTATTTGTTTTATTCTAACCCAAATCATGGTTATGGTGAAAGGTATTGGGAGAAAGTGACGTGTTGGGGAGTTTGTGACACTCACGGTGTCATTAATTTGTGTTTAAAACATTCAGGGATCATTGGGTGAACTTCCCTAGTGTTTGGGGTGTAATTTGAGAGTTTTTGGAAAAAAAATTGGGGCCACACAGTTTGAGCATAGTTTTCCCAAACCGTGAAACCTAACCCTGAAAGTTGCAGAAGTTTTCCTGTATCCCTCACACGGTTTGTGCATGGTTTACAAGACTGTGCATCAAAACCATGCAGCCACTTATGGGCTTAATAAATTTTGACCTAAAGATTTGTTTTGGGTGATTTTACCTCCAAAATGAAGCCTTAACAGTTGGGAATCGACCAGAGGTTCCTCCCACTTCATTCTCCATCATTTTGGGTCATTTTTTGGGAAATTTCTCACCAAAGGTCAGTGTTTCTTCATCAAATCTTCCCCATTCCTCTTCTCCTCTTCCCCCTCTCTCATTTCTTTGTTCTCCTTTGGCTTGATTCTTGTTTGGAAGAACCCTGGGGTTAGGGTTGAATGATTTTGGTTTGTTTTATTATGGTTAGGGTATGTGGATCATCCGTAAGGCTTGATTCTTCCTCTCCTTGGAGTTTTGTCCCATCCGCACATAGTTGAGGTAGGCGTTTCTAACTTTTCCTTTCTGGAACACTCCAAGAGCACTTGTGTGTTTTCATTTAATTTTTAAATATATTTCTCACCTCTAGTATATCTATGGATTTATTTATGTGAATGGTGATTTTGTTTGGTATAATTTACTAAAAATAGGTTTTCAAAGGGATTTGTGTGAAATGCCTAGGTTTATTACACCTAAGGTTATTGGTTAAAATTACATTATTCTTTTAATGTTAAATTTGGTTTTTTATGAAATTTTTATCCTTGATTATGGTGTTATGGTTATTTCTTGTTTGTGAACTTGATTTGGTGTGTATGTCTTGATAATTTTTTAGCTTGTTAAATGTGTTAAAATGTTTTAAAAGGGGTTTTATAGTTATAAGGGGCTTATTTTACATTCCCTAAATAGTGTGGATGGTTGGATGTGGTTTTAAAGAAAATGGCGGGTTTTTTGGAAAAGGTTTTTGGGTGTCCTCTTGGATGTTTGGTGTACCATCAGATGTTGGCACATCCATGGGTGCACTAGGTGCACACATGGTTGTGCCCTCAAATGAAGATGGTGTTTTAAACCAGTATTCCTTAAAATATTGCTTTCTTAAATGGTTCTTGTTTTATAAATAATGTTTTATCCTTCATGTGGTTTCTAAATGTGGTTTAAAATGGAATCTCATGGGGGTATGCTTGTTTGTATTTTGGTGTGTGTCTTTTGGAAAATGTTTGGCTTGAGGGGTTGTTTGGCATTTCACACTTGAAAATGGTTTTAGAAATGATTTGGCAAGAAAACACTTGGAATATGTGGTGATTTTCTACTAAGTTGTTATCTCACACCCTACTTATACCACTCGGTGTCGGTAGACCCGAGTTGTTTTGTAGGTTCAACATTTGTCCAGGTTTCCTGGCTCAGATGCTCGTGGTTGGAGCAGGTTTGGTCTTGTGGTTGGAGGTGACCAAGAGCTCACATGGAGACAGTGGTAGCTTCTTCCAATTTTAGTTTGTTCTTAGTTTTGTTTTTCTTGTTTTAGTCTTCATTCTGTTTAGTTGCATGTTGTATCTGGATCAACTGTTTATTTATTTATGTTCAGTTGTGGGTTGTTGTTGTGTGCTCATTTTGATTATTTTATTTATTTGATCCTATTTTTTTGGGCTGAAATCATTCCCAATAAATTTATATCTAATTCCTAGCACTATTTTTCATCATGTAGGGATCAAGAGCGTCCTTCAGGCCATGTTGTGGATCGGCTCGAGTGACCGATTCAGGGTCGATCCGGGTTGGTTCGTGACAAAATGGTATTAGAAGAGGCTCTTGTTATTTGGGGCGTCTGGTAGTTGGAGATTAGGGTTTTCAGGACTTGGGAGGTAGGTATGGGAAGGTCATCATGAACCCTTGCTTGTTCTGAACCTCGAGTTACCTAGGGCAGTCCGGGATTTGAGTCTATTACCTTTGTTTTGGATTAGGGGATAACAACGGAGGTGAACTAGTGTCGCATTGTGAGATCACATGGAGTAGTGACCCATGTGGAGTCCAAGTACATAGTTCAGGGTCCTCTTAGTGTTATGGATTACCTAGGGCATGACTCACTACCATATCTCCAAGTTAGGCATAGACACTAGTTCCTCATTCCGGTGGTTTAGCTTGAGTCATGTTTCATTTTGGTCTTGGTTGATGTGAGTAATATTTTAAAATGAAAATGGTTTATGAAAATGAAAAATTATTTCTTTCAAGTGGTTTTTAAATTGGTATAATGTTTTTTAAAGAAAATTTTTTTGGATTGAAATTTGGTAAATGCTTGGGTTTTGATGAGGTAATGAAATGTGTGACCCTTGGTACTCCTTATGGAAGTTCACATATGTGAGAGTTTTTATGGAAAGTGTAGGTTGGGACTTGTGTGTTGATGATGTAAGTAGATAAGGATGGTCACATATGTGATGGTTCATAGGATACCATGGGTGGGTGATTGAAATGAAAGGCATGTCCTTGTTTTTCCAAAGCGAATTTGAAAGTGAAAAAAATGATTCTGGAAATTGGTTTTTGTTTTAGAATGTGGATTTTGTTTTGTGAAAATTAGGTTTCGATATTTGTAAAGTATCCTTAGGAGAAGGCATTTTTGAATTTTAAATGAAATGGTGGTTTTTGTAAAGGTGATTTTGGTTGTGTTTTTATATGTTTGGTTTGTGAGCCTTTTGTTTGGGCTTGAGATGTTCCTTCTGAATGTGCTTCAAATTGATGTTGGGTTTTAATTGGTGTTCTTTGTGTTGTTTAGAATATGCCACCCAGAAAGGTCCCCAATGTAGAGACCCGAATCTTAACGTACATGGAAATTACATCACTTTTGCGGAATACTTAGTTCATAACAAAAACACAGACACAAGGACCGTAATAGTTTAGTGTCTTTGGAAACTCGGAATATAATCTTCTAATCGTGGTGAAAGATCTTCAACATATCCCATAAAGATCTTCCTTTTTTTACCTAAAACCTTTCTTTATATCCTGGGGAAAAGAAAACATAAAAGGGTGAGCTCAAATGCTCAGTAAGGGTAAATAAAAGAAATATCTATCACATCATATTCATAAGAACATAACATTTTGGAAATCTTAACCTACAAAAGAGATCATAATATCATAACATGGGATAAATCATAGTAGTGAAATGTAATCCCAATAATCATAACATAAAACATGAAACTTTGTGGCATACACACATAATCATAGAGAATCATTTCTTATTAGTCAAGACTCATTGCCAAGACTATCTTAGTGGACAAAGTCCCTTTCTGAACCGAGTTCACTCCTCGTTTCAGTCCTGTTTCACTGAACCGGTTTAACCTGCCATTCCAGCCATGTCTATCTCATGAGATATAAAATCTTTAACCAATGAATTGGAGGGAGATATAGACCCCACCCATCTCATAATGATACCATTCTTATGTGTTCCACAAAATCATAAATCATACATCATAGCATAACCCATGTAATAAAAATGGGAATCTTAAACATCATGACATCATAAAACAATTCATATAAGATAAAGGAATTAATAAAAATAATTCCATCACAACATAATCAAATCAATGTAATAATAGGGATAGAAACAAAACCCTTTATTATCTTATATGGAAAATAATTTTGATAAAACACTTGAACTCCATTCTTGAGGAAAATATCCTTTATACTTCAAAAACACTTTTCCTTTCTTAAAATGTCATACAATTCTAAACTAAAAGAAGTTGATTAAAATTAAACTTGAAAATTTGTAAAGGAAGCTTCTTGGAAAAAAAATGTTTTAAAAATCCATTCATTCCGTATAAGTTAAAAAAAACATTCTTCTCGTACTTTTGTAGGTAAAGTCAAAAAAAGTACCTCGTACGAAAAACGACAAAAGATTCCTTTCATATCTTTTACTAAAAACTCACCGAAGGGTAAAATAGGATTTAAACAATTGTAGGTGGATAGAAATAATATTACATATTGAGGAAACATGGATGTGGATGATAAAATACACCCCAGTAAAAACCAAAGTATAAACAATCTCGGATAAAAATGAGATTGTGATATTTCCCTTACCTTAGGTCTGATTTGCTTCATAAGTGTCTGAACCTCCTGTATAATGATTTAAATAATGTCATTGACTTATTCCAGAATCATACTCATTGTTATTATATCATATATGGTTCACTTATGACTTTATATTACCCATTCTTTTGTAAATTCCATGTTAAAGAGAGTTTTGGGTAAAATCGTTTCATTTGTCGCCCGTGTTTTGACTTGTAATTATTAATATGATTACTTAGATCATGATTACTTAATTAAATAATATAAAACTTGATTTATATATAATATATATTCAGAATATACATATATATAATAGATCAGTAAATGGAAAGAAATACACCGTTCATGGAGACGGTAGGCCGTACGTACGCATGAACACTGTTTTCGTTTCCTTATTGAGTTGGATGGAATTAAGTAGATGACATACATATATATACACATAAATCCAGTATCATTATTATGTCATATATTTCATGATTACTTATTATATATACATTATAATCATTCATGAATGGTTAACGTGGAGAATGAATCTCATCGCGTCGTGGAGACGGTAGTCCGTACGTACGCACGAGCGATGATATCGTTCTCATGATCGTGGAATTGTATTGGAGTGTATGTATACTATTTCAGAATCAATATAACTTTACAATAATCATATATAGTTATTATTTACACCATTATACCCATCCAAGTAAGGTGGTGGTGGAAAATAGATTACACCACGGCGTGGAGACGGTATTCCGTACGTACGCACGTGCGGTGATTTCATTTTTCGTAGGATGGATAGATGGTGAAATAGGGTTGTTTCGTACTTATAATAACATATCATTATATGAGTGATACTGATGTTATTACTTTATAATGAAACAACCTAAGAAGAAGAAGTGGAAGAAGAAATAAAGTTGAAAGAATCGGTAACGGACATTACCTCTTCTTTGAAGCGCATCTTTGAGTCCTCCTCTTAGGGAACTAAAATTGGTCTTTGAAGAAGACCAGGACCTCTAGTATGTTTCTAGGGAAGTGGATAGGAGAATTTTTCAGGGTTTGGCCGAGCTTGAGGGCTCAAAGTGGTGTGAGTAAGAGAGGGAGGAGGTGCCCTTTTATAAGGGAGGAAAGGGGCTCTTTTGGAAAAACTAAAAATATTATTTTATTATAAAGCCAAATTCGGTTTTAAATAGCTCCAAATTGATTTATTTAGAAGATAAGGTGGGGATGGGTCGAAATCCTCTCATCCAATAGAATTTGGACAAGTTTAGTTTACTATTTTAACCTTATCATTTAGTTTTTACTTTAAGTTAGATAATTTTACTTTTACCGTGTCTTTTTGTGTTCTTACACTATAAGGTTAATAAACATACTATAACAAGCCAAACTAACCCCAAGTTGTTTATTATTAATATATATAACCTTATCTAAGTCATTTGGCCGAACCTTAGATTTTTAGGAATAAAATAACAATTAATAATATAATATTTGTTTTAAAAACTATTTTATATCAATTTTGACACTATTTAGTAATTGATTTTTTTGAAAATTATAACAGAATGATTAGTACTAAAAAAGTTACTTAAATAAATACTAACATGTCATATTAACCTATAAAATTAGTGGAATTCATAAAAAGTTTCAAATTACATTTATTTGGGTATTTATAACATCAATTATGTCAATATTTCATTAATAAGATAATTACTGCATCATCTTTGTGTCATAAATAAATTAAATTATTTAATGTCTAAAAATTACAAATAAAATAACATTATGTAGGAAAGATTTTTAGATTACTAATTAATATTTATAGTCGAATTTATCTTATGTATAACCCTATATTAAAAATGATATACTTGTTAAACTTTGATTTTAACTATTTTAACCATTCTTTAAATAAATTAATAATAAATGTCCTAATCTAATAAAAGTGGGCCTAAATGGTCATATTTTATTCCTAAGGTTGTTTTTGGTCGAATTACACTTATCCAATAGAATTAGGAGATGTGTTAGGGTAATAATAATATCATTTTTACCCTTAATTACCCTATTTACTTTTAACCGTGGTAAAAAAAGTAAAAAGTTACTATTCACCAAATATTATTTTCATCTCATTGAACCACATTTTACTTACTGACATCAACCGTGTCTCTCGGATTTTTGAAATTCCACTCACAGAAGTGGTAAAATTAAGTTTTATGAAAAATTCATTTTTCTTAACTACCACTTAGTGGTTTCACTATTCATCAAAAAATGAAAGTTTCCAGAAAAATACCAAAAATTAAGTCTAATCTATATTTGATATTATGAACTCAAAAATGATGTCTATTTTACCAAATTCAAAACATATCAGTTTCATTAATTAATTTAAAAATTAATTCTCGTCGTCAAAACAAATAGCGTGTTCTTAAGAGATAATAATTATCAAAAGATTGACACTTGTTTATGTCTGGTTTAAATGTGAAATTACATCCAATGAACAACATTGTATTAAATTGTAAAAATATATTCTAAATATAATTTAAAACCACTCAAATTAATAATTTATCACTATTAATTATTTCGATTAAAAAGGTTATTTTTAATTAAAATTTAGTAATTTTCACTATTAATCAGAAAATGAAAGTTATCCGAAAAGTACCAAAATTTCACCCTAAGCTAATTTCGATATTCAGAATCCAAAAATGAAGTCAATTTTGAAAAATAAAATTTTTAAATTTTCAAAAAGTGGTTATTACTATTCATAATGGCTAGTTTTGATAATATTTTAATAGCATATCGTTGTTTAGTGAAACTCGGTATTGAGTACTACACACGCTATCGAGGAAGGTTGCGATTGCGTGTAATGCAAGGCAAGTCAAGGATGCGTTTTTTGCAAGCTCCTTTTGGTGTAGCGTACAACACAAGACATTAATGAAATTAAAAAGAATATTTTTCATAAAATCTCGGGGTGTTACATTCTACCCCCCTTAAAATGAATTTCGCCCTCGACATTCGTCGGGGTTATAAATGGTTTACTACTCGAAAGTTTCTTTAATAGAAACCCACATCGTAAAAAGGAATACCAAAACTTGGTTTTAAAAACTAAAGTATGAAACGTAACGGTTACCCAAATTAACTAATCACTAGGTTTATATATAGGAGAACATAGGTGAAAATATGGATATGGAAGAGAAATATAACCATCATGTTCTGATGGAGAGTGGTAGAGAACATGGCTATGGAAAAGCCAGCAATCACAAAGCCATAAATTTGTGACGATCTAAGGTATCATCTGATTCATCAGATATAAGAGCAATAGGACAACATTTTTGGTTTTCAAGATCATTTCCCTAAAGTTGATGAAATTGGAATTAGAAGAAATACTTTCGTGATTTTGGTATAGTCTCACCGTTGGTCGTTCTTTGGACAATTTCCACTTCATCTCTCAATGAAATGAAGTTGAATTTGTCATTCATGATGTGTTAGCAGATCATGTGATAGAATGATGGGTCATTCCATCTGTCTCAAACAAAAGGTTAGCAAAAGTTATTAAATATACATAAGTCGGTCTATAGTGAGATTAATCATATATGGTTCATAAAATGGACTTATACTTATTATATCATAATAAAACTAGTTTCTACTAAACAGGGACTTCCAGTAGGCCAGTGGTAGGCGATAAAGGCATGTCGCACTTCGGTTGTGGGCTCGATTCCCATAGCCTTGTCCGACGTGATGGGTTGTCGCCCATCCTGCAGGTTGTCCTTTTTCTAAAACTAAATTACTATAACATCCCATAAATAATATCGAAAAAACTTTGATCCTTAAACAATACTAACTTATGTCCAACATAATTCATCCCAATCTTTAGGCTTATCCAAAATACTTTGGTCCAAGCTCATAGTATAAAGAAAATGATTACTTGAAATGTCACATAACAATCATGTGAATGCCATCATTTATCCCCCATATATCATAAGATATATCTTGTTGGTCAAATTACAAACATGTGAATACCTTAATCATGTATACCCATTGAACCTTAGTGAAAACATGAATGCAGTTAAAAGTTAACACTTTCCACAAACCAAAATCCTCAAAATTATTTATACTCAAACCATGATATCACTTAGTCCTTATATCAATCATGAGCTCATGAATACAATCAAACATCTCATTATCTTCTTATCCCTTCATTATGCGCATATCATCTGCTTACCAAAAATATCTCAATCACTTTCCATGGTTACCGGTACCATAAAATTATTGAAAACCACAATAGACCAATACATAAATATTCCAATATTCCAAGATACTATATACAAAATTATTTTGGAATCCCATTACATAAACACTTAATCATTCCACCACATCGTTTTCATATTCAACATCGCCAATAGTGATCACATGTGACTTCCCTTTGTCCTTTGCCTTAAGTGGTTGCTCATTTCGATCATCATTAACCCTTGGATTAGGGCATTGATTAACATAATGCCCCATTTCATTGCACTTGAAGCATTTAAGTGCTGTTGGTGCGTTCTCTGTAGTCTTTTCTTTATTCACACCATTAGCAACCCTTTTTCCATTACTTCGACACTCAGCTGCTCGATGACCTTCTTTTCCACAGATAAAACATTTTCTAGTCCCTTTAAGACAATCTCCACCATGCTTCTTTCCACACTTTGAGCATAAGGAAACATTCATCTTCTTTTCACAATTATTCTGAGATTTCTCCTTGAACTCCATCTTTCATTTCTTTTCAAGACCATGAGATGGATATGTAACACCAACTTCCATTTCTACCTTAATAGCACAGCGTACAATTTCTTCATAGCTACTGAAGTCTCTTATAGCTAATTCCCTTCGAAGATTTGGTTTTAAGCCACTGAAGAATCGATCAATTTTACTTTCAGGTTGGATGATAAAGCCAGATGCATACCTTGCAAGCCTTGTAAAATTCGCTTCGTATACACCAACAGATTCATCATCCTTTTGCTTTAGTTCAAGAAACTCCTTCTCCATCTTTGTTCGAAGAATACGAGGGAAGTACTTATTGAAAAATAAGTTCTTGAACTCATCCCATTCTATGGACTCAATTTCATCTCTTGGCCTCGTATTCTTGATAAGATTCCACCATTGATTAGCTTCACCTTCCAAACGATATACTTCTAAGATGACTTTATCATGTTCAGAACATTGAAGAACTGAAAATATATTTTCAGTGGTACTGATACATTGTTCAGAAACAAGTGGATCAGAAGACCCACTGAAAGAAGGTGGACGTTGCCTCATGAAGGACTCAATAGAATATTATTCCATTCTCTGCTCATTTGGAAGTCCAGAATGATTCATAGCTTGTGTAAGTATAGAAATAAGATTTTTCACTCCATCTCCCACAACATTTGTTTGTTCAGGAGGACAATCATCGCATTGTCCATTACATTGATCATGGTTCCTTCGGGTTCTAGCCATCATCTAAAACCCAAAAGAATAGTGTGAGAGGAAAAAATCATGTTAGGGAAAACAATATAATAAAGGGGGAGTACCTTCAATATCTAACATCTTAGGTTTAATTCTAAGATGGTTAGTGCAATTCTAGGACTATAACGTATACTTAACCTTAGGGACATCCCTAGACATACCTTAGAAATATCTCTAGGGATCTCACTAAAGTTCTCGCATCCTAGTTTCCAAAGGTTGACTAAACCTTTCCTCTGATACCAACTATAGAGACCCAAAGCTTAACGTACATGGACATTACATCATTTTTGCGGAATACTTAGTTCATAATAAAAACACAGACACAAGGACCGTAATAGTTTAGTGTCTTTGAAAACTCGGAATATAATCTTCTAATCGTGGTGAAAGATCTTCAACATCTCCCATAAAGATCTTTCTTTTTTTACCTAAAACCTTTCTTTATATCCTGGGGAAAAGAAAACATAAAATGGTGAGCTCAAATGCTCAGTAATGGTAAACAAAAGAAATATCAATCACATCATATTCATAAGAACATAGCATTTTGGAAATCTTAACCTGCAAAAGAGATCATAATATCATAACATGGGATAAATCATAGTAGTGAAATGTAATCCCAATAATCATAACATAAAACATGAAACTTTGTGGAATACACACATAATCATAGAGAATAATTTCTTATTAATCAAGACTCATTGCCAAAACTATCTTAGTGGACAAAGTCCCTTTCTGAACCGAGTTCGCTCCTCGTTTCAGTCATGTTTCACTGAACCGGTTTAACCTGTCGTTCCATCCATGTCTATCTCATGAGATATTAAATCTTTACCCAATGCATTGGAGGGAGATATAGGTCCCACCCATCTCATAATGATATCATTCTTATGTGTGCCACAAAATCATAAACCATACATCATAGCATAACCCATGTAATAAAAATGGGAATCTTAAACATCATGACATCATAAAACAATTCATATAAGATAAAGGAATTCATAAAAATAATTCCATCACAAAATAATCAAATCAATGTAATAATAGGGATAGAAACAGAACCCTTTATTATCTTAGATGGAAAATAATTTTGATAAAACACTTGAACTCCATTATTGAGGAAAATATCCTTTATACTTCAAAAACACTTTTCCTTTCTTAAAATGTCATACAATTCTAAACTAAAAGAAGTTGATTAAAATTAAACTTGAAAATTTTTAAAGGAATCTTCTTGGGAAAAAAATGTTTTAAAAATACATTCATTCCGTATAAGTTAAAAAAAACATTCTTCGCGTACTTTTGTAGGAAAAGTCAAAAAAAGTACCTCGTACGAAAAACGACAAAAGATTCCTTTCATATCTTTTACTAAAAACTCACTGAAGGGTAAAATAGGATTTAAACAATTGTAGGTGTATGGAAATAATATTACATATTGAGGAAACATGGGTGTGGATAATAAAATACACCCCAGTAAAAACCAAAGTATAAACAATCTCGGATAAAAATGAGATTGTGATATTTCCCTTACCTTAGGTCTGATTTGCTTCGTAAGTGTCCGAACCTCCTGTATAATGATTTAAATAATTTCATTAACTTATTACAGAATCATAATGATTGTTATGATATCATATATGTTTCACTTATGACTTTATATTACCCGTTCTTTTGTAAATTCCATGTTAAAGAGTGTTTTGGGTAAAATCGTTTCATTTGTCGCCCGTGTTTTGACTTGTAATTATTAATATGATTACTTAGATCATGATTACTTAATTAAATAATATAAAACTTGATTTATATATAATATATATTCAGAATATACATATATATAATAGATCAGTAAATGGAAAGAAATACATCGTTCATGGAGACGGTAGGCCGTACGTACGCATGAACACTGTTTTCGTTTCCTTATTGAGTTGGATGGAATTAAGTAGATGACATACATATATATACACATAAATCCAGTATCATTATTATGTCATATATTTCATGATTACTTATTATATATACATTATAATCATTCATGAATGGTTAACGTGGAGAATGAATCTCATCGCGTCGTGGAGACGGTAGTCCGTACGTACGCACGAGCGATGATATCGTTCTCATGATCGAGGAATTGTATTGGAGTGTATGTATACTATTTCAAAATCAATATCACTTAACAATAATCATATATAGTTATTATTTACACCATTATACCCATCCAAGTAAGGTGGTGGTGGAAAATAGATTACACCACGGCGTGGAGACGGTATTCCGTACGTACGCACGCGCGGTGATTTCGTTTTTCGTAGGATGGATAGATGGTGAAATAGGGTTGTTTAATATTTATAATAACATATCAGTATATGAGTGATACTGATGTTATTACTTCATAATTAAACAACCTAATAAGAAGAAGTGGAAGAAGAAATAAAGTTGAAAGAATCGGTAACGGACATTACCTCTTCTTTGAAGCGCATCTTTGAGTCCTCCTCTTAGGGCACTAAAATTGGTCTTTGAAGAAGACCAGGACCTCTAGGATGTTTCTAGGGAAGTGGAGAAGATAATTTTTCAGGGGTTGGCTGAGCTTGAAGGCTCAAATTGGTGTGAGGAAGAGAGGGAGGAGGTGCCCTTTTATAAGGGAGGAGAGGGGCTCTTTTGAAAAAATTAAAAATATTATTTTATTATAAAGCCAAATTCGGTTTTAAATAGCTCCAAATTAATTTATTTAGAAGATAAGGTGGAGATGGGTCGAAATCATCTCATACAATAGAATTTGGACAAGTTTAGTTTTCTATTTTAACCTTATCATTTAATTTTTACTTTAAGTTAGATAATTTTACTTTTACCGTGTCTTTTTGTGTTCTTACACTATAAGATTAATAAACATACTATAACAAGCCAAAAGAACCCCAAGTTGTTTATTATTAATATATATAACCTTATCTAAGTCATTTTGTCGAACCTTAGATTTTTAGGAATAAAATAACAATTAATAATATAATATTTGTTTTAAAAACTATTTTATGTCAATTTTGACACTATTTAGTAATTGATTTTTGTGAAAATCATAAAAGAATTATTAGTTCGAAAAAAGTTACTTAAATCAATACTAACATGTCATATTAACCTAGAAAATTAGTTTAATTCATAAAAAGTCTCAAATTACATTTATTTTGGTATTTATAACATCAATTATGTCAATATTTCATTAATAAGATAATTATTGCATCATCTTTGTGTCATAAATAAATTAAATTATTTAATGTCTAAAAATTACAAATAAAATACCATTATGTAGGAAAGCTTTTTATATTACTAATGAATATTTATAGTTGAATTTATATTATGTATAACCCTATATTAAAAATGATATACTTATTAAACTTTGATTTTAACTATTTTAACCCTTCTTTAAATAAATTAATAATAAATGTTCTAATCTAATCCAAGTGGGCCTAAATGGTAATATTTTATTCCTAAGGTTGTTTTTGGTCGAATTACACTTATCCAATAGAATTAGGACATGTGTTAGGGTAATAATAATATCATTTTTACCCTTAATTACCCTATTTACTTTTAACCATGGTAAAAAAAAGTAAAAAGTTACTATTCACCAAATATTATTTTCATCTCATTGAACCACATTTTACTTACTGAAATCAACTGTGTCTCTCGAATTTTTGAAATTCCACTCATAGAAGCGGAAAAATTAATTTTTATGAAAAATTAATTTTTATGAAAAATTCATTTTGCTTAACTACCACTTAGTGGTTTCACTATTCATCAAAAAATGAAAGTTTCCAGAAAAATACAAAAAATTAGGCCTAAGCTATATTTGATATTATGAACTCAAAAATGATGTCTATTTTACCAAATTCAAAACATATCAGTTTCATTAATTAATTTAAAAATTAATTCCCGTCGTCAAAACAAATAGCGTGTTCTTAAGAGATAATTACTATCAAAAGATTGACACTTGTTTATGTCTGGTTTAAATGTGAAATTACATCCAATGAACAACATTGTATTAAATTGTGAAAATATATTCTAAATAGTATTTAAAACCACTCAAATTAATAATTTATCACTATTAATTATTTCGATTAAAAAGGTTGTTTTTAATTAAAATTTAGTAATTTTTACTATTCATTAGAAAATTAAAGTTATCCGAAAAGTACCAAAATTTCACCCTAAGCTAATTTCGATATTCCGAATCCAAAAATGAAGTCCATTTTGAAAAATAAAATTTTCAAATTTTCAAAAAGTGGTTATTACTATTCATAACGGCTAGTTTTGATAATATTTTAATATCATATCGTTGTTTAGTGAAACTCGGTATTGCGTACTACACACGCTATCGAGGAAGGTCACGATTGCGTGTAATGAAAGGCAAATCAAGGATGCGTGTTGTGCAAGCTCCTTTTGGTGTAGCGTACAACACAAGACATTAATGAAATTAAAAAGAATATTTTTCATAAAATCTCGGGGTGTTACACCCAAAATCTTCAATGATTCATGCCCAGTTTTTTATTATTCTCACTTGTCTCATGTCCTTCAAAGTGATAGAGGGCCGTTAGAGGTAGTGAAGTGGTTTGAAGGAAGCAGAGTGTGTATTTGGGTTGTTGAAAACTCATGAGGTTGTTAAAGTCCATGTTGTCTTGGGTTTGTTTGAGGGTCCACTTTTGGACCAATGGAAGTTGGTTTCCATCTTGTCACATCCCTCCAAAAGGAGTTGTGATTGTGGTATGCTCATATCTGACTGTGACGCAGGATATGCTTCAGCCATTAGAGCCCCAACCACAGGTCTCGGGGTGAAGCTTGCACACAGTCAGGGGTTTCTAAAGGTGAGCGAAACCTTCTTCCAGTTTTTTCCTTGGGTGTTGGGAAGGATATATTTAAAGTTTTTTTGTTCTTTATTTCTTGTTGTTGTATGTTCATCGTTATGTTGTAAAGTTATGATGGACTTGTTCCTTTGTAACCCAAGTGGTTGAGTCTATCTGAATGTGACCTTTTGAATTTTTTGTCCCCCTTTTTAGGTATGTCTTGCCTTTGTGTAGGCTGGTCTCATTTTTAAATTTCAACAGTGCTCATTTGGAGATGTTTGAGTTTTGTAAAATTGATTTATTGTGGGTTTGCTTCATGTGGTAGGTTTCATGTTTCAATTTCAGTCATGTCTAGCCTGTACAAGGAAGTTCAGGTGGAGTCCTGGTTATTTTTTTTCAAATTTTGGAAGTTTCGAGTGAATTTATATCATGTGCACGGTTTGTGCATGGTTAGAGGAAACTATGCGCCTTCCTCAGGTAACTATGCAGCTTGGTGTCATTTTCGAATAGAGGCATTGGCACGGTTGTCGTACTATTTTGAAACCATGAGGCCAAGTCGTGTGGGGTGCCCCTTCTTTCCAGTAGCTCGCACACAGTTGGTGCACGGTTTGGTAAACCGTGTGAGCTTCCCATAAATATTAAAATATTAAAATACCTAGTTCTTGGTTGTGGTGAGAGTTTTGTTTGGGGATTTAATTTTGTTCGTATTAGACGAGTCTTTGTGGTGGGGAGAACCCCCTCATGTTCTCCCCTCATTATTATGTTGTGGTTTTATCTTGATCGGTCGGGTGTGACTTGTGGAGTGAATAGTCACTCAGAGTTCATGGTTTCCCTTGGTTTTGATCAGGCATGGATTCATGTTTTGGTTAACCTTCGGCTGGGTGATTTTTTGGAGGTAGAAAGTGTTTGTGGTGGGGAGAATTGTCACACCCCGACCACGGTTTTCATTTGTTTTTGTTTATTTCTCGATATTTGATCTTTTGGTTGATGTTTGGGTTGAGTGTCCAACAAAATTTCTTGTGTTTTGGTGGTATTTGTTTTCTTCTAACCCAAATCATGGTTATGGTGAAAGGTATTGGGGGAAAATGACATGTTGGGGAGTTTGTGACACTCATGGTGTCACTACTTTGTGTTTACAACATTCAGGGATCATTTGATGAACTTCCCTAGTGTTTGGGGTGTAATTTGAGAGTTTTTGGCCAATTTTTTGGGTTACAAAGTTTGATCACGGTTTTCCCAAACTGTGCAACCTAACCCTAGAAAGTTGTAGAAGTTTTCCAGTAGCCCTCGAACGGTTTGTGCACGATTTACAAAACCGTGCAGTAAAATCGTGAAACCACTTACGAGCTTAATAACTTTTGACCTAAAGATATGTTTTGGGTGATTCCACCTCCAAAATGAATCCCTACCAATTGGGCATCGACCAGAGGCGCCTCCCACTTCATTCTCCATCGTTTTGGGTCATTTTTTGGGTGATTTTTCACCAAAAGTCAGTGGTTCTTCATCAAATCTTCCCCATTCCCCTTCTCCCCTTCCCCCTCTCTCATTTCTTTGATCTCCTTTGGCTTGGTTCTTGTTTGGACGAACCCTAGTGTTAGGGTTGGATGATTTTGGTTTGTTTTATTGTGGGTGGGGTGGGTGGATCATCTGTAAGGCTCGATTCTTCCTCTCCTTGGAGTTTTGTCCCATCCGCACATGGTTGAGGTAGTTGTTTCCAACTTTTTCCTTTCTAGAACACTCCACGAGCACTTGTGTGTTTTCATTTAATTTTTAAATGTCTTTTTCACCTCTAATATATCTATGGCTTGATGTGAATGGTGATTTTGTGTTGGTAGAATTTACTAGAAATAGGTTTTCAAAGGTATTTGTGTGAAATGTCTAGGTTTATAGCACCTAGGGTTATTGTTTTAAAATGCCATTGTTCTTTTAAAGTTAAATTGGGGTTTTTTATGAAATATTTAGCCTTGATTATGGTGTTATGGTTATTTATTGTTTATGAACTTGATTTGGTGTGTATGGTTTGGTAATGTTTTAGCTTTTTAAATGTGTTAAAATGTTTTAAAAAGGGTTTCATAGTTATAAGGGGCTTGTTTTGCATTCCCTAAATAGTGTGGATGGTTAGATGTGGTTTTAAAGTAAATGGAGGGTTTTGTGGAAAGGGCTTTTGGGTGTCCTCTTGGATGTTTGGTGTACTATCAGATGTTGGCACATCCATGGGTGCACTAGGTGCAGACATGGTTATGCCCTCAAATGAATATGGTGCTTTAAACCGATGTTCCTTAAAATATTACTTTCCTAAATGGTTCTTGTTTTCTAAATAATGTTATATCCTTCATGTGGTTTAAAATGGAATCTCATGGGGGTATTCCTGTTTGGCTTTTAGTGTGTGTGTTTTGGAAAATATTTGGCTTGAGAGGTTGTGTGGCATTTCACACTTGAAGATGGTTTTAGAAATGATTTGGAAATGTTATGGTAAATGTATTTGGGTGTGTAAACATAAAGGCTAGTTTGACATGTTTTTAGAGTTGCATGTTTTTCCTAAAATGTGGAAAGCCTTGTTTAGAAAATTCTCGGGGAAGTAGTGTTCCTCATGGTTTTAGAAGTGATTTGTAAATGTTTCGATGTGCATAAGTTTTCAAGAATGGGGTTGTGATGTGCAAGTGGTGGTTTATGAAATGTGATGCTTGGTTTGGTTGATGAATTGTGTAAGTGTATCATGTGATGTGTGAAACTTGATTGATCACAAAAAGGGATACCCGAGTATCTAGGTGGGCGAACATGTACTAGTATGCTAGTGATCCGAAGTGGTTTCATCCCTGTTTCACGTAGCAAGTTTGACGATGACAATACTAACTAAACTATGATGATGATGGTGTTAGGGACCACTAGGTTATGGATGATTCTCTTAGTAGTGGATCATGTTCATGAGAACAGATATTTGTTATGGTTACTTTTCACCGAGATACGGAGTACCTGGAGCCCACAACTAACTAGTGTCTAAGGGTGTTCCCATGACTAGTGCTCAATGATTATATTGCACCTCATGTCGGCATATGGTAGGTTGGGTTGATAATTTTAAAAGTATGTGCTTTTTCATTAAAGTGGCAATATTTGAAACTATTTTCCATTTAAAGTTGTTCCACTGAAAATTGTTGCTAGTATTGTTTGGTTTGGGTTTTTGTTATAAAATGGTGGTTTGCTTGAAAAATTGATGGTGGCGTGTGTTGGCCTTTAAAACGGTAAAGTCGTGGTTGTTTAATAAAATTTGAAAAATCTATTTTTATAATTGTACTTCAAACTGGTGTTAATGGACTGTTTTGGGAAAGGAAACACTTGGACTCTGTGGTGATTGCCTACTGAGCTGTTAGCTCACACCCTACCTATACCACTCGGTGTCGATACACTACTGGAAATAAACTATTTCCCAACGGTTCAGAACCGTTGGGAAAGCCCCTGAAACCGTTGGGAAAGGTTTTCCCAACGGTTCTCATAACCGTTGGGAAGTAAGCCGTTGGGAAAGGTTTTCCCAACGGTTTACTTGCAACCGTTGCAATAGGCCCATAGAAGTTACCCTATCCCAACGGTTTGGGTGAACCGTTGGGATAGTTTTTCCCAACGGTTCTCCCAAAACCGTTGGGAAAACCAAATGCCACACATTTTTTCCCAACGGTTTTAAACCGTTGGGAATTGGTGAAGTCTTTCCCAACGGTTTAGAACCGTTGGGAAAAGACATGCTAAAACTTATATGCCAACGGTTTAAAACCGTTGGCATACCCTATGCTGCAAATTGCAGCACCCTGCAATTTGCACAGCCCCTGTCCCCTGTCTATCACCACCAGTCATCAGGCCTCATTTTCACCTCATTTTCACCTCATTTTCACCTCATTTTCGATCCAACTATTGTACCAGTAATAAAATAAAACATACATATTCAATTACGAACAAATTCATACACATTTAACATATAATGGATCCTGAAACTATACAAATCCATAATTAAATTACAATTCATAAACATACATAATTCATATAGAATTCAATTTAAAATTTAGATGACAATTATACGTGGAATCTGAAATTCAATTCATAATATGATCGGTTTTTTCTATACCATATATTTTTACCTCAAATGATGTCCATTTTAAACAAAATACATACACCTGAAGTGATACCGGCCACACCGCACCTCATATTGAGGCGGGGTTAACTCGTACACGTCACATTTGACTCATGGATCGTTGTGCTAAAGTATCGACAGAATCCTAATGCGTTTGGTCGGTTTTCCGTATGCCAGTTGATGTTTTTCACTTAAAATGGCGTCCTTTTGAAACAAAAGACGGACACTATGAGTGGTGCCGACCACACCGCGTCTCCAATTGAGGCGGGGTTGATTCGTACACGGCACATATGACTCATGGATCGTTCTCCTAAAGTTTAAATGGAAACCGAATGCGTTTGGTCGGTTTTCCGTATGTACCTAAAATGTTGTCCATTTTAAACAAAAGAGTGACACTTAGACTCATCCCGACCACACCACGACTCAGATTCATCCCGGGTTGGCTCGTACATGTCACATATGACCCATGGATCATTGTGATAAATTATAAAAAGATTCCGAATGCGTTTGGTCGGTTTTGCGTATGCCAGTTGTTCTTTTCATTTATAATCATGTCCATTTTAAACAAAAGAGACATAGTTAGAGCGGTGTCGGCCACACCACATCTCAGATTAAGACGGGGTTGACTTTTACACGTCACATATGACCCATGGATCGTTGTGCTAAAGTATCGATAGAATCCGAATGCGTTTGGTCGGTCTTCCGTATGTCAGTTGATGTTTTTCACTTAAAATGACGTCCTTTTGAAACAAAAGACGGACACTTTGAGTGGTGTCAGCCGCACCGCATGTCGGATTGAGGCGGGATGATTCGTACACGTCACATAGGACCCATGGATCGTTCTCCTAAAGTTACAATGGAAACCGAATGCGTTTGGTCGGTTTTCCGTATGTACTTAAAATGGTGTACATTTTAAACAAAAGAGAGCCATTTAGACTGATCCCGGTCACACCGCGACTCGGATTGACCCGGGTTGGCTCGTACACGTCACATATGACCCATGGATCATTGTGATAAATTATCAAAAGATTCTGAATGCGTTTGGTCGGTTTTGCGTATGCCAGTTGTTCTTTTCACTTATAATCCTGTCCATTTTAAACAAAACAGACACAGTTAGAGCGGTGTCGGCCAAACCGCGGCTCGGATTGAGGCGGGGATGATTCGTACACGTCACATATGACTCATGGATCGTTCTCCTAAAGTTTCAATGGAAACCGAATGCGTTTGGTCGGTTTTCCGTATGTACTTAAAATGGTGTCCATTTTAAACAAAAGAGAGCCACTTAGACTGATCTCGGCCACACCGCGACTCGGATTGAACCCGGGTTGCCTCGTACAGCTCACATATGACCCATGGATTGTTGTGATAAATGATCAAAAGATTCGGAATGTGTTTGGCCGGTGCACCAGACAGAAGCAAGGGATTTCTCTGGCTCCACCGGCTGACCGGTGCTGAGCCACCGGCTGGCCGGTGGTCTGGACAGAAGCATGCTATTCTGTCTGGGTTCCACCGGCTGGCCGGTGGCCAGGCACCGGCTGGCCGGTGGTCTGGACAGAAGGTATTCCATTCTGTCTGGGCCCACCGGTTGGCCGGTGGCCAGACACCGGCTGACCGGTGGCACCTGGCAGAGGGCAAGGCCTTCTGCCTTGTCCACCGGCTGGCCGATGGGCTGGATCCGGCTGGCCGGTGACCTTACCGGCTGGCCGGTGGTCTCACACCGGCTGGCCGGTGGACTTAAAATGACGTCTTTTTGAAACAAAATACCGACACTTTTTGAGTGGTGTCGGCCACACCGCGTCTCCGATTGTGGTGGGGTTGATTCGTACACGTCACATATGACCCATGGATCGTTCTCCTAAAGTTTCAACGGAAACCGAATCTGTTTGGTCGTTTTTCCGTATGTACTTAAAATGGTGTTCATTTTAAACAAAAGAGAGCCACTTAAACTTATCCCGGCAACACCGCGACTCGGATTCATCCCGGGTTGGCTCGTACACGTCACATATGACCCATGGATTGTTGGGATAAATTATCAACAGATTCGGAATGCGTTTGGTCGGTTTTCCGTAAGCCAGTTGATTCTTTTCACTTAAAATGACGTCCTTTTGAAACAAAAGACGGACACTTTGAGTGGTGTCGGCCACACCGCGTCTCCGGATTGAGCTGAAACCACCGTGAAACATTCTAATTATTATTCGTGACGTGTACGCGCAGACGGCACGTCAATCGGACGTGCGGTTTGCGCGGTACGGCTCAATATTAGTGTTTTAAGTGATGCGCGCGCTTCGTAAACGCGCGTGAGGGGGGTCCAAACGGGCCGAACGATGTCGGAATGGCCTGAAATCAGACGACAAATACGGGCGACTGATTAAAATAATTCAACTCCAATACTATACTACGAGTCTAGATAAAACCAACAACTAGAATAGATTAAACATCACATGTCAAGTCAAAAATGTAACGGATCAATATGTCCCACATCAGCATCACCATCTCCATCATCATCATCATCATCGCCCTCGTCATCGTCCTCCTCATCGTCATCACCCTCCTCAACGCCTTCCTCCTCGCCTTCGCCCTCCTCCTCGCCCTCCTCATCTCCATCCTCTTCCGAATCAGACTGCTCGCCATCATCATCTTCAAGCTCGACATCGGCCTGACCACCACTGGAACTGCCACCTGGTGCACCATATATAGAATGTATCGACGACATGTATTCATCAATTGCTGGGCTGGCCTCTGTTGGAAGTGTTGGATGTAGAACTTCAATAAATTTCATAAATGCACTGTTTGCCCTTGCAGACTGTTCTGCCGTCTCTGTGGCCCTTTTCTCAGCCTGTTCTGCCTGTGCCCTAACTTGCTGCAGCTCGGTGGCACTACAACTCGTACCTGAGGCAGGCCAATACCTCGTCGGGGCTATCCTAGGTCGGCAGCGTACTCTGCCAGAATGATCATCTCCCAACACCTGATGTAAGTGATCAGATGGCCCAAAATTGTCTGCTTCTTGGGCATCGAGGGCCTCTAAAGCATCCTGTTACAAATATAAATATATTGTTAAGTTACGAAATAGATATTAAAATATAAAATCAACAGATTAAAACTTACAATCTGCTGCTGAGTCGCTTCGTTGACAGCACGTCCATCCTTTTTTCGTCTACTCGAGCAAAACAGTTTTGCTCGAGGCACACGTCCTTCAATATTTTGTACTTTCCTCTACAATGACATTGAAAACAAAATTTATATAAAGACTTCAGCAAATAATTAAATAATTGAGGAAAAAAAGAAAATGTAAGTCGTAAAGAAAACTTATAAACAATTGTCATACCTGCTGCCTCTCATGATCCGGCATCGTCGTGCGTCCTAGTGTATGGAGGTATTTTTTTGCATCAATGTTTTTTTTATTTTTACCAGATGATTCCTAAATAAAATTCGATAATGCAAAGGATAATATTAATGCAAAACTTGAAAGTTATTATTTAAATACCTCAAATGTAATTCATACCTTAAACTGGGTACTCGTCCAATGAGTAATCATCTGACGATACTGCTCTATAGGACAATCATCCACGACTGGTACCGCCTCTAACTCAGTGCCAACTCTAGCACGCCAGCCAATATACAGCTCATGCTTGTAGGCTCTCCAAAGCTCGCCTAAATCCTTTAGACGTTCCATTCGTGCACCCTCACCATCAGGAAAATTAAATCGAAGCTGAAATGAAAATATTAATTTATATAAATACAAAAAAAATTCATGGCATTAAATACAACAGATTTTTTTACCCATATCTCTGCCCAAGCTCTATCTTTGACCTCATGTGGCAAATGTCTCCACGACAGCGGGCTGACGGGAATGATGTCGGAGTATTTGGAAAGCGTCGCCATAAAACTCCGACATTGCTGCCCTGTTTTCTCAACCATCTGATTGTCTTCATTATATTCCACCATAACCTGTGTGCGACGGTTCCACACCGAACGCATGCGTGTACGGCCCCGCCCCCGCCTCCTTTCAGTAGATGTATCTGTCATGAAAGAAAAACAAATATTTTATCAAAACATGTTATAATGAAAATAAATATTACTATAAAAATTTGATAGGGTTTTATAAATATACCTGTGCTAGTCTGATCAATGAGTGGCGCCGGATCCACAGAACCTGATGGAACACCCTCTGGTGGAACGGGAGTCGAAGACGATGGAATATAAAAGCTCGGAGAGACAGAAGTAGAAGGAAAAGAAGATGGAACAACTGTATGACCTGATGCTGACTGGGGAGTGGGAATCATCATGGGATGTGAAAATGATGGGGCAGAAGATGCAGAAGGTAGCGAAAACATGGGAGGTCTAAATATCCCGTGTGTCCCTAACGACACACCGGGATCAGAATGTGGGAAGGCTGAAATGTCAGTGGGAGGGGCAGGGTCTAGTCGGGCACGCGCAGCTCTATGTCCACCTCTGGTACGAACCCTCCTCGTACCACCGGCCTGAGTACTCGGACCAGTACTAGGCTCCTCGTCAAATAACTGTCGACGTAATGGTGGAATGCCCAGCTCCTCCATCCGACGATTGTTCTCCGCCATTTTTTTTCTTCGTCTCTCTTCAATTGGCTTCATTTCCTGCATTGGAAAACAAATATGTAATTAATTAGAAAAAGAAAATTAATGTGTAAACCAAAAAACTAAATATATGAGGGAATGAGGGGATTCATTGGTAATTTAGCTATCAATTGTTTTAGAAGAGCTTGAATGAATTTAATAAAACATACAAGTTGTAATGTTCACCAAGTTTGAAATATTGTTTGATTTGGTTTGAATACAGTTCAATTCCAAATTAGAAAATGCAATTCAAATAAAACAGCAACCAATAAACATTGAAAATTCACATAACGGTCAAGTCAGCTAAAACATATTTGTGATCAATACTAAATAAATATGAATATTACCAACCTTAACAACCCAACTCGAGGTAAACCAAAAGAATTGAGAACATGGATGAATGATTCTATATATTTCCAACCACAACTTCAGGTTCACAATCAACTCTGACAATTGAGCTATTGGAGTCATCAAAAGAAATAAATGGATTGGTTCCAATGGCAATAGGGACAGTGTCAATTCCATCATCAGCATCATCAAAAATATGTCTTGGAATTACTTCAACTACGACACCAAATTCAGGTTGAAGTTGATCTTTGACATAAAAAACTTGTTTAGCCATTGATGCCAACACATATGGTTCTTCGGTTGCAAGAGTACGGGTCATATTAATTACTCGAAATCCACAATCATCAATAAATGTGCCATGTCTCGTCATCGAATCAAACCAATGGCATTTCATCATTGTGACTCGTCCATGAGAGTAATAATCCAATATTATTATTTTCTCAACGACTCCATAATAACCCACATTTTCAAGTCGCGGTCTACTATCTGATGCGCTGGCATAACAATCTGTTGTGGCAGTAACCATAATACCATCATGTTGTGTTCTCATGTTTTTGGCTCGTTCAGTGACAATAAATCTGTACCCATTGATAACAATTGATTTACAGTCACGAACCACGGTATTAGGACCAAAAGCCAAAGCTCTTATTTCCTCAGAGACAGAGTCAGCAGACAAACTCAATACCTGCAATATAAATGACAGCTAAACTTAAGTAAATATTGAAATAATTAATTTAAACAGTAATATTTTTACCTTCAATTTTAACCAAGCAGAAAACTCTTTGCTATGCAAAGTCTCTCTCCTTCTCAAAGATAAAGAACGATGCTTCCTATTTATCATTGTTTTATGTTCCCTGTAGATAAAAAAATATGAATAGTTTAACAGATATATATGTAAGATATACATATTCAATTTTGTTACCTGATATAGTCATCGAACAAATCACAGTTGAACAAAACTGTGCGATGTGCCATCTCCCGCTCTTCATTGCTTAATGTCTTCAATGTATATGATCCAGGAATTCCTCCTGTTTGAGGAAGTGATGGAAAACTGGGTTCAATTTGCTCATATTGTTCTTCTTCATTTCTCATTGGTCTGCTCATTCTTGTAGTAAGATCAGACAAATACATTGAACAGAAATCCATACATTCTTGAGCTAAGTAACCGTTCACGATAGAACCTTCGGGATGATTCTTGTTTCGAACATAAGACTTTAATGTGAACATATTTCTTTCAGTTGGATACATCCAACGAAAAGAAACAGGTCCTCCGAGAAGTATTTCAGTTGGAATATGGACAGTCAGATGCAGCATGCATGTGAAAAATGATGGGGGAAATATTTTCTCCAACTCACACAAAATTAATGGGGCATCTGTCAACATTTTTTGCAAGAAAGACTTCGACAACTTCTTAGCACAAAGATCTCTAAACAAATGGCACAACCGAATAACACCCACCCTTACATTATTGGACAAAAGATGACGGATTGCTATTGGAAGCAACTCATGCAGTAGAACGTGATAATCATGAGTCTTCAAAGATTTTAGCTTCAACTCTCTTCTGTTGACCCGTTTAGATATGTTGCTTGAATAGCCATCAGGAACTCTAATAGTCTCTAATACTTCCAAAAATTGTTTTTTTTCAGTAGGTGTCATCACATAAGAAGCACATGGAAGTTGCCATTTATTTTCACTGATACGCACAGGATGCAATTCTGGTCTGATGCCCCAATCCACCAAGTCACGTCGAGATCGTAAATCATCTTTTGTCTTCCCCTTGACATTTAGAAGAACTGAAAGCAACATTTCACATATATTCTTTTCAATATGCATTACGTCTAAGCAATGACGTAGCAAATTGGTTGACCAATAAGGCAAATCAAAAAAGATACTCCTCTTCCTCCAATTGTAACAGGTTTCTGTGGAAACATTCTTTCTCTTTCCAGATTTCATTTGACCCTTCCCGAACGAAAAACTGAAATCTTTCAATTCATTAAGCACATCAGTTCCAGACATACGCTGAGGTGGATCATCGGTCTTTATAGTATTATCAAATCTTCGACGATTCATTCTATATGGATGATCCTTTGGCAAAAATCGTCGATGTCCCATAAAACTGAAACTACAACGATGTTTCAGTCTTCTGGATCGTGTATTCTTCATACAAACTGGACATGACAGTTTCCCCTTCGTGCTCCATCCAGACATCATTGCATAAGCCGGAAAATCATTGATTGTCCACATAAGCGCAGCGCGCATCTGAAATATGTCTTTCGAACATGCATCGTATGTGCGCACACCCACATCCCAAAGAAGCTTCAACTCTTTTATTAAAGGTTGCATGTATACATCAATATCAATGCCAGGATCAGAAGGACCAGATATGAGTATACTCATGAAAGTGAAAGGTTTTTTCATACACAACCATGGGGGAAGATTATAAATGTGTATAAAAACTGGCCATGTGCTGTGCGAAGTAAGCATCTGCCCAAACGGATTAAAACCGTCGCATGAAAGACCCAGCCTCACATTACGCACGTCAGCTGCAAAATCAGGATGTCGAGCATCAAATCTCTTCCATGCAAATCCATCTGCAGGATGAACCAACTCATCATCAGTCTTCTTTCTCTCGGTATCATGCCATCTCATTTTTATTGATATGTCATCAGACATAAAAAGATTCTGGAGTCTGGGAATCAATGGAAAGTGCCACATTACTTTCTGTGGAACGCGGGATGGTGTTCCATCAGATTTTGACTTCCAGCGGGATGTGCCACATTTTATACAATCATTTCGTTCAGCGGTTTCCTCCCAGAATAAACTGCAATCTTTCGGGCAAGCATGAATTTTGTTTCTTGAAAATCCAAGTTCCTCAACTAACTTCCATGCCATATAGTGGTTTGAGGGAATATCTGCATCATCTGGAAGTAAATCCTTCAAGAGGGTAAGAATGTAATCGATTGCTGTATTAGAAATCCCATACATAGTTTTCCCATGAAATAATCGGATTAAAAATTCCAGCTTTTTCATTTTATCGCATTGCCGATATACTGGAGTCGTGGCAGCATCATTCAATTTTTTCACCCTATCAATATCATCATTTTCACTAGATGCATCAGCTGTCCTCATATCGAAGTCTTCTTGAGTCGAAATCCTTTCTTTTTCATGATGACGAATAAACGGAAACCGATCATCTAACAAATTCTCCATTCCAGTCTTTTCATTTCGATCATCACCAATTTGAGATTTCGTTTTCTCCCCATTGTGATACCACAGAAAGTAGTTTGCTTGAAACCCATTTTTGGTTATGTGGTAGCTGACTTCTTCACGGCTCAACCAAGGTCTACCAACACAATTGGAACATGGGCAGTGTATGCGACCACTATCTGAAGCATTGTCAAATGCAAAATCTATAAAGCTCTCCAAATTGTTTTGAAAATCATCTGAGATCCGATCGGTTTCATACATCCAACTTCTGTCCATTCTGTAAAAAGAATTTATATAAGTCATTTTGTCATAAACAATTCAATAGACATTAACTATAATAGAATATACATTTAAGTAAACGATAAAGGAAGAAAATAATCAAGGTATCAACTACACATGTCAAAAAAACATACAAATGTGTTATTGAAAAAATGTAAAACCAACAAGAACTTAATGTGTTATATCACATAACAGCATGACTCATCCCATAACCATATTAGTAGGGTATCATGAACATGAATAACATCAACCTTGTGCCATCCTCCTACCCTACATGACCCCAACCACATGCCACATCTTATTATAGCCTTATCACATCACACCTCATCGAAAAACACTAGGGAAATCATAGTACATCTCACCTGAAGACACATGGACAATCACATCGCATCTTGCCTAAAAACACATGGTCAATCACTTTTGAAGGAAGAGTAGGGAATGTTGTACCCCACTCTCTTGGATTTTAATGATCACAATCACTCTCATAGTGATCTAATGTTGTTTCAAGTGTTCTTGTTAATAGGCATGATTTCAGGAGCAAGAAGTGGCAAAAAAAAGGAAAAGTGGACTTTTTTCAAGTCCACCGGCCAGCCGGTGTAGGACCACCGGCCAGCCGGTAAGGGCACCGGCCAGCCGGATCCAGCCCATCGGCCAGCCGGTGGACAAGGCAGAAGGGCTTGCCCTCTGCCAGGTGCCACCGGTCAGCCGGTGTCTGGCCACCGGCCAACCGGTGGGCCCAGAAAGAATGGGATGTCTTCTGTCCAGACCACCGGCCAGCCGGTGGCCTCCTCACCGGCCAGCCGGTGGAACTCTTTGGAATAGTGAGACCTACTGTCTCACCACCGGCCAGCCGGTGGCCTTCCCACCGGCCAGCCGGTGGCTCCTGGGCAGAAGCTCTCTCCACCTTCCAAGGCACCGGCCAGCCGGTGGGCAAGCACCGGTCAGCCGGTAAGCAAAGTCAAACTAGCCGTTAGAGCTTGACCAGACTTGCCCACTTGATCCCCAACGGCTCCAAGAACCGTTGGCAAAACCTCTCAAATACCAACGGTTATACCAAACCGTTGGTATGTAAGTGTTGGGAAAACTCCAGTTTCCAGTAGTGAGGATCTTACATACTAGGATACACATCATGGATCACTATCAAAACCATAAAAACATTGACAGATCTCAAAAAATGAGTGCATGCCATCATTACCTCATAGAATTGAAAAAAGGTAAGTAACAAGCAATATATCTCACTACTCCATACTCACCCCACAACATAAGGGTCTCACATTACTAGGGAATAATTCTATCCAATACTAAATGATCTTGATCCATTTTTCATATACATATATGATTCACCTCACCAATTACTAAATATTAATAACATACAAAATTATGATTCCATTTAACTAGAGTTAAACCATCAGGTTTTACAAGGAAATTCTATATAAGTATTTGTTTACACTTTAAATAAAGAACATGAATGTCATGTTAACACTCAACATTGATTCATTAATAAATTGTATTCGAATTTTATGGAAATACCAAAATAAATTAGTGAATCAATGTACCTATAGTGGTGCACATGACCACCATGAAACAATCATAAATTTTTACAAAAACCCTAATAATTGGGAATAACGAAATCAAGAATAGAAGTATATGATTTATAAGAGCTGGAACTATATCGTTGATAAAATATAGGAGTCTAACCTGGTAGGTGCTGATCTGATGGAAGATGTGGGGATTGGGAGGTCCTTCTGCAAGGAATCGCTCCAGGAGGACATGAACTGAATGCTTCTGGAATGTGGGGAGGCCGCTGGCTCGATTTGGTATTTGGGGCTTTTTTTTCCCAACGGTTATTAAAAACCGTTGGGAATGACCAACATTTCCCAACGGTTCCATAGAACCGTTGGGAAAACAAGATTTTTCACCACTTTTCCCAACGGTTCTTAGGAACCGTTGGGAAAAACCTATCTTTCCCAACGGTTGTATGAAACCGTTGGGAAAACTATGCATTGAGGGGTTTTTCCCAACGGTTTCTATAAACCGTTGGGAAAAACAAGATATGCCAACGGTTCATTGAACCGTTGGTACACAACTGTTGGGAAAGGTCCCTTTTCCAGTAGTGATAAACCTGAGCTGTTTTGCAGGTTCAACATTTGTTCAGGTTTCCTGGCTCGGGTGCTCGTAGTTGGAGCGGGTTTGGTCTTGTGGTTGGAGGTGACCAAGAGGTCACATGGAGGTAGTGGTAGCTTGGTCCAGTTTTAAGTTTGTTCTCACTTTCATTTTTCTTGTTTTAGTCTTCAGTCTGTTTAGTTGCATGTTGTATCTGGATCAAGTGTTTATTTATTTATGTTCAGTTGTGGGTTGTTGTTGCGTGCTCATTTTGATCAGTTTATTTATTTGATCTTGTTTTTTTGGGCTGAAATCATTCCCAGTTGATTTATATCTTATACCCGACACTAGTTGTCATCCCGTGGGAATCGGGAATGCCCTTTGGGCCATGCCGCGGACCGGCTCGAGTGACCGGTTCAGGGTCGACTCGGGCTGGTCCGTGACAATAGCGAGAAAATTTTATGACCTTATCAATTCTACAGATACCCTAGGACATTATTACATCAAAGTCATGCAGAACAATGAACAATATGTAATAAGATGTTTTGTTGATATTCAAATCTTCAGATATACATGTAATCAGAGTACAAATAGTTGCTTCTAGAACACAAACTCCAACAATCTCATACACAGCCTATACTATGCCATAATAATTTAGTTTTGCGGATGAGTAAATTCAAATTCTATACTTTGACGGTTGGTAGAATTAATGATGCATGTGGTCCCACTAATCATGTTCTGACCAACAACAAAGATGCCGCCTAAAAGTATGAAAAACTAAAGTTGAAATTTGAACAATAATCCAATCCCCACTCCCTCCTCATGTTCTCGATAGATTCTCGGTCTCTTCAATTGTTATTAGAGTTTGATTCACTTTCATAGATCCATTTTCAATCATTTTTTGAAAGTGTTTAAATTTTCTTTTGTTATGGAGCACCACGAATTTGTTAATAATAAATACAACATTAAAAAATGTTAAAAGATAAAAATGATATTTAAACATTGGTTCATCTCCTCAATGTTCTGGATTGATTATGAGGCTCTTCGTTTTTTCCTTTCATTGCATAGCGATTAACATTGAACCACTACGATGAAAAATGAGTTTTCTTCCAATAAAAACCCCTTTTAGAAAATGTTTTTTTATATCCAAACATGCTTACAGACCCCTGCCAGACACAAGCAACCAAGCACACTCATAAAGAAAGAAAACAAACAACCAAACAGGGGGGGGACACACCCCAAACAAGGCCATCGACTGGTCACCACCGTCACAGAAGGCTTGGCAACAATAAACGTGGATTCCAAATATTGGAAATACCCAAACCCAATAAGGCCATACACTTTATCCACAAGGCAACAACAATAACATGAGAACTTAGCCCTCACAACAACTTCAAACCTCCAACTGCATCTTTATCCGCACAGGTACAACCATCGAGGAACTCAACAACAACGATGTCGATTACATCGCAAACACCACTCCAGCAATTGAAAAATTGAACACCAAATTTTCATCACACGTCATGGCACCACATTAAACATCCATTAGAGATCGAGTAAGGGCTTGTTACGCCCACCCATAAGCAGCACGAACAAGGAAGCACGCATAACCAAGGGACACAAGACACCCAGAACCCCCATAAACGAAAAAGTACAAACATTCTCAAAACAATCAACCAATGAAAACCCAATTCAAAATGCGTTTTTAATATATGAACATTTTTTGACAATTTCCCACTCAAATCTTACGCCATATTTTCATTTTAGCTAAAACATTTCCGCTTCAACTGAAAACCATTGAGTTGTTTTTTGCTATAATGGAAATCATTTTTACTTCTATGGAAGTCATTTATGCTTCGACAATTCTCATTGAAAGCTGTAATTCAATACCTACACACTTAAAACATTTGACAAATGGTAGAAAGCTATGATGATAAGAATAAGGATGATTAATACAACCCAAGAGCATAACAGTGCCAAGATGATAGAAAAAGTTCTTGAGACAGCTAGACAAGTATTTTTAAAGATTTTCAAATGAAATTGACATTCTAGCATATAAAAACCACTCATGCTAATTTAATTTGAGTTTGCATTTGCGATGATTTTTCAGGTCAAAATCTTTTAAATATTTATGATGGTATATAGTGTTTATGGGTATAATGAACACAGACATAAACAAATAACTATGTATGAAAAATATATATTTTTGAAACCAAAACAAATTATTCTTCGTTAGGAAATCAAATCCTTAAGTACAAACGACTCAACCTCAAAAGGCACCAACCCAAACCATACCTTAAAATTTGATGCATGTCACATTTGAACCGTGCAATGTGATGAGCCGCCAAGTTAGCTTCCCTCTTAACAAACGTGAAACAACAATTGCTAAAATAAAAAGAAAAACACCAGATCTCATCCAAAAGAGGACTCAAAGAAGTTGAGAACGTAGGCCAAACATTAACCAATCAGATCAGAAAGAGACAATTTGACTCCAAAATAACATTTTCCCTGATTCCTCACAAAACGCAAACCACAAACAAGGACAATGACTTTAGTGATTTTCCACCACCACCTGGCAGAAAAGGACTGGTGGAGAGATGCTAAAACAGTGTCATATTCATCCAGACCCACAATACCAACACCCATCGGAACACCTTAAAAAACTGCAGCGTCCACATTAATCTTAACAGAGTCTGTCAAAGGCAATGACCAGGAAACTGTATGTATTGAAGCCTGAATAAAATAATTGACAATCGCATAACTATTCTACACTGCTAACACATTAAGAGATTGTTGAAGTCTTGAACGATAAAAAAAGTTGCCACATTAATCTATCACAGATTGGACGGCTGGGATCATACGGGGCACGTGTCATTCATCCGCGCGGACACTGCCACGAGATCAGCCATGGCCGTGCCGCCTGGTGCGCTAACCTAGGGTTCGCAGGGGTTCTTCGTCTCTATTTAAACTGGCTCAAAGTCTTGCTGTTTTACAAATTGGGTTACTTTATATTCGCTGGTTCATGTTTAGATTTAAAATTCGTGTCGTAGTTTGTAGATGCACTTACGCATGTTGCAACCCCGGGCTTCTCTGAATAATTTGTTCAATGAAGAAGAAAGCCCCGCTGCTCGTGCTAAATCACGGCCGTTCAGTGTTGCAGTTTAGCTCTACTACATCCCCACGACTAATCTGTGTCAAAGCATCGGCTACATGCTACTTTATTTCTGTGCAACTGTACTGTTTAATCCCATCCACTGCCTCAATACACCTTTAACCTTTTTCGTGCGATATTATTCAGTAAAAGGTTAGTCATGGAGGCATACACCGAATTCTGGCGCAATTCACGTTGAGGTGGATCCATTCCATGATTTGCCTTTAAAGATAATCGCCATAGTTTTTATTCAAATATTCTTTTAGATTTTCTTGTTCCTACGTAGCTTTAAAATACTGATAGTTGGTTTGGTTCGAATCAAATCAATCTATGGGGTGTGTTTTTTAATTTGATCAATTCACAGTAGCTGCCATTTGAAATGATTGTCGTTGCTGATGATGAATCTACCCATTTTTCCTGAGGCGCAGCGGATCCGAGACCCTGATTTAAGGGAGAACCTACTCGGTGAAGTTTCGATTCATATGAATTTCATGGGTTTAACTGAGGCGATCGTTTTCATAGATTTTGAATCTCAACGTTTTTTATCAACAGTTATCATTGAGTTTCTTGCCTTCACTGTTCGCTTCGCTGGGCAATGTCCTTCGCATAGTGCCTTAAAAACTCAAATATTTTGTTCTGTGATAAGCTTCGGCTCTTGTACCACGAGACCGAAGTTTAATAGCAGCACTAAATTCAGGAATTGCAGCTGCCTTTTTCGTTTATGGAGATGATGTTAAAACTGGGAAAAATGTTATCAGAGGATACGATTTCGTTGCTGATCAACATCTTTGCACGTCAGGCTGATCCTTTACTGTATCAACTTGTCTACTGCTGCTTATGTAGATTTGCGCCCCTTAATTTCATATTTACTACATATATGATTTTTTTTTGGTTTTGTTATTACAATAATATTTCTTTTTTCTCATTCTCATTCTTCTCACTCATCGTTATTGTGATCCAAGGTTTTCAGGTTATATGGAATTGATGCGCGGCTCTTGTGTAGTCTGATTACCCCTATCAAAACGATTATGAAGATGAAATTCTTATATATGGAAAATATCAATATCACTAATGTGCGGGGCTCCGGAGGGAGGAGAGTTTTATGAAGGTGTTATTTTCTTGGCCACATGGTGATTGAAATGGAAGACAAATGACTGAAGAGAGACCCCACTCTAAATAAGTAAAGTTCAGTCATTTGTCTTTCATTTCAATCGCACAACCACCATTATTACATTAAATCCTTGGGACCTTGGCAAGCTAGGCATAAAATCCGTTGACATGTCCTCCCAAACCTGAGTTGGAATCGGTAGTGGTTGGAGTAAGTCAGTTGGAGATATAGCCTGAGTTTTATGACGTTGGCAAACATCACATTCCCGTACGTATTGTTGTACATGTTTTGTCATTCCCTTCCAAAATAAGCCAGAAGCTAGCCATTTGTAGGTTTTGTGAAAGCCCGTATGTCCTCCCATTGGTGAAGAGTGATAATACTGTAAAAACTTAGGTTTGAGGCTGGATTTGGAGGATAGAACAAGGCGGTCTTGAAAAAATAACAAGTCGTGCCTTACGGTATACTGGGTTGAGCACAGGATCCTGCAGATTTTTGGTCTTAGTAACTTTTGTTTCCAGCCAAAGTCGTTTGGAGACTACTGAACCTAAGGATGCTCATTTGGGCTTTCAAGACTGTCAGCGGCCCGACATGAAAGAGAATCTGCCGCCTGGTTTAGGCGCCCTGATTTATAAATAATCTTGAAGCCATACTCCAAAAAGTTTAGCCTGCCAATCTTGCTGATTTGCTGTGTGAAGGATTTGGCTGAGGAGGTGCTTGAGAGCTTTATGATTGGTGTAAACAATAAAATGGTTCCCAATCAGAGTCTCCAATGGTGGACCACCAAAACAAGTGTCATAACCTCCTTTTCATACACTGATTTGGCAAGGATGGAATCCACTAAAGCCTTGCTAAAATAGGCTATTGGTTGTCCAACTTGCATGAGGATAGCCCCCACCCTCTGGAGGAATCACATTCTATAATGAATGGATGCAGGAAATCAGACAGATCTAGTAGAGGAGCTGTAACAGGACTTTTCTTTAAAGTATTAAAGGCTTGCTCGGCTTTTGGTGTCCAATGAAAATTATCTTTTTTTGTCAATTTCGTGAGGGGCTCTGGTATCTTACCATACCCTTCAACAAACTTTTAGTAGCCGATTAATCCCAAGAATCCCCGGACTCCTTTAACATATCGTGGACGTGGCCAGTTGATAATACTAAGTATCTTTGGTTCCACTGAAACACCCTAAGCAGAAATAATATGGCCCAAATATTCCATGGATTGTTGGGCCAAAACACATTTTTTGCGGTTTAGGTAAAGCTGATTAATCTGTAGGACTTGGAAAACAGTCGTCAAATGTTGCAAGTGGTCTGCCCAGGTTTTGCTAAATACTAGAATATCGTCGAACACCAAAACAATCTTCCTCAAATATTCTTTGAACATTCGGTTCATGGTGGACTGAAAGGTAGCTGGAGCATTTATTAACCCAAATGGCATGACAAGAAATTCATAGTGTCCCTCGTGCGTTTGGAAGACAGTTTTACTAATATTCGTCGGTCGAACCTGAATTTGGTGGGAACCAGATTTCAGTTCCAATTTGGAAAAATATGTCGCCCCTTGCAACTCGTCAAACAATTCTTCGATAACAAGGATTGGGAATTTATTCGGTATTGTTAGCTTGTTGAGTGCCTGGTAGTCAACACACATTCTCCAGCTCCCATTTTTTGTAACTAGGATTATGGGGTTGGCAAAGGGGATGCAACTGTGTATCCCCTGGCTAACATAACATTTATTTGGTGTTCGACTTCATACCTAAGGTGGTGAGCCAACTTATAGGGTCGGATGCTTACAGGTGCTGCCATGGCTGCTAGATTTATAGCATGATCAGTTTCCCTGGGAGACCTCGTGGCTGATCAAACATGGTCTGAAATTTTTTCAGTACTTCTTCCAATTGGAGCTGGTCAACTTGTTTCTCGCCAATTCTTGCTATTGGAAACTGCAGTTGTGCAATCCAAGCCCACCCATCAATTAACAGGGTTTTGGTGAGAGCATGGTTAGTCTACCCCCATGAGCTCATCTCTATGACCGTCTTTCCCTACAGTCTAATTTCTTGCCCCAACCACAAAAATTCCATTGTTTTATGTCTCTAATCAGTCAACACACTTTCCAAGCTCTTCAACCATTGCATTCCCTAATTCACGTCTGTGCCTCCTGTCTTGAAAACAGAAGTGTCCACTATGACATCAAAATTGTCTAAGTTGATCAAAACTTGCTGGCGTAGGCCCTGTGATAGGGCTCGAGACCCATTTTTGAGAGTAATACTGAAAGGTCTGGTTAGGCTTATCGTCACATTTGCAATTTTTGCAAGCCTTCTTGAGAGGAAGTTGTGGCTGGCTCTGTTGTCCACTAGAACAAGCACCGGTATTCCTGATAATTTTCTAGCTAACATCATCGAGTCAGCCCCCACGCCTCCCAGATTTTGTAATTGTACTTGCTCCCCTAGTTGGTCGGCTGACCCCTCATCCAGAATTTCTTTCTCAGCCACTTTCTCCCCGTCGACTGCCTTTGTCTCACCCCAGAACTCCAGCTGTTCCTCAGGTTCCTCATACTCCCAAACCAATAACTGCAAGTTTTTATCAGGACATTTATGCATGGACCCGAATGGTTGGCCACAACGGAAACACAAGCCCTTTTGCTTCCGTTCCTCCTGCTCCTGCTGACTAAGTGCCCTTACTCCTCCCCAACAGTCATCCCCAACGGCCTTCCGTAATTCTTCGTCATGATGACTATAGTCAATAATTGGTCGGGGAATTGGAAACTTTGCTGTTGCTGCTCTGGAATTCTGAGGGATGGGGGGGATAATTGGGTGGGAACGTGCACTTCGAAGCACTCTCTCACTAACCAATTCCCTTTCAACTTTCCTTGCTAGAATTATCTTCTGAAATTTGTTGGTCGGTTCATGTGTTAGATTTGATTCTCTATTTCAAGACGTAATCCCCCCATGAACAGGCTCATGTACCATGGTTTGGGAAAGTTGGGCAGCCTCAAGGCAATTTGGTTGAATTCCTCGATATAATCGTCCACTGAGCTGGTTTGTTTCAGATTTTTTAGAAACCTAATTGGGTCTCCATCAGTGTTTCTCCCGTACCGATCTAGAAAAGCAGGCTTGAAAGAGCTCCAAGTAGCTCCCGGGGTAACACTGTTCCAAGACAGGAACCAATACAGCGCAATGCCTTCCATGCATATTTGTGTGTGATGTAATTTCATACCTTCGGGAGTTCAGTTTATCAGGAAATAAGTTTCAGCTTTGGTGATCCATCCTAGAGGATCATCACCAACAAGACTGGGTAATTCAACCTTTCGTGTGAAGTTGTGTAGATCGTCTGTGAATTCAGCAATCTCTGTAGCTGGTGTTTTCTCCAAGCGCTCATCAAACTCCCCGCAAGACGTTTTAATTGCGCTAGCACTCTGTTTTCCAGCATCTGAACTGCGCTCGATATGCGACTCCATTCCCTTTAGTTTTTCCATAGTTTGCTCCTCCAGATTTCGAACCCGCAACATCAACTGTTCCTCTGACTGCTACGCCTTGTCCCGAGATATACGTAGTCTCACCCTGCACGCTCATCATCTTCTCCATATTTTCTTGTATAGACATCATGGCAGCTCTTATACTTTCCATGGATGACTCGACTGAGGCTACTCTGTGCTCCATCCGAGTTTGCATAAAATCGAAGCCAAATATCCAGAGCAGAAGAGAAAATTACAACGCCTGCTCCCAACGTGCGTCGACCTCTATCCCGCGCGTTTGCCCGATTATCCCCAGCGAAGTCGCCAAAGATGTTACGGCTCCAGTGTGTGCGTGTACGAAGATAGGAAATAACAGGAGCATAAGGGAGAATTTAGATTGATGTTACTGGTTTACAACTGTTACTGCAATGGAAGGAAAAGAAAAAATACAGCAGGTTGAAGATGAAGAGCCCTCCTCCAGACTCCGCCTGCTGCTACTGGGAGTTTCTACGGGAGTCAGGCCACTAACTCCCTCCTCTTTCTGTTCCAACAGAATGCTCAAAAGTAATATTCTAATCGTTCAGTGGGCCAGCTATTCTACTTATAAACCGACTAGGCTAGCTGCTAGTCCCCCACCCTACTAACAGAATCCACATTTCCAGTTTTACCCCTCCGCTGGTAAGTGTGTAGTAGGGGAGGGCGTGGGCACGGTGGGAAGGCTCCCCCCGTACTGCTAACATTTATCTATTGTGTTTAATGGTTGGTAGGCCCCTTCGAGTTTATTGTCAAAGGGGGAGAATGATAACTATGGTGCAATTTCTTTGATAATAAATGGTTAGTGTTGTAATTCTTTTAGAACGGAGGAGTACATGGTATGAAAGTTAGGGTGAGATACGATCCACAATGAATGAAGAAATAAAGTTTGAACAAGCTTGATGATAGGGGGAGTTATGGAATGAGGAACAAAACGAGTTATGAAATGCTCTCTTGAACTCCTAGTTTTCTATATTGAGCATTGCTCACACAGATTTATAGCGATATCATTTTGGATTGCCAACAAACTCAAAGGAGAAGAATGTTGGAACCAAGGTGTCTGAAGGTTGGAAATAAGTGTAGAGTCTAAGGCCCAACTAGGTACTACAAAGATGGAGGGGGGGGGGATTTGTAGTACACTCGTTTCTCTTTTAATTCAAACTCTTGAATGTTGAGGTTTTCAGTCCACTCAAAATTATCTCTCAATCTCACCTCGTATGCAACTCTAATAATAGAGAGCAACACATCGTATTTACAATGAAGGCCCACTCTTTGCCACATTAGTTATACCTCATAACATGGATTCTCCACTTTCTCCAACACAACTTCTACAAAATATAATTCACGTTCTTCAAGATCTTTAACAACTTCTTGTTAGCCTTGAAACTCTCACCAAAGCTTGAGTGAATTGGTCATTTAATCTTTGAATACCCGGACACTCAAGTTGCTTCTTCTTCAAAGGCTTCCGACTTCAAACACTTTCTTTTTTCGATACAAAAATGTACTGAGCTTCTCAAAATTCTCTCGCACAATTGATTCAAGATCTCACATAATTTTATTGTCACATTTTCATCACCTGCATGTACACATTTATTTAAAAGAAAACAATATCGTGCATGTAATATCTCATTTATTCCATGATTTTAATGTGTTATATCTCAATTTAAATACCCAAAGGACTGTGTATTTTAATTTATTCTCAAACTAATTTAAATTGTCCATTTTAATGTACCCATAAACCTTGGGTAAACTTCATTTCTTAAACTTGGCACCGTGCATGCATTCATTTTGAAATTCCCTAAAGTCTCGAGTAAATCTCCATTCTTCACACAACATCATCATCTTAAATACCTGAAAGAGTTGAGTATTTATTTGTTGGAACATTGCAATATTCACAACTCACCTATGCATGCATCTCAATTAAAATGACCTCGTAACCCGAGCTTCTTCATTTTAATACCTCACATTTGTAATGCTTGAATGATTCGGGCCAATCTATTTCTTCATGGGATATATTCATTTTCAAATACCTGTGGCTTCACATTTCATCACAGGACCTCATTATTAGATGATGCAACAACCCTTCTCTCATTCAATCTTATATGCATGCAAGTAAGACTGCATGCATGCACATTTATCTCAAGGTTACTCATGCATTTATCATATTTCTGTTTTATGCAGCTTCACCACAAGTGACACCACAACTTGGGCTCTTCTATTCATTCATGATACATGCACGAATATCGTATGCAACATGTGCTTTGGAATTTCCTTGATCGAAGGTCTGAAACCCACTAAATCGGTTTTGCAGTGACGAGACAACCCCGGATCTTCGATTTTGAGGCGAACGAACGATTGGATCGAAGATTGGAAGATCACCCAGAGCACCGGATGAAGAACCATTGATTCTGGAAAATCTTGAAGAACACGACATGTTCCCCTAAGAACACGACATGTTCCCCTAAGAACAGGACATGTTCCCCTAAGAACACGACGTATGAGGCCGGTTCAGCGGCGACTACAGTTCCGCGTTACAGAAAGCGATGACACGGCGTGCGACCCCTGTCACACGACGTGTGGGTCCTTACGCGAGACTCAGCATGTATATCAGACGATACACGAACACGGGGTGGAGTACACAACATGTACTCCACCACACGACCAGACCAGGCTGGTTACGTGGGTTACCCCATGTACCGGTACATAGGTTGGCAGACATGAGTTGAAGTCGTGTATGAGTACATGGCTAGCATACACGGAGCGACCCCCGAATAGTAGGACACGACATGTTACTCTTCTATACGCAATGTATATCTTTTCTACACGACATGCTCTTTTTGACACGGGTCGTTGTACATGGCCAAGACCCGGTCAAAGGACACGATGTATGACACCTCTGCACGCTATGTACTTTCTTGTACATGGCTTGATCTCATTGTCTACCGTACCTTGGAAAAGTTTCGTTTGGGTTAGTGCCCCCTTTCTAGATAGTGCCGGAGTCCCTCTGAGAGGCCTAAAACGAGATCCTCTATCCATCCTTGACCCTAGGTAGAGTCAGGTATCGACATGACCAATCCTATAGGGCGTCGATCCTCTACTTAGCAGGTGAATCTGGATGAGTCGTGGTGTACGTCAAGACCCTGACAGTGATCCTCATCCGTGTATCGTGATCTTTTTCCACTCAGGAGTGTGTTCTCCCGGAATGAGTGTATCCGCTCCCTCTTCAGATCTATCAGTGCATCTCTCTCTCTCTCTTGTGACACTTCCCGACGAACAATACTTCTCGAACGAACATCATCAGAGTTATCAGACTTGTGGAGTGAATTCTCCTGGACGAGTGCTTTGTGGAATCTTTGGACTAAATCTCTAGCGTGGGTATGCGGGTCGTTGTGACCTACCTTTAGACCATGGGTTTGAGTTTCAAGTATAATTGGATGTTTCTCTTGTTATATGTTCTGTAAACATATAATGTGTAGAGATGACTATACCTTTACTTTGTGTATTGCTTTGTGGTTTTGGGGGTCTCCTATTGAATATTGTTATACTCACCCCTGCACAGGCTTTGCTCGAACGTGTCGTGTCTTGTGCAGAAGAGCGACCCTTTGACAGAGTCCAGGGCGGACTAGGACCAGATCGAGCTATGTGAACTTTCCTATAGGCTGAGGTGTTCCTACGACATCAAGCAACAATCCCAATACCTTTCTTGTTTACAAGTTGGACTTTGTAGTTGTATACTCTTTCTTTTGGTGAGATTGTATTTTGGCCAAATTACTTTTCCGCACATTACTTTTTGTTGTACTATGTTAGTTGGGTTTAGTTGTATGCATACATTTTGTTCCTTAGTGGTTTTTATATTTCAGTATTTGTGGGATTGGAGATGTGTGCGTGTGTACAGGTATTTTGGCAATGTCTCCCATGTTAGTGATATGCCTACTTGGTGCTAGTCACCATCCTTTGGCCTATTGGAGGTGGGCCTGGGGAGTTGCGGCGCAGACTCTACTGGGACGGGTCACGTATCTACATCTATCGTTCCTAAGTACTCTCCTCCAGGACACAATGTCTCCGCAACACATAAACCAAGGGAATGGTTAGTTCATGAAATATCTTCTCTTGATGATCTTGGATCTCTATTGACTGCTCCATGAACGTATTGTCATCCTCGATATCTAACTCTCCCCAATTAATAATGTGGGAGTCATCATGAAGATACTGATGAAGTTGAGACATGTGGAAGACATCATGGATCCTCTCCAGCTGTAGTGGCAATGCCAACTGATACGCCACATTACCAACTCACCGCAACCCCTCAAAGGGCCCAAAAAACATGGGATAAAGCTTACCCCTACCGAACCTCTGCTACCCTTGTCGAGGGGATACTCTCAAGAACACATGGTCTCTAACCTTAACTCCAAGGGACTTCACCTATGATCATCACAGGCCTTATAATAGTCCTATACCACCTTTATTTTCTAATGAACCAACTGGATATTCTCAGTCATGCTCTACACCACATCAGGACCAAGAACCACTGACTCTCCAAACTTCGTCCAACACAACAGAGAATGATACAGAAACATGCACAATGCCTCAAATAGAGCCATACCAATGGATAAGTGATAGCTATTATTGTATGAAAACTCAACCAAAGGCAGATATCATACCCAAGATCCACCAAAGTCCAAGACACATGCCCATAACATATCCTCAAGTGTCTTGATGGTCCCCTCTGGCTGCCCATCTATCTGAGGGTGGAAAGTAGTGCTAAGACACAACCGAGAGCTAAAATCACGCTGGAATCCCTTCCAGACTCATGAGGTAAAATGCGGACCTTAATCAAATATGATGGTCCTTGGTACCCCATGAATCCTAACCACATCATCCACTTACTGCCTCACCAAAAAATCCACGACACTTGACTCACAGATTGCCAGGAAGTGAGCTGATTTCATCAGTTTGTCCAATATCACCCAAACCACATCACATATTCCCTGAGATCAGGGAAACCCTATGAAAAAATCCATTAATTTCCCCCCATTTCTAATTGGGGACATCCAAGGACTACAAAAAATCTCCCATAACATGGTGCTCTGTTTTCATCTGCTGACAAACTAAACATTTTTCCACAAACTCTACCACTAACTATTTCATCCCTAACCACCAAATATGTCTCCTCAAGCCACGATACATTTTTGTCACACCAAGATGTACCACTAAAGGTGATATGTGAAACTCATGGAGAAATCCCTAACACATCACCTATGGGATAAACACACTCTCCTAAAACAATAACCTATTCTGATCATCCTTTGACCATCCCTCAGGAACATCACCATGGACAACAAGATCACACATCACCTCTACTTATGATTCTCCCCCCTATGCTACTATACCAAAGATGACTCTATAGTTATCTGATGAATACAACCTCGCCAACTACTCTCCCAAATGTCAAGATGCATCACTATAAGATCCTCCATTCCTTTCCAAATATACACAGATTTCCAAACCACATCCTCTTTGGACTTATGACTCAACACATCAACAAATACATTACCCTTCCCTAGGGTGTAATAGATCTCAAAATCATAATACTAAAGGAAATCCATCCACCTCTACTGGCATAGATTCAGACCCCGTTGAGAGAAAACATACCCTAGGCTCTTATGGTCTGTTAAAACTAAAAAAATAATTTTTGAAGAGGTAATGATGCCACAATTTTAGCATGAAAACAATTACATCTAACTCCAGATCATGGATGACATAATTATGCTCATGGGGATATAACTGCCTATACCCATAAGAGATCACCACCCTTTGCTGCATCAACACACATCCTAAGACCAAATTGGATGCGTCATGGAAAACCTAAAACAAAACACCCTCCTCAGGCAACCAAAGCATCGGAGAACTAACCAAATTTTCTTTTTGTAACTAAACATTTCCTGGAACTGATTTTTCTATACAAAAACTTTGTCCTTCCTAGTGAACATTGTTAGTGAGGCTGAAACTCGAGATAAATTGGGTCCAAACCTCCGATAATATCCTGTGAGACTAAAGAAACTACAAACCTATCCCATGTTCTCAGGTGATACCTAGGAAAAAACCATGTAAACCTTCGATGAGTTCACTTCCACACCCTATCGAGACACCACATGTCCAAGAAAACACACCCATCTCATTCAAAACTCACACTTGGACAACTTCCCATAAATATGGTGGTGTCAAAGGAACTACAAAACAACTTTGAGATGCTCGACATGCTACTCCTCTGACTTCGAGTATACCAAGATATCATCGATAAATATGATGATGAACCATTCCAAAAACTCATAGAACACATAGTTAAAGAGCCTAATGAACATGACTAGTGCATTCGTAACACCAAACGACATGACTACAAGCTCAAAGTTCCCATATCAGTATCTAAAGGTAGTCTTCTGAACATCCTCATCTTTCTCCCTCAACTAGTGATATCCTGACTGCAGATCAATCTTTGAGAACCAACTAGAGCCTCTCAATTGGCCGAACAAATCATTTATCCTTGAATGAGGGTAACAATTCATGACCGTTACCTGATTCAACCTCCAGTAGTCTATACACAACCTTATACTACTATACTCTTTCTTAGCGAGCAACAATGGAGCACCCCATAGTGACTCATTAGGTTGGATGAAATCCCTCTACATCAGATCATCCACCTATAACCTCAACTCATGAAACTTCATAGGCTCCATTTGATAGAGATCCATCAAAATTAGAGACGCACCCAGATGCAATTCTATCCCAAACTCAACATCGCGTTGAGGAGGTAGTGCCATAACCTCCTCTAGAAAAACATATAGGAACTCCTCCACAACCCTAGGGACACCCCCAACATGAGATTATAATAACACCTCTACCAACTATGATAAAAGTGGCTCTACTTTCCTACCACCCAATTGATAATCTTACTCACCAACAAACTCTACTCGCTAGCCCTCCACACCAGCAAACCAAACTCTTCTTCTAAATAATTTTATGGATGAACTCATGAAATAAAACCAATAAATACCAAGGATAATATCATATAGTTGTATATACAATAGTAAAAATTCCCCACTGATTGGTGCCGCCCCATCACCAGTCTACATTCCCAGAACACATTATACAAAGAAGTCTGACCTCAAACTGGTGTAGATAACACCAGGGGCACTAAAATCCTCTCTACATCCATTCTAAACATATGAATAAAATAGGGGGAAATAAATGAGTGAGAGGATCTTGAATTTAAAAAAATCACACACAAGGGTAGACAATAAACTAATCATACCTCAAATAACTCCTGACTTTGCTGGCCCTGCTGCCTCTAATGTGTTCATCTGACCACGCCCAGATCCTTTACCTCTTTACTACCAGCCTCCATGACCATGCTCTATCCAAGGTCCCTATGGATGAGGACCATAATGAGGTTACCCTCTGCCAACTCCACCTGCTCTCTGCTTCTGAACAATTACCTACGGTCCCTGCTGCTGAAACTGCCTTGGAGGAAATTATTGCTATTGAAATGGGGATTGACCACCCATCTAAAACTGACCTATATGATAAGTTGGACACTAATCCTAGTGGTTCCCATATATCCCATATATATGGAATGAAAATAGAAAAACCCTATAAGGTTCACAAAAACCACTTGTCCCTGACGACCAAGAAAGAAACTACCATGACTAGTTCCCCGCTACACAAAACTCCCTCTGAAAGTCTGACCACAAAACATCTGCCTCATTATGGTCTCCAAGAAATAACATCCATCACTGACACACAACTCCCCATATTTAAATAACTTATAATGGTACCCAGAAATCAACTCGCGCTTAGATTAGACCAAAATAGATCTTGAGCTCCTCGAACCAGCACTCTATTACCAGATCAAAAACACCCCCTAATACTTACCCAAACTTTTCTACTAAAAGACACACAAATCCCACTACCATGCCTCATCCTCCTATGTTAGGTAAACCCTTTGATGATCAACCAGATTAGCCCACTGAACCTCAATTTCATGAGAAACACATGGAAAATGAATAGAATCCATTCCTAAATAGAAAGGAGAGCACCTTAAGCCTATTAGCACATAATTTTATCAAATATTACTTATTTAATTCATTTTATTTTCCCAAACCACCTAATTGAAACATGAAAACAAGTCATCTTGATAAATGTACCTCTCTTAGGTCTCTACCATGAAAACAAGTTCACTTAACTTGGTCATTAAATAAGATTATAGTCTATGCACTGGGTCATGGGTTCCTAAAAATCCCATGTACTAGTCAGTCTCCCTAGCCAATGTCATCCACCAAGGTAAACTGATGCTATTTCTACACCAACCCATGAAAACCACAAAGTGCCTAAATCCAAACTTCATCCTACATATCAACCAAACCATTGATACCACTCTATCATGACCCCCTCCTGCTAAAGATACCACAATGAGGAGGGAGAGATGATGACCCCCTAAGTCCCACATTCACTATGCCCCAAGGTAGCAACTAGCATCGAGGGTATAAAAATATCACAATATAGGAGGAATTATCCTCTATAAATGAAACGATATTAGAAGAAAAGATAAACACTCACCAAATAACTCTGATAGAAAATATAAAGGCAATCCAAAAACCATCCCATAATGTATGAATAAAGTAGAATTAATACATATAAAAGTATGCAAAGTAAATACCAAAAAGACAAATCTATGTAATCAAATAAAAAACATTTCCAATGTCTAGATCGGTCCCCAAAGTCATTCTAGAAACCTGAAAATAGTTTATATATATAAGGTGAGCATAACAGGTATACCCAGTTGGGACATAACCAATGCCTCAAGTGCACATGTTAAAAGAGCATGATAATGCACTAGTGAACAAACAATATAACCAAAAAGCACTTATACTAGTCATCTAACCAAACCCAACCTCACCATGTCTCACTCACCAAATCATGCATCCAATATAATAATATAGCACCAATATCATAACAAAGCAAGGCTCCCCACTGCTATTTCCCCACTGATTTTCCACTCATGCCCCAACATCAAACATCCTTCACTCCCATCTCTTCCAAACATACCACATCACATCACATCCCACATGAAGTCACCTGGACCACACATAAAATCACATCACATCCCTCCCATAAAAACCCATGCCACACATCACATCACATCACATCAGATCCTGCCCATAGACACCTGGTCTAGACATCACATCCGACCCAAAGACACCTGGGCCAACACATCACCACTGGGTAATCTCCAACACTAACCTATATCAATACTGCTAAAATAATAGTGGGGGAGAGGGGGTACCCAACCATTCATATCACTACTATCCTGGATATTGGGGAAAACACCCAGAAGTCATCACCTCCGAGCGTTGGTAAGGTTATCCAACTTGGGTGGGGCATGTATAAAATAACATAAACATAAATGGTATATAGATAGTGCACAATACCCAACCTATGGGTTTAAATCAACAGTGATATAGCACACCACATCACATCCACGTACCACACATCAACTATCAAAACCACCACCACCACTAGATGCAACACACCAGACAACCACAACAAAATCCCACATAATAATTATCATTTCCAGTTATAGGTTTCACCACATCCGTTCATTATCCATTTCATTTCACATTATACAATTCAGTTATCCAATTACCACACGTCTCTTTCCAGCCCATCTCATTTATCTACCAGACTATTTTGTTTTGTTTATCATCACAGTTCATCCCATGGATAACCAAACAACTATCTCAAATATTTCATACTACAACTGGACCAACTCACACAACCATGACCACAACACCACACATCCACCACCATCATCATGTCACATCTCCCAATCCATCTCACAACACAAACTCTATATAACACTATCAACACATATCAAAACAACAACCACTATTCCAAAACCACTATGCCATAAACACCGCACTAAAATAACTGTTCCACAACCACTACGCCACAACCTCTATACCATAAGCATTGTTCCACAACCACTTTTCCATAACCTCATCGCACCACATCATACAACCTCCCACATCGCATCCATGCTAACCAACTACCGCATCATTCCCCATGTACTACATAACCCAACCAATCACTATCATCTCCGCACAATAGCCCAAACCACATAGGCCAAACACAACAAGGACAAGCATACACAACAACATAGTAGACCAAATTCCACAATTATTTAGGGGATTTCATCACATTACTTATTTAATTAGCATGAGTATTATCACACAAACCAAAACCCAACATAAAATAGTTTATCAGACAAATATACATTCCCTAGCATTTTATTTAGGATGTGATCACACAACACAACAAGAGTCATCAAAACATAAAAAATATAGAACAAATGAGGACCCCAACATCTTCCATTTTCAACAAGGCAATAACATGGCATAAACTCAACAACAACATATATCAAAGCATCAAAACATGCGATAACTCCCCATTCCCATAAATTATTTTTGAAATTCCAATCAATTATATTATTATGCGACCCTTACTATCCACCCAAAGGAAATAAAAACCATTCGGTTCTCACACATAACACATAAATAGGTGAGAATGAGGATTACCTACCTCAAGGAAGATTTCTAATCTTATTGCGCACCATAGGGCGAAGAAGAAACTACCTAGAAACCAATGCCGCACAAGGAAATCATAGATCAACCTAAACCACACCAAAGGGTTTTCAAAAAAAAACCCATACATACCCTAAACAAAAACCACACCACCATAGTGGATCTCCGAACAAGAACTGAAGGAAAATCACGAGGAAGAGAGGATAACTCACCACGAATCACCAACGAGAATCTACTAGAACCCAAGGATCAAAGCATGATAAAAAGGGATGTAAGATTCTCCAAAATCACCTAGGGTTTTCCCAAAAATGAGAAAAGGGTATGGTTGAATGAATGAAAATTGGCTAAGCAAAAGGATTTAAAAAACTAAAACCCACCCATTTCACATCGTGTAACCATTTCATGATTGTAATTCACGGGTTTTCCAAAATTAAAACTTCTACTAAAAATGGAATCGCCTTGGCCCAATTTAATTACACATCATGTAATACTTTCATGATGTGAATCCTTTTCATGGTCTCACTTATCCCACATATAATCCATGAAACCATCCTAATACGCAAGCCATGAATCACCGATTCACATCATGTAAACCATTCATGATGTGAATGTCCTGAAGTGTCTCTACTGCACCTCCAACCACAGTGAAACCTACTCAATAATACTCTAAAATACCCCCAACACCCAAAACTAGAAAAGTAACTGACCAGGAAGGTACATACCGTTACAGATGAGCTGTGAATTTTCAATCTAGAACATTCTTCCACGTTTCTTCTCACTACCACATCTAGTAGCCTTAAAATATTGTGTGGGGGGGGGGGGTCTACTCCTTAACAGATATATTTTAATATTATTTTGTTTATATGTTCCAAATCATACAATATTCCCTAGGTGACTTTTTTTATTATATCAAAAATTCATTAATAGATGATCTACCACAAGAAGTGGAAATACGAATAATAATGGAAAATTTATGTATCTTAAATTTTCATTACATACTATGAATGTGTTAAATATAAACGATAAAAGATCATGAAGATCTCATGTATGTTGATACTAATGATTTTTTTATAAATATTATATTATTTAAATGCATCATGAGAACTCATATATGTTTAATGTAAAAAAACTATTTTAGATTTAGTATATGATCATGTATATGCATTTACCAATAGTCAAATTTAATCTAAGGCTATAAAATAATGAATATATTTAACCTGATAATGGAAAATTTATAATTATTAAATATTTGTTATATTTTAAATCTAAATAAAATATATTTATCATTAATAATATTCTTAAAAATAAATATTATATAGAGATATTGGATTATGGAGGTATCAAATACCTATACATATAAAAAGAATTGGTAATTCATTACAATGAAATTTTAATGATTTTATTTTTAAGATTGAATTATTTATAGTAAACAAGAGGTTTATTGATCCTAAAAAATTGATTACTTGAAATGACTATTTTGGTCTTCCAGGTTCAATTATAAGGAAATATATTGATACAAGTATAAATTAACATTAATTTATTGATAAAATAGTATACATATATTAGGGGGATAGTGATGAATTTATTTATTGGATGTATGTCTACTAAACTATCACTTATAAGATAATTATTCATTCTCATTAAGTTATTATGAGTGCCCCTTCTATGGTGATTTACCATGGGCTACCTATTATTAAGATAAATTATTTATATCACCACTAGTTACATTATAAGTGAATTTACAATATTTATATGAAGTTATAACTACCTAGTATATATGGTTACACCAACCTACCATGTGAACCATTTAAATATTTTATGAAATATGTATATCTTAAATGATCATGTGTATTCTTATTTTTTGGTGAGTATACATCATAATATATTCACATTGATTAAAATAAATATTGAGCATTATATACTATATTTAAATTGGTCTAACAGAATCATATATAACATGCTCACAATAATTAAATGAATAATTCAGTTGTAATGTTTTGATAATCAATAGTCTTATTATGTACACTAGAAGTGAAATTAAACTAATTATATAAAATCATTGTTCATTGTGAGAAGAAATCAATAAATATATTTTCCCATGAAGAGGAAAATTAATGTATTGACAATAGTATATATGTTTAGATATCTTCCCTGAAGTGACACTGATACCTGATAAACAATGAAACACAATATGTTTACAAGGATTGGCTCTAAGACCTACTCATTTATGTGATTGGTTATTTTCCCAAATCATGGATTATACACTATAATAAATATCTTAATAAAATATTTTGGATCTTCCCACATCTACAATGAGTCTCACTATGCATACAACTTCTAACATCTCACTAGACTTCCACAAAATCAGTTTCACACTAAAGTCATAACTTCACACTATGATATCCTTTCACACCCAAAGTTTCATTGGTTCTAAATCTTTCCACCATGTATATACAATCATTTCCTTTAATCACATTTTTAAATATATCTCTAATATATACAAGGTTTTCACTTCATCAATAGTATAAATCTTTTCCCCCTCTATACAAGGTCTTATATTCTAGCATATTTTCATATGAATCACATGGAACTTGGTCCCTATTTGAGATCAAATTCATATATTTTCAATAGAATCAACTCATCTAGAATTATCAATTCAAATTCATTCTCCTTTTATCTTTATTAATCCTATAACTCCATAGTCTATTAAAGTAATTACACATAAAAATGAACTTCAATATAGTCATTTATTTCTCTATTTATTCTTCTATATTATTCTCACTATTTTGAATGGATCTATACAAAAGAATAATTTTTAGATTCTTATATTACAATTTCTTTGATACCTAGTTGAATAATATGATTTAGCATGGAAATGAAATCATCTCCATTTTATATATTCTTCAATATTTCTTTAGTACTTCATTATGAACAATATCTTGATTTTCACTACTAAAAATTTACACATTATATTTATTATTTTTTTATTATATACATAGGCCACCTAATATAATATTTTAAATATTTATAATATATAAAATATCAACCAAATTTTGGTTCCATGACCTCCTCTTATCTTTTCCTTCAAATTCATGTACATGAAAATGCTCATACTGTCTTTTTCATTTTTGTATCCATAGCGATTGCCTCCTGTAGAATGACATGAGTGACCTTTTCATTATCTATATTTATCAAATTATCTTATCAATACCAAATAGATATTTTGGAATCTTGAAAGCTCAAGTTAATATTTATTTTCATCGCAAAATACTTCCAATCTAATACACAACATAAGAATTTATCACGGTTTTATGAAAAACATACAACATTTTGGATTGTGGCATGAATATTATATTTCACTTCTTGAGAGTTTCCATAAATACTATATAAATATAAATTTAATCACATATGTTTCAAATATAATCTCAGCTCCAACTCTTCTAACTTAGTATTATTTAGAATCATAATATGCTTTTTGATACTTTGAATAATTAAGAATAGCTCAAGCATATTCATTTTTTATATGTCTAGATTTGATAATCTGGAATCATTTCATTAAAAATGATCTCTAATATGATATTCTTCACTTCAGCATAAAGATACGATTCTCAAGAATTCAGTGCTAGTATCACATTTTATTTGTGCTATTTCAATACATTAACATCTATCCAAGCATTATATAATTTAATATAATTCTTTAGAAATAAATTATAGAAACATTAATTTTCATCCAAAAAAATACATAAATTTTCTCTATTTATTGATGTTTATATATATTTTATCCAATGATTACACAATGCTAAATCATTTTTATATTGAGAGGATTCCCACTTATATTACTTTGTTGATTTTTACACTGACACCAAATCTTGTATACGCATCAACTATATAATCCTTACAAATTAATTCATCCTTAAAAAATTTAGTGTTTCATGCTTATGAAATGGAGTTCATGTTTACATAGATCACCATGATTAATTTTTGAAGTAGAATGATGCCTACACAGACATTGGATGACACAAAAATCATACTTAAGGTGTGTAGGATGACACATATACAAGACCGCAATGGTCTTTATGATGCGAGGACATTATAAAATTTCATCTTCAAACTCTAAAATGTAAATTTTAGGTAAAACATATCAAGATATCTTTATAACATCTTCAATCATATAAAATGAACTAAAATGACTTCTAATGACTTTTAGAATTATCTGATTAATTATAAAGTACAAATACTTATACTCAAATCATCTTACATCATATAGACTCACTACTGAGTCTTCTCATGAACCTTCCCCGCACTTAATACTTATGATCCACTTTAGTCTTTATAAACCATTATCCATGTGATATGTTTCATCATTCTCATCATCATTTAAATAGAAGAATAGAAGGATTGATTCTACAACACCTTGTTTATTTGATCATATAAATGTTCTAGATTGTAACACCATTAATAATAGTTATTCAAGATGTTTATAGTATCCAACACATTAAATTATATAAACTATCATAGAAAAGTGTTACTTATTCCAAAAACACAAATTAGTTACATATATGAGGATTATGTCTATCAATTTTATAATATAAAAGTATACTCACCAAGAATCCAAATCTCCCAACTTTACCAATAACGTGGGATAAAACCTTCTAATATTCCATCATATATCACTCTATTCTCCTTGAAAATATACACATTAACATTTTCATTGGAAAAAATAAAAATAAAATCCAATGGTAACTTCAATATACCTATTTAGAATTTTTAAATACTTTAAATTTCCAAATACAATAAATGAATATGAATCTTGGTATGGTAGTTCACTATTTATTTCCTGCTTAATAACAAGAAATATAAAGGAAAATAAGTTTTTGTATCCACCTTTTTCATACCATACCTATAAAGGAATGATTTCTTAGGGAAAATTTTTATCCCCTTACTCTTAGTAACTTCTTACCCCCTTTGATATTCCAATTTATTTAGTGAAATATGGCCCAACCTATTTCTTAGAATTGAAATTTAAGTAAGTTAACTCTAGGTCTATGTGGGTGAACCCGGTGTAGAAAATAGGAGATATTTTACCAAAAAATCAAGGATGTACATACATATTTATCTATGAGGTTCCAAATCCGAATTAACTTCTTAGGGGATAAACAATATATTTTCAAAAAGTTATATAAACCTACACTAAAATTCAAAAAACACATCAAAATATTCAACTAAAAGTTGTTTTGTGTCCCTATTTTTAGATATTCACTCACCCTTCATAATTAGAGAAGGTAAAAACCACAAATAAGTTAGGAAAGTGAAAATCATACCTAAAAATTCATCTTTTTCTAGAGATTTATACATTTAAGATTTAATAAGACATATTTCATATTAGTAGATTGCTTATTTTTATAGATCACCCTCAAGGTATATTTTTCACACTTCACTATGGTAATATTTCATCTATTTATAATATCTAAGAAAACTTTATTCCAATTCATGTTTGATACCAATTGAGAATGAATACCAGTTGAAATAATCTCCATAGTGATTTTCTATCCTAAGTGTACAAACATTAAAGATATCATCATTTCTTACTTTTTTTTTCTTCACCTTTAATTCCCTCTTCAAGTTTATAGAAATAGTCTTGTTTGGGAATAAAATGTACTTCTATAAAATCCTTAGTCATAGAACTGGGCCTGATAATTTTTTTTAAAACCCAAATATAGTTTTAATTAAATCTCTAAATTGTATGATCATATTTATTCTTACTTCCTTATTGATTATTTAAATATATTCCCCATGAGGCAGTATGGTTTTCTCCTTTTATAAATGTTTCTTTGCAGTTGAAAATTTCTTCTTAACTTAAGAAACTAGAGAACTCTCATTTCTTACCACTACCACCTTTTGTTTATCCTTTTAAAATAGACCGATCCATATAATCAAACACTATTTAGCTACTTGATCTTCCTTATTTTTTATGTGTTTTTATTCTTTATATTATCAGATTTGGATCTTAGAATCAATAGTTCATTTATATTTTCACTTATCAATTAATTTTTACCAGGTAGCCATGTAATACATCTAACAACTCTATGACCAATTTGATTACACCTTTAAAAACATTTCTTAATTATTCGGTGAGTTTAAATTATTATGAAATATCTTAAACTCATCATCTATGAATTCTTAGACAATGTTAGTCTTCTTGTTCCTTTCTTTGATTAACTCCCATTTTGGATTCAGCTTGCTCCCTTAAACATTGATCTTCATGGACATTTTATAATAGTCTATTATTTGGCCTTCTATACCATAATATAATAATCCTCTCTTATTTAGTGTGATATATATCTCAAACTTTGTCAATGTATTCCTAACATAAATATTTTCTATAAATTTCTTCAGTTCACTACTCCTCAAGATAACCTTAATTTTATTTATGCTTTTCCATTTGACCTATTATTATAAACTCCTCTTAAAATTAGTATCAAAGTTATAGCTAGTTAGAAAATAAAAAAATTCATCATATGTGTGTCCAAAATTGTTTCCACAATCACTCAAATATTCTATGAAGTTAAATCTATTTCAGATTGATATATGTCATTTGTTATGTGAAGACTACTTCTGACCAATAAGTTTTCCTCTTGTTTCTGCATTGATCCCCTGATTAATAGGCTATCTTTGACTTTAAATGTTTAAATATTATACCAATAATCCATGGACCTATTAATAACCATTTATCAACACCAACATCATCTAACAAACCCCATTCTTTTTTTAGTTGATGCAACATATCTAGATTTACCACTATGACATGTTTGAAAAAATTTACTATCCTTTTAGGATTTGTTTTGTGAAATTCTCACAATAAAACTATTAATATCCACCTTTGACATATTTTTATATTTTATATCATTTTTTAAAACCCACATTTGTATAAATTTTTATTTTTTTCCATCAATTATATGGAAAATAGATTTTTTACTCCCAACTTTATCAGGGTAGTGGGATACCTTTTTCAATGAGAATGAGGTGGAGGCTTCCCCATATGTTTTGAAGCACTCTTTACCAGTAACATGAATCCATTTTGAGATAAATAATTTCTATAAACATGAGTTTTAGCTCACTTATTCTCAATAGATCGAGATGTTCAGTCTTGGGTTGATCCTAGGTTTATTTTTTATACTTCTAATTCAATGCACTTTAAATTATGTTTGTTCTTATAAACCATAAAAAATTTCAATCTATATTAACTTTCCTTGTTCATCTTTTAAACATGAACTTCACACATTCTGAATTCCTCTATTAATGAGTTTTCAAGGTCCTTATTTCTTTTTCTTTGACATCAAACTTTGCATCTTTGACATACATCGTGTCTTTATTGAGCTTTTCAAATGCATGGAATCCTTTTGTAAGTGAATATTTAATCAGATACTTCTCACAAAATTCTCTATAAAATTATTCATCAATCATATAAATCTTATCATTTCAATGTAAAATTGTATCTCCCTCAACTTTCTCTAGTTTTTAAAGTGTTGTATTTACCAATTTGTTTAGATAATTCATATTACATAGAATAAAATTCCTTTTAAATTTATGATTTGTCATTATATAGTCTCTTAATATGAGAAAATATATATGTAATAACTTTATAAGGTACTTTATTCATTTAAAAATTGAATTTAGAATAAAAACCATGAAATGATTTACCATAGAACTCATATTCTCCACAGCTTGAAGATTATTCATTAAATTAATAAAAATTAATCGACATATCAAAATAACTACCATTATGAATAAATTTAGGTAATGGTTATTATTTAGTCTCTTTTGAGTTCTTATTTATCTTCTTAGCTTATTTACTTTTCATATTTCTCAAAGGCATAATGAATACTTCAAATTCTGTATAAACATGAATAAAAATTGGTACATCCATTTAAGGATAATATTCAAAAAAATAAAGTATACACTACATAGAATTATGATAAAAATACCCAAGAAAGTAAAATTAATATCGAACTAGAGGGAATCTAGGATTTTATACCAGTTTAAATTCCCCCAAGGATTGATGTAGACACCTGAGGGTGGTGGGGTAGGTGAATCAAGTTTTTTCATTTTTTTACTATAATCCAAATCACCATTAAAGATTTTACTCACATTAGTCAGGGATTTCTATTTATGATTAATATTTTTGGATAAATTTATGTTTTATAAAGCAATGATAAACCACATGCAATTCAAGTAAAGTAAGTAAGGATAAAATGCTATATTTTTGTAAGGATGGGATTAAAGACATACTCCTTTTATGATTGTACATTCATCCCAATCATGGATTATATATTATAATTAATATTTTATTATAATGTTTTAGTACCTTGAAAAATTTCATAGAGTCTCACTATAAATTCACATACCATCATCTCACAAGACTTCCACATAATCAAATTTACACTAAAGTCACAAATTCACACTATGTTATCCTTCTACATCTAGGGTCACACTCATTCCACAACATCCCACTTTTTATATAAAAGTATTTCCTTCTAGAATATTTTGATGTAGATCTCTAATTAACACAAGGATATCACTACATACTCAATATAAATCTCTTTCCTCTTAGAAAAAAGTATTTTAATTCCAGCAGATCTTCACATGAATAACATGAAAATTGGCCCCCATTTCAACTCATCCCCACAAAACTTCAATTGAATATTATATCCTAGATTTATTTCCAAAAAATATAGATCATATGATCTTTAATAAATATCTGAAAATATCTACAAATATATATGAAAAAAACAACATTTGGCCTTCCACTATTTATTTTTCTTTATTATTCTCACTATATTGACTAGATCTATATAGAAGAATCCTATATGACTTCTTCTCTTCCTATTTTTTTAATAAAAAGACAATGAATATGCTTCACCATGGGATCAACATCATCTTCCTTATACTTCTTTTTCAAGATTTCTTTAGTTATTTATTACCCATAACCTCACCGTACTCACTAACAAAAAAAATATAAAATCATGTTCTTCATTGTTATTTATATAATTTGTTCACCTGAAATAATATTTTCTATAGTTAGAATATAGAAAATATCATTCACCTTTTGGTGACATGATATCCTCTTACCCTTTTCCTCAACTTTCTATATGTAAGTGTGCACCCATGATCACCTTGATTTTTGTCTCCTCAATAAATATATCCTAAAAATGATAGTCACACCTTTCTATTTACACACATTTCTCATTTTAACACCTCATAGTTTAATAGATCTTAAAAGAATATTACTATATCAAGTTCATAATTTTATTTATCAAAAAATAAATCCACTAGAATATTGTGCATAAGAATTTATTGTGGATATATGAAAAACATACAACATTTCAAATCATGGCTTGACTCATATCTATCAACACTAGAGAGATTCCATAAATACTATACATATTTATCTTGAATCTTTTAGGTTCCAAACATAATCTAAAATCCAACTCCTCTAACTTAATCCTAGCTATACTCATGATAAAATTTGTGATATTTAGATCAATCAAGAACATCTACTGTATATTCAAAATTTTCTTCATTTATATATTTTAGAATTAGGAATCATCTCATTCAAAATCATACCATCTTTTATATTCTTTACTTCAGATTGAAGGTTATCTTCTCAAAAATTTATTACTAGTATCACATTTAATTTTTGAATTATTTATCCATGAAAATAATTACAATAATAATGTTTTTTTTAAAATATTTATTCATAAATTAATTTTTTAAACTTCATTTTTAGGTAGAATAATACATCAAATTTCTCTAGGTGTTGATGTTTACAAAGATTCAGGCTCATGCTTACACAATTCTAAATAATGTTTATATAGAGGATTCATGATTATGTATCTATATTGATATATATATATATAATGTTCTTGGGGGGTATAGTTACATTCAAACACACTCACACACAACACACGCATGCTGAAAAGGCATGCCATATCCCCCCAAAGGGATATCCCACCCACCAAGCTTTCTTTATTTAGTACATGGCTTGTAGGACCAATGGTCATGAATCCCATTACATGCCCCAAAAGCCCAGTGCAACATCATGCTCGCATCATCTGACCTACATCATACCTGCGTCACCACCTTCCCACATAATCATCTATGTCACCACCTACATAGTACTATAATAGTACCTATGCCCAACAAGGCTTGATCCCAATATCTCTTGGATTCCAAGATGGAGCCTTTACCACTATGGTATAAGATCATTGGAATATATCTCCATTTATGTTTATAGATACAAAAATCCATGTATACACAAAGGCTAGATTATCCTTACAAAGTACTTCATCCTTATAAACATCAATGTTTTATACTTATGTAGTGAAGTTTGAGTTTACACAGATCAAAAAGAAGTTTACACAAATAGGAATGATGCTTATGTAGACACTTATTCTCCTTATGTATCCACAAAAGTCATCCTTATAGTGTGGAGGATGACGCTCACATGGGTTTGTTATGATCCTTATGATGTCTGAATATAGGAAAATTTTCTGCTTCGTACTCCAAAATATACATTTCAAGTAAAATGTATTAGGATCTCTTTATAACATATCCAGGACTTATCCAATCATCTTTGATAAACCCAAATTACATTAAATGTCTTTGGGAATTATCATAGTAATTCCCAAGTACTTCAACTCATGATTAAAGTATCTTTATTCATATATTCTCAACATTTAATCTTCTCATCAATCATCACTACACTTAAAACATTAGAACAACTTTAGTCTTTATAAACCAACATCCCACTATCATGTTTCAATATTTTTAGCAACCTTAAAATAATAACCCACCAAGATGGAATTTCCAACACCTTGGGTTTTTGATTTCCAAATTGTGTTGTCTCATAACACCATTAATATTAGATCTTCAGGTCATTTACAGTATCCAAAACCTTTACTTCTACCATTATTTTTAGGAAAGTTCTCCTTCTTCTATTAGAACAAGTGAGTTACTTCCTTAAGGATCATCTCTATCAATTTTCTAATGTAAAAAATTTCTCACTAAGTATCCAACTCATCAAAATTTATCCATAATACATGATAATCACCATATCATATTCCTTTAGGTGTAATCTCATTCCATCACCCATTTCTCTACGATCACTGATAACATACATATTTTCATGCTCATTGACAAAAATTACCAATAAAATCCAATGGTAACTTCATATCCAAACCTAAAAACTATTGAATATTGATGATATTATTCTATAATTATTATTTATTCTAATATCATTAATTATAATATCTATATATTATCCCACGAAGGGTTTAAAATTCTAGAATAATATTAATTTTTTTTGAATGATTCAACCAATCAAAGAAATAATTTTATGTGTTGAATTAAATAAGTCACATATGATATAATAATACAAAGGTGGAAGAAAATGAAATTGATGGCATTTATAAATTAATTAATTTATATTAATTATCATATTATCAATATCTGTTGAATAAAAACTGAACACTTGAAGAGTTTATGAAATCAATGTAATATTTGATCATAAAGTTAAATAGATTGATTTTATAATTTTCATTAATCATATAGAAGATAAAATATTAAAATTTGGAATGTTTTTATTCATTAAAATACTATCAATAAATAATTATATCTCTTTCTTCCAAGAGTGATATAATTCAAACATGAGGATATATTTGTAACGCCCCTACCCGAGAAGCCCAGATCTGGTACATTAATTTATTACATTGACATGATTAAAAGGACTCAAATCCCAAAGGAATGATAAATTTAGTAGTCTTTAAGAAACTAGATACATATATGTAACTCATATTACATTGATAAAGGTAACAAAATACAATACATAACAAAAATTAATAAACTGCATCCACAAAAACTCAATAAATGGTATCCTATTCATAAACTGTTGAAGGTAAAAAAATGAGAGGGGTGAGATAAAATGCTATATAAGGGTTAAAAATATAGGAATCATGAATAAAAAATAATTTAATCATAGTCAAATTGTCATAGTCAATATGGCATGGTGAATAAATGAAAAACAAACACCATTAATAAACTGAGAATGAAACTGCATCCATAGATTTTGTCATATTGAAAACCTCATAGATAGTAATAAATAAAAATTAATAAATAGAATGATTATTAATTTGATTTCATGTATCTGGAACATGATACCACTATAGCATCAAAACGGTTTAAGTCTGTGGGTAGACACCAGTCTGATTCTTTTTTAGAAACAAACTCTAAGGGTTTTTTGCCAACTAATTTGTTTCATGAGACCTATCGATGCATCGAGGGGATATAACAGGACCCACCCATAACTGAAGTCTAAATAATTCTTTATACATAGATTTAATACAAGTACAATATGCCTTCTCAATATCCATATAGAGTAGAAGATATAGATTCATCAATACTTCCATAGTTAAAACTACATTCCAAATGAACACTGTATGTAAAAGGGTATACGGCTTAAGACAATAATCATATCCATGAAACCAAAATATGGATAAATAATATATTTATAATTTAAAATGAAAAATGATACCAAAGGGGTAGTAGGTACACCACATAATAATGATTAAGTGCACAATACCAAGTAAATCATAATGAAATGGAAACCGAAACAAAGTCCCTTACAACATTTAATCAATCAAGTTAATAATCATAAAGTGAATAACTAAATACCATGAATATAAAGATAATAATTATATTATATATCAAATGGCAGTAAAAATACACCATATATAAGAAATAAGTGGTGAACAATGGAAATTTCATTGAAATAAAAGTGAGATGAGAAACCCCTTACCTTATGCCCGAAGGTGTTCTCGATTGATCTTAATGACCTAAATAATCAGATTTATCTTAATTAATTAATAATTAAATAACCTCATCTATATGTAATTTATTTATTATAACCGTATTAGGTTCATTCATTTCCTTTTTTTATGGGTTTAAGAGGTTCAATTTTATTGTTTTGGAAGCATTTTCTTCCTTGGTTTTCATGATCAGTTTACTTGTATTCATGAATGGAAGTTCATTTGAAATGTGGTTAAACATATAGAATTTTTAATATATATATTATTAGTGAAATTAAAAATATATAAATGATTCTATAATCATTTTGGTTATATACCACGAGGATGACTCATTAGATAAAAGTTAATGATAAACGCTTAGATTAACTTGGCTGTTTTGTGCATAATGAACTTGTTTTGTATTATTATTTTATACTATGAGTCTGTAAGGATTAAAGAAAATTTCATAAGATAAAATAAATATATTATTATTTATTTCAAAGATTAAAAATGTTTCATGAGTATTCTTGAATATAGTAATAGAAATTGAAAACCCGTCATCCTTGAATGTGATAAATTAACACATCTCGGATGGTGTTTTCATTTTTAATATAAGAGGAGGGGGAAAAGAGAGATGATGATGAAATATTACATTAGAATAATAAAATTCTAGTTCATGTAAGTTACTATAATTATCATATAATTTTGATGAGGGGAGCTGAGGAGAGAGCAAAAAAATAATGGAACTTGTAAAAGAAGTTGAAAGAAAAAGGAAGAGAGGTTCAACTATTGAGTACTCCTCCTTGAGAATCACCTTAAGGCCCTTTTTTGGCCTTTTGGTGAGACCAGAAGGTCTTGGACGCGGGGGGAGGTCTTGGGAAGTGTATTTTCTAGAACTTAGGGAAGGATAAAATCTTGAGTGGTGTGGGAGGAAGAGGGGGTGAGGGCTGGTTTATATAGTGGAGGGGAGGAGGGTTTTCTTAATATTTTAATCATTAGTTTATTATTTTTCCCTAAGACAAGGAATAATGATGATTCCATGAAAAAAATAGTAATAAGTTCATGTGAGTTAGAACCAAGTGTTATTACCTCATCAAGACATCATCTATGACTCAATAAATCATGTATTTAGCATTTATCATAATTTATTGTATTTTACTATTCAAAAAAATTCATGTATTTCAGAAAAAACCAAAAAATTCACCCTCACCATTTTTCAACGTGTAGAATCAAAAAATGAACTCAATTTTTCAAAAATAATTTTATAAATATTAGAAAATTAATTTTTAATTAAAATCATCATTTAATCAGAAAAATACTAACACTTAAAATATTCATCTTCATTTTTAAGGTGCTTAAATTGTATTTACACTTTCATGGGTAAGGTTACCATTCATAAGGGTTGTATTACTATTCACAAGGGTAGGTTAATATTCATAAGGGTATGTTACTATTAATAAGGGTAAGTTACTGTTCATTGAAAATTAACTCGATTCTATCATACTCCAAATATCACTTTGATTGCAACTGTGTATGTCCATTTTTTGAAATTCAAAACCTAGAAGTAGAAAATTTAAGATTAATGGCTAGGTTATGAATTTATCCTATAAATAAACAAGTGTTGTTTCATAGAGACTCAGTGCTTCATGAAATATAGGGTATCTAATGAATAGAAATTATTTAATAGAATCATACCATAAAATGTTTGGGGTGTTATTTTATTCCCTCCTTTAGAAATTTCATCCTCAAAATTTTTCTTGTATATTGCTCCCTAAAATGATGTGGGTGATTCTTCTTCATAACATACTCAGTTTCCCACATTGCTTCCTCCATTTTATGGTTTCTCCAAAGAACCTTTACTAGTTGAGTTTTCTGATTTCTCAATACCCACTCCCTTGTGTCAAGAATCTCGATAGGCTCTTCACAGTATAAAAAATTAGGTTCCAGCTATATTTCTTTATATGTGAGTACAAGTGTTGGGTCTGAAATGTATTTATTTAACAATGACACATGGAACAAATTATGAAATTTAGAGAGACTTGGTGGCATTGCTAAATGGTAAGCTACAGCTCAAATTATTTCTAGAATTTTGAACGGTCCGATGTACCTAGGGCTTAGTTTCCCATTCTTACCGAACCTTAATACATCCTTCCATGAAGATACTTTTAGAAAGACATGATCTCATACTTGAAATTCCAAATCCTTTATCCGGTTTTTAGTATAACCCCTTTTCCTACTTTAGGCTGCTTTAATATGGGCCTAAATTTTCTTTACCTTTGCTGTTGTCTCTTCGATAGGTTCTGAGCCTATAAGTTTCCTCTCTCCAAATTCATCCCAACATGTTGGAGTTCGACACCTCTTACTATATAATGCTTCATATGGCGCCATTTTAATGCCGGAATGGAAACTATTATTGTAGGAAAATTCCACCAAAGGCAAGTATTGATCCCACATACCTTAAAAGTCAAGAGAACATGATCTCAACATGTCTTCCAGTGTTTGAATAGTCCTTTCAGACTGTCTGTCGGTTTGGGAGTGATAGGAAATACTCATATGAAGCTCAGTATCCAAATCCTTATAGATACTTTTCCATAATTTTGATATAAATCGGGGATCTCAAATGGACAAAATCAATATAGGTGCACCATGAAGTCTTACAACTTCATTAATATAAATTATTTATAGGCGCTCAAGTGGTAAATACTCTCTTAAAGAAAGGAAATGTGATGATTTTGTGATATGATCAACAATTACCCATATTGCATTATTCCTTATAGGTTTCCTTGGTAGTATTATGAAAAAATCCATCGTAATGTCATCCCACTTTCATATACGAATAGGTAGAGGTTGCATGACCCCTTTAGGATGTTGTCTCTCAGCCTTCACTTGTTGTCAAACTATATACCTTGACACATAGTCATAAATTTCTCACTTCATGTTATACCACCAAAAATGTTCCTTCAGATCTCTATACATCTTAGTGCTACTAGGGTTTATAGAGAAATTTGATCTATGAGAATCGTCTAATAGTTCCCTTTTTAGCTCGGGTACTGATGGAACACATAACCTCTTCCCAAATTTTTGGACTCCATCCTCATACATGAAGTCTTCCAATCTTCCATCCTTAACAACTTTAATTTTCTTTTGTAGATTCTCATCATCATATTGAGATATTTTTATCTTCTCTAGTAAATTTGTTTTAGAAATCATTTTAAAGAGGAAATATGTTTCCCCTTCCTTAAAAATTCCCATATACATCTTTAGTAGATCCATGAATATAGGATCTCTCTCAATACTCATTTGGTTCAGAAGTCCATGAACTTTCCTGCTTAATGAATCTACCACCTTATTTGCCTTTCCTGGGCGGTAGTGTATTGAAAAATCATAATCTTTGAGTAACTTGAGACATCTACTTTTCCTCATGTTGAGTTTTTTTTCTATGTAAAAATTTATTTTAAACCCTTGTGATTTGTATATATCTCACATATTTCACCATAGAGATAATGTATCCATATTTTTAGAGAAAAGATTACGACTTCTAACTCAAGATCACAAGTTGGGTATTTTTTCTCATGAGTCTTCAACTGCCTTGATAACTTTATCATTTTACATAAGGACACAACCCAACCCATTCTTTGATGCATCACTATATATAAAAAATATATCATTTCTAGATAGAACAGTTAAAATTAGAGCATTAAAAAATCTTCTTTTCAATTATTCAAAGCATTATATATGTTCTTTATTCCATACAAACTTAACCCCTTTACATGTGAGATTGGTTAGCGGGTTAGAAAATCGAGTGAAATTCTAAAAGAAGCGCCGATAGTAACCTGCTAAGCTAGTAAAACTATATACCTCATTTATGTTCATTGGCATGTTCCATTCTTGGATTTCTTTTGTCTTCATAGGAACAACTAAGATTCTATCCTTAGAGACAACATGGCCAAGAAAAGAAACTAATTGAAAACAAAATTCACACTTGCTAAACTTCCCATATAATTCATTTCTTCTAAGAGTTTTCAAAATAATCCACAATTGATTCTCATGGTCTTAGTAGCTTTTAGAGTAAACTAGGATATCATCAATAAATACCACAACAAAGTCATCAAGATATTACTTGAAAACTCTATTCATTAGATCCATGAAAATAGAGGGTGCATTAGTTAGTCCAAAAGGCATTAATGTAAACTCGTAATGCCCATACCTGGTTTGAAATATTGTATTTGGAATATCTTCCTTCCTCACACACAAATGATGATATCCATATCCAAGGTCAATCTTTGAAAAATATTGGGCTCCATAAAGCTGATCAAATAAATCATCAATTCATGGTAGAGGATACTTGTTCTTTATTATAATAGCATCTATTTCCCTGTAATCAATGCATAACCTCATGGATCCATATTTATTCTTAACAAAGAGGACAGAGGCTCCCCATAGAGAAACACTAGGTCAAATAAATCCATTGTCACTCAATTACTCTAGTTGTTTCTTTAGCTCCAATAACTCCACAGTATCCATTCTAAAGGGAGTCTTTGATATAGGTCTTTCACTAGGAATTAAATCAATAGAGAGCTCAACTTACCACTCCGGAGGATGTCTAGGTAAATCCTCTAGAAATACATTAATGTATTCTTTCACAATAGGTATGTCTTCAATTTGATTCTTTCCTCACCCATAGATATTGTGTTCTCTTCCTCTCCAAGAATTGCATTAAGTAGAGCTACTGGCGGTGGATCTAGATAAGAATTAGATGGCAAGGTTTTTTCTATAAAGACAAGGGATTCTACACCATTCTCAAAAATTGTAACTTCCTTATTCTTGTAATAGATCTTCACATCATAATTTGACAACCAATTTATATAGAGAATTATATCAAAGTCAATCATTGGTATGATGATAAGGTTATAAACTAAATCAAGTTTATGTTTCATGAGGGGGACTGATTAACACATATTTATTTCAATGATACAACCCTTATAAGTTTTTACTAAAAATTACTTTATTAAATAAAATTGTACACGTCTAATTTTCTTGGAAAACTGAGAAGATATAAATGAATGTGATGATCCAGAATCAAATAAAGCATTGGCTAAGTTTGAGGAAACAACTAAAGTACCTGCCACCATATAATTAGGAACTTCAACCTCCATGGTTGTAATTGCATAAGATTTCCCTTGCTCTTGTGGCCTTTTCTGAGGCAAGTTTCCTTGGCACTTAAGACACTCATTTTCAAAGTGTCCCATCTCTTTACAATTATAGAATTGAACATAATTGACTTGTCTCTTCCTCTAGAATTCACTAGATCGAGCAACCTTTTCTCCACACTTATAGAAAACTCCCATGCCTTTCAATCATTTCCCAGGATGATTATTCTATTATTATCCTCAAAATATAACTTAGGGTTATATCCTCTAAACTATGTTTCCTAAATCTATTTTTCAAGGTTGCTACTAAACTTCCTCTAATACCAACTATAACACCCCGACCCCAGAAGCCCGAAGCCAGTGCATTACTTTATTACACCAACATGATTAAAAGGGAAAAAATACCAAAGGAACGATCAGTTTAGTAGTCTTAAAGAAACTAGATACATAAATGTAACCCATATTACATTGGGAAAGGTAAAAAAATACAATACATAACAAAAACTAATAAATTGCATCCATGAGAACTCAATAAATGGTCTCCTCTTCATTACCTGTTGAAGGTAAAAAAATGAAAGGGGTGAGCTCAAATGATCTATAAGGGATAAAAACGGAGGAACCATAAATCAAAAATAATTGAATCATAATCAAATTGGCATAGTCAAATTGGCATGGTGAATAAATGAAAAACACACACCATTAATAAATTGAGAATGAAACTGCATCCATAGATTTTGTCATAGTGAAAACCTCATGGATAGAAATAATTAAAAATGAATAAATATAATGATTATTAATCGTAAATCATGTATCTATCACATGATACCACTATATTGTCGAAATGGTTTAAGTCTGTGGGTAGTTACCCATATGATTCTGTTTTGGAAACAAACTCGAAGGGTTTGTCACCAACTGATTTGTATCATGAGACCCGACAATGCATAGAGGGGATATAGAGGCCCCCAACCATCATTTAAAGTCCAAATCATTATTTATATATATATATTTAATACAAGTACAATATGACTTCTCAATATCCGTATAGAGTAGAGGATATAGATTCATCAATATTTTCATAGTTAAAAAAATATTCCAAATAAACACCATATGCAAAAGGGTATAAAAATTAAGAAAATAATCATATACATGAAACCAGAATATGGATATATAATATATTTAAATTTTAAAATAAAAAATTACCTCAAAGGGGTAGTAGGTATACCACATAAGAATGATTAGGTGCCCAATACCAAGTAAATCACAATGAAATGGAAATCGAAATAAAGTCCCTTACAACATTGTAATCAATAGAGTTAATAATCATCAAGTGAATCACTCAATACCATGAATATAAAGAGAATCATGATATTATATATCAAATTTTAGTAAACATACACCACATAGAAGAAATAAGTGGCAAACAATGTAAATCTCATGAAAATAAAAGTGAAACGAGAAACCCATTACCTTATGCCCAAAGGTGTTCTCGATTGATCTTAATGACCTGAATAATAAAATTTAGATTCATTAATTAATAATTAAATAACCCCATATACATGTAATTTATTTATTATAACCTTATTAGGTTCATTCATTTCCTTTTTTATGGGTTTAAGAGGTTCAATTTTATTGTTTTGGAATTATTTTCTTCCTTGATTTTCATGATCAGTTTACTTGTATTCATGAATGGAAGTTCATTTGAAATGTGGTTAAACATAATTTTTTTAATATATATATTATTAGTTCCATTATAGAGATATAAATGATCTTATAATGATTTTTTTATATACCATGAGGATGAATAATTAGATAAAAGTTAATGATAAATGCTTGGATTAACTTGGCGGTTTTGTGCACAATGAACTTGTTTTGTATTATTATTTTATATTATGAGTGTGTACAGATTACAGAAAATTACATAAGAAAAAATTCATATATTATGATCTAGTTCAACCATTAAAAAGGTTTCATGAACAGTCTTGAATATAGTAGTAAAAATTGAAAACCTGTTGTCCTTAAATGTGATAAATTAACACATCTCAAACAATGCTTTTATTTTTAGTATAAGAGGAGGGGGAAAAGAGAGATGATGATGAAATATTCCATTAGCATAATAAAATTACATTTAATTTAAAGTACTAGAATTATCATATCATTTGGACAAGGGGAGGTTAGGAGAGAGGAAAAAAAGAATGGAACTTGTAAAAGAAGTTGAAAGAAAAAGGAAGAGAGGTTCACCTCTTGAGTACTCCTCCTTGAGAATCTCCTTAAGGCCTTTTTTTGGCATTTTTGTGAGACCAGAAGGTCTTGAATTTGGGGGGAGGGCTTGGGAAGCGTATTTGGTAGAACTTAGGTAAGGATCAAATCTTGAGTGGTGTGGGTGGAAGAGGGGGTGAGGGGTGGTTTATATAGTGGAGGGGAGAGGGGTTTTCATAATATTTTAATCATTAGTTTATTATTTTCCCATAAGAAAATAAATAGTGACGATTTCATGAAAAAAATAGTAATAATTTCATGTGAGTTCGAACCAATTGTGCTTACCTCAGCAGGACTTCATCCATGACTCAATAAATCTTGTATTTTGCATTTATCATAATTTATCGTATTTTACTATTCAATAAAAATTCAAGTATTTCAAAAAAATCCCAAAAATTCACCTTAACCATTTTTTGACATGTAGAATCAAAAAATGAACTCCATTTTTCAAAAATAATTTTCTAAATATGATAAATTTAATTTTTAATTAAAATCATCATTAAGTCAAAAAATACCAACACTTAAAATATTCATCTTCATTCTTAAGGTGCCTAAATTTTATTTACACTTTCATGGGTAAGGTTACCATTTGTAAGGTCCATATTACTATTCATAAGGGTAGGTTACTATTCATAAGGGTATGTTACTATTCATAAGTGTAAGTTACTATTCACTGAAAATTAACTTGATTCTATCAGACTCCAAATATCACCCTGATTGCAACTGTGTATGTCCGTTTTTCAAAATTCAAAGCACATAAGTGGAAAATTAAAGTTTAATGGCTAGGTTATGACTTTATCCTATAAAAAAACAAGTTTTTTTTCATATAGACTCAATGTTTCATGCAATATAGGCTATCTAATAAATAGAAAGTATTTAAGAGAATCATACCATAAAATGTTTGGGGGTGTTATAATATTAAATTAATTTTTTATCTCTAGAAGATTATATATAGACACACATTTTATTTATCTATAATGGTTATACATGTACATGTGCATATGATCCTTGAAAATAATATGAGTCCTAATTAAAATGATTTTGATTCAAGGTAATATTATTATCAAGTTCATTAAGATTTAAAGTGTATAAATGATTACATATTCCAAAATTTAGAATCAATATTTTTTGATTAAGATGACGTTTTATATTTATTGGACCAAAATAAATCCAAATCTCAAGAAAGATATTTTTCACATGCAAAAGATATTTCCTTTCTTGAAATTCTATAAAACAAACAATTTTTATGACTTCCACAAAGTAAGTTAAGTTTATTTAAAATAATGAAGAATGTTATGAATGTGTTTGACTGAGATCAGTGATTCATCATATGATAAATAATTTTTGATTATATATCAATAATGAAAATCCCACAATATTATACGAGGATATTGTTTCTTATATAGTATAATTAAAGGGTTGGTATATCAATGGTGATAATTAAAAACACATGTCACCAAAATTCTTTTTCACTTATGAACATAATAATAATAGTGAGATTGATATCCAATAAATAAGGTTATATTGTAATCTTGAAAATTTATTCACTATGAGATTACCAATAAAATTAATTTATAAAATTTGGATGTGAAGATTACAATGTCTATCATGATTTTTATGAAGGGTAGTAAGGAATGTTGTAGTTTTTTACCCTCTATCATATTTCCCCACTAGGTTTTCTTGATAAGGTTTTTGATGAGGTAGAATGGTATGGAATTACATTACTTTGGAATCAATAATTTTTTGCAATAGGTTTTTTATGTGAATATTAAATGACATTACATGAAATTATGACATATAAGGGGGAGTGTTATGAAATATTTATTTATATGAATGTCATAAATCAAACCTTAATATGGATCCTCATTTCCCAATGAAACCCTTTATATGTACAACCCTTAATTTTCTCCAACCATTTGTATTTTATCCATTTGATTTGATATGGAAATAGAGATCGATATTAACCATCAATTAGAACATAATGAACCCTATATATATTACCCTTCAGTGTGATATATCATCTATCTCATGGGTTGGCCACACTCATGAACATGATATACAGTTCCTAGGTTGGCCTGTAAAGCACACTACCTATTCTCATCACCATATTCATACATAGGAAACAATAATGTAATCCCCCAAGTTTAACCCTCTTCTAAGACAATAAAATACCAGGGAACCCTCTATCATCCCTTAACTACATCTATATTCAAACACCCAATTTGGGTTTTTATCTCATTTAAATACTCAAGGGTGAAAACCCATCGCACATGGCATCAAATTACACAACATAGCCATACCCACAACATGAACTAATTATTAACATCCTGTTAACTTATTTCAAGTATTCCTTGAACCTTATCTTGATATCCTTTAAGTTAGGTCTTGTTTTGGGTTCATTCTAGTAGAATTTGGAAAATTTTAGAAGCCCAAGGGGCTATGCACGGTTGGCGTATGTTTCGACCGAGGAAAAAATGTGTGCTGCCTGACGATTGATTAGAGAAGGTTGGGTTCTGCTTAATCACTCATATAAGGTGCACCATTTTTGTTTCAAAATTCCCAATGGTTCCATATACAATGATATGTGGACCTGCTTTCCAAAGGCAGGCGTTCGCTGGGTGATTTGACCAGCGGCACTTAAGAACTCACATTGGTTGAGAGGATGGGAAGTCGGGCTCATCACACCCTTTTGGGGGGAATTATTTCCTGTTATAGGACTCTCTTATAGATTTAAGATGTATTCATATGTTCGCGAATCTTTGGTTTATACCCAAGCATAGTATCCACGGATTACTTCTGGTTGGCAGAGGTCAGATGAACGCAGGGATTCAAAATCATATAGGCCCGAGGTTTACCATCCCTAATTGGATTAATGACTCTGAGGAGTTTGGACACATCGAGAAAACACTGGTTTAAAGCCTCATAACTAGGCACTCTGGAGTTTATTGTCATCCAGGGGGGACAGATAACGACTTGAGCATTTGGATCGAACCTGTGATACAGGCTTACGTGAGAGTTTCCTGTTGTTGGGATTGAACCTCGGGGAGGCATCCTACGTATCCTATTTAGGAAAAAGGGATCAAAACCAATGTAGTTCTTTTTGAGGGGCATGATTGGGACTTACACATGGTTAGTGGCCCAAATTGGGATTGAACCTCGAGGAGGCTTCCTACATACCCTGCTTAGGAGACAGGGATCAAAACCCACGTAGTTCGTTTTGAGGGGCATGATTGGGACTTACACATGGTTAGTGGCCCAAATTGGGATTGAACCTCGGGGAGGCTTTCTACGTACCCTGCTTAGGAGACAAGGATCAAAACCCACGTAGTTTGTTTGGAGGGGCATGATTGGGACTTACACATGGTTAGTGGCCCAAGTTGGGATTGAACCTTAGGGAGGCTTCCTACGTACCCTGCTTAGGAGACAGGGATCAAAACCCACGTATTTCATTTTGAGGGCTGTTGTTGTGTGGATTCCGTGACCATCACAAATCTATAAGCCCACATGATTCATGCTCAGTGTGAGAAACAAGGGGATACAACAGACTTGATAAGCCTCTCAAATTCTCCCTACTGAGGGAAGGGGAGGAAGACGACGAGCAGAGGAGAAGGCCGGGACCACTGGACTCTCCTTCTCTCTGATGTTAGATGAAGGTAGGAGTCACTCAGCGGAGCAATGAACCTTCTGTGATGAGAGGGGAAGGGCCATTGGCTTCCGGTGAGGATGGTGTGGGGATTACTCCAGGAGGGATGCCCATCCACTCACAGGAGAGGGGAGAAGTGATCACCACTGGTGATCATCAAAAGTAAACGCGAGCGGGGTTCCTTAGACCCTGCACTACCGTGGGAATGTGAACCCATGAATGCTTCAGGAATCCGCTCAAGAACTGGGTCAACCCCTTTGTACTCACCTACCATGGGTGTGTGAACTCAAAGTGGTGCGCTGATGCGCCTGAAGGTTTCATCATACGAGTCTGGTGGCTTTGGTAGAGGCCTTAGCTCAGGGATGAGGAATACGCCAATGAAGGGATTGTGAAAGATCGGGCCATATTGGAAGGGTTTTATCAGGCTCGTGGAATGGGAACAACGAAGGAGTTGGAAAGCCGCATGGGTGCATGAGGAGTGGCGCCCTTCGCGTAGGGGGTGCTAGATGGCTGGAGAGGCCATCTACATACCAGGGTGGTACGCAGAATGATAGGCATCCCATGTACCAGGGTGGTACACAGCTTCGGGTTTGTCCTGCGTACCAGGTTAGTACGTGGTAGAGTCTACGCGAGCAGTGGAGGTCAGGGGCGTCGCCAGTCGGGGGTTCGCTGTTCAGGGATTCACCTGCGTAGGAGGGTGCTACGCGGTGCGTCAGATCGAAAAAGGGGCATAAACTTCCTGGTCTGCAAGGATTACATCCGCAAAGGGGCCATGGCTCATGGTTTTTTATTTTAAGTTCACGGTTCACCAATTTGTTATTCATTTTTTCAGTTCCTTATCAATTCGTTTCCAGTTTTATACCTGTTCTAGTTCGCAAATTGAAACTTCGCTATTCGTGAAATCCTAAGATCCTTCCTCCAGAATCCTTCCTTCAAAAGTCGATCTCCAAACCTTCTCGACGATGGAGTCCGATCAATCGATCCCCTGATATCTGAATCCTTCTACTCGAATCCGATCGATCCATTTCTTCTCCCCCTCGATGTCATTCTATAGAGGGTGGAAAGAGATGTATCTGTGGTCATGAGACACCTTTTGTGGAGGCCCATGAACAAAAAACCAGTTTACGGATGACTTGGTCAATCTGCAACTCGCGGGGGGTCATTGAATGCACCTCACCCGCGAACCAAATCGGTTCGGGGGGTGCTTTGCGGCCGCACAGGGCTCCACCTTTGTTCCGCGAATGACAGCGCGTGCGGTCTGGGTCGGTTGGTGCATTTTGCAGCTAGGGTGGTTCGTGACGGTGGAACGGCCTAGCACCCATCCTGCTTCGCACCTGTGGAGGGGTTCCCACCACCGTTTCGTGGATGACGCTAGTCTGCGGAGGGGGTGGTTCGCTGAACCGGACGCATACCATCAATGTTGGACCGGTACGCGGACCGGTTGGTCCTTTTCCTATCTTGAGTATTCTATATATTTTTGTCCAATTATTTGTGGGAAATTGGGTAGAATCCTTTCTCAAATTAATGGGAATTCCTATTCTCCTTTTCAGATTTTTCAGGACCCTACAAATGCACCCCATCTGAATGGGGTCTGATTGGAATGAAGAGGAGGATATTCCGATGTATAGTAGTCCTGAAACTTGGATAGTTTGCAGTAGAGGAGTAGACCCAGCAGGGGACCACGCCTATAAATAAGGGTCCCCTTACCCTTGTATTTTACCGGATTCCTCACAAAAACATAGCTCTCGCTTTTTTGTCTCAGCGCGCCTGCTTCTTCATGAAACTCCTCGTCCGTGAACCAGCTTCTGTTTCTGCGAACCGTTCCTCATTCGCGCTTGCCTTCACCTGCAGAACAACCTCTAAGACGCGAACTAAAACTTTTAATTAATTAAAAATTAAGCCACAACGGGCTGCGTAGTAAATCTCTATGCGGTTTTGGATGGTCTGCGGACCAAAAATATTCTAGACTTTGAAAATATTTTAAGTTTTCTGAACTTAAAAATTTTAATTCAGAATTGAGATTCCATGGGGTAGCCTGGTTCGCGGATTTCTGGCCAATGCTCCACGAGCCAGAGTATCGTGGACTTCTTCCACGTAGGGCTGGTTCGTGGGATGTAGCTGTTGCAAACCACCTTTTGAGGCCAGCCTGCGGATTTTTTCATGAAGGCTCCTTGAGAGAGTCCTTTGTCAAATATTTGGTATTTTTGTATAGATTTTATTATTCCGGACTAACCATTTTCTTGTTTTTTATAATACAGGGAGAAAATATGGTTCCTCCTCAACCCGCACCCATGCCCACTGCCGAGCCTCTTCCAATTGGTCCAGGGAGATGTCTAGCTATGATCCATAGAGCTGAGATCATCAAAGAGGACCCTAGCCGACCCATCATTCCCGAAGATGGTGTTTTGAAGGACTTTCTCTCTCTCGAACTTTTGGGCTATCCGTTATCGAATCTTCTTCCGCTTTATGGTTTTCTCCTTCAAGACTACATCCCTATCCCCCCATGTCTTCTTAGGTCTTCCGTCCCCTTGTTTGGAAGCATCGCCGAAGTGAGCTCAAGCGAACCTCGCCCAGTCAGGAGAGATGATCTCTAATTCTGATCCGAAAGACACTTTTATTTTGAGAGGCTCCGTTTGGACTCAAAGTGATCGGTACACTCAGGACTTCTCCCAAGAGTCCGTCCTCAAGAGTTACCCATCCTTGATCAACCTTCCTCGAGTGGATCCTAACGTGGGATGGATTCCCAGGTGGGATCTTTGGTCTGGTGGTATTTTCTCAAATGACTGGGCCTGGGCCTTCTGGGTCCATTATCGTTGCCGGGAATTTCCCGATTCACTGGAAGTGGTAAATCTGTACTCCGTAGTGTGGTCTTCCCAGTTTGCTGTTTACTCAGCATCTTCAATCCTGCTTGACTTTCTTAGTCGCTGGTGTTTGAGCACTAACACTTTCCACCTAGCCCATGGTGAAGTTTGTATTAGTTTATGGGACATCTACCAACTGGGAGGGATTCCGATCATTGGTGAGATGTATGACGAGTTTCTGACCACTCCTGACGCATGAGACGATATCGAATAGGTGCATTAGTTGGCAAGGGACCTGCTAGTTATGGTGGAGCAGTCACTGGGTCGGCCCTTGCACGCTCGCTCTCTTATTCCCTACAACACCTGGATAGGGTTATTTCTGAAGGCCATCAGTCTTGCGCCGAAGGTCAAGCGCCCCGGGACTCACCCTTATCAATAATCACGAACTATCCTAGGTTCTTACTGGGCGGTTCTGGAGGCGGGTGACTATCTTTCATGGGGTTATGAGGTGCACCCCAGTGTGCCGCCTATGCTCAGGCTGGCAGGTCTTTTCGCCATGTTTTTGAGCGGGTGGCTATTCCCATCTCAGGATATCAACCCAAGCATCAGGGCTTGCACCTTGATGATGGTAGCTGAGCTGGCGGGGGGCCTCCTGGTGAAGCTGGCCATGCCCACTTTGGCTCATATTTACGAATTACTGAGCCACATGAAGGAGGGAGGGTCACCCTATCGTCTGAGTGGGCCATTTCAATTCTTATATGGCTGGGTAGCGGATCATTGTCACTGTCATGAGTATCGTCATAACACAGTCATTCCTCTTCCTACTCTTTGGCCTACCCTGCTTGATATAACTGGAGTTCTTCTGAAGTTCCTCATCTCTGATGAAGTCATTAAGCTTCTGAGTGACTTTTCCCAGTTTTCTTTCACTCCCTACCCCACTCCTTCCGGCGTCATGGTTGACGACCATAGGGGGAGCTTAGAAGAGTGTTCTTATATGATTTCATTTCGGGATGGGTTTTTATCTGCATGGATTTATGGGGTTTCTCTATGTGATTTGTACGCCCCATATCATTTTTCTCGACAGTTTGGATGCATGAAACTCTAGGTTTCCCTTCCCCATCCTCAGGCCCGAGGACTTCATCCAATCATTCTCTGTCAATGGTGGTTGATGTTGATGTGGGAGGGATCTGGCACAAGTATTCCCTTGCCTGACATAGGAGAGGCTGCTAGCCTATCCTTGAAGTATGCGAGAATGTGGATAAAGCATTATTCATATGGGATCTTGGGGAAGGCTGTCCGATAATTTCCCAAATTTGGGGTTACTGCGGCTACTATTCTTACCGCACCTTCCTCGTCGGCTTTGAGGGAGGACCGATTGATGACTCGCAGGTCGAAGCGGATCAGGGGATCTTCCTCTTCCAACCCCTCTATGGCTAAAGTTCAGATAGATCCAACCCTTTTGTATGTAAATGAGGATGACCCCGTGACTTTAGGCCCCTGTGGTATAATTCCCAAAGCTTTGCCGGTCGATACTGGACTTACCAGCTCAACTCCCAAGCTTGAACCACAACTAGAAGCTTCTGACCCTCCAGTCTTGGAACCATCTTCTAGTGAGCACATGTCTGCGCTGACCACAATGCCAGACTTTATTCCTATGTTATCTAGAAAGGATACCAAAGACCCTCGTGTCATGGCGGACCAATGAGTAGTGCGAAGGTGGGCCTGGCCACAGATCTATGAGATTATTGCCAAAAATCCTCTGGCTAAGATGGTGACTAAAACTGAAGCCCTTCTAAAACTCTTCCTAGGTTTGGGGTCAGGTGGATTTGACTATCGACAACTTCATTTTCTCGCCTACCAGGTTGTCATTGCCTGTGGGGAGGTTTCCGCTAGTGAACACAAACTTTATCACCTCACTGCCTCTCATTGCAGGACCCGATATTTTTAGGAATCTATGATGAAGCTCCATAAGCTGATAGCACTAGAGGCGAGCTCTCAAGATCAGGTGACCGCCCTATCAACCGAGCTGCATGAATGCGAAGCTCGAGCAGCGATGCTAAGGGATCAGTTTTCATCTTTGACTGGTGACCTTGAAGCTACCAGGAAAGGGATCAACGGTCTCCAAATGACGGTGAGGCATACTCATTCAGTGGCCGAAGTTGAGGCCAGGGAGAAGGTCGTGCTGAAGCAAACTTGCAATAAACTTCACCGCACGGTTTCCGATTTGATGGAGAGAGTGAACCAGGATCATTTTTTATTGCCAGAGCTATTTCTGTACACTCTGTTTTACCTCTTTTGTTACTGTGAAGGAGAGACTCTGGCTTGTAGACGTCCTCCTTTTTTTCCAAATGGAATACAATCTGCTGTCGATCTTTCCTTACTGTAAAATTTGATTGTTACTGGAACGACTGTTGTATAAATAACAACTCACTGAATTAGAATTAATCATAGTTCAGGAAAATGATAAAATATAAATGAGCTCTAATTTTTTCCTGGACCATGGGATCCAGCGATCATTGTTTGACTATTGCTAGGGTTTTGTAGAAAAAACCTACAAACTTTTTGTCTTTTCCATCAATACCCTAAGTCTTGCCTGGGCCCATTTAGTTTGGACCCAGTGGGTATAGCCCGAATTTTTCTTAGGTCTCCCTTT